>OX336368.1:18273703-18873703 GCA_946902895.1 Fragum fragum
ACACTAGCGCTTTGTATTTTCACCTTTCATCGAAAAGCTACCAAAAGCATCATCTTCTCAACCTTGCCGGTTGGCCAAAGGAGATTCGATTTTTGAATCGGCAAAGTCTTAACATTTGCATTCAAAATAAAATAGTACTCGACTCATTTTGCAAGAGCCTAATCTGTTAATTAGTACCGTTATAGAACGAAAATATCTTTGAAGGGATGTTGTCTAAATTTTAATCTTTGAAAATATTAATACATTAAAACAAATATTGACTTGATTGCAGACGCCTACAATCTGACAATCTGTCATTCATAAAGGTTTAAAGAGATTTCGCTCTGCTCAGTTTGGATTGGTTACAGAATATGGTCACGTGACAAAAATGCAAATATCTACATCCGGTCAAACATTTTATTGATAATACAGATAAATTTCATCTTTTGTATTGCATAACATTTAAAAGATGTTTATTCTTCCTTTAAGTTTCGAAAATGGTTTTATAACCGTTGCATCGAAATGGATGTTTCAAACTTTAACGTGCCAAACAAAGAGTTGCCGCAATTGTTATTTCGTCTTGTGAATGCAGTACTGTATCTTGTAAAGTTACTTAGATCAGTACTGAATTCCCAAGACAATTTGATGCATAAAGAACAACAGCAACAACAGCAAAACAAAAATCGTATGGTTTTCGAAAGTATTCACGTGAAAGATTTCCAAAGGCCTCGATTTCATAGTTTTCATAGTTTTGCGAAAGAATCACAAACACACGCGCGCACAGACGCACAATTAAACAAACAATAAATAAATAAATAAATGAAATGACATTAAAATCGCGGATTGTGCGGGAAAAGGGTTCACTCTGTGTCTGACTATACGGACAATGTCTTAAAGCGAGTCACGTGCTCGTGAAATCGTTTGAAATGTCACATCCGGGTTTATTTACTTGTAGAAATGACATTTTTCAGGCGGTTCTTGCTTACCTTATGGCCACACTGCATTTTGGTGAAGAGAAGTGTCCTTATAAACGGACCTAAAATAGGTGGAAAGCACTGCACACAATATGTATGCACTTTATCAACTGACCTTTTATTGTAGGGGAATGAGGGATGCAGCAAGTTTTGGGTTAAATTTTACGCAATGTTTGTCACATTTGATAACCGATGAAAGGGACTTGGGTAACACATAGGAAGTATATTGGCGAACTCTGATGATAACCGCCATTGATGCTGTGCAACTTTTTGTAATACACATTTCCTCTGACGTAATAAGGGCAGATAAACACAGACTTCAAAGAGGTTTGGACAGGACTGAATAGTAGACTGGAACTCACAAGAAATGTCGACAAAGGTTAGAGTCTATGTCAAAATGAATAAGCGGATCATGCAAGGTGACCATAGTCGAAACCTCTCGCTCTTTGTATTTTTTATATAACTCTACCGCATTGTATGTTTATTTCTAAATTATTATCTCTGACTGACCTCTGCTTGTCGACCTCTGTTTTTATTATTTCTGTCTCACAGAGTTTCCGTGTCAGTCTCGCATGGCGGGTCATCGTATAAATTTTGCAAACAATAAAAAAGATAGAATATGAGTACCACGTCTATCCAAAGTTCCACGATCTAACAGAAAAAAATATATTTTAGTAAATACTTCTGTAAATGGCCATCTTTGCATGAATTTAGATATCAATATCTATAAAACCTCAGTCCAAATTACAAAATCTAGCCAAGTTTTCAAAACTAAATCTGAAGGATTTCAGTGTTTTTCCAAAGTATTTTCTTTAGGGTCGTAAAAAACCGGGATTTCGTGAGAATGGGATAAATCGGTTTTCATTGTTTAAATTTCTTATTTCAACATTTAGCATTTGCCTGGCAAACATGAAACGGCGCTTCAGCTAGATTGAAAACACCCTTATTTTTCATTCTTAGTTGTATTTAAATGTACATTGTGGTCGGACATTAAATTTGGCACATCCTATTATCGTTTGCCGGCCTCTCTCAAATCCAACTTTCGGACGAAAAAAGTAGACTTTGGCTTTACGGGAAAAGACCCCTGGTCAGATCGAAACTAACTAATTCGCCCACCAACGAAAGTTGGGCAACTGCAATATATCGTAACTATAGGTATAAAAATCTGATGATACGAGGTTAAAGAACACACGCACGTGTACTTTACGGTCGCCGTAGCCTAAATAAAGCTACATGTAAGTACGATTTTCGTTATATTTCGTACGACTTTGCAAATAGAAACCCAAACAAATCGTCGGTTTTATTAAAGCTGTAGTTACGACATTTTGCCCGACTACTGACAAATTTTGCATGCATTTGTGATTCGACACGCGAAAAAAGAAAACTATAACCGCACGAAAATGATCGATTCAGAACACACTGCTATGGCTGACCAGACTTGACGTTTTTCATTACCATTTGTAGGTCAGTGGACGGATCGGTGGCTCCGCCTATCGACATCCGATATGTCAGTTTGTCAGAGATACCAAACGACGCTAGTTTGCGAAATCTAAGGAATATAAACCAAACAGCAAATCGTATGTTGGCGACCTAGACGTCGTATGTATGACTTGAATAACCAATAAAAATGCTTGGCATAAATCTCGGAGGCCAGAAATCCCTACTGGTCTCGCTGAATGTTTTGATTGGTAAATCGAATTTTGGATTGAGTGACAGCGGCGATCCGTCAAATTCTTGGGATGAACACTTTCTCCTTTTTTTGTCTGCAATAATTTCGAGATATTTCTCACCTAAGGATTCTTACCTAATTGGAGGATCGCTTGCCACGCCCACTGACCTACGACGAGAAAATTCGTCCGAGGTAATACACACCATTATTTCATAAATATATGGCGTGGGAAATATAACAGGCAGCAAATCTTTGGTTTGTGACCTAAAAGTAGTAGCTTTAGCTTGAATAAGTTGTAATCACGATGGTTAAATCGACAAAGCAACCAAAATGATTCACATTAATGCAGGGACACAAAGTTCACTTCTGTTCTAAATGAATGATTTGATTGGCCACGCGATTTTTTATTTATTGAGAGTCAAATCTGTCTGTTGAGCGATTTAAAAACTGTTCCGATAGCTCTGACCCGTCACTTAAGGGGATCTCCTGTGGGCATTAACACTCAGAGACAGTTATCGAATACAAATTTGTGGTGAAGTAGGTAAAAAAAAAAAAAAAAAAAGGTTTCCAAAGCGAAAAGTCTCGACCCTTTTTAGCTGTGTATTTTGTGCAGTCTAACCAGGATTAATAATTGGCGGTTGCTGGAATGTCCTTTGACGCCTGGCGGGTCATAAACTTATTTATATCTGGTATGTCGAGGTTTGGATTTCTCGAAGTGATTTTGAAATTCTCCTCGAAGAGAGCTGACAGCATTTCACCCTGGTAGCTTTGGTTGTTACTTTTTGGTGGCTCACATTCTTTGATCATCCCCTCAAAACATAAGTGGACATAAGCGACTATACCATTTTAATTTCCTTCTTTTTTAGTGATAAAATGATGTAAGCTATCTTTACGATGCGCAGGATTTGACTGAATACAAATGATTTTCGTAGATCAATGAAAAAAATTCTTTTTCATATAACGGGTGGGGTTTTTTTTTTGTTGTTGTTGTTCTTCTTTTTATTATGTAAATGCTTATCTTTTATAACAAATATCCGGGAATACACCCCACAACAAAAGAAAAAAAAAAGAAAAAGAAAAAAATCAACTAAACAACAACAACAAAACCCAGTCGTATCAAAAACAAATTAGGACAGCTTGACACTAGTCTGATCTCTTCATGAATGAAGTTAAAAAATTACCGGTATTCTTTAAAAGAACGGATCCTAATTTGCATTCATTCGACTTCTTCATTTCCATCTGACAAGCAAATTTTGTTTAATTGACAGATTTTTGACAACAAAAGGGTTAAAAGGGACAGGAAATGCTATTAATAGATTTCAATCTCGATTTTTTGTGAAATTTCATATCATGATGGAATTATCAGATTTTATCTTCTATTCTAGGCGGACGATAGTGATCTAATCATTACTTCTTTCTAGCCATGTCCCTATCCTTAATGGGTTACATTAACACTTTACTTTTTAATCTATAAACACAAAGCGCAGCATTTTGACGCAGAGAAGAAAAATGATTTAGAAAAGGATGTTATAAAAATAATGGCTTGCTACAAGCTGCTTGCTTGGCAAACATCAGGAAAATGGGAGAAATTCTCTTTGTAAGAGGAGTAATTGGTTGTTATACGCAATTTATCCTCTTTCCACAACACCTTTTTCCCCAAAGCGCTTTATTTTCTTTTGGGAGTTAATAATGGAGTCGTGTGTTCATGGGTCAAGAATTAAATGGTAAAAAAAAAAAAAATTCCCTTAACCACGGCCACTAATGTCTTCAAATCTATATGGCATTTTTTTATCCGCTTTAATTGAAAATTTCTCTTAATTAGGATTAAGCTATTGGCGCCTGGTAATGGATTTAATCAATAAAAATGTTGCCACGTTTTCTTTACCATACAGACGGTTGTACGAAATTAAAATAGTTTAACCATAGTCATGTTGAATACATCTTTATCTGAATTTGCATTAAAATCAAAGGCCTGAAAGCACTGGGAGCACTAGTTAAGGTGAGAATTCATTTTGAACATTAATTTTATAAACAACTCTGTGTTGAGGTAGTCAAACAGGAGGTGTAGACTAAGATCATACTGCACTTATGTGTAAGCTGATCTTTGTCTATACGAACTGCCAAAACAGGAATATTCCGGGTTGAGCATGACAAGAATTACAAGGAGAACACTTTAAAACCTTTCTGAAAAAAGAAACACTCGTTTTTGAAAAAGCAACCTCTAGTTTGTCCTGATTTTCCCTAGTATGTAGATTGTAATGAAACCGCACTCGATTTAGAATAACACCACTATTACCTGGAATAAAACAAAAAGAAATGTAGTATTCGTTTATAAAAAGCAACTTATAATTTTCTTCATTATTGCAACCTCGGGGTTTAGATCTGCATTGTCTTTTGATATGAACTTTCCTTGTTTTTCGGTCAGATAAAATACCAATAGCAATGTGTAACATTGTCATGAAATTCTAGTGTGTGGACTTTCAAAGATTAGATAACACGTAAAATCGTTTGGAAAAACTATGGAATAGGGGAAAATAGGGGGAAAAGTAATACAACTTGTGACCGTTTTGGAAATGTTAAACATGTATGAAGCGAATACAGCTTTTTAACAGTAAACCACAACTGCTTGGTTTCAGTTCGACATCAGTATACATCTTCTTGAAAACAGAACGTTTGACTGAAAGGGGAAAAAATAACATTTTTATTTGATGGATTTTTCTTTCTTTTTTCAACAATTATCAATATATAGAAAACCTATATTGACGAGTCGCTGGCCCCAACGACTGACTCATTATGTTTAACATAACTGCATGCCAATGTCGGAGCTCAAATTGACCTCCGGTCTACAGGAATAATTTGATTGGTCGATTGATTCTTTGAAATATAGTCGCGATTGATCAATTAGTAATTGTGCAATCGATTAAGACAGAAAAGTATCTTTTTCTTATAGTCTGATTTGAATACGCCAATCCATAGCTCAGAACATTCTCTTGAGAGGTAGAAAGATGTTTACAGTGTCTTCTTACAGGATAGGGAATTTTAAAGGGTTTTTGAAAACCTTTCTCTTTTGTCCTAAAAGGGCAGGTTTCGGTCAGTGCACTGTAAAGCGATACGAGGGTGTACGGCTACAAATCAAAGGACAAAATCATACGAACGGCAAATCTATTGTCAAACATGGGCTTTGTCGCGCCGATACTATCTACAACATCATCGTAGTTTTCTCCATGGACTAACAAAACCTCGTAACTACAGCTTAATCAAACTATAGTTACGGTGTTTTGGTAGACACCCAACGGTGTCATTATCTCCTAGTTTTGAAATCATAATCATAAGGAAAATAAATATTAACGGTACATATTTTAACATCTTAGCCGACAAAGGCAACAAACAAACAGACCGTAGGCGAGGCGATAGTGGGACGAAGTCAGCTGCAAGGGGTTTCCAGGTAAAATAAACAAATCGGACAAATTATCCACGGGTTACCTAATCTTTGGTTAACCCTGGTATTTGTTCCCGTCATGCCAAGATTGACCAAAAGGTATCGAGTCAGTTCAGACTTCGCCTAGTTAGTTCAGTCGGTACTGTGCTGTGCTCTCGATGGTCGTGAGCTCGAACCTCTAATATTCTTTACGACTTTTTACAAACGCCATCGCGATATGTGTCAATTTGGCGAATACAAAATAGTTCGCATAAGAGGGATGAGCAACCGGCGGTTCGGATCGAATGTTGTGTTTGGATAGGCGATAGTCATGATAAGGTGCGTTCGTCGCCGCGATATAACGCAAGTACTGTTGAAAACGACCAGACTTAACTTGAATTTTTCCAACAATTACACATGTTTACGAAGTATAGACTCTGATTAGCCTGTGCATCCACGCATTCTGATCAGAGTCTCCACTCTGCGCTATATAGATAGTTACTGAGACAAAAGCTTCTGTATGCGTTTTGTGAATATTTTAAATGCCTTGAGTGGCTATCTAGGCTGCTCTCTGTCTGCACTTCATGCACTTACTGGTGATGTTGTTTGAAATAAGACGTGCAAGGGCTCATTTCATACTATGATATTCTCCATCTCAGGGAAGATTGGTTCATTCCGTCGGCATTCTGCCAAAATCTCGCAGTTACGGCTTATTCTAAGCTTGTTCTGTCTCCAAAAGCCGAAATCGTCCAGTAAAACTTACATACATACGACATATAAAGTGCGATTTTATTACCTTATGATAAAATCACAGAAACACGAAAGATCAAGCAACAAAAGTAAATATTACAATATGCAAACAAACACCCGCCCTTGGGGTCTTTCTTAGATGTACCGAAATGACGCACAAATTCCTTCAGTAATTTAAATCAAAAGTGATCAAATATTTAAGATGACGAAGGAATACACTGTTTTTGCCCTGCAGTCCTGCGCGTGCTCGCAATTAAGACCAGAGCAGCTGTCGACTTTACCACAGGTATCGGCCACAATCAAATTTAAACATCATCAAACAACACGGCTGAGCAAACACGCATTTCCTAAAACCATTTTCTTCACGGTTCCCCTTCATCCAAGAGGGACTGTTGCATTTTTGGTTAAGTTTAGTTTATACTAATTTATTTTAGTTCGGTCGCGACGAAAGCTATGAGCTTATAGATTCGCTCTCGAATCCCACAATCCAGATGTTTTCACGTCCCTGAAAGAGAGGCAGTGGCTAAACCCACTGCTACCCAATTCTAGAGCCGGGTAGACTGGGGCTGGCTATTAAGTGCCTTGCCCATGAACACACCCCGGTGACGGTGGGGCTCGAACCTGTGACCTTCAAATTACGAGTCAAGCACCACGCGGCCATCGAGGTAGTCTATGGTAGTTAAGTTTGAAGACCTCGTTTCCTACTTTTGTCCTTTTAGACACTTAAGCAGTGAGTTGACCATCAGCATTGGCGGAAATTTAGATACAGCGAGGTAAACTGTTCTTCTCAACGAAGCCCTATGTTGTCGATTCTCATTTGAATCGCCATCGTAATTACCAAGTTTAAGTCGCCGAACCAACAAAAATGTTTCACGTTAATTTCGGCTAATATCCGAGTTCAAAGTTAACTTCCGGTCTAAATGAATAACTTGATTGGTTGATGGATACTATGATTTGACAGTCACGATCAGTAAATTTACGCCCTAGTTTACATTTCGTAATAATCGTGAGATCAACGGACCTACACGAAACAAAATTAAAGTATTACCATTCTGTTTTAAGTTAAATAAGGCAAAGATATCACTCCATGTAGCAAGAAAGAAAATCCAACACGGAATTGACAAGGGTCGGGGAACTGCGTATCGATGGGAGAGGATTATGTGCCGTTGAAAACAAGTCAAATTTGTTCATAATTCGGTGTATTCTACATCAAAGAGCTTTTCAAAACTACATCAAAAGAATCAGGTGTCCCCTATTTACGTGATGTTTGGTGAAAAAAAAGCCACAGACGGTGTACCTGTCCGAATTCGGAGTCTGTATAATTTACATGCGCGTCGGTGATTGGTTGTGAGTTATTGACGTTTGGTGCGACACATATGGGCACGCGACAAAAACCAATGACACGTGACCATTCAACAATTGTGCGGCTGCAAGTATTTCTAACGCCGTTCTGATACTGAATAATTACCACCAGTTAAACATTGCGATACTGCTCGTTATACTTCGTCCTTCACACGGGCATTGGATCGCTGGCCGGGCCCACTGAGCTCTGACACGAAGTTCCACTTTGATGTTAACCCATTCCAACACAATGGAATTTAAGACTGGTCCAAATTGAAAGCAGCTGCAGACGACAATTTCAAGTTGATGAAATTTTGATTTTTTCGTCTTTTGGGATAGAAAACATTGTGGATAATGAAGAAATTGCTTGATCCAAGCAATTTCTTCATTTTCCACAATGTTTTCCAAAGCTTTTTTGTTGAGGGGCGTAAAAAGGAGGGATTGAGTGGGAATGGGTTAAACGGCGTTATTTGGCCAGTATCATGTAACAAAAAAGTAACTAGTTGATTGGCGACCTAAACGTCGTTACTGCAGCTTGGATAAGCTGTATTTATGGCGTTTAAGTGCAACAAACCTACACAAATGTTTCACATAAATGTCGGCAAATGTCGATGCTCAAAGTTTACATTCTGACCGAATGAATGATTTGAACGGCAGATTGATTTTTTGATTGACACTCGCGGTTCCGTCAATTTTGTTTTCCAAGATCAAGGATTCCAAATATACGTACATAATTATACAAGAAAATGAAAAAAAAAAAAATAAAATAAAATAAAAAACTTCGTAAACGACCATTTGAAAAAAGCAGCCCTAGATGTCGATAAGAAATCGTCGATTTCTTTGGTATTGATTATGCATTTTTCTAGGGCCGAAAAAGAGAGAGAGGGAAAAAAATCAGTAAAACAGAAAAAATGGCAATAAAGCTGTTCGAAATATAATAACATGAATGAGCAATTGGTTGTTTTTTATATCAAAACTCTTTCACTCGAATGCGTAGTTATGCGTTAAAAATCGTCATACGGTCTCGTTTTTTAATGCATAACAACGCATGCAGACTCGGTTTTCAATGCATAACAACGCATTTTCGTCTAAAATAAACAGTTGAACACCCACTATTTCATTATCGCGATAAACCAAATCGTTTTTGAACAAAAAGAAGCATATCGAAGGTGTTCTGCAGAAATCTCGTAGCTGCAGCTTGTTATAGGCTGTAGTTACTAGGTTTTCGTAGAACAGCGACGGTTATTATAACATTGCTACTCATTTTAAAGAAAATTAAACAGCCGGTTCTCGATACCAACATAATCAAGCATATTCAATTCTAAATCTTCAATAATGCAAAGTTGGGAATCTTTAATTCTATCATTTATTTTTCAATGTATTTCTTTATTATTTGCTTTTCTCTAAATATACCAATTTTCTTTGAGTTGAGCTGATTTTCACCGAAATGATTAACACTTTCTCACACAATCAAGCTTTTTTGCCCCGGAAGAAAATACTTGAGAAAACTTTGAGAAAAATGAAGAAATCGTTTGTAAGAAGCAATTTCTTCATTTCCCACAGTGTTTTTCTACCTTGAAAAAAATATATAATAAGATTCCTTCAATTTGATAATGTCGTCTGCAACTTCTTTCTACTTGAGCCAGTATAAATTTTTGCCATCTGGTAATTGGTTAAAAATAATTAAGTGGGCATGACCAGTTTTATAGCTCTTCTAGACGAGTTTAGGCTCAGCTTATAAAAACCTTTTATTGGTACCACGTGACCAATAAACCCTCCCCGCAATATCGCAAGTTTATATGACGTCAAAATGACGTCATTTTCGAGTTTTCGGCAAGTTTTTAGAGTTCGGATGGACCTTCATTATGGATGTTCGCTATAGAAACATTGGTTGACTATGTGACCCGTCACAGGAAAAGGGCCTCCTTCGAACCCCGAAAGAATTGCTTCTGGTTAAACAACGTAGGCTTATTCTTAGCTGCGATTTGGTATAGCCCTCTTTCTGATAGCCTGCTGGCGAGGCTTGCCAGCAGATTATCAAAAAGAGGGCTACGATATCGCAGCTACCTGACTCTAATCGAAACTTATTTTAAAACTTTCTCTATTCTAGAACGACCGCTCTACTATTCTACTTGATTATTTTCGGAATGCAACCGTTCTACTATACTACTTGATTATTTGGGAATGCAACCCTACACTATACTACTTGATTATTTTCAGAATGCAACCCAACACTATACTACATGATTATTTTCGGAATGCGACCGTTCTACTAAACATCTTGAATATTTTCGGAATGCAGCCGTTCTACTATACTACGGAATGCGACCGTTTTAATTTACTACTTGATTATTTTCGGAATGCGACCGTTCTACTATACTACTTGATTATTTTCGGAATGCGACCTTTTTACTATATTACTTGATTATTTTCGGAATGCGACCGTTCTACTATACTTCTTGATTATTTCTAAATGCGACCGTTTTACTATACTACTTGATCATTTTCGGAATGCGACCGTTCTACTATACTTCTTGATTATTTCTAAATGCGATCGTTTTACTATACTACTTGATCATTTTCGGAATGCTACCTTTTTACTATACTTCTTGATTATTTCTAAATGCGATCGTTTTACTATACTACTTGATCATTTTCGGAATGCGACCTTTTTACTATACTTCTTGATTATTTCTAAATGCGATCGTTTTACTATACTACTTGATTATTTTCTAAATGCGATCGTTTTACTATACTACTTGATCATTTTCGGAATGCGACCTTTTTACTATACTACTTGATTATTTTCTAAATGCGATCGTTTTACTATACTACTTGATTTTTTTTTCTAAATGCGACCGTTCTACTATACTACTTGATTATTTCTAAATGCGATCGTTTTACTATACTACTTGATTTTTTTTCTAAATGCGACCGTTCTACTATACTTCTTGATTATTTCTAAATGCGATCGTTTTACTATACTACTTGATCATTTTCGGAATGCGACCTTTTTACTATACTTCTTGATTATTTCTAAATGCGATCGTTTTACTATACTACTTGATCATTTTCGGAATGCGACCTTTTTACTATACTTCTTGATTATTTCTAAATGCGATCGTTTTACTATACTACTTGATCATTTTCGGAATGCTACCTTTTTACTATACTTCTTGATTATTTCTAAATGCGATCGTTTTACTATACTACTTGATCATTTTCGGAATGCGACCTTTTTACTATACTTCTTGATTATTTCTAAATGCGACCGTTTTACTATACTACTTGATTATTTTCTAAATGCGATCGTTTTACTATACTACTTGATTATTTTCGGAATGCGACCTTTTTACTATACTACTTGATTATTTTCTAAATGCGATCGTTTTACTATACTACTTGATTTTTTTTTCTAAATGCGATCGTTTTACTATACTACTTGATTATTTCTAAATGCGATCGTTTTACTATACTACTTGATCATTTTCGGAATGCGACCGTTCTACTATACTACTTGATTTTTTTCTAAATGCGACCGTTCTACTATACTACTTGATCATTTTCGGAATGCGACCTTTTTACTATACTACTTGATTATTTTCTAAATGCGATCGTTACTATACTACTTGATTTTTTTTCTAAATGCGACCGTTCTACTATACTACTTGATTATTTCTAAATGCGATCGTTTTACTATACTACTTGATTTTTTTTCTAAATGCGACCGTTCTACTATACTTCTTGATTATTTCTAAATGCGATCGTTTTACTATACTACTTGATCATTTTCGGAATGCGACCTTTTTACTATACTTCTTGATTATTTCTAAATGCGATCGTTTTACTATACTACTTGATTTTTTTTCTAAATGCGACCGTTCTACTATACTACTTGATTATTTTCTAAATGCGACCGTTTTACTATACTACTTGATCATTTTCGGAATGCGACTGTTTTACTATACTTCTTGATTATTTCTAAATGCGATCGTTTTACTATACTACTTGATCATTTTCGGAATGCGACCGTTTTACTATACTACTTGATTTTTTTCTTAAATGCGATCGTTTTACTATACTACTTGATTTTTTTTCTAAATGCGACCGTTCTACTATACTACTTGATTTTTTTTCTAAATGCGACCGTTCTACTATACTACTTGATTTTTTTTTTTTTTTTTTTTTTTTTGAATGCGGACCGCTCTACTATACTACTTGATTATTTTCGGAATGCGGCCGTTCTACTATACTACTTGATTTTTTTCAGAATGCGACCGTTCTACTATATTACTTGATTTTTTTCGGAATGCGAACTTTCTTTAGCCTCTTCTGTATCCTAACCGTTTTTCAAGTATTTGCTTTACGCAGGAGGTATATGTTTACCTGATTTCACCCAGGCGGCCCGGGTTTGATTCCCGGCATCGGAACGATTCTTTGCCGCCTTCATAGCGCAGGCGGTAGCGCACCAGACTCCCAATCTTCAATCATGGGATAACATGGGTTCGATCCCCGGTGGCGACACACATCCTTTCCGACGTTTGTCTCTCACCAATGGGTGGATAATCGTAAACCTAAGTGGGATAGCTCTTGAGGCTAGGAAAGGATGTAGTGGTAGTACTGGTGTGAGAAATGCCAGGAATCTATAGTTAGATCCTCCAGCCCCGCGATATGACTGAAGTAGCCTACTGTTAAAAGTGGCGTTAAAACCCATTCAATCAATCAATCAACTGTTTACCTGACGGTAATATATATCAAACAATTTATGGTCCGCGTTGCATAAAAACAGGTTTATTTTCGTATGCCTATTCCCATATCATAGCTACATAAAATTGATCTATATATAACGATCGTAATCATATATGTATGAATCAGTTACAAGGCTCATTTAAATCAAAGAATTTGAAAATCAATGAATAATGATAAAGATGGTAATTTTCTAGCCCATTTCATGTTTGATTTTACTCCGATAGAAAACGGTGACGGAAAAGGGTAAAAGAGTAAAATTACATTTAAGCTTTTTATAAGAACATGTTGAGCAGGGTCTTTTTAAAAGTGTGGGTGGTTGGAAGGTTGGGAGAGGGGGGGGTAGAGGATTTAGATCACCCCCCCCCCCCTTAAAAATGACATGAAATTGGCGTTAAAATTAAAAATAATACATCATTTTACTGATTTTGAATGACCGATCTGAAAATCTACAATTTCCTTAGTTTCTACTCTTGAAATGTCTCCATATCACCCTTACCCAATCTTGAAATATTCCCATGTTAGCCATCCCAAATCTTGACATGTTACCGTGTTAGCCGGTCCTATTCTTGGAATATTTCCATGCTATAGCCAACCAAAATCTTGACATGTTTTCATGTTAGCCATCCCAAATCTCGACGTGTTTTCATGTTAGCCAACCAAAATCTTGACGTGTTTTCATGTTAGCCAACCAAAATCTTGACATGTTTTCATGTTAGACATCCCAAATCTTGACATGTTTTCATGTTAGCCATCCCAAATCTTGACGTGTTTTCATGTTAGCCAACCAAAATCTTGACGTGTTTTCATGTTAGCCAACCAAAATCTTGACATGTTTTCATGTTAGCCATCCCAAATCTTGACGTGTTTTCATGTTAGCCAACCAAAATCTTGACGTGTTTTCATGTTAGCCAACCAAAATCTTGACATGTTTTCATGTTAGCCAACCAAAATTTTGACGTGTTTTCATGTTAGCCAACCAAAATCTTGACGTGTTTTCATGTTAGCCAACCAAAATCTTGACATGTTTCCAAGTTAGTCATCCCAATTCTTGGATTTCTTCTTATGATTCTTCAGAGTACTGAAAGTAATGTAAGCTAGTAAAGCATTGCTTTGTTAAATAGCATGCTTTTGAAGGAGTCCTCTACAATTTGAATAAGGTAATTCATGTAGCATAGGAAAGACTCAGATCAGACTCATTTTGAAATATGATATGCTCAAGTGAGCTAAAAATACCTAGGAGATGAACTGGCAGGTAGAATTTGCAATGTTCCTGAAATAGATTAGAGCTACTTTTTTATAGCATAGGCATTCAATGGACTTAGCGGTTAAGCCTAAAGTGGCAGTTTGCACTCATCTAACTCTGAAAAGACCTCAAAATAATCATCTCTATTAAGACTTTTTTATAGATCTGTCGTCGATGGATAATCGTAAACCGAAGTGGGATAGCAACTGGGTGCTATAGGAAAGGATGTAATGGTAGTACTGGTGCGAGATATACCAGGAATGGTTATGTGCTCCAGCCGCCGTTATATAACTTGGAAAATGTTAAAAGCGGCGTTAAATCTCATTCAAACAAACAAACCATTTCTTTCGTTTATAATTCTAAAAAAAAAAAAAAGATGTTAAATCGGCCAATGCACCGATCAGTCGACGATGTATCACCGTATCCCCCACCCCTTCCTTAAAAAAAGAAATTGTTGGTAACACATCGCCGACGCGTCGGAGCGTTTATGTGACAGCTTTGGGCTTTGGTTTGAATGGATTAAGGCCGTCTTGCACATCACTAAGGATTTCTTTGTCTTGAGTGTCTGTGATGGTTATGTTACAGCAGGGCTGAAAAATTACAGATTTAATTTACAAGTTGGGCAAAATGCATTTAGATGTACATGTTTGAATTTTTAACCGCGAAGGATAAATATTTTGTGCTCATTGGCCATATAGGAAATTAGTTCACATTTGTTTGGAAATACAGATATGAAATTCTTCGTTTAGGAACTATCAAATTCGCACTCAGTGAGTCAGAAAATGAAGGAAAAAAATTGTTGAACTTTTTATAGAGGACGATGTCTTACGAAACCGGAAACAACAATATTTAACAAAAGGAGTTTATTTTGCGGCACTCGCAAGTTTCGAAAAATGATATATAAATGATAGGCTATGAAACTAATTTTAACATGTCCCGCTATACATAAATTTATTTTTTGCTTACATTCCTTTTCCTTGATTCATCCCACAACTTTTATAAACTAGGTCGCGACATAACTTCTCTATAACAAAGAAAATTACATCACTCAGTCTACATAATAGGCGTATTAAATGCACTCAATGATTTTCTCGGTCTTCTTTTTTTCCCTTATGTCTGTCTGTGCCGTGGTACAACCTCATATCGAGGGTCTTATGCTACGTTGTCGTAAGTGCATATATGAATATTAACACTTACGATAGTGTTGCGTTAACCCCTTGAATTATAGTCAGGATATTTCAGTGAGGCGGATCGGGCCAAAAGGTGTCACATCGAAGTCCAATTTAATGTGTCACTAGAGAAAGGGATCATTCATTTTGCAGATTAATCATGATAGATTTTTTTCATAAATGAATACAGACTAAGAAATCGGGCCCATCGCGTTTAGTATGCAACAAGCAATGACGACAACGAGCTCTTTTCTATCCTGCTCAGACTGCGAATTTCGCGCAATCGGACCGTTTGAAATACTTAGCCCTTGTCATGTCGAACCCGGAATATTCCTGTTTTGGCAGGAGGTATAAACAAAGATCATATGTGCAGTCTGATCTTAGTCCACACCACATACGTGTCTCTATTATGCCAAAGTTATTTTTAAGATTAATTTTCAGAATAACTAACAATTTGTACAGTCAGCGCTGTCAGCCCTTTGATTTTAATGCACTTCTGTAGATATTTTTATTCGGCATGACTAGGGTTAATATCCCGTTTACGAATGACGGGATCCCATGTATATTTCTTTCCTAATTAGCAAGACATTCTATCACGTTTTACATAGTTTATAGTGATATATAATGTCTTTATAAATAGGATTTGATCAATCGGGACATACTGCGAAACTCTGATAAATTATTTGTTTCCTTTTCCTCTCAATGTCCGTCCGTCTGATATAGATCAACTATGACTATATTCGATTTTTTTTTTTTTCGTTTAGCATTGAGTTTAATAACGCTAGTTGAACAGTATATCAGTTATATCGCGACAGACGATGCACCTAATCATACATTTATTTAACACTAGTACAACAACAACATTCCGTCAATCTAGAGCAATTAGCGTTCCGATTTGGCTAAGTTAAACTCGAAATTAGCAAAAACAAAAATGTGAATAGAAATGAAAATTGTCGTATGCGATCCGTCAGACAAACATGGGCCATCTTGATGTTCCGTAAAACAAATACTTGAAAAAATAAGGTCGAAACTAGCAGAGGTCAACTATAGATGCCATTCAAAAAATATTTATATATAGAGTATGGTAGAACGGTCATTCAGAAAATCGTCGAAGAGCCGTCGACGTAGTTTGACCAAGGTTATTTTTTTGCACAAGTCATGAATTCCCTTTACACCGACGGAACTCATATTAATCATTTCAGCATGTAGGAATTAGCATTTTCTGAAAAATATATTCAAATACAGCATTTCTTTTATCATATCAAGGGCTTAGAGCGAAAACATAGCATGTGTCTATACAATGTATAGACACATGCTATGTTTTTGCTCTAAGCCCTAGATGTATTTTGTCACCAATTAATTTTAACGATGTTACTTTAACGATATTATTGGGGGTTAAACTCATAGATTCAAATATCATGAAAATGTCGATATGCCGAAATAGATTTATTTTTCTACCAGTCAACCTTCAATGTGTAATACCTAGATGCACGTATAATAGCGTAAACGTCCAGCAGCCTGAGCTCACTCAAAGGCCGCTGATATCTTTATGCCGTATGTCGTTTAATGATTGAATAGGGTTTAAAGCCACTTTTTACAGTATTTAAGTCATATCGCGGCGGCTGGAGTACCTAACCATGGATTCCTGGTATTTCACACAGTACTACCACTACATCCTTTCCGAGCCTTCAGATGCTCTTCCCACGTCGGTTTACGATTATTCACCCATTGGTGGGAGACAAATATCGGAAAGGATATTTGCCGCGACGTGGGATCGAACCCTGATCTCATAACTGAGAATCCGACGCGTTACCACTGCGCTATGGCATCGGCGTATAGCATGACATAAAAGCGAATAAATGTTAGACTTTTCAACCCGTGCAAAGCATCAGCGATACGTGCAACCTGAACTGTGTATTTGAATAGAAAGCTCATCTAAAGACACCCACGTGCCTGGCCGCCTATAGGGTTTTAAAGATAACCAAGAGATGACCTACGCCTGCCATCCGATGGTCAAGAAGGTCTTAACTTCTTACCATATCTGACATCTCTATGCCTATGTCTACAGTAGCCCTCGACTTTATAATCCCACCTTTCGAGACATAATCTGACTCCCTTAACCGGGGTCTAATCCTTTCCGAAAATAAGTATACTATATACAAGTAATTACGGTATACTTCGTTTGAAAGGAATTGTCTTGAATATGCTGTATTAACTTCTTTTTCAGCCGCAAAACCAACAGAATGATCAGCACACATACCAGGGTTTAAAGCTCGCTTCCGGTCTAAAAGAAAGATTTAACTGGCCAATCGATTTTTGATAGACAGCGTGTGTGTGAGGGGGGGGGGGGGGGGTAAATAAAACACACAATGTATTAGGTTATAATAAGGCTTTGTCTATTATTTCTTATTTAGAACTCTTATTCTTATAGGAGACAGATAATCGATCTAAGAATCAATATACCAGTCAAATCGTTCATTAAGACGATAAGTGAAATTTGAACTCCAACATTGGCCGACATATATGGGAAATATTTTTGTTAGTTTCACGATTTTAACGTTGTAGGTACAGCTTATTTAAGCTCGCTGACCAATCATTTTCCTTTTTTCTCACATGTCACTCGCCGCAAATTATGTAAAATAACGCCATTTCTAAGTGAAAGCTTCCTGTCGGAGCCCAGTGAGCGTGGTTACCGATACGGTAATTTTTTCATCGAGGTTGATATGAACTGTAGTGGATAAACTCATTCCTACATACTTAAACAATTCCCACATATTCTCACTTTTTATGTTCAAGGAGAAAAGTTTTGAAACAACAACAAAAAGCAAAACAACAACACCCCCCGCAAAAAAAAAATAAATAAATAATGAAAAAAAAAATAAAATAAAAAAACATTGTGAACAATAAAGAAATAGCTTGTAACAAGCAAGTTCTTTATTGTTCACGCTGTTTTCTACTCTGAAAGACGAAACACTTTAAAATACCATCAACGTCTATAATTTCTTTCAGTTCGGGCCAGTCTAAAACTTTGTCATCTGGTAAAAGTCATAGGAGTGTGCAATCGGAAGTTCATTTTACCTTTTCCCAGACAAGCTTTCCTTTTTACGCCACAAGGAAAGAACTTAGGAAAACATTGTAGAAACGGAAGAAGTTGCCTGTAACAAGCAATTTCTTCATTTTCCACAATGTTTTCTACACAGAAAGACTTAAATTTCACCAATTTCACCTATTCCTACAAAGGCCCTCTTATTTGCGCCCCATAAGAAAAAAAGTTTTGACAAACATTACGGAAAATGAAGAAATTGCTTGCATCAAGTAATTTCTTCATTATCCACATTGTTTTCTATCAAAAATGACGAAAAAATTTGAAATTCCATCAACTTGAAATTATCGTCTGTAACATATTTCAATTTGGACAAGTCTAAAATTTTGTTGTTTTGGAAGGGTTAAGACAAATGAACACGTATACCCGAATGAATAAACAGACCGGTATGATTTCTCAACAGAACTCTTAGTATATTTGAGTATTCATTAATCCAGCAATGAAAAGAAAGGTTCACTAAGTTTACATTCAAGTATAGGTCCTTTCGGATGAAAGTAAAGGTCCTTTCGGATTACTGTGCAAATAAAAGAAACATTACATAATATTTATTGTCAATGATAATAGTAGCTTTCCTTAAATATGACGCGGGCCATTAAATATGAGAAAATCTTTCTTAGATAAATAAACATTTTTATTTGATCTGTCTGAAATGCGACTAGTTGAAAATTTTGACCTAATTTGTTTCAAGATAATTATCAAGACAAAAGGAAACTTGAACGACAATAATGATCTATTTCATATTTTGTTGTCGATTGTTATATTTAAGCTTTGATACTCATGCATTCTGATTTGCAGCAAACTTCGATTCATATCTCAACGAAAAATATTTTGTTTTCGGAACTATTCAATATGCTTGCGCCCAAAGTATTTCCATGAAAATAAAAAATACCTAAACTGTTTTTGCTCGTTTGTTTGTTTCTTTCTTTCGTATTCCCCTTTTCCACTATCCTTTTCTGTGATTTCGATATTAAATAATTAGATTTTTTTAGACAAAGAAGTGATTTTATTTTACCGCGAAACAATCATGGGCATTACGAAATCGCCAGTAATATGGCGGAATAAGCGGCATCTCTTCAAGTACCGGATGCTAAAGGAAGTGACGTAATATTTCACTGGACCGATTTCTGAATTAAAGTACCGAAAGTATTCGAGTATTTAATTCATTGGATCAACGTACTTCAAATTCGAATGTGTTTATTAAGGATGGACGATCAAAATGATGTCAAAACAAACATCAATCATTGCGCCAATTGTATATAAGTAATACCACCCAGTCGCTCTTATTTAAAAGCGAATTTGCCTACAGACACTTTCGTATTCAGAAATGCCGTTTTCGGATCTTTCCCTTTATATTGCATGAATGTTTTTTAAGCGACTCCATGTTGCGAAATCAACAAGCAATTTTTTTTTTTTCATTTTCGACAGTTTTTCCAAAGATATTTTTCCATACAGAGCGTGACAAAGGGTACGACGTGGAAAGTTCGCTATCCGATCACTTGTTTCGTACAAATCAAAATATCGGTGAAAAATCATTTGAAAATACATGAATTTACCAATGATCATTTGACAATTGATCAATCGCTGGCCCCGCCCACTTACTCCGTTGCATGGGTACGCCCACTGACTCCAACAGGATGTCCAGGTTCGGTTTTAAACGGTGTTATTTTATAAAATTTATGGTCTGTAACATGTAACAAAAAGTAAAACAGTTGTTGGCGACCTAAACATCGTAACTATAGCTTGAATAAGCTGTAATTACTATGTTGAAGTCGCAAAACCAACAAAAAAGGTAAACAAAAATGGCGGCCATAACGGAGTTCAAAACTCAATTTTGGTTTAAATGAATTATTTCATTGGCCGACTGGTTATTTGATTGACAACCGCGATTGTTCACTTCCAGTATTTCTCAAGTGATGTAGTCGCATATTCAAAATGACCATACTGTTTCGATGTGTTTGAAAATTGGCCAATCGCAATTGTCAATCAAGGAATAAACCGACCAATCAAATTATTTATTTTGCCTGAGCTTAACGACTCCGACATTGGCCGCCATTTTTGTTTACCTTTATCGTTAGTTTGGAGACTTAAACGTCTTTACTACAGCTTATTTAAGCTGTTGCTTTGACGTTTAGGTCATCAACCAACCACTTTACTTATTTGTTACATGCTACTGACCATATACATATATTTTGAAAAATAACGCTGTTAAAAATCGAAGCGGAACTTCCTATCGGAGTCAACGGGCGGGGCCTAGATAGTCAGCGGGCGGGGCTAGCGATTTGTCAATTGACATATCACTGGTCCCACCCAATGACCTCCGACAGGATATTCGACTTATATATTGAATTGTGTTATCTTGCAAATTCTATATATAAGTATCAATAACAAGTAAAAAAAAAAACCTGAAATTGTTGCTTAGAGACCTTGTTTGGCACCAATCCTTAGATTTTTAGTCAGGATATTTCTATTAGCCGGATCAGGCCAATTGGTTTCACCTCGAAGCCACACTGATGGAACGCATCTGGTCAATCAAAAAAAATCGACCAATCAAATCGTTCGTTTATACCATAAGTGAACGTTGAACTCCAACACTGGTTGGCATTAATTTTAAACATTTTGTTAACTATGTGACTTAAACGTCAAAAATTCAGCTTATTCAAGCTGTCACAAAGTTTAAGTCGTCAAAAAAACAAAAATGCTTATCATAAATGTTTGAGGTCTAAGTCCATTTTTGTTCTACATAAATGATTTGGTTGGTCAATCACAGCGACGATCCGCCAAATACAATATATCATGAAAGGTATAACCGGGGGAAAATGTATAAAAAAAAACCAAAAAAAAAAACTCTGTCCTATTCAAGTGATTTTGGGAACGAAATAGAGGATCGGGTGTATCAAAATTTTAATCACTTGCTTAGTTTCCCTTTAGAGAGATCGAAACTTGGTAACAAGATTTCAACTATTTTCAATACAGTTATATTTGACATTTTTCTGGTAAAACATTACAAATGTTCATTTTACAAAGGCCTTAAAACTAAGAGAAGCAAAAATCATATGCCGGAGTTAGGTGTAGCCTTGCAGAAATGGAGAATAATACAGAAAGACATACAGAAAGAGAGAAACAGAGACAGAGGGACAGAAAGAAACAAACAGACAAGACAGACGAAAAGACAGACAGAGAGACAGAGAGAGAAATCTGAAAAAAAGTCAAAATCTATTTGCATATGAAACAAAATCGGTTTACCGGCTGTAATAATTCGATATCTGGCATACAAGTATTTTATTCAAATAGCTGTTGTGGTCAAAATTAATAAAAACAAATTCGATACTACCGCTTTCCCTAAAAACAGCCTGTCCTCTTTGTTGGATAGAAAACTTTCAAACAAAAAGACGGCAAGGAAAGTTTCAGCTTTAAAATCATTTGCCAATCAGCCTTTCAACTTTCCCCCTAAAATCAAACAATAATTAAGGTTCTTCACGAGACGGCGGTATATCTAGGAGATCATAAAAATGAAGGAGGGATTAGCGCGAGTTAAGTTTAACATCGTCGTTAAGCATGCAAATGTTGTAACTACAGCTTCAATGAGGCTGTAGTTAGGATGTTTTGCACGCCCGACGACGATATGCTGTAACTCATTTCTGGACAATTTTTAACGCACTTCTAGAATGAAAAGCGTTGAAAAAAATTGAAACATGAAGAAATTGCTTATTTCAGGCAATTTCTTCATCGTCCACAAAATTTACTACGCCAGAAGACATATTTTAAAAAAGTCATTGCCTAAAACGCGTCGTCTGCAACTCCTAGCAATTTCGACTGGTCCAAAATTGTGTCGTCTTTAAAAAGGATAAGTTAAGTAAGATAATGTCTATACTATTCAAGAAATGTAAATCCTGTCTATCGTTTTAAGCAATCAAACTGTTTTAACCTATTCCCACTCAATCCCTCCTTTTTACGCCCCTAAACGAAAAAGCTTTGGAAAACATTGTGGAAAATGAAGAAATTGCTTGGATCAAGCAATTTCTTCATTATCCACAATGTTTTCTATCCAAAAAGTCAAAGAAAATTTAAATTCCACCAACTTGAAAATATCGTCTGCAGCTCCTTTCAATTTGGACCGGTCTAAAATTTTGTTGAGTTGGAATGGGTTAAGTATGTATTCATTGATTTCCCGACTATGCAAAAACAAACAAACAAAAATAATCCTCAAATATTAAGCAAACACCTGCTTAATCCATTACCAGACGAACAAACTTTGAAATGGTCCAAACGGAAAGAAGTTGCAGACGACATTTTGAAATTGCGCTAAAATTCGAAAATAAGTGCAAAATAGGATAGAAAACGTTGTGAGAAAAGAAGAAATTGCTTCTTACAAGCAATTTCTTCTTTTCTCACATAGTTTTCAATGATAGCATTTCTTAAAGGACGTCAAAAAGCGTCATTGCGGGAATGAGTAAGTAAGAATCGTTTTGTTTGTCTCTATAAGACGCTTGCTTAATGCGGCTTTGAATGTACATGTATGTCGAAACAGAAAAGAATCGAATCTGGTCCACTGCCTTGTCCGTGCAGTGTGACCAGAGTCGAAATTAGTCTGCAATGTCGACGAGGTTCATTTTC
Organism: Fragum fragum; assembly: GCA_946902895.1. Classification (NCBI taxonomy): domain Eukaryota; kingdom Metazoa; phylum Mollusca; class Bivalvia; order Cardiida; family Cardiidae; genus Fragum; species Fragum fragum. The sequence continues at coordinate 18,296,713 of OX336368.1, forward strand.
ATGTGACAGGACGGACACCGGTGTCGCATGTATTGGAATTATACGGTTTCAATTCCATCACAAGGAAAATTTCACTCGTCGCAGCCGCTGTTACTAAAAATAGCCCTCAGCATCTGTCTAACGGTAAATATGTTAATTTCAAAAGCCAGGTGATGAGAGTTTGATATTTGTCCTCAAGATTAATGGCGACAGTTAATTTTCTATACAAATAACGGTACATTTCGTCCAATACACTTTGAAGAAAGAACTACAAAGTTTACCCCATATGGTGATTATATCGGAAAAATGAAACCTACATATAGTTAAATAGATAATCATTCAAAATTTAATATTGTTTTGAAAGTGAAAAAATGAGTTGCCTTGCGTGTTGGAAAATTGCAAATCTCGTTCGTAATTTTTTCTTGGGACGTTTTAGTCTAAAACCCTTTAAAAAGATGAACAACAACAACACTTGCACTGTTATTTCCTGTAACTATTCACTCACACGTGCGCTCGATGGAAGGTTATCGCATCCTGTCTGATCTATTTGGCGGCACACGCTTTAAGTGTTGTTGATGATTGTTTCAAACAAATAATCCCAATCTACGATTTAAAAAAATATCTTCTTCTTTTTCGGGATTGAAAAGGACGTTTAGGACGCCAACGAATCATTCAACTTTTTTGTTCCTTGCTACTGGTCATGCATTTGGCAAAATAACGCCCTGTAAAATCGAAGTGGGACGTGACTAAATGAATAAGTAGGTGGGTCCAGAGATTGGTCAGTTGATAATGTAATGTATCTAATGTAACCGCTTTCTTTTTTAAGAAATTGAAGGCCAATGAATGTTCTACAAGAGAGACTAGATTTCATTCTCCAAGGATGCCGTGCAGTTCCAGCCTCGGCCCTTTAAACTCTGGGTGTTTTTGTTTGTTTGTTTGTTTGTTTGCTTGATTTGTTTGTATTTAATAAGTCCAAATTCAACGGGTGTTTCCATTTACCCACTTGTCTTTTCTATAAGTTCAATTAAAAATTTCACAATGAGTAGTCTGTGATTGGCCGTATTCAAAGATGTTGTCTTGATTGAGCATTTGTTGATAAATTAAGACCCAGAAAGGGCCGTTTTCGGTAGAGGTAGGTTACGCTAAACACTCAACCAAAGTACTGAAAGAACTGTAAGCTAGCAAAGCATGGTTTGATTTAGAAAATCTTTCCCTACTTGGATAGAAAACATTGTGGACATTGAAGAAATTGCTTGGTACAAGCAATTTCTTCATTGTCCACAATGTTTTCCAAAGCTTTTTTTTCTCAGATGCTTAGAAAACAGAATTGATTGGGAATGTGTTTAATGGCATGCTTTTGAAAGGGTTCTCTACAATTTGAATAGAGTTTGCAATTTTTTCAATAATTACATAAGAACAACTTTTTATGGCGTAGGCATTCAATGGATTTAGTAGTTAAGCCTCCAGTGGCAGTTTGCACTCGTTAAACTTTGAGACGACCTCAAAATTTTGTCTGTTAACTTAAGCTATCAAAGCTGACGCTTCGCTAGCTAAAAACAAATTTGATGGTTTCCTCTTTCGTTACAATAAAACATCACATGATTTAATACCGAGGAAGATATTGTCCATCGATACCCACGAAGAGAAATGAATTAAAACAGATGGGCAGAGTGTCCGGATGTTCCAAAATTTGGCGGGGTATCAGAGCCAGCCTCCTTAGATCGATATTCAATAGATCACTGATTATCCCTTTACATCGATCCCTACTTATCCGGAATTTTAGTTTGCGAGGTATAGAATTTGAAAGATTCGAGTCTATTTTTCTTGGAGAAACTAAGCGCCGGTCACCTTGTTGCGAAAAAAAAAGTAAAGAAATATTATAACATCATAAATGCATGGATTGATATTGGGTTTGTTACAAAGTAAAATATGTTTTTCTCTTTAGCAATAAAGTGTATTCATGGTAACAGAAGTCTTCAAACCAGATTAAAATGTTATGACGATGTTTCAATTGTGAACCAACGACACGAAATTTACTTGTCCAGTAGTCGAGATTAATTTTGGGGAAAAATACATAAATATTAAGGATTATTTCAACACAAATTTCGTATTTTTACAATTACTCTTGCTTTAAACAGCTTCTTATTTGGTTCACAAAAAAGTGTTCTATATTGACCACCGACTTCGGATTAAGTTTGTGGTTTGTTCCCCAATATCACTAATTGTAGGGTTCATTAAAAGGGTCTGTTGACTCGAGGAAATAACCTTTGACTTCAAAGAAACCAATACCGATACGATCCCCAATAACAAAATGAGCCCTTATAGGGGACGCGTAAAATACCCATGCTTCTTACGCGTGCGGAAGCTCCCAGGAGTCCTGCCAGCTGTACCATTGGAGAAATTTGATTGGCTGATCGGGGATGCTGGGTTATTCGAGTTTTTCGGATACACATTACGCATAGCGACACTCAAAGGCTATTTTAGTGCCCCTTATTGCTTTTTGAATAGCGATACATGAATTAGCGATAGCGCAGATGAAAACGGGAACACGACAGATTGTTTATAAAATGCTTCCATGAAAAATAGTAGTCTGAAGATTCCGGTTTACACGATCTAGGTTTAACGATGTATTTAGACATAAAATAACTCGATACAATGCCGGGTGTAGATAACAACGCTGGGTGTAGATATACAATAATTCGATGCATGCCTGTATGTTGGTATATAAATGATTCGATGCAACGCTGGGTGTAGATACGAAATGATTCGACGCAAGCTAGTAAGTAGATGATATAAGTATATCGATGAACCGCTGTATGTAGATATAAGTGATTCGATACAAACGCTGTATGCAGATATAAGTGATTCGATGTACCACTGCATGCAGATATAAGTGTTTCGATGTTCTACTGCATGTAGATATGAGTGATTCGATGTACCGCTGTATGTAGATATAAGTGATTCGATGTACCGCTGTATGTAGATATAGAGCATGTCATTACTATGCTGTATATATTTTTTTATTTAAAGTAATTCGATGCAATGTATGCAATGCTATATGAAGATAAAGAAAGAAGACGAAACGATGAATACAGATATAAAATAATTCGATGCAAGCCTATAAGTAGATACATAATGATTCGCTACAACGCTGTATGCAGAGATAAAATGATTCGACACAACGCTGTTTGTAGAGATAAATAATTCGAAAAGATGCTGGGTGTATATGTAAAATAATTCGATGCAATGCTTTATGTAGATACAACAGCCGCGGCTATAGCGCACCTGATAGGGCGACAGACTCTCAATAATGAGGCATATGGTTCGATCCAAGGTCGCGGTAAATATCCTTTCCGAAATTTGTCTTCCACCACTGAGTGGATAATCGTAAACCTAAGATGGACGAGCAGCTGGAGGCTCGGAAAGGATGTAGTGGTAGAACTAGTGAGAGAAATCACAGGAATCTATGGTTAGGTGCTCCAGTCGCCGCGATATGACCAATATACTGTGGTTTTGAAACCCATTAGCAATGTAGATAAAAAACGATTCGATGCAACGATGTGCATGTATTCGATGCAATGCTGTATGAAGATAAACAATAATTCGATGCAACGTCGTAAATTAATTCGATATAATGATACCAAATGCATCGTTTATTGACCCCCTGTGGCCTGTTCTTAAACTGGTTGCTACGACCATTAAAGAGTATTTATCACGCGTGGCTGTTGTTGCCTCAATATGATTAAAGTTTGATGCCCTCCTCCTCGTTTTAGAAATGGTTTGCTATATTGTCACATTGGAGATTATGTAAGAATTAAAATCCGATACAAATTCATTCTGATTGGTCATGTAGAAATTTAGAAAGAAAAAATTCACGAGCCATGGTTCAAAACTCCTGGTAACAAAGATTTTTTTAAAGACGATATGAATTGTCGAATCACGACATCGTGTGGAACAAAACACTTTGGATTACTATTTCTTCCACCGTGTCGAAATGGTATAGACAGAGCCCTATTAGTAGTAAAATCTAATTAAACAATTTTCAAAAGGGGACGTTCCGATCGAGTTAAAAATTTTAAAAACATAACCACATAAAGGCCAATTCATAACCCCACGCGACAACTTAATCAGAAATTTGGCGATCTGATAATAACTGAGATAAATGATGATCGGCCCGAGGGGGCGGGGATTTTATCCTATATCATCAGGTACGTTTTAAAAGCCAGGGGCGCACGCGAAGGTGACCTTTCAGTTTGAGGACAGCTGAACAAATCCGGGCATTTGTGACCACCTTTGTTGAGACCTACAAAACAATTGAACTTTGCTGTGTACTCATTAGAAAATAGTACCCCAAACAGTTATTTGGTCTATACGACAATTTTAAAAAAATAACGTGTCTTTTTCAAGCTTCTATTTTAAGCATGAATGCCGGTATGCCAGACTGTCGTCATGACGAAATATTTTGTTTTGGGATGGAAATTCATGCATTCTCAAAGATCAGTTCCATACCGCCTTGAAAAAATGGATACGGATCTTATTTTGTATACTTGCGCCCAAAGTAGTTCAATAAATAACTGTTTCAAATACTTATTTGATACGTTTCTATGAAACAATAATATATTACATTTTTTTAGTTTCATCTATCAAAAAGGAGCATTCTAATTGGCCGAAAAGAATTCCCCATACCTCTAAGAACAAAATTTTGAGTACGCAGCTATTTTGTATGCTTCCGTACGAAATGGTTCTATAAAAAAATGTATTACAATTTGTAAAATATTTGTTTCTTTCGTTTGATGTAATTGAATTATATGAAATTAAGAGAATATGTTTTGTCTTCGAAAAAAATATCACACTTATGTATGAACCCGTTTCGCGTATTCATACAGTGTGTCTAGATTTTTCGATTAATACCTACATGAAAAAAAAAAAAAAACACTCCCTTCGTCTCATCACGGAGCATATCAAATTACAACAGATTTTTCTATGTTTTTGTCGAGGTATGAAACTAAAAAGCGAAGCGGATTGAAATTGTGTGATTAGGTTTTAAGTTCCATTTTCTCTTTATCTCCTCGTCCGAAACGGTCATAGGTCGCTTGATAAAACCTTGCCGCTTTTAACATGGCGCGATTCATATCGATGCAGGTACCCTTTGAATTTACATGTATTCATTTTCGTCGAGTGGGTTTAGTATAAAATTACAATAAATTAATCAGATGTTTAAAATAAATGAAGTATTTGCGATGTTTGAATTCTAATTTGAAAGGATTTCTTTGTTTTCTTTGTCTACAGGATATAGAACATTCAGCTGAAACCTGGCCTTTGGGTAAGGGAGAACAATGGAGAACTGGTTGCAAACATTCATCCAGTCCCACTCAGTCCTGCTCTTTCAGAGTTAAAAAATCTCGAAACAATCTTGAAAATGAAGAAATAACTTCTAACAAGCAGTTTTCTTTATTTTTTACATTGTTTTCTATCCAGAATAAAACATATTTTATCATCTTTGAAATTTTCGTTTGCCACATTTTTTTAAATTTGGATCAGACTTTGTCGTCTGGTAATGAGGTAAAGAACATTACTGTAACTTAATCAGGTTTTTAAATCAGCACACACGAAAGCGATGTTAATAAGTACCTTATAAAAAGATCGATTCGTCGTTGTCAGTCCCATTGGCATATATGGCCGATCACCCGACTTAAAAACTTGAGATCATGGATTCGAACCCCGGACTGAACAGACTAACAAGCTAGCTGTCTTCGGGTGATACGTTAGACCGAGGTTCCGGTTGACAGTGATAGATCTAGCTCATTACAGAACCAGGCTAAGCTCCCAGTAGTTTCGCCCTGTATCCATTCACTATCACCCGTAAGAACTTACATCGCTACCGTGGCACATACCAATATGAGCGACGCCCCCAAAAAAGATTAGTTGTTACGGGGGATAATGCAAGAATACAGGACGAAACTGCTGAGAGCTCCGCCTGGTTCTTTAACGTGCTCGGCGGATAGCACCGTCGCACGGGGCCTCGGTTTAATGTCTCATCCGAAAGACAGTTGGTTTGTTAGTTGATATGGTCAGCCCAGGGCTCGAACTCGTTATCTTGAGGTTTGAAGTCAATTGCTCTACCAACTGAGCTAATCGGGCTTACAACATACTGTCTTCTTGGGGCGTCGATCATATGGGCAATTGCAACGGTAGCGACTATAAATAGACGAACATACACAACGACATAATGCCGCTAAAAGGCACAGTGGTAAAAAAAAGTCAAAAGAGGCCACAGCTGAGTATTTATTGATACTAAAACGATTAAATAAATAAGTGACAATTAATACCATCTCCAAACGCCATTTTTTTAAATATTTTCTCAAAGTTGTATTTCTTTGGCGCGTAAAAATGCGGGATTGTGTGGTAATGGGTTAAATGAATATTGTATTGATTTTACTTACAATTTTCCACAATCTACACGAGCCCAAGTTGTTATAATCGCATGAACGGCTTTGATTAACTTCGCATCTGAAGATCTTTTGGAAAAAAAAAGATAATTGCAATTTTGATGAAAAAAAAAAATGTAATTTTACAAATGCCTGAATTACTCGCTGACATTATTAAGCAAAAAAAAACGAATAACTGTGGATTTTCACAAGTTGATCTTTTGTTGTAAGTTAGTTGAAAAAAAATGCAAATTCTCCTATACCATTCTATTGGAAAAATCGGTACGACTTTTCATTTACATCCGTTATATTTCTCTACTTCAAGTCCGATTTCGGATCGGATAGAAACTGTCTGTTGAAATTTGGCATTATAACTCAGCTATATACTGTGCCTGGATCACCTAATGAAAACACGAAAGCAATAATTCACAGTTACTATCGAGTATTACTTGACCGTTTCTTAGTTACAAGCGAAATGCAGGTAAAGTTCTATACTGCAGTTTGCCCTTATATGGAACAGATGTGATGACACGCGAGTAATTACACGGTTCGACTGACGGTCCCAGCCCGTTTCATCCACACGTCCCCATTCCGCCGCACAATAGCTCTTACATTTCTCAACATCCCTGTTGGTAATTTTTCATTCGTGATTTCTCACGCAAAAAGGTACCATCTATGCGGGGGCTGCGCGAACTGAACAGGCTGATCAGCGTCGATTCTTTTCCATTTTGTTAGATTTTTCTGTTTATGAAATGGCAACTTGACCTTCCGTTGTCGCCAAACAATCTAAATTTACCCTATCTGACCAGCGATCGATTGAAATCGTGCAATAACTTGTGATACAAGGATTTCCAAAAAGGTACCTTTTCGCGTGATGAGGACCCATCTTCCCCACCTCACAGCTTTCCTCATTTCAATACAGCTGCTTTATTCGTATCGCTATCGTCTCGCCGAAATTGGTATGTAACCCTTGTCACCTAATGACGCATGTTGACCTTTTTTGTCAATTAATAATTTATAACCAAATATTCAACTCAAACAATAATGTGCTGACATTGGACGATGTGAACGCTTCTAAGGCATCTTTGACAACTTTTTCCGTAAACTTCATCTTTGTCTCAGTTTTGGGGGTCCATTTCACACGCTTATTGCTAAGCCGATTGAAGAAAAAGGGGAGTGTACAAAAATAATTTATTCCAAAAAAAGGCAGGTGTAAATTTTATAAGTGCGACGTACAAAAGGATGACTCGGTCACCGCACACTTTGTAGGGGAAAAACGATTATTTTTACTTATGTATTTATGTTTAACTTGCAGTCATTTAAGATGGAGTATAAATTTCTTAATTTTTTCAGCACGAGACAGCCTCGCGACCAAAATTATGCAAAATCACGCCGGCAGGTGCCGCATTTTTTGTAATCTATTACGAAACTTTTTAACTTTAGAGAATGTGGAATTGTTTAAGATTTATTTTTAAAGCTCTATTCCCTATATAATTAGATAGACATCTGTGCATTGCATAGAAAGGTATTTTACCCATTTAACCACTTACAAAACGACACAGTTATAAACTGGTCCAAATTGAAAGAGGTTGCAGACAACGATTTCAAGTTGGTGAAATTTTATAAAGAATCTTTGTCTTTCTAGATGGAAATTATTATCAATAATGAAAAAGATTCTTATTCAAGCTATTTCTTCATTTTCCTCTTTATTTTCCTTGGCTTTTTGTTTGTTTTTAGGGGAGTAAAAAATGGGATTTTGTGGTAATGGACGAAATGCTTTCGAAAGCAAATTTCGTATAAAATACCACGGTCTTTGGATTCTGCTATTCTACACAGGAGAATGGGTAGCTTTTTTTAATTGACATTATCATTTACTTATTTTGTATTAACCCATTCCCACACACTGATGCGTTTTGACCAACACCAAGAAAAACAACAACATAGCGCGAAGGATTTCTAGTCAAGGGGTCCCGAGTTCGATCCCCGGCCACGGCGAAAATCCTTTTCGACATTTGTCTCCAACCAATGGGTGGAATAGCGCAGTTGGTAGCACGTCGGACTGTCAATCTAGAGGTTCCGGGTTCGATCCCCGACGGCGGCACTCATCCTCTCCGACTTTTTGTCTCTCACCAATGGGTTGATAATCGTATACCTATGTGGGATAGCAGCTGGAGGCTAGGAAAGGATGTAATGGTAGTACTGGTGTGAGAAATACCAGGATTCCATTGTTAGGTGCTCCAGCCGCCGCGATATAACTGAAAAATTGTTGAAAGCGGCGTAAAACCCCATTCAAACAAACAAACCAATGGGTGGAAAATCAGCTGGAGGCTCGGAAAGGATGTACCAGTAGCGGTAGTACTGGTGTGAAAAATACCAGAAATCCATGGTTAGATGTTCCAGCCGCCGCGATATGACTGAAATACTGTTCAAACTGACGTTTTGCCCCATTCAATCAACCAAACAATATTGTAGTATTTGCATTGTATATTGCAATTACCTTACAACCATCTATTTTCATTTTAATGATAAACCTCATCTTGTAATTCTAACAACAAGAACACCAACAAAGAGCAAGCAATTCAGAAGAGATTAATCCTGCTAAGAAAACAGAACAAAACAAATAGTCGAAAAAAAAGGGGGGGAAGAAAAAAAAAACACTCGTACTAGCGCGCCAATAAAGCTTTGTGGAAAAAGAACCATTGTCAACAACGAATACTGTTCCCTACTTATAATTTTTGACACACGTTTAGAGTTTGAAATCTGAAGACAGCTCATTTCTTTTGAAACCTTTCTGACACTGCATCTAGATGATTATCAATATGGGCCCATTATCAGCCGACAAAATATTAGACTTGTTGAAATTGAAAGAGGTTGCATACGCCAATATCTTTGGTTTGCGGAATTTTAAATAATCTCCGTCATTTTGGGTAGAAAACATTGTGGATCATAAAGAAACTGCTTGTATCAGGCAATATCTTCATGTTCCACCATGTTTTCCAAAGCTTTTCATTCATGGTGGGGCGTCAAAAAGTGGGAATGTGTGGGAATGGGTCAACCCATATTTATTCATATACGGACAATAGGTTATATGAGGGGATGGTGTTGGGTTTAATGAGGACCCATACATACGCTGTACGTAGGAGGAATAAAAAAAGATCTCAAGTGTCGCGTGGATACTCGTTGAAATTTTGAAATTCGATTTTAATAAATGGCGGCATGCGTATATGTGTCTTGGGTTTTTTACTTAAATTCGTCCCAATTGTAGGTTTTCGTTCCTTAGAAATGTTTGGTTACTTACTTATTTATTTCTATTTTTGAATCATTTATGTACAAGAGTATCTGCTACCTGTATTATACAATTTGCCCAAGGTAGCTTTCATCGCTTTGATTTGCGCGTTTACCAAAAATTTGAAGAAATTTATGATAATACGATAAAAGAAGATGTTCGGTTTTTATTGGTTTGTCCTGCTTGTTTCAATGATATTCTTTCTTTAATAGTCTTATGGTTCAAGGTAGAATAGCAAATAATTGAATTGTTAGTTTCGTCTATCGAAAAAACGACTGTTCTGATTGTCCGAGAAAAATATTCATACCTCCCTGAACAAAATTTTGAGCAGGCCTTATTTTCTTACACACAAAACATATCGATAAAAATGTATTAAAATTTGTTAAACATTTGTTCTTTTTGCTTGGTGCCATTAAATTATAAGAATTAAAGAGAACATTGTTGTTTTTGTGGAGGTATGGAGGGGAATGAAAAAAAAAATATATATATATATATCACACTTCGCGTATTCATACGTAAACAGTATGATCAGTTTTTTTCCCCATTTCATGCTCCCATGAAAACAACAACAACAAAAAAATATTCTCTTCATCTCTTAAAAAAATCAAAAGTTACCATATAAAACTTTTGATTAGACCGGAAGTGAATGTTGAACTTCAATATTCGTTTCAAGTTTTTGTGGCCTAGAACGTCATAACTACAGTTTTTTCTAGATGTACAGTAGTTGCGAAAAAAGATATGCTTTTTTTAAATTCTAAGATCCAAGCAAAATGTTTTGTAAACTTGCGTTGCTACCTCAACGGAGGTTATTGGGTGTGATCACCGATCTGTCAATTCTTGAAAAGGTCGGGTGCGGGATCATTTTCCAATGAACTGTCTATATTTTTCATTTTGGCACCTGTTGGTGGCGTGCGACGCCGTCGAATCAGTCAACTGTGTCCATGTAAATAAACCAAATCGAAGCACGTGGACCTACGTCATTTTCTATAAATAGTAACGTTTTGACATATGGTACCAAATTTTGACACATGCTTCGCGTGAAAAGGATTAATCATTGAACTTGAATCACCTGTCCTTATTTTGCCTTAATTAAACGCTCTTGACCTCAGCAGATGGGGGTATTGAAAAAAAGAAAATAAAAGAAAGAAAACTGTGTATCGAAATTTATTGATTTTATCACCTTCTGGCGAACTTTTTTGTGTATTGCAATTTAATGATTGATCTCGAAATGATCTCTGTAATTTGTACGATACTCTAATTATCTGTCTAACTCACGATTCGAGCAGCTGCCCGTTGAATGGCTTTAGAAATTTTGTCGATTGGATAGATGAAAATATATTATATGAGTTTGTTCACGACTTCTCCAGCTATGCACAGGCCTCAAGATGGGGAAGGGGTGGGGTAGCACATGATTTGGAAGATTTTTAGTGCAAATATGCGAGTGTAATTATTTCCCTTATGCCACACACAGACATACACTCGCGCGTGCGTATGTGCGTTCCTACGCATGTGCGCTTTATAAAAACATAAGGACGCTTTTGACGCCCACAAGAAAAAAAAAACAAGAAAAAACAAACGAAAAAAAAGCAAGAAAACATTGTAGAAAATGAAGATATTACATGTTGCAGGTAATTTCCTTATTCCCCACAATGTTTTCTACCCTAAAAAAGAAATAATTTAAAAAAAAAATCAAAAAAAAAAAAATGTTGTCTGCAGCTTCTTTGAATTTAGAACGGTCGAAAAAAGAAAATGTCTGGTAATGGTTTAAATAAGCCAAGACTCAAAGTTTCCAGCGAGTCTTCTCAATGCATTGTGTTGATGTCCTGCGTTCTAAATGTTTTAGTTTTACATTGTATATACATGTACGTGTGTGTAAAGGGGTTGGAAATGCTGATTTAACCAACACCAAAACTTTTTTTCTACGAGTAGAACATATTTTTAGCTAGCAAAGAGTCAGCTTTGATAGCTTAAGTTAACAGACACAATTTTGAGGTTTTCTCCAAGTTCAACAAGTGCACTGAAGGCTTAACCACTAGATCTATTGAATGGCTACGCAATAAAAAGGAGTTCTTATGTATTTCAGGGATATTTCAAACACTGCCCGCAAGTTCATCTCCTAGGTGTTTTAGCTCACTTGAGCATATTGTGTGCGAAATAAGTCTGATTAGTCTTCATTCAAAAGCAAGCTATTTAAACCATTCCCACTCAATCCGGCTTTTCAAGAAAAAGCTTTTGAAAACATTGTGGACAATGAAGAAATTGCTTGTTTCAAGCAATTTATTCAATGTCCACAATGTTTTCTAACCTACAAGGCGAATATTATCTAAACTCGACAACTTGAAATTGTCGTCTAAAACTTCTGTCAATTTGAACCAGTCTAGGATTTTGTCATGAAGTAATTGGTTAACTCCCGGGATACTTTAACCAAGATTATTTTTCATGATTTTTCATTTGACAGAGAAGATTACATAACAAAACCATGCATTGCTAGCTTGCAGTACTTTCGGTAGTTTGATTTCTGTCGTTCGAGTGTACAATGTGTCTTCTTTTCTACGGGTAGATTACCTCTAACTGGGTACCTTCGCACGTCGATTTTTTTCGATTTCGCGTGTAAGCACATTGTTACGCGGTGTACTCTAATTTCCTGCAGGGGGTTGGGAGTTCAACTCTCGGCTCGGCCAATATTGTCTAAGACATTGCGATGATAAATAGTTTGCCTTGGATCATATCGAATGCTGTGTTTTTACTGGTATGAGAAAGCATTGTTTATTTGCACAAGCCGCCGCGATGTAAATGTAATACAGTTGACAGTGTCGTTAAATTCCATGCGATTTTATTTGGCTTGGCGAGTTAATATATTATTTTTATTTACATTTATATCTTTTTATTATCAATCTATTACTGAATTTTACAATACTGTTTTTTTCCAATAATGTTTATTACATTCTAAGTGACTGTCAGATTCAAGCCTGTATTGTGTTATTCGTCCTCACAAACGATACTGGTAAACGACCCGAACCTCATGTAATGAATACCCATGGCTAATCGCAGAGCATGAACATGTAATAAAATACCGGATGTAAACTGAGGACTAGGGGACAAAGGGGCCATTTCAGGGGTCAGGAACTGAATAGAGCCTTTATCGGACGATAGCATTGGCACTAATGACCTCACACTGGTCAGTATTGAAAGATGTTACCAAGGGACGGGTTTCACGCTGGGTCCACAAGGCTTTATCATCATACCAGTTGGTCACATACGAGATTGTTCAACATTAAAACAAAATAAAGATGAATTATTTATTTTACATTTCTTTGTTTGCCCCCATTCAATCCAAAAAAACAGGCTCTATAACAAGCTGTCAAGTCAAGTGTATAGTGACAATTCTCGAAATATGAAATCGTTGTTGGCCGTGAAAATGCCGTAACTACTGCTTTATTCACGGTGTAGGTACGATATTTTGCCCGCCCAACGACAAAATGTTTTGTCCCTGATCAGACTGCGCGGAGCGCGAAATCTGACAAAGGTCAGATTTTTTTTCATTTTGATGAATTGTCTGGAGAAATTATGTCCATTCAGCCTTACTTACTTCTGGGTTATAAATCATCGTAAATAGATTCATTTAAATATAGTCAAGGCGTTACGGACCGTGCAGTCTGATCAGAGTCTTCATTTTGCTCTCTGTAGTAAGCTTCTTAATCAGAGTTTCATTAGACGATCTGTAGTAATACTATTATGAAATACACTTTATGACTGTCTAAGGTGTAATTGTCACACAGAGGCTCATACCCTTCTACAGAAAAATACATTTATGAGTAGTGTATGGTACCTTTTAGTATTCTGATTTCTTACATCAAAGACGTGGAATAGATTGACCAATCGCGTCTGTCAATTAAGGAATCGATCGACCAATCAAATTATCCATTCTATCCGTAATTGAACTTTGAACTCCAAAATTGAACGCCATTTTTTTTTTTTTTTTTTTTGAAAATTTCTGTTGGTTTGGTGACTTAAGCGTCGTAACGACAGCTTATATAAGCTGTAGTTACGACGTTTATGTCGCCAACCAACTTTTTTACTTTTTTGTTAAATGCTGCTGGCTATGAATTTTGCAACATAACACCGTTCAAAATCGAAGCGGAACTTCCTGTTGGAGTCAATGGGCGGGGCCAGCGGAGCCAGCGATTGGTAATTAGACAACGATTTATCAGCGAGTTCAAAATTGATTAGAAAACAATTTATTCATGGTGAATTACAGGATAATTACAGTGATAAAAGGAAACTACATTGGTGTTAATGTAAATACGAGAGTAAACAAAACAACAGGAATTCTCGCCCGCACTGTTGTTACGTCACACGTTGACGAAATTAACAAAGAAATAAACACGCAATGTAGTGACATATTTATTTATAGACAGGGAGTTGAATGTAGTTCAAATGAGTTTGATAAACAATAAATCCGTCATTGATTTAATCCAATTAAGCCGTTAATTAAGATTCACAAATAAACACCACGGGATCTAGTCACAATTATCTAGTCTTATTTTCTGCGCTCGATAACAGAGGCGTCTTATTTCGACCCCATCATTACCTTGTATAATACGACCACCCAACGATTCTCAAAAATTGGTCGCTAAAGAAAACCAGCCGTGATATATTGCAGAGATTATTTAGTCCTGTGAATGCTAATCAACTTCTAATCATTTCATTGCTGACGATTCTCGTAACTACCAACCACATAGTGTATATCTGAGATTTTCCGTCAGGAATATTGTGGACGCTGCCGTCGATGCAATATCAAGTACGAATATTTCCCTTTACCAGACGGCAAAATTTTAGACAGGTCCAAATTGGAAAGAATTACAGACGACAATTTTAAGTTTACCAAATTTTAGATTTTCTCATCTTTCTGCAGAGAAAACCTCGTGTAAAATGAAGAAATTGCTTGTTACAAGCAATTTCTTCATTTTACTCGATGTTTTACCTAGTGTTTTTCTTGAGCGGCGTCCCAAAGCGTCACTATGTGGGAATGGGTTAAATAGACCTCACACAAATGAAAAGGTACCTGCCAAGAAGAGTCTGTTTTCAGCACACTGGGTGCAAATTCATGCGTACAGAATATCAGGGTTGGGTTGCAGGTGACGATGGGCGTCTTTCCACAGACATCCTATGCTTCTGTTCGAAGGCATTGCATGGCACCATTTGTGCCATCATGCCCCCCATATCAGCAAAGACTATATAAAGGTTCTATTTCATATTTCGGCCTTTCCGTGCTAGAATTTACCATTCAGTATAAATAAATGTATTTTTCTGTGTGTGTTTTTCCCCTTTGTGTATTTGTTGTTGTTGTTATCATTTGAATCTCATAACCTAACGAAGTCTCGGATTGGCCGAGAATTTTATCTCGGCCAATCAGAGCTCCCGTTATGAAATCCTGAAATTGTTAGGTGAAAATTTGTTGACTTGCGTGAGAGCTTTGATTGTACGTGAAATGAATCAATGAAAGAGCAATCTTAGCTTTATTTTTTCCTGCAAAGTGTGTAGTCTGTGTATATGATGATAATAAAATCTCAGACAAAGAAAATATGAAATGTACAAGTGTTCATTTGAAGGCTCGTCATGTCTCTGGCCTATTAACCTGACAAGCTTCTTTCACAATATAGATTTATGTGTTACATATTAATGAGCCGCGGTAAGGGAAAAAGGCGTCGGAGGCTAAATTGAAAAGAACAAAAAGTGAAAGGAGAATCAATGGATTATTAAGACTAAATTTGATAATTTGGGTCTGTTCTTTTCATCTGAAGATAATTGAAAATGCATATTTAGTGAAAATATCGTAAGCTCCCCACACCCCTTTTTTTTTAAAAAAATGAAGACACTTTTAGATCGGTTCTAATTCAATGACCAGTGCAATAAGTTGATGTACAAACCCGGGATTTTACATCGCTGTGATTTTATACATGAGACAATATTTCCTACCACATAGGATGGTTTCATTTCAAATTGCATCCAATCTTCCTTGTCATCTGAAACCTCTTTCAATTTTGGACTACTTTAAATTTTCAAAAACGGGAAAAGGGTTAACTCGACGAGGTTGTGTTTAGATAATTTAAATGTGTGGTTTACGCTTTTTTGGTAAGTCGACTTTACTCTTGGTCAGAGTTACGTGTTATAGAAGTTGTCTCTCAAGGAATATTTGTACCAAAAACGCATTTCAGGTCGGAATTATTTTATTCAAGAGATGAAGGGGACATATTTTTGTTTTCATTGAGGTATTACGCCTCTCGAGAAAAAAAAGCTTTGGCATAATATTATCAACAATTTCTACCTTGAAAAACAAAAAACATAATTTGAAAATTTATGGGAAAGGGTTAACTATCGCTAAAGAAAATCATAGTCTCGGACCTTGACTATTGCTCTCTTGGACTAACTGGTTAACTACGTTGTAGATCGGTAAAGGGTTTTAATCAAAGTCTGTACAATTCAAATCAACCACGCAGTTCGACTAGAAATTGACAAAATATGCTGACAAGTCATTTTTTGTGATTAATGGGACATGTTCATGCTGAATGGTCTACATGTTAGAAATGCGCGCACAGGAATGATGATCAATGATTGTTTCATTTCATATTTTCCTCATTTTTCTTTGAATAATATTCGTTTTGACAAAAAAAAGATAAGGCAATGGACTGTTCAGATCAAAATCATGAACAGTATGATCGTTAAAGGTCGGGCGACACCTCTACCAGGCGACCACTTTCATCTAGAGCCACAATTAAATCTACCTCGAAAAGGCTACATACCTTTCGTCGATGTGCGAGCAAAATGTCGTAACTACAGCTTGTTGAATTTTTAGTTACGACATATTGCTCGGGCGCAAACGATTCGTCTCCCACCATTGGGTGGATAATCGCACGCCTAAGTGGGATGGGCAGCTTTGGGCTAGGAAAGGTTGTTGTGGTATAGAAGTGATGTAAGAAATACCAGAGATCCATGGTTAGGTGGTCCAGTTCCCGCGATGTGGATGGAACATTGTTAAAATTGGCATTGAGCCCCAATCAAACTTACAAACAAAATCTAAATGCGCATGATAAATGGAATATATATGTATACTCCTTACTCCTGCTATATCAAACTTGTTAGAATAGATTCCAGTGTGTTCGAACAATTCAGGATTAATAGAAAGTTGAAATTCTGCAATAGCTTATGTCAAGTACTTTTACGTACGTACGAAGCGACCATTCTCTTAATTAACCCTTTCCCGTTCAAACACGGGTTTTTACGTTTCTGTGATTTTGTACTCGAGAAAACATTGTGGAAAAAGAAGAAATTGCTTGTAACAAGCAATTTCTCCTTTTTCCACAATATTTTCTACCACATAGGATGGTTTCATTTCAAATGGCATCCAGTTTTCATTGTTGCCTGCAAACTCTTTCAATTTGGACTAGTCCAAAATTTCCAAAAACGGAAAGGGTTAAGCAATCACTTTTCAGCGTTCGCTTTATACATGTTTTATTGAATATGTGGAATTCTTGTTGGATACAGAAGGAGAATAAGAAAGTTCATGGCATGATCATGAGAGACAGTAGATATGTGTTTTACCCATTCATAGGGAAAAAAACCCTTTAGACTGGTCCAAATTGAAAAGATTTGCAGACTACAATTGAACTTTTAGAATTTTTTCAACTTGAGAAACATTCAGAAAAATGAAGATTTTGCTCGTTATAAGCATTTTTTCACTTTTCACAACGTTTTCCCGATTCTTTTTCTGGAAAAATGGATTCAAGTCAAGAAATGAAGAGAATAATATCTGTTTTTACTGAGGAATGAACCCAAAACAAAATCACCGTTTATACATGAGAAAACAAAAAAATGACTCTATTTCTTAAGAATTAATACAGTCAAGCAAACCAAAATAGGTATTTTACTTTTGTTATTTTACTAATTGAAGCTGCAGTTTCGACGTTCAGGTCGCAAACCAACCATTTGACTTTTCTGTTACATTTATACTGACCATAAATTTTGCAACATAACGCCATTAAACGTTGTCATGTCGAAAAATTGTGTTAAAATCAAAGGACTGAAGGCACAGAATGCACTTATTTTGGGTTGGTAAATATTCAGGAAAATAATGGTATAAACGATACTGGTTTAAAAGGCACAATCAGGACGTCTAGACAAAGATCAGGCTGCACATATGTGCAGCCTGGTCTTTTGCTAGGCATCCTGCCAAAACAGGAACAATGCGGGTCAAGCATGACAAGGGTTAATATAGAAGTGGAATTTCCAGTTGGAGCTCTGAGGGCGTATGTGTTCTCGTTCATCACTTTGGGAC
The DNA here is from genome assembly GCA_946902895.1 of Fragum fragum. Lineage (NCBI taxonomy): Eukaryota > Metazoa > Mollusca > Bivalvia > Cardiida > Cardiidae > Fragum > Fragum fragum. The sequence continues at coordinate 18,314,741 of OX336368.1, forward strand.
ATGTTCTTTTCCCTTTCCAAGGTATTGATTATTTCATGCTTATTGGTACAAAGTGTTGGTGTTGTATTGAATAACAACCATCCATAAACATTATTTCATGAACTTTCAGCATTTAATACCCCTCTCAGCAAACCCTTTCTCAATCTCAGAGGCTTTTCCTAACGATAATCACTCCCTTGAGTGGTCATCAGAAGTGGTCAGTAGCATATTGCAGGCCGGACACAGTGGTCAGTGAACAAATACTTTGCCCTATCAGATTCCCGAATCTTTAATTTATAGCCCTTTTGTCCGTTTGTTTATTAATTGCTCGACACCGTCTTTATTTATTTTATAAACATCAAAATGTTGATTTTAAATTCCCCCAACCCCTGCCACGTGCTACCTCATTTTCAATACGAATGGCGCGTGACGGGTTCAATATTCATTGTTTTATGTACGAATATAACCAAATTATATAAAATATTAACTTTGCAAGTCCATGCTTCTATTTCAATAACTTTAACTGTTATTTCACCTTTTTATATCGGGTCGAATCCACCGGTTGACTGGCTACCCTGACAAGCTAAACGATGTTAAAAAATGTTAATGAAAAGTAATGGCTGATGAAAATGGCGATCTCGAGAAAATAACCCAATCTCACCATCTGTCATGTTGACCTCTTAAGCAAACATTCAACAGATATTTTTAAAGAAAGCCTGCTTGAATCATTGGCCGATTAACCCTTTCCTGTTCAATTCCTGTTCAACCCCTGTTTTTTTTAAGTCCCTGTGATTTTCATAATCGAGAAAATATTGTAGAAAAAGACGTAATTGCTTGCCACAAGCAATTTCTTCTTTTTTTACAATGTTTTCTACCCTACCAATTCGTTATTTTTTTTCTTTTTTTTTTTTTTTTTTTCAAATTAAGTCCACTTTAAATTTTCGTCTGCAAAACCTTTGATTTGGACAGTTTTAAAATCTTGCAAAACAAGGAAGGGTTAAATTATATACATTTATAGAGGATATTGAATGAATGGTCATGGAATGCCACATGCATTAACCCGTTCCCAGACGACAATTTTGGACTGCTCCAACTTGAAAGAAGTTGCAGACAACATTTCAAATTGCAAATGAATTGAAAAATAACTGTCATTTCGGTCAGGAAACTTTGTGAGGAAATGAGAAATTGCTTGTTTCAAGCAATGTCTCCTTTGTCTCACAATTTTTTTACAAAGCTTTATTTCTTCTGCGCGTAAAAATATGGGATCAGGTGGTTAAACCATTCCCACACAAGCCCTTCTTTTTTACGCTTTGGAAAACATTTCGGAAAATGAAGAAATTGCTTGTCACAAGCAATTTCTTCAATATCCACAATTTCTTCTACCGAATTGTTAAAGTTTTTTATTAATTCCATTAACTAACAGTTGTCGTCTGTAACTTCTTCCAATTTGGATCAGTCTAAATTATGTCGTCTGGTAATGGGTCAAGGTGTCAAATAAAGATATTATTTATAAGATGATTATATGCTGAGGTATAGAATGATAGTTTTCGATCAAGAACAACTGTCGAAAGCAAAAAGTTTCCACCCACGACAGTATGCTAAGTCTGCCAAGGCTCGATACCTTTCACACTACTTAGGGCCTATGCCATAGCGCAGTTGGTAGCGCGTCGGACTCTCGATCATGAGGTCACGGGCTCGATCCCCGGTCGCGGCAAATATCCCTTCCGATATTTGTCTCCCACCTATGGGTGGATAATCGTAAACGTAAGTGGGATGAGTAGCTGGAGGCTCGAAAAGGATGTAGTGGTATAGTACTGGCGAGAAAAATTCTGAGAATGCATGGTTAGGTGCTCCAGCCACCGCGATATGACTGAACTACTGTTAACAGTAGCGTTAAATCCCATTCAAACAAACAAACCACCACTAAGGTCGCCCTTTTCGCTTGGTGGGTCTCAGTTATGTTTGCCACAAATATTCAAACGGGCTTCATTTATTGCAAAACAATGACTTGTTCACGAACTACTGTAATAGACCCAGTTCCCCACCCATACGCTTTGAATACAACTATTTCGTATATGTACAGTGCTGTTACTGGTGTGCGAAATAACATAAATCGATGGTTAGGTGCGCCGGTCGTCGCGATATGACTGAAATACCGTTAACAGTGGCGTAAAACCCAATTCACCCAAATCAGAATCATTAAATAGTGAAGCTGTTTAAATTCTCATTATCTTAAATATCATAAATTGAAATGTAATTCTTGTAGAAATTTTGACTTTTTGATGATTTAACAACATCCTTTAACCCTTGTCATGCTGAACCCGGAATATTCCGGTTTTAGCAGGAGGTAAAGACAAAGATCAGACTGCACATGAGTGCAGTCTGATCTTAGTCTACACATCCTGTCTGTCCTTTTGAAACCAGAGTTGTTTATGAAATTAATTTTCAAAAGATATATTGACAAAGGAATAACAAGGACCACAAGTTCTTTCAGCCCTTTGATTTTAATACAATTGAAATAGATTTTATTCAGCATGACAAGGATTTAACCTATAGGTGTGTTAATTAAACCACAAATGCTGCCTTTAGTGTCTTCTCATAAAGTGAGGAATGTTAACGGCGTACAGACAAAAAGGGTGTTGAACACTGAAGAAAGTTTACAAAATTTACAAAGAAGACGGATAATAGCGTAGGTCAAGGGTCAGGAAAAGTTATGGGGAAAAGAGGAAATCCGTACTTTTCCAATAATCGTTTCAAAATTTATCCTCTAATATTCCCCTTTATATTGTAAATGATAAACGAAAGTGACCCCAGACTCCGCTAGCCAAGCTGCACACGACAATTTTAAGTTGATTGAATTTTTTAATAGGTTTTTATTTTTTGTTTTGTTTTTATAGAAAACATTGTGGTTAATGATGAATTTGCTTGATACAAGCATTTTCTTCATTTTCCACGATGTTTTCCTAAGCTTTTTTCTTGAGGGGCGTAAAAAGGAGTGATGTGGGAATGGGTTAAGCGATGTAAATGCTTTCGAGCTTATTCTTGAACAAGCAGACTCGTCTGTGCTACAGCAGATAAATATTTGAGTAAAGCCCCTTTTCGCAGTGTAGTAGGCATATTAAAGGTCATTAGTTAATAAGGTATTTATTGAATAGCCACAAATATGGGAAGAATGGGGAATAATGACTTTTCTACTTGGGTGTTTAGTTTTATCTACGGTATAAAATGGCCATAATGACCGGTGGTCAAACGAAGTCATTCTTACTAAATTACGATTGTCCCTTTAATATCTGAAGCATTTTTTAATATCGTGGAACAGTACAAAAATTAACTGAATAAAACTGAATGGTGTTTGATTTAAGTTAGCTCATGTAAGAAAAAAAAATGGTTAAATGTTATACAGGAAAAAAGTAATGTAGAAAAATTTTAGAAAATGAAAAATGTCTGGAGAATCCGGGTATCGATCCCGGTACCTCTCACATGCTAAGCGAGCGCTCTACCACTTGAGCTAATTCCCCGTTGAATATTTCGACGTTTGTAAATTTAATATATGTAAAAATCGATACGGGTATAAGAAGTCCGAAATGGGCGAAACGCGAAACAGGCATTTCCATTGAGATCTTGAAAACAATTTCTATTTTGAAAGAAAAAAAGACTGATTTTTTCAACAGACATTAAAAGTACCACTTTTCTTTAAACGATTGTCAGATGATAATGGGCCAACGACACACTTAGAAGAAAGTTATATCTTACAATTTTCTGTACAAATCCGGGATTTTATGTCGCTGTGATTTTATGGCCTGATTTTATACTTGAGAAAACATTGTTGGGAAAGAAGAAATTGCCTGCCACAAGCAATTTCTCCTTTCTCCACAATGTTTTCCGACCACATAGGATGGTTTCTTTTGAATTTGCGCCCAATTTTCATTGTCGTTTGCAACCTCTTACAATTTGGACTAAAATTTTGAAAAACAGGAAAGGGTTTAGCAGGGGTGTGGAATTGGCTTGCAATGAAAAAAATCAAAGGTCTAATAACATCATTCACTTAGACTAGAAGTGAACTTTTAACTCCAGCAATAGCAGACATTTATGTGAACTTTTTTTTGTTGGTTTTAGAAACTAAAACGTTGTAAAGACGGCTCATTCAAGCTGTAATTACGACGTTTAGGTTGCTTTCCAAGCATTTTACTTTTTTGTCACATGTCGCTGGCCATACATTTTGTAAAAATCGCCGTTCGATATCGATGTGGAACTTCCTGCCAAACTTCCTGTCTTCGTCCGTAACAAAGTCAATTTCAAATAATTTAATTTTCTGTTTCGTCTATCATAATCGGACTTTCTGATTGGTCGAAAAAAATATTCATAACTCCTTGAACAAAATTTTGAGCACACAGTAATTTTGATTGCTTCCGCGCATAATAGTTCCATACTAACAGGTATCAAAAATTGTAAAGTTTTTTTTTTTTTTTTTCGCTCGATACTATTAAATTATAACAAATGAAGAGAATATTTTGTTTTCATGGAGGTATGAACCGAAAAACCTAATCACGCTTATGTATGAATCCGCTTCGCATATTCATACAGTGTGATTAGTTTTTATCGGTTCATACCTCCAAGAAAACAAAAATTATTCTCCCCATCTCTTTAACAAAACCGGCAATTCAAATGTTTAAGTGCATACTTCTTTTTTCGCCTTGACCCTTCAATATAGCGTCGGTGCGCGAGAAAATGTCGTGACAACAGCTTTAACTATTAACTTTATTTATCACCCTAACCAAAACAACACTATTTCAGTGTGCTGACGAGTAAATGACTGACCGTTTGCTGTCAATCAAAGAATCAATCGGCCAATCAATTCATTCAGATTTGCAGATAGATTCTTCCTCCGGAATTGGCTGACATTTATGTAGATTTTCCTTTTAAATTTTCGACCTAAACGTCGTAACTTCTGCTTATTCAAGCTGTAGTTACGACGTTTAGGTCGCCAACCAAGCTTTTTTTTTATTTTTTGTTACGTGGTACTGACTATATTTTTTTCGAAATAACAACGTTTAATATCGAAGAGGTAGTTCCTGTAGGAATTCTGGGGTGTGGCAGGCGATCCAGAATCACTTTTCATCACGAGACCATGCTCGTTGCTGGAATTTTGTTATTCTCGAAAGAAAATTTTCACTTGATTTCACATGAGAACTGAGGAATTTCAGATATTTCTGGGAAAGGATTGACAGCGGGTTTACGGAACGGCCAATCGTTGGATCGAACTTCTGGTTGGGGTTTGTCTTTTAGCTGACTGGCCTGTCGGTTGTCGTTGTATTTAAAATGGTTATTAGTGGATAATAAATATGATCAGCTGTATCGGAAGTCTATCCTCAAATAAGGACCTTTGTTTTTCGAAGAAGGCCCCTGGCCGATAAGAATCCCTTTTTCATTATCTTAACCTAGTTTTGGCAATTTACAGGATTACATCCGCTTTTCGACGAAACCAAGGGCTGATTACTTGCATTTTCTAATTTCGAGAAATCGACAAGGTCGAAAAAATCCCTTATCAAACAAATATAACATGTCAGGCAAAAAAGGACATTCAGGGAACTGCGAAAAGTATTGACCCTGGTCTGACAGCGCGGACCTCGCAGGCTGACCAGGGTCGAGACTTTCAATATAAGTAGACTTTGTAAGAATGAAGAATGTCTCTTCTACCTAATGCTACACCCCCCCACACACACACACGTACACATATATATATATTCAAATTCATTTAGATAGGAAGTGAACTTTGAAACCAATCATTGGCCGCCATTTATTTGAAGCATTTCTTGTTGGTTTGACGACTTAAACGTCGTAACTACAGCTTGAATTAGCTGTAGTTCTGACGTTTAGGTCGCCGACCAACAACGCTTTATTTCTATTACATGTTACTGGCCATAAATTTTGCAAAATGTCACCGTTTGATATCAAAGTGTCGGAGTCATCGGGTGCGACCAGCTGAGTCTGGTGGTGTGGCCTGCGATCCTTCTATTGACCTGTGCTAGATCCGATCTTTTTTGTTTAATTATTTCAATTGTTCATCTCATGGGAGGTCCATTTTTGCCTGACGGGTCTTACATATATCAGAGTAAAGCTCTAAATATCATGGGTATAAACACTTTTAGCTCGGCTGTTTTCGCAGAAAACCCGAGGCATTGTCATAGCGTTGTCGTCAGCTAAGGCGAATACTTTTACATTTTGTAATATCTCCGGTATCATTCATTTGAAATCTGGAATATATGTGCAATATAAAAACAGTAACCCATCGTCTGCGATTTCTCGGTAGATATTCACTGGATACAAAAAAAAACGATTATCATAATGAAACACTTACTTTTTGTAAGATTAAGCCCTGCTTTTGTACTTTGTGCTTATTGAATGTCGTTTACTTAGAACCAATAACACCAGTGATGTCATCGGACTGTGCCATGTAATTCACGTTCAAAATAAAGCACTTTTTGTGAAATTCCATATTTAATCATGTGGGTTTTTCTTGGGTTTTTTTTGTGTTTTTTTTTTTTTTTTTTTTTTTCAACAATGATTTACTTTTCGATCAGTGTGAAATTCAGTCCGCAACATATTTAGAATTAAAGTCCACTTTCTGTAGACAGAGCTAACCCGATCCCACACAAATACGCTTTTAAACGCCCCTCAATATAAAAGCTCTGGGAAACATTGTGGAGAATGAAGAAATTTCTTGTTACAAGCAGTTTCTTCATTGTCCACAATGTTTTCCAAAGCTATTTCTTGATATTTTTCAATTAAGTGGGATTGGGTTACGTAGCATTCTTTTAGTTGTCTACAATTCGAATAAATTTAATTCATGTGGCCATAAAAAGCAGTGGCAGAGTTCGCAATATTCCTGTTACAAGAACTACTTTTTATGGCGTAAGCATTTAACGGATTTAGTCGTTAAATCACAATTTTTCTACCCTTGAAGACAAATATTTTGAAGATTTAATCAACTTAAAATTGTCATCTGCAACTTCTTTCAATTTGGACTGGTCAATTTTATCGTATGGGAATGGGTTAAGGTCACAAAGTTGGAGTTAACGCCAAGTTTGACCCAGACCGCGGAACTCACACCAAGCCCATTGACACGGGGATATCAGGCTTTGATCAGAAAGTCAGAAAGTTATATTAAAATGTGAAAGTGATACTTAATTTATCAGCAACATTCATCGAATAGCTGAAGCCCGATAAAAATGTATTTTTATTTAATGTACCTCGACCCAAACAATACAATAATACATTTATGACTGGTATATTTTACAGTTATAAATCATATAAAGTACATACAATTCTCAAACTAGTTGAAGTAACGTTGTAGAGACCGATTTTGAGATGGATTTGCCACGTTGCAAACAACGAACTTCGGTGGGCTGGGTGAAAAACTATCGATGTGCGAGTTATGGTGAGTGATGAGAGGTCAATTTTGTCTATACCGGTATAGACAAAATTTACCTTTGATCACTCACTATAGCTTGTATATCAATGCACTTAAAAGACAAACAGCTGATTGATAAGAGGTGCAGTTGGTAGAGCACTTGACTTCAAACTTCAAGATCACGGGTTCGGGCTCCGGGCTGACCAAACTAATTGTCTCTCGAATGAGATTTTAAACCGAGACTCCGCGTGACGGTGCTATCCAGAACCAGGCGGGGCTCTCACTTGTTTCGCCCTATATCCTTGCTCTATCCGCCGTAACAGCTAACCGAAATTTGGAGGCATGTGCTACCATAGCGACGATAAATTAACGGATACACACACAAACACACACAAGCACCCGATTCTTCCTCTGGGTTAAAGAAATATGTAACCAGTCTTGCAAAGGAAAAGACTACCCTAGAATTCTGAAAGAAATAATGATAGTAATAATTTTTTTTTAAAAAAATCGGTCGCAGGTCAATTTGGGTTGACTGATAATTCGAAAATCAAACTATATGAAGCTTGAATTTCGGAAATACCAGCCTTCGACGGCATCTGTTGCTTCCTGTCTCTTTTTTCAAATATATAGTTAACTGTGTCCATAGGTGATTCCTTTTCGCGTGATTCGCGTAATTCGCGTGATTTGCGTGATTCTTGATGCACTGAGTTACTATCCAGGCTACCCAGTGTATGTTTTCGCTTAGGTGTTAAATAGTTCGAAATGTGTCGAACATGATCAGATATTTATGCTGCTGATATCTCTACAGCTAAAACCGCTGTTATTGATGTTGTTGTTGTTGTTCCTGATAAAAGTATTAGTGTGGAAGGGTTCGGATTTATTTAGTAGTAAAACAATAAAAATCGAGAGAAAGTGAATATATAACTCGGGCTATTACGATGAACTCAAATTTGCTGATCAGGCAATAATTTTCGAAAGTCCCTTAGAGAGGTCAGGTGATAGATGTAGGTAAAACCGTTTTAACTCATTAAAAGACGACAAAATGTTAGACTGGTCCAAATTTAAGGATACTGCAGACGACAAATTTTAGTTGATATATTTCGGATTTTTGTTTCTATTTTGGGATTAAAACAAGCAATTTCTTCATTTCCCACAATGTTTTGCAGAGGTTTTTTTTGCGTCAAAAGGCATCGTTTTGCAGAAAAGTGTTACGAAACTTATTGAACATATTCCCACTCGATGACGCTTTTAGACGAACCCAAGAAAAAAAGCTTTGGAAAACATTGTGGAAAAAGAAATGATCAAACTCATTAGAATATCTGTGAAATTCCCACAGATGACGCCAATACAAAGAGCTTCGGAAAACATTGTGGAATATGCAGAAATTGCTTGTGACAATTTCTTCATTTTCCACAATGTTTTCTACCCCAAAAGTAAAAAAGAAGCATCCAATATTTCATAAGCTTTAAATTGTCGTCTGCAGCTGCTTTCAATTTAGACCATTCTGAAATTTTGCTGTCTGGTAATGGGTTAACCTATTTCAAGACGAAAAAGTTTTAGACTACAAGCTACAACCACAGTTTGACATACCCCGGTGATCTGCGACTCGGTTGTAAATTGAAACCGTGACCGTTGGCTCCTCTTTATTCGTGCGCTAAATGCCAACGAAGGAACCACTACGGAACAAAAATTTGAAAAGGAAACCACTAAAAAGTCTGACCGCATGCACTTTAACCCATTACCAGATAGCATATTTTTAGACTCGTGCAAATTGAAAGGAGTTACAGACGACAATTTAAAGATTTTAAATCTTAGCTATTTTTAACTTTCTTTGTAGAAAACATTGTGAAAAGGGAAGAAATTGCTTGTTACAAGTAATTCCTTCATTTTACATTATGTTTTTCCTAATTGTTTGTCAAAAAGCGCCTCTGTGTGGGAATGGGTTAAAAATGATGTTGACAGATCGCTATAATTTGGATCTTACTATCATTCTTCTGGACAACACAAATTTATTTTGATCCAAATCAAAACGATTGAAAAGGGGACGGGGAACGATGTTGGAAAAGGGAAATTTTCTCCTTTTCCTATTAAGCAAATCGAAGATTATTTACTTCAACGTGTCCAAATGTGGGATCGTGGGTAAATCTGGTCGTCTCGACCCCAAGGCTGTGTGTCATTCTGGTTGCATTCCGACGTCCCCTAAACGGACCCTGAGAAAATCCCGAACCCAATATTGACCCTGGGTATCGGTGGATTAGGGATTTAAAAACCCTTTAAAATTCGAACAAACAGGCTTAACCTTGTTGACATACCTTTCAATCAGTTAGCCAAAAACTTTCTCTACGGGAAGAATTATTAGAGCTGTTTCTAAAGTTATGGCCGGAGAAAGAGTTGTTGACAAGATGACCCGAGAAAAAAATAGTACTAATTAACCCCTTACCACACAACGAAGCTTTTTGACACCACCGCCCCAACTCGAAGACAAAATGCGTTTGAAAACATTAAGGAAAATGAGGAAATTGCTTCTTATACAAGCAATATCTTCATTATCTACAATTTTTTCTACCCCAAAAGAGACACACACACAAACATCATCAACATAAAATTGTCGTCTGCAACATCTTTGAATTTGAGCCAGTCTAAAATCTTGTCGTCTGGAAATAGGTTGAAGTCCTTTTAGTGAAGATACGATATGAGCGCATGCGTGACTTTTCAAACCATTACACATGTGCGACAAGTAAAGACTCAGATCAGCCTGTTCATCCGCACAGTCTGATCAGAGTCTTCACTCTGCGCTCTGTAGATAGATACTGTACCAAAGCTTATTTAAACAATCAGCGAATATTCTAATTGCCCCGAATGGCTGTCCAGGGTTCTCAATGTGTGCAAGTCACATGCATAATGGTTGGAAATGTCACGCACAGGCTCATATATTGTTTGTATAGGTCTCGAACAAAAATGGGACTAATGTCGACCAATATTGGAGTTCAAAGTTCACTTCCGGACTAAATAACTGGCTTATCTGGTCAGTCGAATTCTTTTGACATCGGCGATCGGCAAGTTTTAGAGGATTCTGAAAACTAATCCACAACAACTTCTATTTGGCGTAATTAGAAAAATGGCCTCTAGTCAGCACCCAAATTCAAATTTATGTATTCGGAAATAAAGCTTACCTGGAATAAAGGGGGTAAAGATGGCTGCACTGTTCCCATGGGTAGATCGAGCTATCAAGAATGGTGGAGTTGTCAAAATAAACATTGACCAGCGCAATCGATGTTTAATTACCCGATAAGCTCCCCGAATCTGCCTGATAAGCCCCCGGGACGAGGTAGAGAAAGTTGGAGAAATATTTTATCAGATATGAAAGACAAACAGACAGGATCTGTTCACCATTGTGATATACTGGCCATCTTTAATCTGTGAGAAGTCAATCTGACACTAACCGGAAGTAAATCGTAACAGACAACGAAATTGCCATCGACTACAACGAAAAGTTGGAATTCAGTCTACTTTACGCGTTGAGGAAAAACGCTTTTGGAAACATCGTGAGAAAAGGAGAAATTGCTCTTAACAAGCAATTTTTCAGATTTGACCAACTCTTGTTTGTCGCCTGCACATCTTTCAAATCGGAAGAGTCTAAAATTTTGTTGTTTGGGAATGGGTTAAGATGCTCTGGTCTCTAATAACTTTAGTTCCGAGTATACTTATACAATACCAACACGTAAGCATCTTTTTGCTTGACGAACCACAATTGGACATCAACAGTTACATGGTTATCTCTAGATAGAATCTTTATGGTTTCTGTATAAATTGACAAATCGCGGCTGTCAATCAAGGAATCAACCGGCCAATCAAATCATTTATTCAGCCTGGACCTTAGCGTTCAACTCAGATAGGTCGCCATTTTGTTAACCCTTTATGTTTGTTTGGCGACTTAAACGTCGTAACTGCAGCAGTAATTCGGACGTTTAGGTCACCAACCAACCATTCTACTTTTTCTTACATTCTCGTTGCCATATTTTATTCAAAATAACGCCGTTTAATATCAAAGCTTGACTTCCTGTTGGAGTCCATGGGCATGGCAAATGGAGTCAGTGGGCGGGGCCAGCGATTGGTCAGTAGGACATTAACAGTTACGTGGTTATCTCTAGAGAGACCCTTTATGGTTTCTGCATTAATTAGATTATCTATGATATGACCAAATTACGTCATAGTCCATAGATATCTCACTAGGCAGGGTGATTTTCATAATCCCGTGAATTACTAGTAAAAATGATCATGCTGCGATGTGTTAATAAAAGGACATGTTCAAATCAGGTCTTGATCTCTAACCACCTTTGAAATAAGTGTCGTCCTTATTTGTATTCTCATTCGCAATATGCAATCAAATCAAATCAAATCTAACTGGAAATGTTGCTGGAATATTCCGTAGCGGTTTCTGAGATATTATCTGGGGACTGTCTAATGTTATCGTCTTATCTCCGCACTTGAACGGGTAATATGACGTCATTTTCATTTTCCGGATAAAATGACTTCACGCCGAGAAAAAAATCAGGATTATACAAGAATACAAGATCTCGGTCCACATAAGAGCATGATAGCAGCATGTATAATAATAAAAAAAAGGTTATATAACTAAGAAAACGATCGATTAAAGAAATAATGAAATAAAGGGATGAGCCTCTTATTTTGTCAAAATTCGTTGGTATTTATAAGATGGAAAACCTTGACGTAGTACTGATGCAAAACCTTGTGTTTAACTCTTGGAATATCAATATTTTCCTACACGACTCGAATGCAAAACTAGATTTTTCACCCCAGCTTTAAGATAATATAATATTACTTATAGATTGTGAACATATTAACGAAATTATGTATTACTTGGTGACTACGGATCACATTCAGTTAGGTGTAGGGATGTACTCAAGAAATCGACGGAGCGCAAGTAACGCCCAACACCCTCCAGGTAGTCAGTTGAGCCACCAAACGACGTAACTTTGCGTAATTATTAAATATATTTTAACCCTTTCCTGTTTTACAAAGTTTTAGACTTATCCAAATTCAAAGGTTTAACAGACGAAAATTTAACCTACACAACACTCCAACTCTAATCCGGAGAAGTAATTTACTTCATCAAACTTTAGGTTTGAAACATTACGACGGCTTTTTATGACCAATGTCTATTGATTTGCGGCAAAAAGGTTTGAATTACGCAAATGAAATAGACCGCATGGGACCCCTGATTCATCATTGGGTTGTGATAAACGGTTGGATTTGGGTTTTTGTGGCTTTTAATCTTTTACTTACTATTTATCAGGGTACTAAATTAGAAGGCATTATCTGTGAATACCGCTCTAATTTGTGAAGCACTGTCACCTCCATAAAATAGCCGGAGATCGGTTTGTACCACACCTCGTTGTCATATCGTACGTAAACTTTCGTTGTGATTTGTGACCAGTCCACGCGAAAAGGAGATATTCGGGAGCTTTCAATTCGTACATTTAAATTTGGATATGGCCACGTGATATGTACAAATATGCATGGGTTATCGACTCCGTGATAAATATCGAAAAAGGTGGTCATTTTCAATGTTTTCGGGGGGAGTTTTTGACAAATGTTATTCTAAATGGTCCTAAATGCCTTCAGAGAAATCTAAGAGAGGACATCATCAATTTCGGGTAAACAAGAAAACGAAAAAACTCAAAACTATATCGCCACTGACTGAACTTGAATAAGCTGCAGTTAAGTTGCTTCGGTTGTCAACCAACGTTTTTGTTTTCTTTATGATCCTAAAGATAGATAGTGCAAACCAATGTCATTGATATTTCAGTCAAATTGCCATGTCTGAGGTCAGAATGTATGACCAAAGGTCCGTCAATTGACCAATCGCTGGCCCCGCCCACTAACTCCCTAGATCCCGCTCATATACTCCGACAGGAAGCTCCGCTTCGATTTTTAAAGGTGTTATTTTGCAAACTTTATGACTAGTAGCATGTTCCAAATAAGACGAATGCTTGGTTTGCGACCTAAACGTCGTAATTACAGCTTGAATTAGATGTAGTTACGACGTTTAAGTCGCCAATCAAACAAAAATGATTCACCAAAATGGCAGCCAATGTCGGAGTTCAAACTGAACTTCCAGTCTTAATGAATGATTTCATTGGTCTACTAAATCATTTGATTGACAGTCGCGATTGGTCAATTACATGGGCAAGTCATTGTAAGAGACGTCGGCGAGGTGCCTTAACAGTGTAACTAGAGCTTAATTAACCTATAGTTATGATGTTTTTGGTATCTTTTTGGCGATAAGTATAATAGGCTGTGAGAGGAACAGACGAATTTTTCACATATCCTACGTCCATGTGATTATATGCTTGAACTGAGCAATCAGTTTCATCCCACGATGATGAACGAGAACATCCGAATAAACTGACAGATATGTTTGTTTTCCTCCATTTCATGTTTATTTCATAATTCCGCCAACAGGTTACGGCATTTTTTGCATTTCCCGAAACAATCAACGCACTGAAAGTACCACCAGAGAATTTGTTTAAAGACGGAAACAAACGGTTCATCGTGTCTGATTTCCATAAAATGGTTAAGAAACATTTGCATTGGACTTGTCACAGGCGTTTTTGTTTGAACTTTTAATGTATAACGTTTTCGCCATGTTTGTCTATATTATCTAAGTAATAGTTTGTGGCTATTGCTTAACAAAACCTTCTTTATCGACACAAGGAACTTACATGATATCCGTTTCTAGCCTTGGAAAGATTTATTTATTAAGAATCTGGCAGCCAGACTAGATTTACGTATGATCCATTCTACATATTTTCCTTTGCCTTTTTCTTATACAGGAAAAGTAAAATGATTGTGCTTAGATCAACTAAGAAATTAATAGATAAAAGTTTCAAACATTGATGAATTAGTCTCTATCTGCTGTTTTTACTAACCTTAACAAAATGCAATGTCGATAGTTTAAGCCTCCAAATAAAGAAAAAAATAAAGCACCTTATCACCGAGACTTTTGATAATTTCAAAATCAATCTTCTACATGTATTTCATGAAAACTTTTGTAGAATAGTAATTATATTTGTTTCTTTCGGTGTTAATTGATTTATCCTTCATTTCGTGAACAACAAAAGCTATATTTTCAAGGGTGAAATATAGCGTCTTTTGTTCATGAAATAAAGGATGAAATAATCGAATTGTCAAAATATATTGGTGAAATAAATGCTAGTAAGAAAATATTGCTTGTGTGAAGTAATTTCTTCTTTCGCACAATTATTTCACAATGTTTCTTGCCTATTCGAATCTTATTTCCAAAATTTGGCACACTCTGGATCGACCAATCTGACCTCTTTCAACTTGGACCAGTCTACAGAGGTCTAGATAAGAGGGGGTAACAGCATTCTAAAATCCTTTATTTTCACCCTATGTTGTGGGTACTCGTTTGAATCGTCTAACCGAGACGATTCAAATGAGTACCTACAACAAAGGGTTTATGGCAGTATAAGTGACATATTTAAGTCTAAAATACGAATTTCGCCCTTTATCTGTAGCTCTGAGTTTAGCAAATTTTTTTGGCAATGAATGAAGTGGTGACATGTTTTGAATAACATGTCTTGTCTACTAAAATTCGAAAGTAAATAGAAAAAAAAGACAGTAACATAAACGTCATTCGAGAAAGTGGGCTTACCTGAGCTTTTTAAAAAAAAAGATATTAAGAACGGACATTTATTTGGTCATATGACCTAATTTACATAATCGACTGACCCCAATGTCATATTGACTTCGCCCAGTGTCAATTTGTTTCCTAGTTGCTATATTTTCTTCGTTTGTCTTTTGACACATGCGAGACTCATTCACTAACCCTTTCACACGCAGCCCCGCTTTTTACGCCCCAAGACAAACAAAACTTTGGAAAACATCGTGGAAAGTGTAGAAATTGCTTGTCACCAGTAATTTCTTCATTATCCCAAATGTTATCTACTATAAAGAATGAGATTTCTTAAGTCTCAACTACCTTTACATTGTATTCTACAACTCCTTTCAATTTGAGCCAGTCTAAATAATTCCTCGTTTGGCAATGGGTTACTCAGTATCGTAATGACAGTGCATATTTCGGGGGTAAGGACTTACATTTAGAATGGCTATAAAAAATTGAGGGCTTAGAGCAAAAACATAGTATGGGTCTATACAAAGAAAGTATAGACCCATACTGTATTTTTGCTCTAAACCTTCGATATATTGTTCTCATAGCTCCAGTCTTTCAGTTAATATTCACATGCCTTGAATGATCTCTGGGAATCATTTCGTTCTGCAAAATAAAACGAACAAATAAGCAAATGTAACCCAATGCTTATTCCTAACTTTTATCTTTTTTAGGGTCACCGGTGAAATAAGGCCCAATAAGTAGCTTATAGGTCATGTCAGTAGGATTTAGGGGCTAAGCCCTTTTATCATCCCCTATCATGATCTATGGCCCCTAAGGACCAATACACCTCCCAAATAGCCGTATCATCAGTATTTATGTTACTCCTCTAGGGGCCGCCGCAGTTTCCGGTCCCAGACGACGTTACGTGATGACTTGTTAATACGAACTGGGTTCTAACACATTTCCAGACTATAGAAGTAGACCATTTCTCATTAAATGATACTAAAATGAAGTCAATACACCTAACAGGCGGAATCTGTGAAACAAAGGGTATAGATTACTATTTATTACTTAGACCATTCCAACACAATTGTGCTTGTTTACGCCCCTAAAAAGGCCTTTGAAGATATTATGGCAACCGACTAAAGTGTTTGTTACAAGCGATTTCTTCGGCATTTAGAATGTAAAATCCAAAAAGACTATTTTAAAAAAAAGTATCCACCAACAAAAAAACAGTACTCTAAAACTAGTTTTGAATTTAGACCAGTCAAAGTAAAATGTGTTGCCTTAAGCCTTTCCCGTTTTGCACAATTTTATTCCAGTCCAAATTCAAAGGATTTGCAGACGACAATTTATAGGCAATTTTATTGTAAGAATAATTATTCAATAGGGTAGAAAATATTTTGGAAAAAGAAGAAATTGCTTGTTACAAGCAATTTCTTCTTTATCCACAATATTTTCTCAAGTATAAATACACTGGGACGTGAAAACCAGGGATTGAACGGGAAAGGGTTAAAACAAGCAGACGATGATTTCCTTCTCTTTTCCTTACTTGGTCCGATGTTACATGTCAATCGTTTAACAATTCCCAAAACAATGATGATTAAGAAAAAAGGCTTTGGAAATCATTATGGAAGACAAAAATTTCCAAGATCCCATGCACTTTAAACTGTTGTCTGCAACTTCTCTATATTTTGGACCAGTCTAACATTTTGGCAGTTGAAACGGATTAAAAAGAAGTTCGTCATGCAAGTTTTCTTCTCTGGAAAGGAATTCAATTCAAATCTGAGTAAATATTTTTCTACTGCAAGAAAATTTAAGAATTCGCGTAGGTATAATTTCAAAGACCTTTAACCAATTATCAAATAATACTTAATCTGGACGACTTGTAAACCTAAAGCTTGGGATAGCATTATAAGAAAGGAAGAAATTGCTTATGATAAGCAATTTCTCTTATTCTCATGATAATTTCTATCTTGAACGACACTTTACAAATACAACAAACTTAGATATGTCGTCTAGATATTCTTGGACTTTGATCCATCTATAATAGTGTTGTCTGGTAAAAGTTTATTATCCCTGGTTTTTACGTCCTGTGAATTTATACATAAGAAAACATTGTGGGAAAAGCAAAAATTGCTTATAATAAGCAATGTGTTCTTTTCCCACAATAATTTCTATCCCATAGGTTGCTTATTTTAAAAAATGCTCTCACCTTTGGTTATCGTTTTCAAGTTCTTTCAAATTGGACAAGTCTAAAAATTTGAAAAACAGGAAAGGGTTAATAGACATTATGTCTGTTTTTCTTGCTCGCTTCCCAATCGCCTTTTCTAAAATTGCCTGGTAACGCAACAACATGCTTGTCGGTTAACTTGTCGGTTAACTTGTCGGTTAGAAGCGATGTGTATGAATTTGAATTGCATCGGCGGCGGTGACCGTAAATGTATCTTTTGTAGGGTACTTCCGAGCTGTAACCTTTGATCGTGTGATTAAGTAAACTTACTAATGATTAAAAGACAATCGAAACAAGCGACCTTTCTCGTTTAAAGTGGTCTCTCGTAGAGAATTATTGTATGGGTAAACGGACGAGGATGGATTGATGGCCTAATGAAAAATGGTGGATAGACGGACGGACGGACGGACTAATTGGATAGATGGATTGATGGATAGGTAGATGGATGGATGGATGGATGAATGGATGGGTGGGTGGGTGGGCGGATGGATGGATGCATGGATGGAAGGACGGATGAACGGACGGACGAACGAACGAACGGACGGACCGATGGATAGATGGATGAACGGATGGATCCAAATACGTGTATAAACAACGGTATATCAAAAATAATCGCAACGTCCTTGGATTACAGTGCAGGGTTAGCAAATCTAGAAAATTCATACGGGAGTTACGTGTCATCATCGATCTCTGCCGCTGTATGTTGAAGCACGTATAATAAAGCCTTTGACCCGGACAGGTCAAGATAACATGAGGGGACCGGGGGACTAGCCTGACCGGACACGGGGTTGATGGATGGGTGTTTGTGAAATCGAGACGTAATTAGAATAACCCAGTGCTGTAAAATCATTGATCAAGTGCATGGACGATGAGGCCCTGTTTGTAGCCAGGATAATTTCGTTGTTTAGCTTCTCAAACGCAATATGGGTTACAGAAGGTTCTACAACAACAACAAAACGAACACACTCTAAGAAATTATGCTGCCATTTTTAGATTTTGTAATTGACCAATCGTAGCTGTCAATCAAATATACAGTCGACTGACCAAATCATTTATACAGACCATAAATGAGTTTAGAACTCCAAGGATTGGCCGCCATTTTAATTAACCTTTTTTGTTGAGTTGAACACCTATTCATCGCATCTTTAGCATTTTCAAGCTGTAGTTTCGACGTAAAGGTCGCCAACCAACAATTCTACTTTTTGTTGCATGCTACTGGCCACAAATTTTGCAGAATAACGCCGTTTAAAATCGTAGCGGGACTTCCTGTTGGAGTCAATGGGCGTAGCAAAGGGACTAAGTGGGCGGGGCCAGTGATTGGTCAATAGAGTCGTTTTCAGTAAAAATTAGACGAAACTGTAGTTATTCGACGCCATAAGGACAGATATAATTGACGGACCGCTGCTGTTAACCCTTTCCCGTTCAAATACAGAATTTTACGTTCCTGTGATTTTATACTCGAGCAAACATTGTGGAAAAAGAAGAAATTGCTTGTAACAAGCAATTTTTCCTTTTTCCACAATGCTTTCTACCATATAGGACGGTTTCATTTCAAATCCAGTTTTCATTGTCGTCTGCAACCTCTTTCAATTTGGACAAGTCTAAAATTTCATAAAACAGGAAAGGGTTAATAAAAAATCGATAGATCAATCAATTCATTTATTTAAACCGGAAGTGGAGTTTTAATTCCAACAATTATGTAAAGCATTTTGTTTGCTATTTATCTTTGTTCGTTATTATAGCTGTAGGTACGGATTGTTGGCCACCAACCTACCAATTTATTTTTGTTGCATGATTCTGACTGTAAATTTTGAAAGAATCTAAGTCGGAGGTCCGTGGGCGTGGCCAGTGATCTATCCGTCAATTCGAAGTAAAACTAGTAAATTCGCGACCACTTCTGTTCCGTCAGGAGAAAAAGGGCTGCGCAGGCTGATCAGGGTCGAATCTTTGCTTTTTGACCATTTTCTGTTACAAGAATGAACATTCTACCTTATTATGATCACGACTATTTGTTGGCCTCCGCTGGATCCGATCTTATTTAAAGAATGTTGTTGGCGGAATACCTGGGAGGTCCCTTTTCACTCTTGTACATGTACTTCCCATTTACTCTATAAATAAATGTATACCGATTCGACAAATCGTGTTACGTCCACAGAAAGTGATTTTACATAAAACTCTAACCGCGGTTACACCTTCTTTTGACCCCTTCCAAAGCCTAACGGGCTGATTAGTATGTTATGCATGAGATTCATTATCACGGTATCTGTCCAGATGAAGGTGAATCAATGGTCAACAACAAGTGGTCACGATAGGTCGAGCAAAAACACTTGATTAGAACCCTGCTCATATGATTAGAAATCGGACAATGTACGCCAAGAAGCAGTGGAAGATGTCGTACCCACAAAACAAAGTAATTAATCCCCCTCTCTCTCTCTCTCTCTCTCTCTCTCTCTCTCTCTCTATCTATCTCTCTCTCTTTCGCTCTCTCTCTCTCTTCCTCTTCCCCCTCTCTCTATCTATCTATCTATCTATCTCCCCCCTCTCTCTCTCTCTCTCTTTCATACACAAACACACACACACCAACAATATTGTCCTAAACAAACGACCATCAATCTACTTTGAATGATTTGATTTACGAAATAGTTATTTTCAGGTTTAAATTAAGTTTTGTATTTTTTTTACAATACAGAATATACCTGCAATTGCAAGTTGCATGTGTACTGCATGCAAAAGTCCTTTTTCCAAAACATTTACTCTTGTCATGCTGAACCCGGAATATTCCTGATTTGGGGTGAGGCATAGACAAAGATCAGCCTGTATATAAGTCTAGTCTGACCTTTGTCTACACCATCTGTTTGTCCCTTTTCAGCCAAAACTGTTAAGGATATTTATTCATCACAGAACTACTGATACGTAATCAGCATTTCAAGTACTTTCAGCCCTTATATTGTAAAGTGATTCAGAAATTGTACATTGTTCATGCGATTGAATGTGTTAAATATAGTACTGACTTATTCGTATAACCTGGTTTTAACGTCCCTGTGATTTTATAATTAAGAACATATTGTAGAAAAAAAGAAATTGCTTGTAATAAGCGATTTCTACTTTTCCCCCAATATTTTCTACCCTACAGAGAATCCATTTTTAATATCCGTCTGCAAAACCTTTTGCAAAACAGGCAACAGCTAAGAATATTCGAGTGCAGATTCAGAATCCAGACCCGTTTTTTCGGATTGAAGATATCAACATTTAAGTTGTCCATTGACAATAGGATACTTTAATATCCGGATTCTCCGGGTCTCATGATCATATTTTTGTCATATTTCAAGAGGGGGGGGGGGATGGACCCCCACCCCAACCCAACCCTACTGGATCTGTGCGCAAGTTTTAGGGGTCTTTGGAGAATAGGTCAAATTCAGGTACATATACACCAAAGATTGACCTTTGCAAATCTGATACATCAACCTATTGATGTGTGAATCTGGTTGAGATCTTTTATGACTTGGGATGCTTCAAGTTTTATTAAGATACCAAATCTTTATTTAATTAAAGTAACAGTGGAGATAGTATAAAACCTTTGTGTATCCCAAAGTTCAACCAGAATTCCGTAACGGTAATCGCTTTTGTCCGCCAGACACTCTTTATCATTGTTCCCCAGTGATTGAGGCCCCGCTTATGCAATTGGCCAACAAGTGAACCGTTTAGGGGCCAGGATGGAACCCTAACTCACCCCAAGTGTCACTTTTAACTCGGGACATTTATTAAGATATCGCTCCGCGCATCAATTAACATACAGTGCATGGGAATCGAGACGCGATTAAAATTGGATTTTTATAAGTCCTAATGAAAATAAAGTTTTGTCGGAGAGCGAGGCGGATTGGGCATTAAAACTCAATTATGAATTCATAAAGTGGCAGAAGGTCAATCCGAATTGACCTCGTCACGGTACTTCGTGCTGGGCGAGGAGCAAACAGGCCATGAACTTATGTGCCGAAAATGCACTAAGACACTAAACGTTTCTATTGAACAGTGCAGTCTGAACGACGTATATATCTGTCTCTGGATAAAAAATTGAGATTTTCTAATTAATGAACGTAACTGTATCAAGACATAAACAAGTATATGTTTCAGTTATGAATACATTTTTTTTTTCTGGTTCGAACTTTGGTCACGCTCAAAGCAACCATTTTGGAAATGTATTCCCGTCCCATTTCTGAAGATGAAAAGAGATATATATTGAATCAAATGCTGTAAATACAAAAGAAAATTTGCTTTTTGATATTACAGATGTTCTAATTAATGAGCGTAATTGTATCAAGACAAATACAAGTAAATGCTTCAGTCATGAATACATTTTTTTTTCTGGTTCGAACTTTGGTCACGCTCAAAGCAACCATTTTGGAAATGTACTCTCGTCCCATTTCTGAAGAAGAAAAGAGATATATATTGAATCAAATGCTGTAAATATAAAAGACAATTTGCTTTTTGATATTTTGTGATGTTCTAATATTGAATATAATATCAATATGCTTATTGAAAATTACGATGAGATGTTAGTGTGTTTTTAATTTGTTTAAAGTTTGTTTGTTGGTTTTGTTGGTTTTTGTTTCGAGTTTGTTTTATTTTGTTTTGAGGTGGTTTTTGTTGTTGTTGTTGCTGTTTTTGTTTGTTGGTTTGATTTTTTGGGGGGGCGGAGGTTGTGTTTTTGTTGTTGTTGTTTTGCGGTTTTTTTTTTTTGTTTTTTTTTTGGGGGGGGGGGGGGGGGGAGGTCATGATCTTGTAATATGTATCAAATAATGAAAATAACTACGAAGTGAAAAGGGGCTGTTTATAAATCATTATACTGAAATATGGCATGCATTCGACTAAACATATAAAAACAATAAATAAACGTCAAATGTAACAGAAAGGTATCTCCGGGGTACTTCAAGCTGAAATTTATTTTTACAAATTTTGTGAAAGATTTATAACTGAATAATAGCCAGGGTCATCTTGACGCGTTAGGACAATTTTCTGCTGTCAAAATCTGAGGCTATTGTTTCTGTTACGCCATCACCTGTTCAATTGTTGATGTCGACTTCTATTGTATTTTCAGACTCCCAATCGACAAACTAATTGACCGTTTCGAGAGTCGGTTTAATGATTATTAATGAAGGGTTGTTAAAGATTGTGGACGACATCTGCGGACAATTAACCCATTCCCACTTAATCCCTCCTTTTAACGCCCCTCAAGAAAAAAGCTTTGGAAAACATTGTGGAAAATGAAGAAATTGCTTGTATCAAGCAATTTCCTCATTATCCACAATGTTTTATATCCAAAAAGGTGAAAAAAATTAAAATTCCATCAACTTGAAATTGTCGTCTGCAGCTTCTTTCAATTTGGACCAGTCTAAAACTTTGCTGTGTGGGAATGGGTTAAATCTTTCTTGACCATGTCCTACACTTTACTAATGATGCAATGGTTTAAAGCGGCTCTTTAACAAGAAAAATAGCTGCTTTTTCAATAGTTATCTATGTCATTTGCACTACAAATGTTCTTTCTTTGTGTTATATCTACTAAAGTCACTTCAAATTCCAGTGACTGAAATACTGTTAAAAATGATGTTAGACCCCATTCAAACAAACAAGCAAAATCAAGTGGCACTTTAATGTAGTATATACCTTATGTCCTACTTTGAAAAATCGGAATTTATCGGGTGAGGTCGTTAGTCTTCGGGTGATGTCGTTAGTCTTCGGGTGATGTCGATAGCTACTGAATTGCTAGCGAAATCCAATGACGTGATTGATACGTCATGGAAATTACAAATAGGGCAATGTTCGGTGAAATGTATTTACCCGATGAATTCCGGTTCCATTCGGATTTTACTTCGTTGTCTTAACGCGTTGTCTTTTGCTTTTTTTAAGGTTATGAAAAGTCATTTTAGTTACAAAATCAATTTAATTCCCTTCTTTTAAATATCTGAAGTTAGAATTGGGCGTTGAGAGCCAATACTTTCATCGATAATCTGCTCTAACCCTTTCCTGTTTTACCAAATTTTAGACCTGTCCAAATTCAAAGGATTTGCAGACGAAAATTTAAGGTGAATTTAGTTTGAAAAAATAACCATTTTGCAGGGTAAAAAACGTTGTAGAAAAAGAAGAAATTGCTTGTAACAAGCAATTTCTTCTTTTTTTACAGTGTTTTCTCAACTATAAAATCACAGGGGCGTAAAAACCAGGGATTATACAAGAAAGGGTTAAGACGGCGTTGGTGACACGTTACTTCATTAAGAGACAAGATAGGTTTAGAGACACATGGAATGAATGTGAAAAGAAATCAAAATGTATTCAGAGGGCTACATTGACAAAATAGTTGAGCTTCACATTGAATATTAGTTAATACTTAGTTTGAAGTATGTTACTCCCTGTGCTATCGTTAAGTTCCTTCTTCTTATTGAAAAAAGTATGTTCGGTTCAAAATTGCAAATTATAATATAAATTGCATATCGGTATTGTCTATTGGATACCAATTCATTCAGCTTCGATGAAAATATTCCACATTCCGATAAGCGCGACCAGTCAAATCATTCCTTTTGATCGGTATTGTAATTTGAACTCCAACATTCGCCGTCATTTATGTGAAGAATTCTTGATAGTTCTTTTTCAATCTGTAGTTGTGACGTTTAGGTCGCAAACTAACCATTCTACCTTTTTGTTACATGCAACTGACCAAATATCTTGCAAAATAACGTCGTTTAAAATCGAAGTGTAGCTTCCTGTTGGAGAAAGTGTACCGGACTAACGGAGTAAAGTGGGCGGGACCAGCGATTGGTAAATTTTCTATTATCGATGGCAATATATATTCTTCTGTATTACCCTACCACCAACATAAGCAGTATCAATTTTATGTATCTATACCCTGAAGGTAAAGTGTACGCAATACTAATTAAATTAGAAAAATAAGTTTTCAACCAAAATGGACGACATTGATTTTAAATTCTGTCAATTATTTGTCAAACCTTCTGACCCCTGGTTGGCATTACATGGTCATTAGTCCCGACTTGACTAAAATTATCATGGCTACTTCTGGACATATTTTACAGGCGGACATCAACGATTGGTCGCTTGGACGAAAACGTGTCAGCAAATATGTCCATTCACCTGATTTGAGAATCTAATAACTGTCAAGTCAAAAATCAGTGCTACTATTTTGAGTCCAAACACCCACTTTTGTATCGCCACCCTTTTCCGAAGCAACCGCTATTGGATATCTATCGTCTAGCTTAATTTTCTTACTTTTGAAAAATATATAAAATTGAAAATACTTAAATTTCAATAAACATGAAAAAACGATAATTTAGCAAGCGTTGTTTTGATTTTGAAACTTTGGAATACTACCATTGAGTCGGTGTGATTTGTTAGGTGAAATATTTTAGTCTGATGTCACAGGAGAGGGAATTAGCAAGGCCGTCTTGTCCGAATTAAGAAAACCATGTTCGCTTGATTAGTTCAATCTGGTATTTGTTCTATATATGGTGAATGATGGCCAAATTGGACAAATTTAACTCGGGATAGATAAATTGTTGCCAAGTTGTTCGAATGCCAAGAATATAGATATCGATTCAGTACATAGTGTCTCTAATAAGTATAACCTAAAAAAGAAGAAAATATTATACAGTATGAAGAAATGCAGAATAATGAAACAAGGAAAACTGTTTCATTAGTTTTTGTTATTTTGAAACCACTTCTATTTCAACGGTAATCATTTCACCGTTTCCGAGATTGCGAGGTGGTTTCGCTTCACAGGTTCATCATTAATTGGCAAAGGAAATGTCTCGCCAAAAAAGACATAGCTAATAATGAATAATGAAATTGAATTAAGAAAAATACACGTGATGTACCATTGTATTAATATGGGTGCAGTATTTATAAAATACCCTCTGTTCGTGTCGTTTCTTACCGTTTCAGTTCCTTATCAGTTTTGACTATGATATCAATCTGTAGGCCATAAGTGTTAGTCAAGAAAAAGAATCACCTAATCATGTCGAGATACCAAAATTCTATAAAGCCTTCTTATCGATATTTAATTTTGTTTTCTTTATCTGAGTCTATACAATAGTCTTTTCCAAATGGCTTATTATAGGGTACTTCCCAAGTGACACCATTCAAAATACCCACGAAAACAAAGCCACATTGGCTAATAAACGCCTAGAAAAGCTATTTAGGAGGGGTGTCAGGAGATTGGACGGGAGCGATTACATCAGATTCAGATGGTGCTGTTTTCAATAACAACATGTCGTGAACGCCATAACCGAATACACCTGCATATTAGTAGAAAGTGATTAGCTTCCTCGATCGCTTCTGACAACTTCCAGCGAAAACATATCAACAATTAATGGCAATGAAATTCAGATAACCTCGATTTATTGTATAGATAAGATTAATAACGATCTCCCAGAGACAACACGTAGCGTAAACGACTGAACAATGCGTGATTATTATCACGTTTTCCTTTTAAATTGTTTAAAAGCGTCAAAAGATGGACAGATTCACTTTCATTGTTGAGATAACGTGAAAGATAATGTAGTCATTATGTCAAAGAATTATTAATTTCGTGGCTTATTTTTTTAAACCACTCGGGTACTTGTAGTTGTTAATTTAATTTTTAATTTCCATCGGGTAACTTCCAGTTTATTGCCTCTTGAAGCACCCCTTTCACCACTTATTTTAAGGAAATGTCGAAAAAGCAGAAAATGAATTTAGAAAGAAAGTATAAAGCCAACAATTGACGGATAGCTGGCCCCACCCACTGACCCCGATGGCCACGCGTACAGACTCAGACTAGAAGTTTGCAAAAAATTGCATTATTTATTGCCCAGTAACAGGTAACAAAAAGTGAATCGGTTGGCTGGCGACCTAAACGTCTTCACCACAGCCTGAATCAGCTATTGCTATGACGTTTAAGTCGCCAAACCAACAAAAATGCTTCACCTTAATGTCGACCAAGTTCACTTCCGGTCTAAATGGATTAAGTGATTGGTCGTTTGATTCTTTGATTGACAGCAGCAATTGATCATTTATTGTTTCTGTGCCCACCTTAGCCAATTCCCAAACGACAAAATTCTAGACTGGTCCAAATTGAAGAAGCTGCAGACGACATTTTCAAGTTGATGGAATTTACAGAAAATAGTGTTGATAATGAAGAACTTGATTGATACTAACAATTTTTACATATAACATAATGTTATCCTAGGGGGTTTTTTGTGAGGGACTTGAAAAGAAGGAATTGTGTGGGAATGGGTTGAAGAAAAGGATATGGCAATTGCTTATTTAACGAATCGGACTCCAAGGCCCACTGTCCAACAATACAGTTCGACTGAGATATTAAACGGCGTTATTTTGTAATAATTTAATTCTTAGTTTCGTCTATCAAAAACGAGCGCTCTGATTGGTCAAAAAAAATATTCATAACTCCATGAACAAATTTTGAGCACGCAGCGATTTGTGCGTTTCCGCACAAAATAGTCCCATACAAAAAGGTATCAAAATTGGTAAAACTTTTGTTTCTTTCGATCGATGCTATTAAATTATAAGAAATGAAGAGAATATTTTTTGTTTTCATGGAGGTAAGAACAGAAAACCTTATCACACAATGGATGAATCCGCTTCGCGAATTCATACAGTGGGATTAGGTTTTTCGGTTCATACCTCCATGAAAACAAAAAATATTGTCTTCATCTCTTAAAAACTTATGTTCAGGGACATTAGATGAAAGGTAAATCGTTGTTCGACGACCTAAACGTCGTAACTTTAGCTTCAATGATCTATAGTTACGACGATTACATTGAGGATTGATTGATTGATTGAATTGGGTTTAACCCCGCTTTTAACAGTATTTCAGTCATATCGCGGCGGCTGGAGCACCTAACAATTGATTCCTGGTATTTCTCACACCAGTACTACCGCTGCATCCTTTCCTAGCCTCCCTTTGCTATCCCACTTAGGTTTACGATTATCCATCCATTGGTGAGAGACAAATGTCGGAAAGGATATGTGCCGCCGGTTTACGTTGAGGAACTATCACGACACTATATTTTTTCATAACTTAATATAATTTTATTTCGAATAACCTTTCCACGAACAGTTGGACAAAGAATTTCACCGATAGAGAACAACTTGAAAAAAAGGAACAGATTTATTGTCGGTAAAAGCAGGTGACATGTTGATTAACCAAAATTATGGAGTGCTTTCAACGCTTACAAATAATTCTCGCAGCGAAAAAGGAGTTATTAAAATGGGTGACAATAGCGATGAAAGTCTTTGATTTATTGTTAGTTATGAGCTGTTGCAGAAATGGGTCCAAAGCCATGAATAGCGATGCACTTAAACAGTTTAAAGACATCCCGAGAGGCCCAGCATCTTAACCCTTTCCAACATTTTAGACCCGTTCAAATTCGAAGTTTAGCAGACGAAAATTCAATTCAGATATATTTTGGAAAATATTGTCAAAAAGAAAAAAAAATGCTTGTTACAAGCATTTTTTCTTTTTCTACAATATTATCTTAATTATGAATTTACAGGGATAAAAAAAACCCAAAACAGGGATTCGACGGGAAAGGGTTAAACGAATAACACATGCTCCAGCAACAACACCTATCCGCGCATGCGCAGACACCACCACCTGCCTCCCCGTGAAACAGTGGCATTAATTTATTCCATATCGCCATTTAATTTGATTGATTCGCTATCGACTAGGTAGCGCCGATAACGCCTGATTAGAGCTGGGTTAAGGAACCCTGTATAATTTTAAATCTATTATGATAAATGCCGAATCAGTGAGAAATATAATCAACAAATGCCGATACATCAGTTTGCATTCACGTCAATGTGTGAAGACGGTCATTAAACTCCAGATGGGATGCTAAACGTTATGGATTTTTCTGATAGGTTTTTGTTAGTGTCCTGAAAATTGACGAATCACTGGATCCGCCCACTGACTCCGCAGGCCACGTACACTGAATCCAAAAAGAAGTTCCATTTAGATCTAGAACGGCGTTAATTTGCAAAACTAATGGCCAGTAACATGTAACAAAAAAAAGTAATAAAAAAAACCGCCACACCAACAAAAATGCTTCGCATAAAAAATTGGCAAATGTCGAAATTTAACGTTCACTTTCGGTGTAAATGAATTATTTAATGAGTCTATTGATTCTTCAATTGAGAGCCGTCAACGACAGTCCGAGCAAGCAGATAGGGGGGTGGCTTCATTACCTAAAGGGAACAACAAATCTGATGTTCCAGTTTTGTCATTCCAAGATTATTTTTTTCCAATCAAAGAACCGGGTTTTCCTTCCCATTCTCATCCTTCGTCTTCTTCTCCTTTTGTAAGATATGTAGTCAGGAATATGAAATAAAAGACTTAATCGATGGTTGGCTTCCAATACGTCATAACTAGAGCTCGAAAACCTGTAGTTACGACATTTTAGACGCCCCCCCCCCCGAAAAAATGCTGAACATAAACGTTGCATTTTAGGTCTAAATTGGTGATCTTATAGGTCAATTCATTTTAATCGACATTGCTGATTCTTCAATTGTTCTTATTACCATATCGTCGGTGTTCTACAGAAGCCTCGTAACTACAGCTTATAAAGCTGTAGTTATGAGTTTTTTGTAGAACACCGTCGATATAATAAAAATCGAGTGTGGAAAATCTGATCCGACGTACAACGTATGTGTCATTTCAGTTAAATAACGAAGTCCTAATTGACCGAGATTTCTTAGGCAAGAGGATTTAAGAGTTGTATACGATAAGAAAATAAGGAACTGGTTGGTCAGCTGGTCAATCTATTGATTGATTGATTGAATGGGGTTTAACGCCGCTTTTGACAGTATTTCAGTCATATAGCGCACCTATAATGGATTCCTGGAATTTCTCACACCAGTACTACTACTTCACCCTTTCCTTTCCGAGCCCCCAGCTGCTCATCCCAAATAGGTTTACGATTATCCTCCACCCATTGATGAGAGACAAATGTCGGAAAGGATATGTGCTGCGGCCTGGTTGACCAATCTTTTCACTATATTTTGTTAAATTAAGGATATAGAAACTGCGCGAAATTCGAATTCCGGGATAAAGGGAGTCCTATAAGTAAAGGAGGATGATAGGCTTTCAAAACGTAGTAACTACAGCTCGAAAATCTGTAGTTACGACATTTAAGTCGCCCCCTCTAAAAATGCATTGATGATCTTATTGGTTAATTCATTTTTCATCGACGGCGTTGATTCTTTTTTCTTTTTTCAACGGTGTTCTACCGAAACCTCGTAACTACAGCTTATTTGTAGGTAAAGTTAGGATAAAGAAACTGTGCGAAATTCGAATTCCGGGATAAAGGGAGTCCTATAAGTAAAGGAGGATGAAAAGTTCGATCTAATCAGCAAAGTTGTTGCACATTGCGTGTATCAATTACTTAAGATTGAAACCGATATGAGAAGGATGGCGTGTGGTGAATCGCTGTAATCACATTAATTCGTTCCGCATTATTTCTGCACGCCGTATTGGTAGCACAACAGGCTAGCGATCTAAGGGTTTCTGGTTTGATCCTGTTTTTATAGACAACTTTAAAAATTAACCGATCGCGGCTGTCAATTAAAGAATCAACCGACCAACCAATACATTTATTCACCTCTAAATTGAGCTTTGAACTCCAACATTGGCCGCCATTGCTGTGGAACATTTTTGTTGGTTTGGCGACTTTAATGTCGTAACTACAGCTTTTTCAAGCTGTAGTTACGACGTTTATATCGTCAACCAACCATTTTGCTTTTTTGTTACATGCTGCTGTGCATAAATTTTGCAAAATAAAGCCGATCAAAATCGAAGCTGAACTTCCTGAAGGAGTCAATGGGCGGGGCGTAGAGAGTATTTGGGCGGGGCCAGCGTTTGGCCAATTGGTTTACCATCCTAATGATAGACGGGTTATCGAGACCAGCTTCTTCTCGAATACGTTTGATAATAAGAAAAACGTTCGCCACTCTTGGTAAGACAAGATGTTGGTTTACGATAGAATAAATTTCCTTTTCATACTACCACGAAAAAAAAAAAAAAAAAAAAATAGAGCACGCAACTTTTTTGCTTGCTTGCTCACAAAGAAGATCCACTCTATTTAACTTAAAAACTAGTACAATATTTGCTTTGTTGTGCTTGGTGGAATTATATTACAAGTATGTAAGTGTTCTCATTAAGGTATTAACCTACAAAATTAATCACACAATTTATGCAGTGTGATTACGTTTTTAGGTTCGCCTATTTATACAGTGTGATTACGTTTGTAGGCTCTTACCTCAATTAAAAAAAAACAATACTATCTTCATTTCTTAAAGTAAAATCGCATTTTTCGATTTTTACAAAGTATTCTTTTATGAAGACTAGAAATGTTGGATGGCCCAGTGAAAGGGCACTTTTGTCACTCGACCTTCAGTTGTGACCTTGAATCTGGAAGTATCCAACAGAGGTACCTCTATACGCTCGTCGCCATTACATGGTGTCAAAAAGTGACAATGTCTTGAACAATGTGCAAAAGAAGCAATCTTGAATGTATTGTGCCCTATCATGTTGACCACCAATCATTTACTAGGAATCGGGTAACTTCCCTGCCATTGGTTATCGACCAGTAAGAAGAGCCAATCAGATTTTTTTCTTCAATTTCTTGTTCGATTATTCCATATTAATGTAATTATATTCTTAATGTGTTTATTTGTCTTTCACCGTCTTGCTATTTCACGTCCGATCTAACCCAAACCAGAATTAGAATCTCTATGGACCTCACAGAAAGTCGTTCCCTAGGGATATTATCATGTTTATATTTCCTGCCACCATTCCTTTCGTACGAAGAGGGTCTCTTTAAAGTCATACACAGGAAGTCAACATGTAAGTTGAGATCTCATGGGTGAAATTAAAGGTAGTCGTTTCAAACAATTACCAGGGGACAAAGTTTTAGACTAATAAAAAGTTCAAAGGAGTTGAAGAAGACAATTTAAAGTTCGTATAATTTATTGGGTTTTGTTTTTGTTGTTTGGTTGTTGTTGTTGTTTTGTTTGGTTGTTTACTTCCTGGGCAGAAAACACTATGTAAAATAAATAATCCTGAATTGTTTTTCTTTCGGGAGTCCAAAAACGTCATTGTGTGGGAATGGGCTAAATGACGGGCTTTAGAAACGGGCTAATCCAACAA
Organism: Fragum fragum; assembly: GCA_946902895.1. Taxonomy (NCBI): domain Eukaryota; kingdom Metazoa; phylum Mollusca; class Bivalvia; order Cardiida; family Cardiidae; genus Fragum; species Fragum fragum. Next base: position 18,346,230 of record OX336368.1, read on the forward strand.
TCAAATCAACTGTTGTTCGGATGAGACGTTAGACCGAGGCCTTGTGTGACATTGCTTTATATCGAGCATTTTAAAGAACCAGTCGTGGCTCTCAGTAGTTTCGTTCTGTATCCTTGCAACCCCCATTCTTCTAGAATTGTCGCCCATATGGGCAAAAGATATGGTATCAACGATAAATTATACGGACAGATACACCGACTGAGAGTTGATGTTAAGGAGAGATTTTGAAAGCAATTCTTTAGATATGTGAGACGTATGGGGGGACTTGAGCTCAAGACATAATAACTTTGTTCACAATATTTTTACATAAGATCTGAAACCTCACTAGCCGAACGAGTTGGTGCAATTTAATATTTATATGATAAGATGCAAATCTGGTAATACGTTCGTGGATCATTTGGTTCAACCAATTACCTAAAAGACGAAACTTTAGACTGGTCCAAATTCAAAGATGTGGCAGACGACAGTTTTAGTTGATGAAACTTTATTTCTTTTAATTTATCTTATTTTTTATATCTTTGATGTAGAACACTTTGTGGAAAATGAAGAAATTGCTTGTAACAAGGAATTTCTTCATTTTCCTCAATGTTTTCTGAAGCTTTTTTATCTTAAGGTTTTCATCCTTTGGGAATGGTTTCAATATGCAAATGAGTTTGACAATTTCTTAATGTAAGGGGGTTTAGAATGAAATAAAGACTGAACAAACACTTCAATATTACACGGGCAAGTCAAGAACGGATACCTCGATCAATTTCAGAGCGCCCAATTGATTTCGACACAACGAGATATGCAGTTCGGGTTCTCAGTTCTTATAATTTTGTAGTTGCCTATGAATTGACCATTCGCGACTGTCAATCGAATAAATCGACCAATCAAATCATTCATTTAGACCGTCAGTGAACTTTGAACTCCAACATTGGCCGACATATATGTGAAGCATTTTTGGCGGTTTGGTGACTTAGATGTCGCAACTTCAGCTTATCCAACGCATTAATAACCAAACAACGATACTGCTTTTTAGCTAGCAAAGAGTCAGCTTTGATAGCTTAAGTTAACAGACAAAATTCGAGGTCTTCCCAGAGTTCAAAGAGTGCAGGCTTAACCACTAAATCCATTGAATGTCTACTTCATAAAAAGTTGTTCTTATATCTCAGTAATTATTGCAAACTCAGCCTGTAAGTTCATCTCCTTTGGTATTTTTAGCTCACTTGAGCATTGTCCACAATGTTTTGTACCTTACAAGGCAAAGATTTTCTAAATTCAACCAATTTGAAATTGTCGTCTGCAACTTCCTTCAATTTGGACTAGTCTAAGAGTGTGTCGAGTTGAAATGGGTTAACTGCTGGGTTACTTTATCCTCATTTGTTCATCATGATAACCTTTGACAAAGAAGATTACATAACAAAACCATGCTTTGTTAGCTTACAGTGCTTTCAGTACTTTGATTTGTTACATGTTACGAGTCACTATTTTTTCCCCCAAAATAATGCAGTTTAATATCGAATTGTAGTTCTTGTTGGAGTCAGAAGGACTGGCCAGCAGAGTCAGTGGGCGGGGCGAGCGATCTGTTATTGTCTGATCATGTACGACTTTACAGCCCTTAACTGCCGATTTCTTGACTTAATAGAACGAAGGCTTTCACTCGTACCTTAGTGTGTCATTCGAAACTTTGTGCTATTCTTTCTCAACTATTAAACCGTTAAAAGTTACCCCGCCTTCTTCTTCAAGCATAGCAACTAAGACATCATCAGTATTTACAATTAATCAACGTAGGGTGATATGAAGTCATAAACAATATTTAATAATATTTGATAAATAGTACAAATTCTACAATTACAAAGGATAAATAAGGCACCAAACATGCCCACCGCACAACCTAGTTACATAAAACTGTTATAATTACATGGTAGTTTTGCTATTTTGTTTTTGTCTTTTGTACCTGATAATATTTCAACCAAATTTTAAATGTTCCATTTTACTCTAGGCCTGGTTAACCATTCACATACAATCTCTCTCTTGTGTGTGACTTACAATATTTAACCCTTCATTGTTCAATCCCTGGTTTTTACGCCCTGTGATATTATGATTGAGAAATCATTGTAGAAAAAAGAAGACTTTCTTGGAATAAGCAATTTCTTCTTTTTCAACAATATTTTCTATCCTATTGACTGATTGTTTTTCAAATCAAATCCCCTTTAAATTTTCGTCTGCAAAACCTTTGAATTTGGACAGGTCTTAAATTTTGCTAAACATGAAAGGGTTAAAGAAATTAAAGAGGACATAGCTTCTTATTTGAATGAGGGTTTACTTATTCCATTTCCACTCAGTACTTCTTTTTAACGACCTCACAGAAAAAAGGTTTGGGAAAACATTGTGGAAAATGAAGAAATTACTACTAAGAAGCTATTTCTTCATTATCCACAATGTTTTCTGCTCCAAAAGACAAAATTTTCTTAATAATTTCTTCAACTATAAATTGTCCTCTGCAACTTCTTTGAAATCGGACCAGTCTAAAATACTGTCGTTTGGTAATGGGTTAAGCTCTAATTCCCCACCCGTCGATTAGTAAGTCTCTTTATCTGTGGTCAGTGTAAGAATTTTAATGGTCAACTATGGTATTATATAATGTTAGGGGAGAGTCCCCAAACAATCCGTGTATTCCAACAAAGGCCTATCGCAACATTTCGGGTTAAAAATGGCATCTTCCTGTAACATCCCACATAAAGTGGTAATCGCAGTATGAAGGCTCGTTGTGAATAATCACGAATGAACACTTACTCTTGTATTTCATAGGTGTAAGAAAATAAAGCGAACTCCTTTATTTCATAAAATATTTTTTTAAAAGTACCAAAATTTTATGAAATTTGATATTTCTGCAACGGAAAATCAGAGAAAAATGTTGTTTCTATCGTATATTTTGCATAGCGAACACCATTATTCAGACGTCAGAAAATCATAATATACTGAATTGCGTACAGGTCGAACGATTTCAAGAGCCTTAACACTATAGTACGAGAACCAAACAAGAAAATCCGTCGGCTGCAAAAACCTTCGCCAATAGCAAAAGTTGACAAATAGCTATTTTATAGCTGGTGGAATTTCTAATGAAAAGGAAGTCCGACAAAATATATATTAATTTCCCTTCAATTCTAGTTATACCATTATCAGACGACACAATTTTAGACTGGTCCTAATTCAAAGATGTTGCAGACGACAATTTCTAGTTAATCAAATTTTATTTCATTATTTTTTTCTTTTTGTGTAGAAAACATTTAGCAATAAAGAAATTGTTTGTGATAAGCAGTTTCTTCACTGTCCACAATATTTTCCCAAGCCTTTTCTTGGGAGAGGCAAAAATATATAGTGGGAAAAGATTATATTGTAAGCCAGGTACATATTTATTTGAATTCACAATGGGAAAAAAATCTTTCGGCAGAAGTGTTGATTTCTAACCTTTAATTCTAGACGCTGCAATATTTGTTATCATAAAAAACTGACTTTACCATCTTAATTTATCATCGATAATAAACATATCAAAACAGATGCACGCTCTTCAATATAGCTAGGACCGACAACCTTTGATCTCAATGATTTTATAACTTTATTGTATATATAAAAGTCCAAATATTTTCATTGCTTTTTCTTTTGCGATAATAATCTGTTTGGATCCTAAATTGATTTTTCGTGTTATCAAGTATAGATGCTAAGTGACGTAATTCCATGCCCCTAAAGGCCGTTTTTAGGTGTATCATCGGTCAGCCGGAGGGACCATAGGGGCCATCCCCGCCCCTTCATTTGATGTGGAGATAACGATATTGCACCTAAGCTGTCAAATTTAATCGTTAAAAGTTCAACAGAATGGCTTCGTTGTGTAATTAGATAAGTATATGGTTATCTACTCTTGACAATCTTTCACGTAGAAAATCGAAGGGGAAAATAAAAGAATCCTTGGCGATAGTAAAATTACTGAAATTTGGAAACAGGTCACCCGTCAAAAAGGGGACTGAACAGTCTGGCCATGTTTTCACTGAAAGGATATTCTTGCTACAAAATCCATCGCAGCTTACTGTTGTCATTCAATAACTGGTTTTGGGGTTTTTCTGTTGACTTTTTTACGTTATGTGCAATTAAGTTTTATTATAAATTGGGGAGGGCCCTGCGTGGCTCGATGGTTGTGGACTCGCAATCTGAGAATAGTGGAGTGGTCAGGGTTCGAGACCCGGCCGCTCCACTGGTCATTTTGGTATTTACTTGGACAAGACATTCAGAGCCTAAGAGTAGTCTGCCAAGAAAGCACATGGACAAGTGAATTTCACAGTGATAAAACTGAAACCTTCTATCTGTCACTAAAATTCATGAAAACAGGATACTCATCAAGTCAGTCGATGAAATATTTTCACAATTTTCGAAGTAACTAGCATTCCTTTTCAGAACAGCGGCCATTAAAATGTCACCAAATTAGGCCTTAGATCGAATTTGTGAGAAAAATTTAAAAACAAGGCTCGAAATAATCCGCAGTGACCAAATTTGACTAGATTTTTTTCAGCTGCACTTTTCACAGAAAATCGGTCAAAATTGAATAGGGCATAAATTTCGAAGATCAAAGTGGCTTGATTACGCAACCGAACATCTTAAAAAGAGATGGAATTCGGCTTCTGGGTGACTTAGTCATCTTTTGATGTATTTACAAAAACTTTGTTAATACGGCTTATTCAAACTGCAGTTTAACTGTTAGGTTAAAAGAAGTAAAGTAAAATCCAACTCAGACAAGTCTTAATCCTCTCCTGTAAAATCCCTGGTTTTTACGTCCCTATGATTTATAATTGGGAATACATTGTAGAAAAAGAAGAAATTGCTTGTGACCAGCAATTTCTTCTTTTTCCACAATATTTTTTACCCTATCAAATAGTCATTTTTCAAATTAAATCCAAATTAAATTTGCATCTGCAAAACATTTGAACTTGTACAGGTCTAGAATTTTGCAAAACACGAAAGGCTTAAGTTTGAAATCAGAAATAAACGAAAAGAGAAAAGAGAGAAAGTTTGCTCCTAGTTTGTAACCGGACGTGAATATTTAAGACTGGTCCGTATTGAGGGAACAATGAAAGGGGACATCATTTTACAAAAATTACCATTCAAGTCGGAAAGTATCGACCCTGATCAGCCCGCGCTGTTCGCGATGGCTGACAAGGGTCGATACTTTTCGAAGATGTGAGATGATCCCTTTTGGCGCGACGTCCAACATTTATAATGAAAAATGGATCAATTATTGATTCTTAGATTAGTTTCTTATCAATTAAATAAGATTTTATCTCGATGGTATCAAATGAAAAGAAAATTGAAAAAATGTCATTTTTATAAAACAATTCTTATCTGATTTAACATTTTTGACAGAATCAATGACAAGATTACGTTATTCTCGTGTTAAATGAAATGATGTCATCAATCAAAATTAATTAAGATAAGGTAAGATTCTATCGACGAGGAAAAATCGAAGGATCGCTGGCCCCGCCCATTGGCCTCAGACAGGAGTTCCCAATAGATATCAAACGGCCTTATTTATGGTCAACTTTGTGGTCAGTAACTTGTAAGAAAACCGGAAAAGTGTAAAACAGTTGCTTGGCGACTTAAATGTCGTTACTACAGCTTGAATAAGCTGTAGTTACGAATATATGTCGGCAATCTAAAAAAGCTTCACACTAATGTCGGCTAATGTCCGGGTTCAAAGTTCACCTCCGATCTATAGAAATGATATAATTTGTCCGTTGAGTCTTTGATTGACAGACGCGATACATCAATTCTTCGAAAAATATCTTACCTAAGTGGGATAGAAGCTGGAGGCTAGGACAGGATGTAGTGGCAGCGCTGGTGTGAGAAATTCCCTGGAATCCATTGTTAGGTACTCCAGCCACCGCGATATGACTGAAATACTGTTAAGCCCCAGTCAATCAATCAATCAATCAGTCAATCAATCAATCGAAATTTATCGAATACTTGTCGTTCTAGATGCCTAAATATATCAAAGGATGAACCGTTTCGATACAGGTTGGCCTACGCATGCAGGTCACGCAGGGAAAGCAGCATGACCAGGATCAACACTTTTCCCACTTCTCAACAGTCCCTTTTCGCTTAACAGATACCTTATGTGAAATCGCGAGAAAAAACTACACCTTTCAGACGGCAAAGGATTCAACAGGCTGACACTGGTGGAAATATTTCGATTTTGGCAAATTTCCTGACCATTGAATTTCGAATTATTCACTGTTTCTCTCACTATCAGTCCTGAATAACATTCGCTTTATGCGGTCTCTAATTCAAATATCTGTTTTGGGAATTCCAAGATGATCCCTTTTAGCGTGGAGGGTCATATGGTGTTATTCGGGTAAGAATATTGAAATAACGTGCCAATAATGGTCTATTTTCGTGTATTCATTTGTCATAGTTCATTTTATATTTGTATCGGCTGTTTTAACTCAAATAAAAGGTAGTTTAAAGTAGCATCTTTGTTATTGTTGTTGTTGTCGTCGCTGTCGCTGTCGATGCTCCTGCTTCTGTTTGTCAAGAAGTAATGTGAACTATAACTTTGACCTTAGCCCTATCAATAGGAGTAAGTACTGTCGTATTTTCCAGGTAGCAGAATCGAGAGGCATTTATCTGAGTTTTGGGGAAATGTTTCCAAGTCGATGTAAAATTACAAAAAGGTTTAACCTTTTCCCATGGAATAACCCTTGTTGACCCCCCCCCCAAGTAAAAAGGCCTTAGAAAACATTGTGGGGAATGAAGAAATTGCTTGTTACAAGCAATTTCTTCATTATCCACAATGTTTTCTGCCCCGAAAGAAAAAGATCTTCAAAAAAATCACATACTAAAAAGTGCTGTCTACAATATCTTTGAATTTTGACCAGTGTGGAATTTGGTCGTCTTGGAATTTGTTAAAGAAAGACAATTATAACTTTTGCAGGATAATCTTTATTCTTGACTGTGTAGCCAGGTCAATATTTATACCTGCACTATACTTACTCAAACATTCTTTACTTGGTTATAATGAATCGTAATTATTTGCAAGAGATCTGGGCCCGGAATTATAAGACCTTTCTCGTACTCAACTGAGAATTTACTCAAAATTCGAGTTAAGTTTAAAGATTTATTTCGTCTTAGATCCTGTGGTACTTACATGAAAACAAATGTCACTAATTGTAGGTTGTTGCTTATTTCTCTTAAAATACAGTTGAAGTTAAAACAAGACATTTATTCAAATTAGAAGTTTGAGTAAATTCTCAGTTGAGTACAAAAAAAAGTTTTAGAATCTCGGGCCCTGAACTTTCTTCTCTTTCAAGTTATAGATATTCTGCTAAAATTTATCAAATACTTTGGCCCTCTATTAACCTTATGATCCCTCAAGATTGACGCGATGCTGTGTAAAACCATTTACCATAATGTCACACAGTCATGCGAAACCATTCCCAAACTAATCTATCCTAATAAGTGTCCGAGCAATGGCCAGTTCTCGGCCAGTGGTCAAAGATCTCACGCTGTTGACCAGATTCGACAAGAATTTGGACGATCATTTACGGGGTCGAATCGAACATTCATGTTTCAGTAATCAAAGTACTGAAAGTGAAGTGAATTAATTGCCGGTAATTAACACACATTCATGTAAATTTCAACTTCCAGCTTGCCTGTCTAGCATGCTTGTTATTCTATCTCTTTGAAGCGACTGGGTGGCTGAGGTAAACAGAAAACTGTCGCAAGTGCCATTGAATTATAACTACAATTACGACAGTTTACTATCCAACCACATTGAGCTGATTCCAGATATTCTAGGAAATAGCGCTAATTTGAAATAACCACCAGTGGTCAGAAGAAAACAGTGAGCGTTCTGTTTATTTCAAAGAACCTTCTAAATTCAAAGTTTCTGCATAATATCACATTCTAATAGGCGATGTTTAATGCTTTGTGACAAAATATAGTAGTTATTTATCCGTTTGATTTTACCCTTCATCTCACAGAGCTACTCTTACTTCACATGTGCTTACTTTTACGATTCGAATAATATGGAAATTGAAACCCATTACCAGACGACAAACTCAAGACTTGTTTAAATTCAAAGACGTTGCAGACGACAATTTTAAGTTGATGAAGTAAAAATAAAATTCTTATTTTTGTGTTAGAAAAGAAATTGCTTGATACCAACAATTTCTTCATTGTCTAAAATTGGGGTGGGGGGTGGGGGGTGGGGGTTTCGAAGTTGGTTTCTAAAACGTGATTGTAATAGTCCTCTCCTGTTCAATCCCTGGTTTTTCCGTCGATGTGTTTTATTTTTGAAAAATATTTTTGAAAAAAAGCTATTTCTTTCTTTTCAACATTTTTTTCTATCCTTCTAAATGATTATTGTTCAAATAAAACCAAATTTATTGTTCTCCGTCACCTGAAAAGAACAATCTAGGAGGTGCAGAAAGTGTTGACCCTAGTTGTCGTGCGCGGTCGAATTTTTTTAGTTTTTTTTCTGCATCTAGAATAATCAGCCTTCCTGAATATAATAAATTTATTTTCGAAATGTGATATTTGGTTGATCTATGCTGAGTCTTATCTTAGCATTGTTATTATTATTATTATTATTGTTGTTGTTGTTATCTTTAAATATTTGATTTTTATTACACAGTGTTCACACGAGAACCCTATTTTTTCTTGAAGTGTCACAACAATTTACTTTTAACTCTTGCCTGTTTCGTAAACTTTTAGAACTGTCCAAGTTCAAAGGTTTTGCAGACGAAAATTCAAAGTGGATTTCATCTGAAAAAAAAAAACATTCAGTAGGGTTGAAAATATTGCGGAAAATGAAGAAATTGCTTATTACAAGCAATTTCTTCTTTTAATAAAATGTTTTCTCAATAATAAAATAACAGGGACGTGAAAACCAGGGATTGAACAGGAAAGGGTTAAATTTAATATGGCAAAACGATCTTGTCCGATTATAGTGTTCTTGTAATGCGCTATACTAAGCAAAGGGAGACAACTCGATTAGGAGAAGTCGAGTTGAACGTGTCATCAAATACAATGTGCAGCGTGGTTAATTGTTTTAGTGTAAAGGAATTAAAAAAACTCAAAAAGACTCTCGTTGCATTGCATCAACACGCAACCATGTATATCAAGAGTAGATGTATTGTAACCTATCTATTCTGATGCATAATAATTTCAACTTATTTCAATGAAGGTTTTGGTAGGCAACTTTACTTTGAATTCGGCCAGCTCAAGAAAAAAAAAAAGAAAAAAAAAAAAAAACTTTGGAAAAAAATGTGGAAAAAGCAATTTCTTCACTATCCACAATGCTTCTTTCCCAAAAGACAAATATTCAAGACTTCATCTACTTAAAGTTGTCGTCTGCAGCTTATTTTAATTTGAACCAGTCTAAAATATTGTCGCCTGGTAATGGCTTAACCAACTCCGACTCAATGAATGACGCCATCCAAGAAAAATAATTGAGAAAATTGTGTTGACCAAAAACAAACAATTTCTTAATTTTCCTGAATATTTTCTAACCATAAAGTTGAAAAAATCTAATATTTCATGAGGTTTGAATTATCGTCTGCAGCTCCTTTCAATTTGGACCAGTATAAAATTTTGCGGTTTGGTAATGGGTTAAACTAGTATTTCACTCACTTGGCACAAATCACTCTTCTGCAATAATTAAAGTTCACCCCCATCATTCTGTCTGGCTAAAGGACACTTTTCGGGACAGCCCGTAACCCAATCCAAAGGACCGGAAATGGGGACTATTTTCTTGTCGGAACATCTTTCATTATCCTATAACGCCCTGAATGGGTAACACGCAAGGGGCTGAATCTTTGACCCCCGGTCAGTAATTTTGTGTATCAACTGACCCCTATTTGATAGCAGATTTAGGCCAGCTGTAGGCCGGAGTTATGACCGGTCAGAATCCCATCTGAGTGACCACTGTCCGGTGGTCAAGATTAGAATCTATAAAATTAGAAAGTCTGTCAAACACACAGGGTCCTGATATCGCATGATTAAGTGTTATAAACTGCTGTTACACAATCTAGTACCTAATTAATATAATTTTTGAAAAAACCGTGCATTGTCGTTGTGTGACCTAAACATCGTAACTACAGCCAAAATAAGCTGTTACAGCGTTTTGGTATCCCCATAGTCATTGAGCATGCAAATGTCTTAATTACAGCTTAAATTAATTTGCATTTTGCACGCCTAACGATATATTAGACTGTGTGACGTCAAACCATTCTACTTTCAGTTTCTTTTCTATTAAAAGTAACCATTTAGCAAAAATGGTCACCATTAAATTCAGTAGATTAATCAATTAATGGGACTTTATGTCGTCCTTCACAATCTTTCGGTTGTATCACGAGAACTTCACTTATTCGTGTGTTTCTGGGCTATCACCAGTACGAGGCGGGGGGGGGGGGGGTTGAATGCCTTGCCTGGTGACATGCCCAGTTGTCCAGCGGCATGGCATGGATTCGTACCCGCGATTTCTCTCAGAAAAAGGTCGCCCCTTAATCGTTTCCTGTTTTTTGAAATTATAGACTGGTCCAAATTCAAAGGTTTCGCAGACGACAATTTAAAGTCGAACTTATTTGAAAAAATAACATTTAGTAAGGTAGAAAATATTGTGGAAAACAGAAGAAATTGCTTGTCACAAGCAATTTCTTCTTTTTCCACAATGTTTTCTCGAGTATAAAATCAGAGGGACGTAAAAACCAGAGATTGAACAAGACGGATTTAACCACGTAGGACCACTAAGTGATTTCAGTAAAGTGGATTTTCTTGTCTTTCAACGAATTTAAGATGTTTCATTCCCAAACCTTGCTTATTCTTTTGTTCACTTAGTATCACTAATACTACACTGTGATTATGAAATGGTTTACCAAAGAATAGGTTATATATCTCCTCTTGACAGCCCATTCACCTACAAAGATTAATTTACAAATCCAATTACTTTAAATATTTTGTAACGGGAACACTGATTGGACGAGACATGTGTCTCGGCTTATCAGAACCCTTGTTATATAATTCAAGCAAAGCTTTGATTCAGACTGGTCGGCGAACACGTTTTATATCAAATGTAAATGAACCTGTCAAATCATAGGGCGAGTTGCCTGATCACGGCGTTATTAGGGACCTCTACGTCTATTTGGAACAGCCTAAATTAGTGGCTTATCAACCCATTACAATGCAACATAATTTCAGACTTGTCAGAATTCAAAGAGTTTGAAGACGACAATTAAAAGTGTGTGTGAATTGGGGAAAAAACAGTACCAGATGGGATAGAAAAAAGTGTGAGAAAAAGAGAAATTGCTTGTGACAAGCAAATTCTCTTTTTCTTACAGTATTTTTCTCAATTTAATTATTCAGGGGCGTAGAAAAGTGGAAATAAGTTTATAAACTCTGAATAACTAGTTTGGGACTCAATTTTGGAAAACTTAGTCGAAGCACTGTGTTAAACATGCAAATTCCCTTAAAAACGACTTAAAAGAAACACATCAACCCAAGTGTGGTTCTTCGGTTCAGTGGGGAAGCATTGTGTACAGCCTGTTGCATTGTCAAGGTCCCTAGCTGACCTCTAGAGTGACCACAGGAATGTGATAAAGGACACAATAGGCTTGACCATCAGGGCCGTTAAATACTGAATACAGGCCATCAGTGGCTATAAAGACCGAAATTTCGATGGACAAATGAGTTTTTATTCAAATTGACCCGTCACGCAAAAAGAACTCACGTTGGTGTTTCAAGACAAGGCGGTCAGTGTGTAAAAAGTATTGGATCCTTGTCAGTTTGCGAGCATTGCTAGGTAAGTATGTAAAAACACAAGTAGAAGAATTGTTCCAAGAATCAAAGGAAAGCTGGTCCGACCCGCTGAACTCCAACAGAAAATTCCGCTTAGATATTAAAAGGTGTTATAATACTAAATCTATGAAGAGTAACTTGTAACAAAGAAATAATGTGGTTCGTTGGTGGCCTAAACGTCGTAACTATAACTTGAATGAGCTTGAATAAGCAGTAATAACTACGTTTAAGTTCACATTAATGTCATCCAATGTAGAATTTCAAAGCTCACTTCCCGTTCAAAGGTATCATTTGATTGGCCGATTGATTCTTTGACTGACATCGTGCACCGTCAATATGATTGGTTGTCATTTTCGGAAAGATGTAAATTTCACGCGGTTGTTTTAAATTACAAAACTATGCAACATGAAGATTCAAATTACATGTCTAATATGAGCCATTTTTCAAGAAATCTATGCATGAAGGTCTAAAACAAAACATTTTTTTTTGTCTCAGAAACTTCAAGAGCATGTGCTGCAATAGACAGTTTCAGTTCGTTTGGAATGAAATTCCACATGAACTAAAGTGTTAACTTCAACTGAAAACTTTTAAGAACAAGTTAAAAAAGTTATACATTTGTAACGTTCACTAAGAGAAAGAGACATACACAAAAAGAGGGAGAAAGACAGAGAGACAGAGAGGGACACACACAGAGAGACGAAGACTGAGAGAAAAAGGAGATAGAGGGGGAGAGAAAAAGAGAGGGGGAGAAAGAGAGAGAGGGGGGAGGTGGAGAGATTCGTTTTAGTTTTCTTTAAGAAAGTCATACGGAAAATAAGACTTGTACAAATATGCCTTTTTTCCTAAATCAAGATATTATAATTGTTATTGAAAAGTCTGTTAAATCACGGTACTATCTTAGAAGGCATGGTTTTTGGATAAGGTATTTCATAGTACAAAAGTGTATATAACGGATGGGCTTAACCCTTTCCTGTATAATCACTCGTTTTTACGTCCCTGTGATTTTATACCTGAGAAAACATTGTGGGAAAAGAAGAAATTGCTTGTAACAAGCAATTTCGTCTTTTCCCACAATATTTTCTCCCATGTTTGTTGGTTACTTTTCATATTGCACCAACTTTTAGTTGTCATCTGCAACTTCTTTTTTGGACAGGTCTAAAATTTTGAAAAACAAGATAGGGTTAAGTATGACTTTTAGCAGTACCATGGACATGGGGAAATTTTGAAATCTGCTTTAAATATCGTGAACTTACGAAGCAGTCAGATACTTTAGTGCCTGAAAATATTCACTAGTGAATCAAGATAAAATCAGATCTCAGTATCACTGTAACGGTCATTCTGGCATTCTTGGGGAGTTTAACAGCATGGGGGCAATAAAACTATTTTGACCGACCATTAGATCAACAATCCTGATAACAGGAAGTCACACATTTGGGCTTATCAGTGTTACAATTCATATTTATTCTGTTGATTTTAATTTTCTCCAAGCAGACAGATTTTTCATTTCAACCACACTTTTACTGTATCAAGTGATTTTGGACTATTGAATGTATATTTTTTAAAAAGGTTATACCCTGATTTAATGATATGCCATGTAAAATACAGAGGTGCATGTAAGGTACCTGCCTTGGTTTTAAGTCTAAATAGCCAGCCCATAATTCCTACTTATATGCTTACATTTTCCCATCTTATGAAAGGTTTGAAACCATATTGAAAAGAATATGCGAAGATAATACTTATATTTATTTTCCAGAGGGATTACCTTCATTACACATGGTCATTCTACTTTACTGTACAATGAGTTTGTGTGTTTGCATTGACTAAACTTGACAAGTAAAGACTCTCTTTGATCCAACTGCTTGTTGTAATCTTAAGATAGTTCTTTTAAGTGTGATGGGTCATTCATATTAAATTTGTTCTTATCTATGTTCTGTATTGTGGGGTAAATAGTAAGTACTTTATTTTAGTTTGTTACCAGACGGCAACATCTTAAACCAGTCCAAATTAAAAGGAGCTGCAATTAAACAACAATTTAAGATTTTTGAAATTGTAGTGTGTGTTTTTTCAAATTTATGGGTATAAAATGGATAGAATGCTTGCAACAAGCAATTTCTGCATTTTACACAATATTTTTTAAATTGCTCCTCTTCATGTGCGTCAAAAAGCGTCATTGTGTGGGAATGGGTTAAACATTTATATCTTTGGTATATTTCAATGTCTTTAAAAAATGAGAGAATCTCATTATGCAACATCTTTTGGTAAAACATGGGTTAAATAAACCCTACTCTTCAGAAATTTTAAGGCTCTCTTCCTAACAAGAGACCCATCAGGGCATGAGGCGCTCTACTGACCATCAAGTTTTCCCTTAAAGTTACATAAAATTTAAGGAAGCTAATAGCTTAAAGAAGAATGCATAAAATGAAAATAACTAATTAGACTTAATCCCCTTTATTATATTGAGCAACAATCAATATGGCCCCCTTTCCTTTATTTTCTTATAGACCTATTCTTTTTCCGAAAGGAACTTTCTTTACGACCCTACAACTGGTCTGTGAAATTTTAAAGACAATCTGGTGATAATTGTGGACTTCATCGCATACATTTTAAAGATTGTTTTGAATGATGATCTATAAGGCCCCTCTTCAAGTGTTTCCAGTACCACAATTATTCCTTGCATCTTTGAAGAGAATCCGATTAAAACTGTGAACATTATTATGTTATAAGGGTATTTCAATCAAGTTCTCATAAGGCCCCTTTTCTCGTGATACTTTATTAACCTTACCCATTTAAAAAATCAATTCTTAGGATTATTAAATCATTCTGTGAAAGTTTGAAGAAAATTCGATGAAAACTGTGGACTTTGTGGTGTAAACAAAGATTTTGTGGTGAAATTTCCATGAAGTCCCTTGTCCCATGATTTTGATTCTTGATTGATCAGACCAAATTTCTAAAAGATCTATCCTAATGTTTAAAGTAAATCGGATGAAATATGGGAATTCATTGGGTTAACTTGTTGACAAATCCTAAAACAGGAAGTAGGTAAGGTGCGGACCTAACTTTGGTAAGCGCATTTGAGAACCCCTAGATGAACCGCTTCATCAAGTTTCAAGTCGATGCTGTCAACAGTTGCTTGACATTATAATCATCAACCAAACCACTTCAAACTTTGATGAAAATAGCCCATATTCTAGCCTCTTAGTTTCTCTAAAGTATCATGGCATCATTTTCCACAACTAATTTTTGATGGGCGTAAACAAGATGAATTGTGTGGGAATGGGTTAACTCCTTTGTTACTTTAACCTCATTTCTTTATCATGATAACGTTTGACAAAGAAGATTAATGAACAAAACAATACTTTGCTAGCTTACAGTACTTTCAGTACTTTGATTTACTATAAAGTAATGCTGTCTGTATAATTAGAAAGCTTTAGTCTTCGGTTTAGGAGGTTTTCTTTTAAATTATGAATCTCCAGAAAAAAGAAATCTGGGATCATCCAACAAATAATTTATATGTTGGTCTAAGAATAAACATTTAAAGTATTTTATTACAGTACCAACAGGGCATAAACTGAAATCTCCTGGCCTCATAGTATAGGAAGATTATTCAAAGATTCCTTTCTTCTTCAATTCGAGACCCAACAACATAGGGCTTAAGTTTATAAAGAAAGTTATATACCTGAAATATATTTGTACCATAGGGAAATGCTACATGCAAAATTTGGAAGCTCTACAGGCTTCTTGGTTTCTGAGGAAAAGATTTTTATGATACGTCCTTCTTTTTCTCTATGTAAAATCTGTGATCCCACAACACACTGGGCGTACGTTGGTCGAAAACTGATAGTTTATAGTATTTTATAAAAATACCATAACTTGATAAGGCGATGCTACTTACAAAATTTGAAAGCCAAATGCCTTATGGACTGCAAGGAGAATATTTACTAAGATTTGCCCCTTTATCTCTCAACGACGGCGGTACATATTCTTTCCGACATTTTTCTCTCACCAATGGGTTGATAATCGTAAACCTAACGGGAGAGCAGCTGGAGGCTAGGAAAGGATGTAGTAGTAGTACTGGTGTGAGAAATACCAGGAATCCATTGTTAGGTGCTCCAGCTGCCGCAACATTACTGAAATACTGTTAAAAGCGGGGATAAACCCCATTCAATAAATCAATCAATCATCTCTGTAAAAAAAGGGTTCCCATAGCATAAGGCTTGTGATGACCTCACCCAATCGATTTGAACTAAGTACTGCACGTAAATGCTGCATTCAAAATTTGACAGATCTGTGCCTTATGTGTGGAAGAAAAATAATTCCAAAATTGTTTCTTTTGGTTGGCAAAGCAACCAATTTTCTTCATGGTTTTGAATTATTTTGGGTATTTTGAATGATCATGGCCTAAGCATCAATTCTGTGAACGCATAATACGCACACCCTAAACAATAGCCTGTTTGAAATCGAAAAAAGAGGTAGGTTACAATTTAAAGTGTATCTAAATTGCCTGGAAATCAAATTGAAATACTATTAAATATCATTGTAAACGGAAAATTTCACCAATTATTACCTAGGGTTGTGAGACCCAGTGATTTAATACAGCTAGGGTTAACAATTTGTAGTAAAAGTATTTTAGGCTTGTGAAAAATTTTAAAAAAAGGACCATGAGGGTCCTATATCGCTCCCCTGAGTATGATGGCTCAAGGCTTTATGATATGTACAAAAGACCAAAGCCCTCTGCCTATTCATTTTGGGGTAGAAGATTTATAGAAGTATATTGAATATCCCACCAAATAGCACTAATTTCCAGAGTAAGGTAATTCTTTGAAGTAATTTGATGAAGGGTCAATAGGCATTAATACATACCAAATATCAAAGCCCTATGCATTATAGTTTAGATGAAGAAGATTTTCAAAGATATGTTCCTTTCTAAGATCAGGAATCACACAGAAAAAGGCTATTTTCAGAATACGGTAATTTTATGAAGTAATCTCGTGAAGGATCAATAGGTATTGATATATGCCCAATATTAAAGCTCTGGGCCTTATGGTTTGGGAGAAGAAGATTTTCTTTTTATGTAAAAGCAGGGATCACACAAAAATGGGTTCACTTTTAAGATACAATTATTCTATGAAGATTTTTGGTAGCGGTTCAAAGGGTTTTGATATACACTAGATAATACACATCTAGGCCTTATAGCTTTGTAAACGAAGATTTTCAAAGATGTCCTTCTTTATTCATATGTAAAAACAGGATCATTTAGAAAAGGGCTTATATTCAGAGTAAGTTAATTCTTCCAAGTATTTCGGTAGAAGGTCAAGATGATGATTTATACCAAGTATCAATGCTTTGGCCTTATGGTTTAAGAGAAAAAGACTTTCAAAGATTTCCTTCTTCATTTCTATGTGTTTTAGGGAATGCACCTAAATGGGCTAAATTTAAATATATACGGTAATTCTATAAAGTATTTTGATAGAGGGCCAAAAGATGAAGATTTATACCAGATATCAAAGCTTTTGGCCTCATGGTTTGGGAGAAAAAGGTTTTCAAAGTTTTCCTGTAAAATCAGGGATTGCAAAGAAAAGGGCTTATTTTCAAAATACGGTTATTCTTTGAAGAGGGGTCAAAAGATAATGATTTATACCAAATATCTAAGCTTAATTATCTAAGGCCTTATGCTTTTCGAGAAAAGGGTTTTCAAAGAGTTCTTTCTTTATTTTTATGTAAAATCAGGGATTGCAAAGAAAAGGGCTAATTTTCAAGATACGTTAATTCTTTGAAGTATTTAGGGAGAGGGTCAATAGATAATAATTTCTAGCAAATATCAAAGCTCTTGGCCTTATGGCTTGGGAGGAGAAGACTTTTTAAGTTTTTTCACTTGGTTGCCATAGCAACCGACAGTTTTACATGGATGTAAATTTTTTGAGGTATTTTGAAAGAGCATGACCTAAGGATCATTTCTGTGAGATTTAGTTAAAATTCCATGATAGTTTAGGAGTAGAAGATTTTTTTAAATTATGAACAGACATACAGATAGACGGATGCCGGACGATGACCGATCACAATAGCTCACAAAGAACACATTTTGTGCTCAGGCGAGCTAAAACTACCAAATACAGCATTTTAAAAAGCTTTCAAATTGAAAAATGTCATTTATGTAAGAAACCTTGTTTGAAAATGAGAAATTGCTTCTCTTTCAACTCTACTTTTCTAAGCTCATATTCTTAAGTTTGTCAAAAGGGCAAATTTTGTGATAATGATTTAATATTGAATTGCTGATATGTACAGAGTGAATGTTTCATTTAGAAAGTAGCTAGGCTGATAAAAGCCTCTCATGATCGAGAATTGGATTTATCACCATTAAAAAGTTTATACTCAAGTTACTCAAATTACATCCTGGGCTTATCAGTAAACATACCAATCTGGTGTCCTGGGGGTGATTTGAGGGTCAGTTTGCATATTTAACTGACCACAGAGAATTCATTTACAGTTACTTTCTCCGGGAAATTTCTGGCTGGAAGTCACTTAAGTGTAGGACTGGAAGAAGAAGATCATATTTACAAAGTTACCGAAGAAAGCGACTTGACAAAATTGTTGGTATACCACTGATTTTTGTGGTTTTTGCGGTTACTCGTTATTGCCATGGGAACAGTTATAGAAAATGGGTGAAAATCGTTTATATGAATGAAGATTTTCGAAATACAAGGTGACCTTCCTCCCTATAGTAACAACTTCAACGTGGGGTGGCCTTTTACGTTCTGTTGAACTCTGAATTGAAATTAATCAAGGCATCTTTTTCTTCTTCGTACCTTTACAAGAAAGAGATTGAGGAAAGTTTTCTGTTAAAAATATTGATAAAACATGAAGGATCGATGGCCACGCCCCCTGACTCCAACAGGATCTCGACTTTGATAATTAAATGTGTTATTTCACAAAATTAATATCAGTAACACGTAACAAAAGGTAAAATGCTTGGTTAGTGACCTAAACGTCGAGTCACTGCTCGAACAAGCTGTGGGTACGACGTTTCACACATTTGCACACAATGACGCTTTTGGGCGCCCCTCGAGAAAAACAATTGGGAAAATTTTAAGTAAAATGAAGAAATTGCTTGCAACAAGCAATTTCTTCATTTTACAAATATTTTCTTCCCAGAAATTTGAAAAAATAAAAAATGCATAAACTTTATATTGTCGTCTGCAATTCCTTTCAATTTAGACCAATCTAAAATTTTGACTTCTGGGAATGGGTCAAATCGCAAAACCAACAAAAATGCTTCACATAAATGTCGACCAATGTCGGAGTTCTATAATCACTTTTATATCAAATGTGTAATTTGATTGGCCGCCGTCATAGCGCAGTTGGAAGCGCGTCGGAATGAGGCCCCGGGTTCGATTCCCGATGGCGGCACTCATCCTTTCCGACTATTTGTCTCTCACCAATGGGTCGATAATCGTAGACCTATGTGGGATAGCAGCTTGAGGCTAGGGAAGGTTGTAATGGTATAGTACTGGTGTGAGAAATACCAGGATTCCATTGTTAGGTGCTCCAGCCGCCGCGATTTAACTGAAAGATCGTTGAAAACGGCGTAAAACCCAATTCAAGCAAAAACAATTCAAACAAAAAGTAATTTGATTGCTTTTTCAATTTATTGATTGACAGTCGTTATCCACCGATTGTTTAAAACAGGAATAACAGAAATATTCAAATGATAACTCATCGTTACTACTGTTTGAAACGCCCACCACCATTACACGCCAATGCTTGATTTTCTCCGATCCCCGACTTTTCGAGTTATTTTATTCCCATTAGGGCGTAGGTTCCGGTTTGGCTCCGGGCACCGGGCACCGGACTTCATAGTCGATGGTTGCGGGTTCTAGTCCAAGCAGCGTAACTGGTCACGTATGGAAATTGGTTAAAACTTGGCGATCGCCGCCGTCAATTGAAGATATATCCTACCGGAAGTAACCTTCAAGATGTTATAAACTGAAGGTAGAAGCTGAAGATATCACGTGTCGGTCTCAAACAAAGCTTTCAAGCGTTTTCAAGCTGTAGTCACGGCGACTAGGTCTCGCACAAACCGTCGTTGTTGATTTAGGGGGGGGGGGGGGGGTCATGAAAGTGACGATATGTTTTGTAAAACAACACCGCTTGAAATCTCAGTCGCAAATTTCCGTTGGAGGCCAGTCGGAGGACAAACAATCCTTCAATATTTTACCTCATCATATGACTATCGCAGGACTCGGCAGGCCGAACAAGGTCGACACTTTTTACTCTCTGACGATTTTCTGTAAAAGGAATGACCATTTTATCTTACTATTTTATTTTTTTGAATGCGATCTCGGATTACAATATGCTGGATCCAATCTCTTTTTTTAACTATTTTTTTAACGGAACATCCGAAAGGTCCCCTTTCCCCTGATGGGTCACATATATTGATTAACGACAGAACAAAAACACGACTTAAACCAAATAAGATAATTTCCTTTAAGTATTGTAAAAGTCTTGATACAATATGTGAAAGTTAACTGTATACATTTAAAAATTAGCAGATCCATGAATTTTTATTGTAGGAAATTAGCCGTATGACCTGAGAGAACCCGTCCAGTACTCGCTTCCTACGACCCCAGGACTAACCCCGGTCAAGGGTCAAGCGAGATAACTGGATTCTCATATGATGGAAAAACCTTCTCATATTTCCCATAACCACATGCATTAATATCGCATTTATAAAGAACACTTGGTAGAGCATTTTATGTGTTTTGTGACCGATTTAGCTCTCTGCGAATGCTCAAACTGTATTAACCCTTTCCTGGTTAATCCCTGGTTTTTACGTACCTGTGATTTTATAATTGAGTAAACATTGTGAAAAAAGAAGAAATTGCTTGAGCTATCGATATATTGATAGCATAGAGCAAAAGCCTAGTATGAGTCTATACAAGGTATACACTCATACTATGCTTTAGCCCGGAAATTATGTTCGACGTAAATGTCATTTTAAATAGAATTCTAATATAACCGAAGGACCGACCATGCATGGTTTCGGTCGCTCCCTCTACAAGTACAATAATAGGAATTAAATTTTAGTCACCGAAAGCTTATTCCTCTCACGATCACTTATCCATATACGCCTGTTGAGATCAAAGTACTGAAAGTACTGTAAGCCAGCAAAGGGTGGTTTTGATGAGTAATCTTCTTTGCCAAAGGTTATCATGATAAAAAGTAAGTGAGGAGTTAAAAAACACGAAGAGTGAGTGGTTACTACAGTTAGCTCGTGAGGCCACACAAAGCTCAGTTTGAGAAGGATGTGCTTACATGAGTAAAAAGAGGTAAGAAGTTAAGTTGCAGGCAGATACAGTACTGCAATATTTCTGAAATACACAAGAACTAGTTTCTTTCGCGTAGGCATTCAATCGGTTTAGTGGTCTAGCCCCTAGTGGCAGTTTGCACTTGTTGAATTCTGAAACTACCTGTTAACTCACCAAAAATCATGTGACACAAGTTATTCATTTCTCAAAGAATGACAGAAAAATTACCACACCCGTCATATAGGACTACCTGTAAATAAAACTTCTCTAAATTTTGAAAATATCTTGCACTTGACACAAGTTAATTTACATTTTCCAAAAGCGTTTACATATCGAAACCAAACGCGCCGGGAAAAGAAATTTCTTTTCTATTGTCAACTTTATATTATGTCTTTTAATTCAACGCCATTTCAATAAGGAACGATTTTTAGGGGAGGGGGGGGCTTTCACTGCAAATGGAATATTTTTACAACTATTGAAGTTACAACAGAGCTCATATGCCTGTCAAGTGGCCAATTTACGGACTCGGTTGTCATTCAACAAGTTAAAAGACCAATCAAATCATATATTTGGACTGGAAGGGAAGCAAGCCGTCGACCCCTGCTTTCCCATAAAGAATTCCTGACCTGGCACTTTTTATTTCGCCCTATTTACCCTGCCTTAAAACACCGCTAATTGAAATCATATCTCAGTCCCACGATGGACAAAACCACTTTTACCAACAACAAAGGAAACCGCAGATTTACGGTACATCTAGCCACCTGATGTGGTCAAGAATTTATAACGAGATGGAAATATAAGCAAACATCGAACCACAAATAAAGGGGATTTTTTTAAGTAGTTTGGGGTTCATTAAAGTCTTTATAATTTTGAATTTGATTTATCTTACGACTGAATATTTCGAAAGTTTTTATCGTCCGAGAAGCCATTTTTCGAAAGCTTCGAAAGATTACAGATAGAGTGACGAAAGAAAAGGTGACCAATACACACGTGCACAGATTAAAAGCCCCTATCACGTTTTCTATTCTTTGGTCATGTTTTATTTCCATTTTTTCATATTTGCCTTGTATACATTTATGTTAGATGGCTCATATTTCCCGGTCAGTTTTTAGCTTTACTGTTTTCATAGAAAATTCTGGATATAGCATTGGCGTCGTTACGTTCGCTTTGACATTTTGTAGTATCTCAATTTTAATCATTAATTTTAGTGAAAAGTGAGGTAACTCTTGATTCGATTTCATGCGAATTATGTCCCTTTGTCGACTTTTTTTTTATCCCTGAGCCTATCTTAATGCACAGGCATTTGAAGCTTATCGTCTATGTGCGAGCAAAATGTCGCTTTAATAAAGCTGTAGTTACGACATTTTGCTTGCTCACCGACGTTATGCTGTTTTAGGCTTCTGTTGAAACTAAAAAAAAAAAAAACACTTACACATCTTGAGTAGAGAATGTTTTTCTGAATGACCCGTTTCTCCAAACAAACAAACTAGATACTTACTTCCGCAACCAATCCCTAATATTTTAACAGGTTTGATATACTTGTATTTCTTTTCATATTCCCGGTATCTACTTTTGTTTTCGAAAATATCATCCAGAAAGGTATAAAAATGCGTTGAAAGGTAATCTCGTTGCTTTTTTTTCTTTTCTTTTTTTTTCTGAAAACGAATTACTTTTTCGAGTCTTTTTTTTTTAAGAGATATGTCTAATTAAAACAAAAGCACATGTCACCTCCATGCCACCGTAGGTAACGGTTATTTCCTTTTTTCTTTTGTTTTATCATAGCGAAAAGAAACCTAATACAGATAAAGTAAACGCATTTTCTATCTCAAAACTCTTTTAAAAAGTCTTGCCTTTGTATCTCTTACACACGTGCCCATTCCAACTCAATCCCTCCTTTTTACGCCCCTCAAGAAAAAAGTTTGGAAAACATTGTGGAAAATGAAGAAATTGCTTGTATCAAGCAATTTCTTCATTATCCACAATGTTTTCTATCCAAGAAGACGAAAAAAATTCAAAATTCCACCAACTTGAAATTGTCGTCTGCAGTTTCTTTCAATTTGGACGAGTCTAAAATTTTGCTGTGTTGGAATGGGTTAATTTCAAAATGTAGCACAGTTGACCAACCACTGGTCTCGATAATTAACTCCAGCAGGAAGTTCCACTTATTTTTTTACGGCCTTGTTTTGTAAAATGTATGGCCAGTAGCTTGTAACAAAAAAGTAAAATGGTTGGTTGGCGACCTAAACGTTGTAGCTACAACTTGAATGAGCTGTAGTTACTACGTTTAAGTCGCCAAACCAACAAAAAAGGCTAACAAAAATGGCGACAAATGTCGGAGTTGAAAGCCCAGGTCCGGGTTGAGTAAATGATTTGATTGACACCCGCGATTGGCCAATTCCCCAAACTCTAGTGCATAGCGATGGTTCAGCGCGAAACAGTTGTAACTGCCTATATGTTTATAGGCAGTTACAACTGTTTCGCGCTGAACCATCGATACATTTTGCGTTAAATTCCGACCTTACAGAAGACACAGGTAATGAATCCCTGTCACTACTAACCACATAGTGCTCTTAATCTGAGATTGTAAGCGGCCATAAAGATTAAAATTCCAAATCTTCAAATTTTGAGTTGAGCACCGTAGATGAAGTAAAGTAAAGGTTTTCAACTTTTCGGCAAAAGTCTCTGCAAGATGCATTGCGTCACGATATTTAAGGATCGACGCTACCAATCGAAATATCAATTGAACAATCAAATCGTTCATTTACTAATAATTTAATATTTAGTTTCGTCTATCAAAATCGAGCGTTCTGATTGGTCGAAAAAAATTATTCATAACTCCATGAACAAAGTTTTGAGCACGCAGCGATTTTGTATGCCTCCGCACAAAATAGTCCGATACAAAAAGGTATCAAAATTTGTAAAGCTTTTGTTTCTTTCGCTCGATGCTATTAAATTATAAGAAATGAAGATAATATTTTTTGTTTTCATGGAGGTATGAACCGAAAAACCTAATCACACAATGTATGAATCCGCTTCGTTTATTCATACAGTGTGATTAGGTTTTTCGGTTCATACCTCCATGAAAACAAAAATATTCTCTTCATCTCTTAAGTATACCGACAGTGTATGTTGAACTGCGACATTTATGCCAATCATTTCATTTGTGTATTTCGAGTCATAACCCATTAACAGACAACAAAATTTCGAAATTGCCGTAATTGAGTGCCAGATAGAGTAGAAAGCAATGTGAGATTCGTCAATGGGCTACGTTAACGTCGTAACTACAATTGTACTTACGACGATTTAGTCAACCTCCGACATGGTTTAAACCCATTCTCACAAAATCTCACTTTGGCACTCCCCAGGAGAAAAGCTTTGGAAAACATGGTGTAAAATGAAGAAAATGCTTGTTACAAGAAATTTCTTCATTTTTCACAATGTTTTCTACTGAAAAGTCAAAGGATTTTGAAATACACCGTATCGCAAGAAATAAGTATTTTAATTGGTCAATCGTTAGACCGCAACGATAGGTCAACAGAATCATATTAGCCTTGCCACAAGCCTCCCTTATAAAACTGAATAAAAGCGTTCAGATATTTTCAACCAACCCTTTTTGACAGGAAAGAGAAGATTGGGGCTTAATGGAACACATCCGTCTACCGCCTGTAACAAACTGACCAAAACTACTGACCACAGCGTCATTTGTTTTTGTTCCCTAATTTGCATAATTCAGTTGTCAGCACTTTTGGCCATAAAAATGAATGGAATACCTATGTCATTGCGGTATTTCGTATACATCACATAATTGTGTGGTTATCTGATGTAAAACATAAGTAAATTAATGGCGTGAGAAAAAGGACCATGGTATATTTCGGAAATATAGGATCAGATATCAAATTTTGAAGACACGCTGATCTTAACCGAGTCTGAATCAATCATTTATAGCAACGATTTGTGAGTTTCTTGGCTCTTGAGCGTGTACCATAGGTAGTATAAATTAATATAAGAAGGATGTTTTTGATTTTGTTTTTCAATGGATTATGAGTTGTTCTTTTTTGTAGATTGAACTAAAATAGTTCTTTGTTTCTTGGCTGCGAAGTACCCATTCAAGCAATTTTAGAAGCATTCTACAAGGTTTTACTCTAACACCAATAAAATAAAGATTCGGAGACTCAGTACTCCGCGTCATAAAGTTTAGGAGTACCTGATTTAATTACTGATATTTTAGGGTTGTTGTTGTTGTTGTTACTGTTAATTATGGTCAAGTTGTTTTGCTTTTTTTTTTTTTAACAAATGTTAAAGTTACAGAATAGATATAGGTAGATAAAAAAAAAACTGGACTGCTTTGACGTTCTGAGGCTCAACCTTAGACTGATGACTGCTCCCCGATTTCCCCACAATTCTGCTCTTTTACGCTCCCGTCAGGAAAAGTCTTAAGGAAAACAAGGTTCAAAATAAAGAAATTGCTTGTTACAAGCAATATCTTCATTTTCAATCTTGTTTTCTACCAAATAAAAGAGAGGTACTCAAATTCTTTAAACTTGAAAATTTCCTCTGCAACTTCTTCAGATTTAGACCAGTCCAAAATTTTGTCAAGTTGAAATGGGCCAAACCATTAGAGTACAAGAGAGTCCACGGGACTCACTTCAGACGATTCTGTGAGTCAAGGCTTCTTATTATTAGCCTCAGAATCGAAAGGCCAGCGTCCCTGTTTATTACCCAATACTGACGTTATCTTCTGTATTCAGGAAGACACTGTAGATCAAATGTTTCTTTCTTTTTTATTGTTTGTTTTGTTTCGGTAACATGTATTTCTTCTTAGTCACCGTGACTAATACTAAGCTTTGGTACGAAAGGATGAATGGCCCCGCCGATAACATTTGGCTTCCTCATTAAACAGCTTTTTTTTCGAAACCAACAATAAAGGGGTTGAGTTTCCCTTTACGTTCCTGTTCATATACAAATACATTAATTAATATTGGAATCATTAACAATTTCAAAATGAAACAATACGAATGAAATGAATTTGCTCTGCTCGAGACTATTCTATCTGATATCAGATTGGGGCGTATTACTGAACAGATGTCTGTTAATGCTAAATGCCCTTTATGATCAGAAATTATAACTAGATACGTGGTCTTGGAGACAAGGTTTGAATCTTGTACCACCAGTAAGACGAAGAACATGTGTTAAAAAAGAGTAAAGCAGAAGTTCGAGGCTAAGGAGATTTACCATGATTCTTCAAGGAAAAACTGTCATATAGTCGATGGGCGGGCAAAATGTCGTAACTAAAGCTTTTTAAAGCTGTAGTTACAATATTTTGCTCTCCCATCGACGATATAGGTTATGACTAAGTCGAGTCTTAGTCATTGCGAGCTCCCAGTTGTTCAAGCATCGAATACTCACCCATACCTATCAGATGATCAAAAAGAGTTGTTAGCAATGACTACAAAGTCACCCCCTTAAGGTAAACCCTTCGTTAGACGACTAAGTTTTGAGAACAGTCTAAATTGAGAAAAGTTTCAGACGGCAATAAAAAAATGAGTTGTGTTGAAAAAAAATGCCTAAAAAAAGAAAGCGTTTCGGGAAAAGAAAAAAAATGGCAGCAATTATTTCTTCAGTCTTTTAGTATTATTATTATTTAATATCATAATTCTTAAGTGCTAAATGTCTTGATTGTATAAAAAAGAGTTAAATAAGGGCACCATTCATAACATCCATGCTCACAAAGCATTTTAAATAGTTTTAAACGTATTATTAAAGAGCTAGTCTTCTGTCACAGTTAATTAACACAAAATCCTGTCTGTTTAAACGATCTTTCAGTTACTATAGAAATCCAGTGACCGAGACATAGGTGTCGCATAGAGTCATCGGTTCTTCTTGTACCCTTCACAATTTACCAGAAGACAAAATTTTGGACTTATTTTTTATTGAAACCCCTCCCTGATAGAAGTGAAAACGTGATTTACTTATGACGGAACATGCATAATGACGGATGGGCAGTATTATTCGACAGATAGAAGAAACCAATCAGAAATAGTCTATTGAAACAATATATTTTAGATAATTTCGTAAAAGAAATTGAATAATATGGTCAACTCCGATGGGAATAAAGGGTAGGAGTCATCATATTGCTTTGTCAACAAAATTTTTATTCTATTTTGATGAATTCAACAAAAAAAGTCTTTATCCATTTAACATGCCTTGAGAATGAGTAAATATCGTTAAAAATTCAATTTTAGCCGCAAAATCTTAAAGAAATCTTTCAAACGAGGTAGAAATATGTAGATTACATGTAAACATAGGACATCTTACAGCTGGCGACGGTCTAACCGCCAACATGTCTTAGACTTTGGCTTAATTAACTGGCTGTCAAAGATCTATGAACCCGCCTATCATTGACTAAGGCTAGATTTCATGGCTGTCGACGGATTATAGGCCAAATTTCCTTTAATTTTAAAGCTGCTGCTGACGATCTGTCAGCCAGAATCTATTGGACTTTGACTCAATAAACTCGCTCACGGTCGACGGTCTATACGCAAACATCTCTTGGCTTTTGGCTCATTTTGTGACTGACAACAGTCTATATGCGAAATTAACCAATCTCTAGCCCGGCCCGCTGACTCCATATGTCCCGCCCATTGACGCCAACAGGAAGTTCCGCTTCGATTTTAAACGGCGTTATTTTTCAAAATGTGTGGCCAGCAGCATGTAAGATTGAATAAGCAGTAGTTACGATGTTTAAGTCGCCAAATCAACATAAAGGGGAACAAACATGGCAGCCAATATCGGAGTTCAATACCCATGTATTGTCTCAATGAATGATTTCATTGGTCGACTGGTAAATCAATTGACAGCTCAGATTGGTCAATTCTTTTCGACTTAATTCACTGGCTGCTTCTGTCTATAAGCTAATATCTCTTGGATTTTATTAACTGGTTTCCGTCTATAAGCCATTTTCTCTTCTTTTTCTCTCAATTAACTGGGTGTCGGCGGTCTATAAACCAATGTCTCTTGGATTTTGGCTAATGATCTGTTAGCTAATATCTTTTATATTTTGGCTGTATTTACTGCCTGTTAATGGTCCATACGCTAGTTTCCCTCTGAATTTGGCTCAATTAAGTGGCTTTTGCTATCTATAAACCAATATTTCTTGGATTCAGGCTCAATGAACTAGTTGTCGACGATCTATTAGCCAGCATCATTAGAATTATGGCTGTTTAAGGTCTAAAAGCGATTTTCTATTTGACGTTGGCTTAATAATATAGCTTTCGATGGTTTAAAGGCCAACATCTCTTGTATCTATACTCATTCTGTTTGCTGACAACAGTCTATCAGCCAACATCGCTTGAATTTGATTCATTTAAACTTACTGAAAACGGTCTATAAACTTACATCTCTTGGACTTTGACTCAAGTAACTGACTATCGAACGGTCTATCAGCTAGTATCTATTTGACTGTGGCTAAATTAACTGGCTATCAACAGCCTATAACACAGTATCTCTGGAACTTTGCTCTGTAACTACCTGCCGTCGGTCTATTAGTTAACTCCTCTTGGAATTGGGCTCAATTCTCTTCGACGCTGGCTTATTTGATTAGCTAGCGATACCTTGGGCATATTCGAAATAAATTTAGTTTACTATGTTTATCGAGCCAAAGGACCGTCGCCAGGCATTAGACTTATGCCGGCTGTGGTTACGATGTTTTTGGTTGCTCAACGACGATATATAAATCAGGACCTAGCTGGACTGCGATTTAACCAAACCTACAATATAGTTTCTGTTTTCTGTTGTGTATTTTGGTATTTTGTTTTATCTTGTTTTTGTCCTCTTTTTTCTTCTTTTCCTTTTCCTTCTTTGGCTCGAAAAAAAATCTTAGTTTTTCTGTTTGGCCTCCATTTTACGTTGCACGCTAGTCGGTAGCGCATCAGACTCCTAATCTTCAATCTTGGGATGTCATGGGTTCGATCCCCGGCGGCGGCACATATTCTTTCTGACATTTGTCTCTCACCAATGGGTTGATAATCGTAAACCTAAGTGGGATAACAGCTGAATGCTAGGAAAGGATGTAGTGGTAGTACTGGCGTGAGAAAACAACAGGAGTCAGTTGTTAGGTTCTCCAGCCGCCGCGATATGACTGAAATACTGTTAAAAGCGGCGTTAAACCGCATTCATCAATAACGTTTCACACCATGAGGTAGTTACATTTCCTTCTGGGGATATAAATATCGTTAGTAGGCGACCAAAATGTCGTAAATACAGCTTTGATAAAGGTGTATTTACGACATTCTGGTCGCCTGTCGACGATATTTATTTACTTATAAAGGATGTGACATCCTTATTGACATACTAATTCACTAATTACAATTTATCTCCGATATGCCTTGAACGAAATGATATTATTTGGCCCACCCAAACGGCCTTTGCGTGAACTTTACGGTCATTTTCCGATTGGTATCAAAGTAGGGAAGTTCATGGAACAGCCATTTATCTTATTTTACTTTTTTGTGGTTGAAAAATACAGGCAGTATCAATATTTAGGGTCCGTGGTGTTATCAAACTTTTTTTTCCCGAAATTCTTTATGGCAAAGAGTGTTAAGTAATTCTCACTTATTCTATTTATTTTTGAGACGGCTTCGAAAATCGCGTGTGTCAATCAAAGAATGAATCGACCAATCGAATCATTCGTTTAGACCGGAACTTTGAACTTAAATCCGACATTAGCCGATATTTGTGTGAAGCACCTTTGTTGGTTTAGTGAGTAAACTAATTCCCACACGATGACGCCCTTCAAGAAAAACAACTAGGAAAAAAATTGTGGAAAATGAAGAAATTGCTTGTAAAAAGCAATTTCTTCATTTCCTCAATGTTTTCTACCAAGAAATATGAAAACAATCTAAATTTTCATAAACTTGTCGTCTGCAACTCATTTAATTTAGATCTTTCTAAAATTTTCCCGTCTCGGAATGGGTTTAACGTCGTAATTACAGCGTGTTAATGCGTTTATATCTCCAACTAACCATTTTTTTTTTCAGGTCATATTTTCATAACAATAACGCCGTAATTATAGTCGAAGTCGATGTTGAGCTGGCTTTTTCAGCTATCCGTCAAAAGAAAAAGACTAACCTTTATCAAAATTTGTCTAACGTTTAAGTCCTTTAATTCTAGCAACAACAGAATCTCCGGCGAATTACAACAAGAACTTCATAATGACAATGGGCTACCAACAACTCGTAACTACAGCCTGAATAAGCCATAATCAAAAGTGTATTTCACTGTAGTTATGTTGATGGGAGACCAAAGTGTCACTAAATTGCAACACGGTTGTCGCAAACTATAGTGGATAACAAATCTAAGTCGAAAAAGGGACACCATTCTTACATAAAATGTATTTTGAGTAACCACCCTTGATAGTATAGGTTATGATATTCAATATATATTCCAAGTTTCAAATGAAGTCTTTCAGTAATACTATCGACTGTCATTACAAAGTTTTTTGGCCGACGACGATTGCTAGGAAGGGGTCCTAACTAGGAAAATCTGAAGATTTTTGGAGCTATCTTTGCAAAAGTATTATTTGCACATCACTAAAAACATTTTTATCAATTGCAAGTCCTGTCATAATTGTCAGGGAGTTTGGGGGGGGGGGGGTAGAAAAACTTAACCATCCCCGTTTAACCGGGTCTTAATTTACATGTATGTACAAAAGACCCATTTCCCTGTCTTTCTGGGTGCATTTAGACAGAAAAGGAAATCCTTAATCAATATAGAGAAAATTTCATTCTTGTCCAATCTTTGAAATAATCATAAAATGATCAAGTTCGGCACAATTAAGTGCTTTCCACAAGGTCATGATTTGTCTTAAAAGGAAACTGAGGCTGAAAAATATCGTTTCACCCATTATCAGTAAACACAATTATAGACTAGTCAAAATTTCAAAGAAGTTTCAAACGATTATTTAAAATTGAAGTTCTTGAAAACAATCTTTGTCTCTTTGGTAGAAATAAATGTGGATAATGAAG
The DNA here is from genome assembly GCA_946902895.1 of Fragum fragum. NCBI lineage: Eukaryota > Metazoa > Mollusca > Bivalvia > Cardiida > Cardiidae > Fragum > Fragum fragum. Next base: position 18,377,377 of record OX336368.1, read on the forward strand.
AAAATGTTTTTTAAGCATTTTTTCATTTTCCAAATCGTTTTCCAAATCCATTTTCTTGAGAGACTTAAGACTAGAGTGTGTGCGAATTCCTACGAATTCCGTCTTTTTACGCCCTTCATGAATAAAGTCTTGGAAAACATTGTGGAAAATAATGAAAGTGCTTGTTAAAAGTAACTTTTTTATGTTCCACAATGTTTCGACCCAAAAAGCTGAAATACATGTATTTAAAAGTTTCCTCAATATAAAATTGTATCGGCTTACAAATATGACCAGTCTGAATTGCTGTCATGTGGTAATAAGTTTAACATCTAAAACTCGATTGAAACTCTATTATCCTACAATGTTTTGGGGTTGCCAAGTCATTAACAGCACCGATAACATAGCGCATTTGGAAGCGCGTCGGACTATCAATCATGGGGTCCAGGGTTCGATCCCCGGTCGCGGCAAAGAGTCTTGGCCGCCGTCATAGCACACCGTCATAGCACAGTTGGCAGCGCATTAGACTCCATGTCTTCAATCATGGTTCGACCACCGGCGGCAGCAAATATCCTTTTCGACATATGTCTCTCACCAAAAGGTGGATAATCGTAAACTTAAGTGGGACAGAAGCTGGAAGCTAGGAAAGAATGTAGTGATAGTACTGGTGCGAGGTATACCAGGAATCCGTTGTTTGGTGCTTCAGCCGCCGCGATATGTCTGAAAAATTGTTAAAAGCGGCGTTAAACACCTTTCAAACAAACAAATCATTATCAACATTGAACTTACCCTAAGTGGTACACACCAAGAACCAAGAAAGGGTTATCTAGGTCATCCTGGAGCACGCTTGAATTGAAATTAACATTTCCGGTGCTCGTGACGTTATTCATCTACGCGTGACATCATGACACTTACGTTGCGTGCAGACGACTTTCCCAGCAGACGAACACCATGTTTGAGTGCACAATCTGCAGATTCCTTACCTTCGGTCGCATCATTTGATATACTTAGCAAGGATTATATATACAAATACTTTAAACTATTACAAGATGATAAATTTTGGACCGGTCTAACCTCAAAGAAGTTGCAGAAGACAATCTCAAGTTGGTGATATCTTTAAAAAATAGTTGCCTTTTCAGGGTAGTGAATATTGTGGAAAATAGGGGAGGGGGCCTTAAACAGGCCCATAGGAATCATTTCAAGATGATAGGTGGTGCTTATTTTGAGCATTTAAAAAAATGTGGGGGGAGGGGGTAACTTAAAAATAGGTTGTTGTTGTTGTTGTTGTTGTTTTGGTGTGTGTAAGCATTTCAGTCTGTTGTGTCGTTTTCCTGTCTTGTCATATCAACCCCCCCCCCCCTTGCTACTGCGGGCCTGTGGGAAGCGTAAAAGAGCAAGATTGTGGCGGATTGTAGATTAACATATAAAGATTCTTTTTTACCTTTACATGTTGATTAACACACGCTCCCTTCGCGAAGTCATTAAAGTCATTTCAAGCCATTTCCGCACAATTTGCATCGTTTTATCGGTTTTCTTTTTCCGTTATTCGAACTTGATTATTTGTATCATCCTAGGAATTAATAAGCGTCATATGCCGACTAAAATCTTGAAGCAACAGCTTAGATAAGCTGTAGTTACGAATCAACTTAAAATGCGAAGTTTGGGTTGATAGCTGTCAATATTCCTTTATAGAATTCATAAGCGCCATAAGCCGAACAGATCTTCATAACTACAGCTTGCGTTAAGCAGTAGTTACGAATAAGCTATAGTAACGAGGTTTTGATTGCTAATTGATAATGTTCCTGTGTAGAAACCATCGTCTGAAAATACCAGACAAAATGCCACTTTTGAAATGTCCTAAGTAATTGTCACCTGTATAAACCCATAACCAGACGGCAAAATTTCAGACTAGTCATAATTGAAAGGAGATGCAGACGACAATCTAAAGTTAATGAAACTAGATTCTTTCAGCTTTCTGGGTTGGTTCAAGCAAATACTTCATTTTATAAAATGCATTCCCAAATGTTTTTCTTGGGGGTTATCAAAAAGCTTCATTATGTGGGAATGGGTTAAAAAATGAAATCTTTGAAACAAACATTTGGGTTAATTCGTCTGCGTGCAAGATAAAATGCACAGGTAAAGACTTTAATATTTGGGACACCCACGCATATAGATGAAAAGCGGAAATAGGCACTCCTCGTAAGATGACCTCTCAAACCCCTTACCGCCCATATAGCATGGCAACAAACACGGGCTTAGATAAAAATGCGAATCATTGTATCACGAATTATCATGTAATCCATTACCAGACGACAAGGTTCTCGACTGCTCTAAATTGAAACACGTTGCAGACGACAATTTGAAAATGATGAAAATTTAAATATCTTTGTCTTTCTGTGAAGAAAGTATAATGAGTAATGAAGGAATTACTTGAACATTTTCGACTATGTTTTCCTAAGCTATTTCATGAGATGAGTAAAAAGACTGGCTTGTGTGGGAACGGGTTATTCCATTACTAGACGACAAAGTTCTCGACTGGTCTAAATTGAAAGTTGCAGACAACAAGTCTAAGGTGATATAGTATAGACTATCTTTGAAAGTCTGGGTAAAAAAAGAAACAATGTAGAAAGGTAAGAAATTTGTAAGGGAGATTATCTGGGAATAAGTAAAGCGATGTGATATTGAACATAGCTTTAGTATGCTTTTTTTATATTTGAAAATGAATCAACTATTGGTGGCATAAAAAAAATTGATAGAAAGAACGACAAAATAAAATAGGGGATAAGAATGGGACGAACAAATAGAAGAACAGACAGACAGAGAAATAGGAAGTGAAGTCGAACATAGAGATACAGATAAAAAACAAAGATAAATGAGGACATAAAGATCCAAGCAGAGTTGTCGTTCGTTACTCTCATCATACAAGGGGAAATAAACCGGGCTGTAAGAGAATGAGATCGACGATGCTTTAAACTTAAAGTGCTGCGTTTAAGAATATCGTGAAATAAACAAACTGAAGGATTTTGAAGAAGTTTTGAATGGAACGGAATGAGCGCAATGAACGAGTTTGAACGATTTAGGAAATTTGAATGAAATGATCGATGTGTAATTAGCCCCCTTTGTATCGATTTGTATATTGTTCTATAAACAGATTCGTTGTTTCTGTACAAACCCATTATTTTACTGTGTGTTTGTTGTTGTTGTTGTTTTTTGTTTTTTTGTTTGTTTTTTTTAAACAAGCACCTTCCTCTTTTCCCACATTATTTTCTACCATATAGGATGGTTTCATTTCAATTTTCATTGTCGTCAGAAACTCTTTCAATTTGGACAAGCCTAAAATTTCAACAACAACAAAAAACGGGAAAGGGTTCATAACTAGGACAAATTAGATACTTCCAAATCTATGTCACCTAAATGAAATAACGGAGTGATTTTGAGCTAATGAAATCGCAGAATGTTTTGGGCGATTGGAATGAAGTTGTCGAATGTTCTGAACGATTTGTGTGGAGTGAATTGAATGATATGAATGGAATAGTAAACGAGTTATTTGGTATGAATTGGTGACAGTTTCACGAAGTACTTGACTGTATAAGAATTTGCGGCTGCCGCATCTTCATCAAAGTCCAAGTAACTCTGACAATTGACGGATCGCTGCCCCCACCCACCCCCTCCCACTAACTCCGTTGGCCTCGCCCACTGACTCGGACATGGAGTGAACCCTTTCCTACACAGTGACGCTTTTTGACGCCCCAAAAAGAGAAACAGTCAGGTAAACATTGTGTAAAATGCAATAGTTTCTTCGTGTTTTCTATTCAGTAAGTTGAAAAAAATCTAAAATTTCACAAACTTTTAATTGGCGACTGCCACTCCTTTCGATTTTGGTTGGTCAAAACTTTAATCGTTTGAAAAGAGTAAAAAAAGGCTTATTTTGCAGAATTGATAGCCAGTGCCGTGGAACATAAAAATAAAAATGTTGGTAGGCGACCTAAACGTCGTAGCTACAGCTTGAATAAGCTGTAGTAGCCAAACCAACAAAAATGCTTCACATGAATGACGGTAAATGTTTGGAGTTCAAATTTCACTTTCGGTCTAAATAAATGATTTGATTGGACAATTGATTCTTTGGTTGACAGCCGTAATTGGTAAATCAAGCAAAAACAATGAATGTATTTACAAAATGGTGATTTATTTGTGTGGAATGTCTCTTGCAGTTTTAAATTGGATTGAATTGAAAGTAGCATATTCAGTTCGTTATTGGGAGACCAAGAGTCGTAACTACAGTTCGAATAAATATCCTGATATGCATCATGCACGGGTTCACAGTTCTTTTGTGTTCCTTAGATCTTTACTAAATGACGTAAACCTTAGATCGATTTACCATTTAAGAGAAAAAGTTCTGACACCTCAAAGGGGAACCCCTGGCAAAAAGTAGAAAATAGCGACTGTTATATTAATATGAAGAGCAAATGTTGTTGTTGTTGATGTTGTTGTTGTTTTGATTTGGAAAAATGTATGGTCCGTAACAATTGATAAAAATAAAGTGTATGGTTAGCGACCTAAACTGTAATTTCAATATTGTGATAGCTCCAAGAGTTCAAAGTCCACTTCCGGTCTTAAAGAACAATTTAATTGGTTAATCGATCTTTTATTGACAGGGGCAATTAGTCAAATGTACATGATCAGTCAAAACCAGACTTTTTCGAGAGAAAATGTTACAAGATGTAAACAAAGAGTGGGGAAATGGTGAAGCGGTAACAATCCGTCATGAGTTAACAGACCATTGGCTTTAATACATTCTTAAATCAAAGGAACATGCGTAACAAGGTCTGTCTAAGGACACACCGGACACAGTTACGTAAAACCCCTAAAGTGACCCCGTAAACTCTCGGTGTCTGGACGACCGGGGGTCAATATACATGTGTGTTAAAAGGAAAAAAACTGCAAACCTAGCTTGTTCCTGTTTTGATAATTTGGATTGTTATTATTTTTTAGGTAGTAGTAGGTTAAATATTAACTTCCATAGCGAAGCCCTCTTTCTGATAGACTGAGAACTTATCAGAAAGAGGGTTACGTTATTTTAGTTGACATAATCCTTTCCTGTTTAATCCTGGTTTTTTTGTTTTGTTGTTGTTGTTGTTTTTACATTTTTTCTATATCCTAATGATTGGTTATTTTCAAATAAAAACAGCTTTAATTTATTGTCTGCAAATATTTGAATTTACACAGGTGTAAAAATTTGCAATACAGTAAATGCTTAATAAATGAGCCTAGTCGATGACATTTCCAACAATTACACATGTGCGCCAAGTAAAGACTCAGATCAGCCTGTGCTTCCGCACAGTCTGATCAGAGTCTTCACTCTGCGCTCTGTAGATAGATACTGACCCAAAGCTTCTATAAAAATTCAGCGAATATTCTATTTGCGCCGAATGGCTGTCCAGGGTGCTCAATGTATGCGGGTCACGTACATGCGAAATGGTTGGAAATGTCACGCATAGTCTCAAATACTTCATAATACTCACTAAATTCTGTGGTGTTCAAGCTCATGAGAATCATATGCACCTTACAGTTATGATGCTTTGCGCATTTTTCTTTGCTGGCCCGACAGGTTAGCAAATAAGCAACAAACAGTTTAAACCCAGAGCCAACAGGCTAGTTTTGAAATATTTTATTCTCTGGCTCTCAGGTCATTTCCCAACAGTGACGAAATTAGCATTCAACAACAGGAAAATGGGTCAGAAGGGGTTGGGAAGAGGTGAACGGTGACCGGTAACCCGACCAGGATCTTTAGGGGGTCAGGATGTCATCGTAACCCCAGGGCCCCTAATGTCGTAACCTGCATTCTCAATCTTGTCTGTTGTTGACAGTGTGACCATTTCCTCTTTGTTTTACAGACTAGAACTGTGTATTGGTATTTTTGTTTCTGTATTATTATCATCATTATTTATTATTATTATCTTTCATACTATTTTTGTTGTGGATGCTACTGTTATTATAATCATTTTCATCATTATTGTTGCCGCTGTTGTTGTTGTGGACATTATACGAACCCCATTCAATCATTCAATCATAAACGAAACTGAGTTTTGTTGCGATGTTATAGATTTTTTCCCGAAATACATTTTTCAATATTTAACAGAAGAGGTGCATTCTTTTCGTCGAGATGAAAAATCCCACTAAAAAAGACTTTTGAGACACCTTGAAGAGCGATTTTTGTTATTTTAGTGAAAAATATTCGACGTCGTCACACTTTAGATTAAGGTTTTTTAAACCATTAAGAATTCTTAATGACGAATTTAAGCATTCTTAGCATTGGCATTAAACGAGTCGGCTTGTTTGTTTGTTTGTTTGTTTGTTTGTTTGTTTGAATGGGGTTTTACGCCGCTTTCAACAATCTTTCAGTTATATCGCGGCGGCTGGAGCACCTAACAATGGATTCCTGGTAGTCGGAAAGGATGAGATCCCCGACGGCGGCACTCATCCTTTCAATGGGTCGATAATCTAGATCTATGTTGGATAGCAGCTGGAGGCTAGGAAAGGATGTGATGGCGGTACTGGTTTGAGAAATACCAGGAATCCATTGTTAGGTGCTCCAGCCGCCGCGATATAACTGTAAGATTGTTGAAAGCGGCGTAAAACCCCATTCAAACAAACAAACAAACAAGCCGACTCGTGTAAGCCAATGCTAAGAATGCTTAAATTCGTCATTAAGAATTCTTAATGGTTTAAAAAACCTTAATCTAAAGATTGCCTTTCCTTACAAATCTTTTTAACAATCTTCAGAATCTCGACGAAAAGAACGCCCCTCTGAATTATGCGTTTTAACATGCTAACAAGATTAACGGATCGTTAGTTCCTCAAACTGAGCTCCGACAGGAAGTCTCACTTCGATATTACACGACATTATTTTGAAAAAATTATGCCCAGTAAGATGAAATAAAACGTAAAATTGTTGGTTCGAGACCTAAACGTCGCAGCTAGAACAAGCTGTAGTTACGACGTTTAAGTCGCCAACCATGCAACAAAAAAGCTTTACAAAAATGTCGAACATTGTCGCAGTTGAAAGTTCACTTCCGGTCTATATGAATGACTCGATTGGTCGGTTTGTTCTCTGATTGACGATCGCGACCACAAAAATATTCATGCTGAGTTCTGTTAACTTGTGATTCGGAATGACTTGCCCTGAATCTTGGTAATCACTGCGATTGAAACACCCTCTTCAAACGACCACTTTGTATCCTACGAACTGCCAAATTCGAGAAATTCATCAAATCTCGGTAACATCTGGAATCTTGACCGAATCTTATTATGATCGTATCCGAATCATGCAATTCTTAACTCATTACAGTTTTTTTTTACAGAATTTTAGTCTGGTCGAATTCAAAGAAGACGCAGACCTCATATTTTAATCGACGTTTTTCTTAAAATCTTTATCGTGGTAAAAAAAAACAAAAAAAAAGCAATTATTTCATTTTCCACATTTTCTTCGAGAATTGTTTTTCTTTAGTTTATACTAATTTATTTTAGTTCGATTGCGACGAAAGCTTTAAGCTTATAGAGTCGCTCTCGAAACCCACAATCCAGATATTTTCACGTCTCTGAGAGAGAGGCAGTGGCTAAATCCACTGCTACCCAATTCTACAGCTGGGTAGACTGGGGCTGGCTATTAAGTGTCTTGCCCATGAACACACCCCGGTGACGGTGGGGCTCGAACCAGTGACCTTCAGATCACGAGTCAAGCACCTTTACCACTCGGCCATCGAGGTAGTAATTGTTTTTCTTTGGGGGCATTAAAATATTATGATTGTGTGGGATCGGATTAAACTATCGAAAATTCGGTACTAAGGTTTATAGTTGTCCCGATCTTCCGATTAACCTTACACCAAATAATCTCCGTCTCTGAAGCTAGTAAGAAATACAGTCATAGAAAACTTTGTGAAAAAAAGGGAGATTTTTATAACAAGAAATTCGTCCCTTTCCCTCATTGTTTTCTGCTCTATTTGGCGCTCGTTGTCCAGTTTTAACGCACTTCGAAATGGATTCTGCTACGTCTTTCAATATTGACCAGTTTAAAATTTTTATGTTTTGGGAATTGGTTATAACATTTTGGTCACCCATGGGTAATTTGTGTGTGTGTGTGTGTGTGTGTGTGTCGGGTGTGTGTGTGTGTGTGTGTGTGTGTGTGTGTGTGTGTGTGTGTGTGTGTGTGTGTGTGTGTGTGTGTGTGTGTGTGTGTGTGTGTCAACCAAAATGGTAAGGATACCGTGGCTAGACATAAGAGGGATTGGGAATTAACTTTTTACCAATTTACACGAATTTTCAGGGTGGGATTCGACTCTTGTGACTTTCTTGTATCTCGAGTGGTCGCATGAATAGGATAACTAACGACTTTCTTTTTATCCGTGGAAGACCTTGACTAACTTACCCCTTAACCCATTAATTTTAGACTGATCCAAATTAAAGGGTGTTGAAGACGACATTTAAAGTTTATAAAATTTTAGATATTTTTTTCAACTTTCTGTATAGAAAACATTGTGTAAAATAAAGAAATTGCTTGTTACAAGCAATTTCTTTATTTTACACAATGTTTTCCTGGTGTTTTTTGTTGTTTGTGATTGTGTGTGTGTGTTTGGGGGGGGGGGGGGTCAAATGCCTCATCGTGTACGAACGGGTTAACATTTCATTTGAAGATGGGTTATTTCTTCATAATTTCAAATATAAGCCATTGGTGGTGCAGCGAAGTAAATTTTGTTAGAGTGAAGGACTCGTCGTGCTATGGAGGTAGAAGATTGTGAGTTCGAACCCCAGTCGCTCGAATGATCACGATTGTTAACACATATAGACGGTCTATCTTTTTGGTGGAAATATCGAAAAATAGACCAAGCGCTGGCTCCAGCCCACTTACTCCGATGGTCCCGTCAATTGACCCAGACAAAAAAAATTAACGGCGTTATTTTGCAAAATTTAAGGCCTGTAGAGTAAAAAAAGTAGAAAAGTTGGTTGGCGACCTTAACGTCGTAGCTGCAGCTTGAACAAGCTGCAGTTACGGCGTTTAAGTCACCAAACCAACAAAAATGTTCCACACTAATAACGGCCAATGTTGGAGTTCAAAGCTCAATTCCGGGCTGAATGAATGATTTGATTAGTCGACCAATCCCGGCTGTCAATCAAATACACATTCGACAAATGAAACAATTCATTCAGACCAGACATTATATTTGTACTCCAACACTAGTCGCCATTTTTATTAGTCGTTTTCTTTGGTTTGGGGACTTAAACGCCGTATTTGTTCAAGCTGTAGTTACGACATTTAGGTCACTAACCAACTATACTACTTTTTTGTTACATGCTATTGGCCATAAAATTTGCGAATAACGCAGCTTAAATTCGAAGTGGTACTTCCTGTCGTGGCGTGGCTGAAGGGGTAAATGGGCGGGGCCAGCGATTGGTCAGTAGACAGCCGCGATTGGTCATTCATATAAATAAGTCAACGCCGTCGTACTGTAACCGAATGGTTGTTCAAAGTGGTGATAAACACCATGCAAATAAGCAGAATTGAAATACAACAAAACACACACAAAAAGAACGCAATCTAAATTCCATCACGAAATCAAAATTAGTATATTTCAATCATTTCAGCACATATCAAGCCAGACGTAACATGCGACGCTTTTCATCAATTAAAATTGTTGTCTGCGACTTAGTTGAATTTTGACCAGTCTAAAACCTTGTCCCCTGGTAATGGATTAAAGGAAACCTTAGCCCTGTCATGCTGTATAAATTAGCTTACTGAATTGCTGTCAAATCAAAGGGCTGAAAGCATTGATAGAACTTTTTCAAAATTCAATATATTTTTTTTTTTAGAAATCAACTTCGTAAGCAACTCTGGCAGGAAAACTACAAGCAGGAGGTATAGACTAAGATCAGCCAGCACATCAGTGCAGTCTGATCTTAGTCTATACCTCCTGCCCAAACCGGAATATTCCGGGTTCAGCATGACAAGGGTTAAGCCTTGAATCAAAAGACTGTAAGCACAGGGAGCTAATACAGAGAACTTAAATTTCTTTAGACAATTAATTTTATATCGACTCCTGCTCAGCAGGGACATTCAGGAGGTGTAGAATAAGATCAGACTGCACGTATGTGCAGGCTGGTCTTTGTTCATGCCTCCTGACAAAAAAGGAATAATCCGAGCTTAGCATGACAATGGTTAAGACGACCAGTGAATATTCTAACTCCACCTAGAGACTGTTCGGGCTGCTCCCGTACAAGTCAGCTCGTTAGAAATCCCATCCAGAGGCTCGATTCTTTCGTTTTAGCCTGAACCAAAATGCGTGCCACGTATATTGAGGACCCCAATATCGCAAATACAGCTTGAATAAAGCTGTATTTACGGCTCTTTGGGCACCATCCTCAGAAGATATTTAAAGCCAAAAAATAAGATCTTTCTACGACCCGGTCGAATTACACCATATTAAATGCAGCATCAGCATTGTCGATCCAATCTAGTAAATGAACACATTCATCCGGTAATTAATTGATTTACCCCCGTTTGATAATTAACATGTAATTCGATTGCTTTCTCACGGACACCAACGAATTCCAACCATTGTTTTCTCTTGATTTAATGAAAAGTTGCGTAATATTCTATTTCTAAAGCTTTCCCAAACGACGAAAGTCAGATTGGTGATTACCTTGATTTAAAGATATTTAGATGACAACCAATGGAATCTCAGCGAATCGTAAAATGATATAGCTAACGTCGTAACTACAGGTTTCATAAGCCTACAACGTTTACGTCGTCTAACCCGAGCAAAAAATGCTCAATACATTAATGTCGAAGTTCAAAGTTCGCTTCCAGTCTTTACAAATGATTTCATTGGTCAATCGATATTTTGATAGGCAAGAGCGATCCGTTTTTGTCGTCTGGTAATGGGTTTAAGTTTCGATCTCGAGCACTCAATTCGGGTGTTTCACCGAGACAGTGGCTTCAACTCTCTGCTACCCACGCTACAAAGAATTTGCGATAAGACGATAATTTCAAGTGAAATTTTAAATTTGTGTGACTTTCATGGTAGAGAACGAAGTGGAAAATGCAGAAACTGCTTGTAACAAAATTGTTCATTTTATTTGATTGATTGAATGGGTTTATTGCAATTTTTGACAGTATGGTCGGGGTGTCGTAAAGAACGGGATAATGATGGAATGGGTTAAAGTCATTGTCCTACGTTTTAATCGAAAAAATATTGTCTATTTTTTTCACCTTATCTCTATGGGAGGTCAACGAAAAGGTGTCGCAGCGTCTTCGTGCACAAAAAGGATTCTAATCGATTATTTTATCCGATGACCTATGCAAAATTTCACACGTTTGTATTTTTTGTATCTCGTGTATTTATAACGATGACCGCTTTGATCTCTGGTACCCGGTGCATAATGAGCTAATTCCGGTTGACAGTTTTGGTGACGGATGTCAGTTTCTTAACACCGTCTTACCGATTCTTGTCTTTTGATCTTTGTACGCACGTGGTCATCGTGCGATAGAAACAATTGTGCCTACAGCTTCATCATTTTACAAAATAAGCTAGCTTGTCACACATATTTCGTGTAAATGCGACAAAGATAAGCAAGCTGCCTTGTCCCACTGCGACGAAACAATGCAACCAACCCTCAATTCCTCATTTTCCTTCCTTAACCCATTACCATTATTCTTTTAGATTTCTTTAGTACCTTTTGTTATTTGTAATCTGTAATCAGTTATAACCCCCGCATCTAAAAATATCTTTGTGGGTAAGTTGAAGTCAGTTTGTCGGTCAGTCGGTTGGTTCTGAGCAAAAGAACTGGGCATTCTATAATATATCAATAACGACTCCTTTTAAAGTGGGACTGTGTGGGAATTGGTTAAGACATCCACACTAACAACAAATTCTATTTGGTCGTCTTCGACTACATCGAAGGATAGCAGACTATAATAATTAATTTAAGTATCGTCTACTAAGATATAAGAATTTTCTTAGACAAGAATTCTATTAATAAATTTGAGCGAGAAACTATTGTGTATGCTTGCACACAAAGTGATCAATACTACTCTAACTCATACAGTGCAATTAAGTTTTAAGATCGTACCTCAATGAAAACAACAACAGAAAATCTCTTCCTTTCTTAAGTGACGGATTTTGTCTCGAAAGGACCATCCTCATAATATGGCGTCTACGATAAGAAGCCCATATATAGTAATGGGGTTAACGACATAACGGATACTGTGGCCTCGAAAAGACAAAAGGCAAGTCAGCTGATTATGGTTGTGACATGAGAAAATTGTACAGAGATAAACCCCTCCGCGACCGTCCAAACCCTATTCCAGAAATGCTGTTTGAACAATTCTTGCATGGTTCCTTATCGCTTTATAACTTTCGAGCTCCCCGAATAAGACTGTCTGGTAGCCTAGCAGCCAGAAAATAGCAGCCTAGCCGCCTGGTAGCCTTGCGCTTGAAGTTGGAAGCCTTGCAGCCTGGTAGGGTTCTGATGATTTATGCTTTTAGTCTTTTTTTCTTCCTCCCTCTCTTTCTCTCTCTCTCTCTCTCTCTCTCTCCCTCTCACTTCAATTATCATTTATTTCATATATTTATTTATCTATATTCACGTCGACTACTTAAAACAGTACTAAGCAAACATGTTTCATGATAATGTCGGTGGGCGAGCAAAATGTCGTCAATACAGCTTGAATAAAGCTGTATTGACGACATTTTGCTCGCCCACCGACGACATGCAGAACATGATTTCCCCGTCAGTTCTTTTTTCCTCAATTTTCAAATGTGATAGGAGCTTTTGTGTGTATTCATTTGTTACATTTTATGACATCTTAAAGAGCACTTTAATTAACGGATCGCAGCTATCAATCAAACAACCGATCGACTAAATACTCTGTTGATTCACACCGGAAGGGAACCTTGAACTTGAACATGAGTCGTCATCTGTGTCAATCTGTAGCTACGACGTTTAGGTCACCAACGAACGATATTTGTATTTAATTTAATCTAAGTGACCCCATTTTTTACAAAATGATATTGTTAGTAGTAATTACCTCACGCCTACTTCCTGTCGACGTTCAGTGGGAGATAACAGCGATCCACCAATTTTAAACAGAACAGAACAGAACCACTTTTAAAGAGTGTTTAAGTTAGAGATTTTGAAATACAAATTTAGTAATATTTTGTTGCCTCGAAAACCATTACTAATACCTTTCCTGTTAATGATTCAATCCTGGTCGGGGATAAATGACATTTGTGTTCTCACGAACTTGTTGAGTTATGAGGTCAATGTCTAGACAGAGATGAAAGCCAGAAAAGGCTTATCAGTCAATACAATTACGATAGATATGGGCAGGAGGTCAGTTATGTAATCACGGGATAAAGCACGACCTTGTTCGCTAATGAACAGGGATAATATGACATTAATTTAACACAATCCACCGGAAAGAACCTGCGTCGTTAAGAAAGATTAACCCGGTGTAAAGAAACAATTAATTGATTGCTGGCAAGTCCATTTAGCTCCGACAGGTAGTTCCGCTTATGTATTGAACCAATTTTGGATATTAAAATTCACTTTAGGTCTAAATGGATTATTTAATTGGTCAATTGATTCTTTAATTGTCCAATCGCGAATGTCAATCAAATATTCATTAATTGAGACAAAATATGAGTTTTGATCTCCAACATTGGTCGCCATTTATGTTTACCTTTTTTTCAAATTGGTTTGGCGACTTAAACGTCGTAACTACAGCTTGTTCAAGCTGTAGTTACGACGTTTAGGTCGCCAACCAACTATACTACCTTTTTGTTACATGCTACTGGCCATATTTTTTTCTAAATAACGTCGTTTGAAATCGAATCGGAACATCCTGTTGGAGTCGATGGGCGGGGCTTACGAAGCAAGATGGCCGGGCCAGCGATTGGTAAATTGTCAGTCACGAACCGTCGTTTCTAGTAAGACCGTACAGCCTGATTAGGACCGTTTTCCTCTAACTGTCCTTTTAAACAACCATTTAAGTCCCACATGCACTCAATCCCTTACATCTGATTACTTTTATTTTAACGGCTTAACCAATTAAGTCTTCATTTTAAATCCGAAATCGATTATTGACCTCCTATGTTAATACCAAGCATTTTTGTTGGTTTTGCGACTTAAGCGTCGTTACTGCAGCTTATTCGAGCTATAGTTATGACGTTAAAGTCGCTAAGCAACCATGTGTTTTTGTTAAAAGTTCTTGGTCGTGAATAATAACTAATGTCGTCGATCGATATCTCAGACAAACTACCTTGTCGGGGGGAGGTGAAGGGGTCAATGGGTGTTGCCAGCGATTTGTTCCCTGATTACTCATTTGGTAATTCATTTTTGAATTCTTTGTTACGCCATTCTTTAACCAAATAGCAGACGTCAAACTTTAGGCTCCCAATTCAAAGATGTTGCAGAGGATAATTTTAAATGGATGAAATATGATAATATTGGTCGTTGGTGTAGAAACATTGCGGATAAGAAAGCAATTGCTTGTAACAATCAATTTCTTTATTTTTCACATAGTTTTTTCTAAAACTTTTTCATGGGGGGGGGGGGACGGGATGTGTGGGAATGGGTAATTTGTTATTTGTAATAGCGAGCTTCGTGTTTAAAATCAGATCTATACAAACCTCTAGACAGCGGGTTCGAGCTCCGGGCTGACCCGACACTTTCACTCTAGTTGTCTTTCGAGTAAGACATCCCTTGTGAAGAAATCTATACACCGATTATGTTGACCCTTTCCCGTTTAATCTCTGATTGTTATGTCCCCGTGAATATATATTTGAGAAAACATTGTAATAGGCAATTTCTTCTTTTCCCTCAATATTTTCTACTGTACTGAATGGTTATTTTTCAAATAAAATCAACTTTAAATTTTCATCTGCAAAACCTTTGAATTTGGACGGGTCTAAAATTTTGCGATACAGGAAAGGATTAAAGAATCAGGTGGGACTCCCAGTAGTTTCGTCCTGTAGCATTGCACTATCCTACCCCGTAGCAACCAACCCATCTTCTGGTGTAATCTCTCGTATCGGCAAATGCTACGGTAGCGACAACCAATGAACGAACATACAAATGTCGTACAAATTCAGATTCTCTAGGAAATACTTTGTCGTCGACTAGCGAGAAAAGTATCGTAACGACAGCTGATCAATGATTATTTACGATATTTTGCAAAAAAAACACAGAAGAGATTCAGTGTTACTGAATTTTGGCTCATAAAGAGAAAAGTTGTTCGATTTATAATTGCGGTTACGGTTAGGAGTATATCAAACATTGGGCTCAATACTTCGGGTTCAAAAATAGTTTTAGGGCCCTCGAAAGTGGGCGACAAGGTCCCTTCATAAATCAAGGTAAATATAAACTTCCTCTACAATGTGATTATTAAAGTTTTAGAGGGGCACACTTGTATCTGGCTTGTAATAACTAAAATACTTAGCCTGCAATAACTTCAATGCCATAAAGTTTCTTATGTGGGAGTTTAACCCTTTCCTGTTCCCCCCTCAAAAAAAGGGTTAGTCTTGTCCAATTTGAAAGAAGTTGCTGACGGCAATTAACAGTGAGAGCAATTTGAAAACTTAAAACTTAAAAGGTAGTAAATATTGTGGGAAAAGTGGGAAAAGAAAAAATTGCTCGTTACAAGCTTTTTCTTCTTTTAAGAAAAACATTTTGGGTAAAGAAGAAATTGCTTGTTACAAGCAATTTCTTCTTTTCCCACAATGTTTTCTGAAGTATAGAATCAAAGGGTAGTAAAAACAAGGGGATTGTCCCTTTTAACCCATTCCTACACAATGAAGCTCTTAAATGCCCCCCCCCCCCCCCAAGATAATTAATCACGAAAACATTGTGTAAATGAAGAAACTGCTTGTTACAAGCGATTTCTTCATTTTATAAAATTTTTTCTAGCCAAAAAGTTGAAAAAATATAATTTCATAAACTTAAAATCGACGTATGCAACTCCTTTCAATTTTGAATCAGTCTAAAATTTTGTAAACTAATCACTAACCATCAATGATGCAAGCCTTTTTCGGTTTCGATGCGATTCCATGGAGGAAATTGTTTTGGTATGATAACGTTTAGATTGATTTTGCTTCCTGAAGAAAACAATAGAATCTCTTGGCATGTCATGGTGCACTCGATCAGTTAAATATGAAAGTAGAGTGTACTTAACCCATTCCCACACAGCAAAATTTTAGACTGTTCCAAATTTAAAGGAGTTGCAGACGACAATTTCAAGTTGGTGGAATTTTAGATTTTTGCGTCGTTTGGGTAGAAAACATTGTGGATAATGAAGAAATTGCTTGATACAAGAAATTTCTTCATTTTCCGCAATGTTTTCCATAGCCCTTTTTTACACGCGTAAAAAGGAGGGATTGTGTGGGAATGGGTTAAAAAAACATTGATTTCTTTTGCTAAAGCTGTTGGCCCCAAATGTATTTCTTCATTTTCATAAGGCAAATAAAAATATCACTCTAAGCAAAGTTTATGTTAATCTGAATGTAACGAAAAATGGCGGAATCTTAGAGATCGTTCTTAACATGATGGTATAGTGTTAGACAAATATATTCCTTGCGGATTCTTTTGGAAAATCAAAATTTTTAGCATTTGCAAGTTTACACAAATGTTTGAAAAATGTGCGATCTTAAGATTCAGCAATATTGCTGATAGAAATTCCTTCTTTAGAACATGATTTTTATATTGTTTTCTTTTATTACAGTTATTTAAAAGCGGAATAATTTGATTAGAAGAATCACCATCAACCTAAAATAACTTAAAATAAACTTCAGTTAAAATCGTCACAAGTGAAAAGATGAAGTATAAAGATATGACCGTCAGAATAATACACTTGTAATTTTGAATAGGACCTTTGTTTAACTTCACTAAAACCGAAGCTCATTAATTTCTTAGAAGCTACTTTTGACTTTGTATGATAGACATAAAATCAAGTATTATGTTGCCTTTACAGCAAAATTTAAGGGTAAGTTTACTAGTGATTTTATTGGGAGACTATAAACATTGCATATATAGCCAAACATGATAACTGCACGAGAAAAGTAAACCGTTTGTATACAAATAATATACATTAGTCAGTAGGTAATATCATGACAAAGCTAATTTAACCACGGTTTCAGATCGTTACAGAAAGTTCGATAATCAAGAAAAAATATCATTGATGACTAATTAACTGATTGAGTGATTGTGTTTGATAGATCAATAAATCGATATATTGTAGATTGATAGATCCATTGAACGATTGAACGATTGAACGATTGAACAATTGATCGATTGATTGGTTGATTGATTATGATTGATTGATCGATTGTACAATTGATCGTTTTATTGATCGATTGATATTTAACGCCACTTTGTCGAAAGTTGAAAAGGTCTTAAAATTTCATAAAGTTTAAATTGCTGTCTGCAATTCCATTAAATTTGGACCATTCTTAAATATTGCCGTTTGGTTAAAGAAAAAAAAGTATATTTGAAGTTGTTGTTTTTTCAGCCGACTTCTCCAACGTCATTTGGGTCACTAGAACTCAAACCATGACTAGATGAAGGGATCGTATATACCCCCCCCCCCGACACACACACACTAACATACACACGCGCGTACCTTTAATTAGGTTTGCATGGATTCCCCATAAAAACGTTTAACCCATTCCCACTCAGTCACGTTTTTAGACGCCCCTTAGAATAAAAGCTTTGGAAAACATAGTGTTACAAGCAATTTCTTCATTATCCACAATGTTTTACCTGTAAAATAAAACAAATCCAAAATTTCTTACACTTTAAATTGTCGTCTGCAACTCCTTTCAATTTGGACCAGTCTAAAATTTTGCCGTCTGGTAATGGGTTAAACCCTTATCCGCGAATTGCTTCAGACTAGGTTCGATCGCTACCTATACCTCTTATTATCGCTTTACACGGGTTAAGAGCAATACTGTCGTAAAAGCCTATATTTATATAAGTATTTAACGCAGTGTTACGCTAAACCCTAAATATATGATTGATGTCAAAATTATTGTAATTATGCAAGGCTTATGTGGTATCAATCCTATGTCTTCAAAGGGCCACATTTCTAAATTAATCCTAGCAACGGTCGAAAATTAAAGTTATAATTATTTCAATACATACCTTATCCAAACATGATAGAAGTTAACTTTGTGCAAAATAAGATTGGTATATGGTCTCTATTTATTGCATTTTTATCATAATATTATAATGTTGAAAGGCTCTGCAGGGTTGATAATATCGTAATGAATAGTTCGAAGGTCTAGTCTCTAAAATGTTATAGGTATACTTCAACGGGGATAAAATGCCACTCGTTTGCGAACAAAAACATTTAAAACCACAGCTTAAGCGACTGGGTTGTTCTTATTAATTAGCGTCTATCGGTTACTTATTTAGTTTTTGCGGTATTTTAGCCACTTTAACCCGTATTATGTGAGGGTAGACGGGGATCGGTCTTCGCCAGGTTACATCTTATCGCGGTTGAAAGATATCCTTTGAATGAGTTTTCAATTTGATTTTGATTTTCAGTCGATCAACAGCCGTATGTCCATAGAAAGATAAAATCGCGTGTCGTTAATTGGCAACATAAACGTCGTAACTACAGCTTGGATAAGCTGTAGTTACGACGTTTAATCGCCAAACCAACAAAAAAATTCTTGATTTAAATGTCGGAGGTAACATTCACTGTTGGAACAAAAGAATGATTTGATTGGTTAATCGATTTTTCTTTTCATTGACAGCGAAGATGTGCCAGTTGATTACCTTGACCATTTTAAAAGGTATAGAGGTAACTTCAAATCCAGGGTGCCTATCGCTTCTTTTATATAAATATCATCATCTTGAACGTGTCATAAAGATATCACTGTATAACAAAGACATAAAAGGGAAACGTCTAAATCTGACAGGAGCTTGTGTTATGTTGATCTTAATCCGTCAGGAGATTACCACTCGTTGACGATTAGATCACGATAAATAATACAGAATTTTCTATAAATTTCAAGTAATAAAATTGTTTGTTTGTTTGAATGGAGTTTTTCGCCGCTTTCAACAATCTTTCAGTTATATCGCACGGCTGGAGCACCTAACAATGGATTCCTGGTATTTCCCACACCAGTACCGCCATCACATCCTTTCATAGCCTCCAGCTGCTATCCCACATAGGTCTACGATTATCGACCCATCAAGTAATAAGACTCTTTATGTTCGAAAAAGGACCGGGAGAAAGAAAGACAAAGAATTTAATAACCATTTAGGTTTGTTGACGGGTGTTTAAATTTACTTACTTTTTATAAAGAATATTTGTGACTTTATACATTTAAAGGGTACATTCGGGAATTCTGTAATACAAGAATTCGGAAAAATATATATCTTGTACAAAACGCGCCAATCAAGGCTGATATGGGTACAGTGTGTGTGTGTGTATAGTGTATGTGTGTAAAAAATGTATATTAAGGTAGAATGACCGATCAATATTAAGAAATCCGCTGCAAAAAGCGAAAAATAAACCTCGATCGACCTACACAGTGTAAAGCCTGATCGGAATCGACATTTATAACACTTCTCAAAAACACGATATTGTCTTTTTGCGAGCACAATGTCGTAATGGAGCTTTGATCTAAGTCTTGACTTGGCGCATATGTGAAAGCACTAGAAATCGAGGGCTTAGAGCAAAAACATAGTATGGGTCTATACACTGTATAGACCCATACTATGTTTTTGCACTAAGCCCTCGAAATACTTCTATTACTCGTTCTGGAAGAAAAATCATCTAGATGAACGTACCACCGAACTATCCATACAAACGCGCTCTTTCCGGAGTTGAATTATGAAATTTGGTATCATTGGCATTAGAAATTGCTCAGATTAAATTCAATTTTGACATGAGTATTATCTTAAGCACGTACTTGTAAGCCAATAATGTCATTACATCGGTCATTGGGCCTTGTAGTTTAAATTGAAAGTTTGAAATATAGGCGCGCGAAAGGAAGAAAGTACGAATTGAAATTTCATAAAAAACGTTAAACGATGAGCTACATGTTGTAACTGTGATATTCTATATTTCAATGGCTGGTTCACCTAACTAATGCTTCCTGTAATTTCTCACACTCCAGTACAACCGTAACACTCAATTTTTGAGGTCCCAAAAATGAGTTGATAAAAAAAAAGAACACACATAGCGAGTGCATTGACTGGTACGATTTTAGTAGCGTATTTCTTCAATTGACAGTCATAGCTAGGTATCTACGTAAAAAACTTAAGCTGTAGTTACGAGGTTTTCGAAAAAGAAAACCTGACGTTTGCCAAGTCACAGATTAGTACACACGATTCCCATATTGAAATTCCCACACATCCTCGCTTTTGCGCCACGCCTCTCAATATGAAAAAAAAGCTTTTGAAAACATTCTGAAAAATGAAGAAATTGCTTGTTACGAGCAATTTCTTCATTATCCACAATGATCTCTACCCCAAAATACAAAGGTTTACAAAATCTCATTAACTATAAATTGCCGTCTGTAACTTGTCTATTCTGGTAATGTACTAACAAAAGCCAATGAGCTTCTGAAGCTTTGACTCTGATAGCCATCGCTGGAGAAGCCACCTAACAGAAGACAATGACCTCTTAAGGAAGTGGCTATGAACTATTTAAGATATAGTGGAATGTTATCTCAGATACAAACACACTAAGTGTTCATTCATTAAGGGGATTTGCGCCACCGTGCCGACACTGACCTACTAGATCTTGTCAAAATTGTTTAGATATCGTCTTTGTTAATCCCTTTCAATGACTTTCTACAACAGACCATCGTAACTAATTTTCGTCCTATTCAAATATCTACCTTTATTTATCATAAAACTCCGCCTTGCCGTTGATATTTATTAAAACAACAACAACGGATTGTCAATAAAAAAGTCAAATTTCGACCTTGACCGTTGACCTCTGTAAATTAGAAAAAACGGCACCTTTTTGAGTCATAGGCTTTTATGTAAATTTCATGGTACCATGTCAAAAATCCGTTGAATTGGAGAAAGTAAAAGGATAATCTGTAACCTTAGCATTTGTCCTTGATGAAATGTGCCCCTGAAGACAATTAAGTTAAGGAAAACATTGTGCAAAGTGAAAGATTTTGGTTGTTTTTTTGTTTTTTTTTTTATCCACATTTTTTTTTACCCTAAAGATAAGATTTTTTAAAATATTTATACACTTAGAGTTGACATTACGCATCTGCGACTTCCTTGAATTTGGACCATTCTAAAAAATGGTTAACTCATAATGGGTTGACAAAGCTATTTTTGTTGTTGTTGTTGTTGTTTTATCTTTCGTAAAATCTGCCAAAAGTTCAGAGTGAGAAAACGCGCATGAGCGCTTAACCCATTCCAGCACAGTGGAATTTTAGACCGGACCAAATTGAAAGGAAGTGCAGACGACAATTTCAAGTTGATGGAATTTTAATTTCTTTCATCTTTTTTGATAGAAAACATTGTGAATAATGAAGAAATTGCTTGATCCAAGCAATTTCTCCATTTTCCACAACGTTTTCCCAAGCTTTTTTGTTGAGGGGCGTAAAAAGGAGTGACTGAAAGGGAATGGGTGAAAGACGGATTTCAGCGTTTTGTCGTCTATAAATAGTCCCGCTAAAAGTTCCGTAAATAGCCGAATCTATACGGAAAATTTACGGCCGTCAACATTACTGTAGACTAGAAACTAATCCTTGATAATGGAATTTAATCACTAAAGAATGCGGTGTGAAAATATTTCATCTTCGGCCATTACATCCCGAGGATTTTCTTTTTATCCGCCCACTTTTTTCGCTAACATCTATTTTGACAGTACTAATTCATCGCATGATAAATAATCGGTATTTACTGCTTAATCGACGAGTTTTTGTAAACCAGATAGGACTATGTAATACCGTTCGCGGCTATATTTGAGGTAAAAGACAATGACTTGTGAAAATGAAACGAGTCAAGAATTTGTAATTGACAAATCGCGGCTGTCAATCAAATGAACAATCAACCAATTAAATCATTCATGTAGACCAGAAATGAGTTTTGAACTCCGATATTGGCCGTCGTTTTTGTTAACTTTCTTGTTGGTTTGGCTACTTAAACGTCGTAACTACGTGTTTTTCAAGCTGTAGTTACGACGTTTAAGTCGCTAAACCAACAATTTTATCTTAGTGTTACAATCGACATGCCATAAATTTTGCAAATTAACGCCGTTTAAACTCGGAGCGGAACTTCCTGTCGGAGTCGATGGGCGTTGCAAACGGAGAAAATGTGGGCGGGGCAAGCGATTAGTCAAATCGAAGTGTCAGCGATAGAAGTACACTTGTACTTGTATATTCCGAATGATGCATCGCATCTGTCAATCATATGATCGATCGACCAATCAAATCAATCATTAAGATCGGAAGTGAACTTTTGACTTTAACATTGGTCGACATTAATGTGAAGCATTTCTGTTGGTTTGGCGACAAAAAACGTCGTAATTACAGCTTATCCAAGCTTTGGTTACTACGTTTAGGTCTCACCAAACCATTTTCCTTTTTTTCTACTTCGAAAACTAGCCATAAACTTTGCTACATAATCGCCGTTCAATAGCTAAGTTGAGCATTATGTCGGAGTAACGTGGGCGTGGCCAGCGATCCATCGAATCTTCGGTGCCAAGAGGAGGTAGCAGGTTCGGAAAAACGAGCAACGCGCACGAGAACTCCAAGAAATTGTATTTCGAAACAGCACGTTCCATATACAGAATCATCTTAGACTTTAACAGTTCCATTTGGCAGGACTATGCTAATTAAGTTGCAAAAGTGACGGATCGCTACTGTCTATAAAAAATCGATAAATCAATCAAATCATTCGGTAAGACCGGGTGTGAGCTTTGAACTCCAACCATATTCTGGGCGTTTTTTGTTTTTTTAAACAAAGTAAATAAAGCTTTAATAAGGTCTCAAATCATAAACTTGACAATTTTTTTATGTCACTGTCCAAATATTTTTCAAAACCTTGTCGATTATGACCTTAGTCGATCTGTCAGGTCAGTGGTCAGTGGGCCTCGCAAGACCTCCGTCATTTCTAACAAACACCACTTAACCTATTCCAACTCAATCCCTCCCTTTACGCTCCTCAAGGTTTTCTCTTTTGTGTGTGTATGTGTGTGTGTGTGTGTGTGAGAGAGAGAGAGAGAGAGAGAGAGAGAGAGAGAGAGAGAGAGAGAAAGAGAGAGAGAGAGAAAACATTGTGGAAAATGAAGAAAATGCTTGTTACAAGCAATTTCTTTATAATCTACAATGATTTCAGCCCAAAAGGACGAAAATAACTAAACTCCATCAACTCTACAGCTTCTTTCAATTTGGACCGGTCTAAGATATTGTTGTGTGAAAAAGGGTTAAATGATTCGATCGCATTACATAGTATGCAGAGAAGCCCTACCGAATGAAGAGGTCTCATGGGTTCGATTCCCGGTGGCGGCGGCACAAATCCTTTCTGTTATTTGTCTCTAACCAATGGGTGGATAATCGTTAACCTAATTGGGATACCAGCTGGGGGCTAGGAAATAATGTAATGGTGGTACTGGTGCGAGATATACCAGGAATCTTTTGTTATGTGCTCCAGCCGACACGATATAACTTAAAGATTATTAAAGGGGGTTAAATACCATTCAAACAAAACCAACCTAATGAAGAAAAACATTTTTGCAGGTCTTTAGCGGGATAAAGTATATTGTTATGCTTTCATTTTTAAAATGCTTAGAAGTTCTGAATTTAGAAATTAAAAAAAAAAAAAAAAAAACAACTTTGCCTCACTTTCTTTTCTGGGGTCGTGACCTTTGCTGGGCGAAACTAGGGGTAAATGGGGTTCGATCTTCAGCTGAGTAGTTTCACGGAACTTTAATTAAATAATCTTCTCTTATATAATATGGCCAAAACCTTACCCATTCCTTGAAAAGGAAAGAAAAATAATATCAGGGAGAAAATCCAAAGAAAACCGGAAGTCATCACTTCTAGATAATGACGTCATCCGTCGATTACTTTAGAAATCGGTTGAGAGATCGTTTCTCCTCTAGATTGTATCGTAATTACCTTAAACAGACTTTAGTTTGTACTAGAGTTCATCTAACTAGACCAAAACAAAACGAAGATATATCTCATTGAGTTTCTATCACCGATACGTCGATAATCCGATCATCTTTCCGCCTTGTGACAATATGGCGGAAGCGGAAGTCAGCTGTTCAAGTTGTCCGGAATGTTGGTCTATTCATATTGATAGGGATGACATTTGTTTTGATTGGTTTACGTGTCATCGAATCAAATATGATTGTAGGTAGGACTGCAAAGGTCAGCAAAAAATGTAAATACAGGCGATTTGGTCAATTTAGGTCAAAATATCCTGTCAGAGCTTAATTATACCAAAAGTTTAGCGGTTAAAATACAGTGATTATTGCTTTAGCGACGCCCTCTATTCAGCAACCACTTTTATTAAGCGGCAATGATCAAAATTACCTTTCACAGAGCATGACCTTTTTTGAAGTCGAAGAATTCGCTTAGAAATACCGTTAGCAAACCCTATAATATTTTAACCCTTTCCCCTTTTAAAACCGGGATTCTACGTCCCTGTGATTTTATACTTGAGACAACAATGTGGAAAGAGAAGAAATTGCTTGTAACAAGCAATTTCTTCTTTTTCCACCATATTTTCTACTACATAGAATGGTTTCATTTCAAATTGCATCCAATTTTCAATGTCGTCTGCAACCTCTTTCAATTCGGACCAGTCTAAAATTTCAAAAAAACGGAAAAGGGTTAAGGCATTGGAATCATCTCAATGAGATGGTTCTACTGAGTTCGAACATCATAGTGATAAGTGAGAATTATGAAATAATGTATGTATGCAAACAAATCGATCCATCCTAATCATACCACAAAAACTGTATTAAAAGACCACCCTCTTCAGCGACTACTTTTTTGAGGTTCCCCAAAACGGTCGCTTAATTTATTACTATAATATTGTTGTAAGCCTATAGCTTCCCCTTGATTTCTAAAACGTATTCGTCTTTACTTTTGAAAATGCAACTGATGCCAAATTACTTAGAGCTTGCTGGTGAACCCTTTCCCATACTATCACTGGTTTTTACGTCCCTTTATTTCTATACCTGAGGAAACATTGTGGGAAAAGAAGAAATTGCTTGTCACATGTTTCTCTTTTTTCCACAATATTTCCTAACCCTATTGATTGATTATTTTTCCAATAAAATCAACTTTAAAGTGTCGTCTGCAAAATCTTTTGATTTGGATTGGTCCAAAGTATCGCAAAACAGAAAAAGTTAAGATAGTCCCATTTCACATCAGCTCCTTTATCCAGTTCCACCCCGCCCCCCCCCCCCTACCCGACTTTTGGCGCCCCTCAAGAAAAAGGCTTTGAAACCATTGTGTTAAATGAAGAAATTGCTCGTTACAAGTTTGACTGTCGTCTGCATCATCTATGATTTTTGGACCAATTTTAAATTTTTATCGTCTGCAAATGGGTTAAAATGATAACGGTTAAAACTAATGTACACTAAATGCCCTCTCTTTTGTTGCATGTAGTGAAAGAATGTCAACTCTACATTATACCCGCCTATTACATACTAAAGGAATGCAAAGTGTCATAACAAAACGGTACCACAGAATGCTTGTTTGGTGGGGATTTGTTGTTGTTGTTGTTGCTGCTGCTGCTGCTGTTTGTTTTTGTCGTTGTTTTGTTTAGTTTGTGTTGGTTGGGGAGGTGGGGGGATGGGTGGGTGCGATCTCATTCTGTGAGTCAAAGCTATATCTAGTCCTAGTAAGACCAAAATATCGTAACTACAGCTTATCAAATCTATAGTAAGATATCTTCGTCGCCACGGGACGTAGTGAGCCTGTATGTCTATTGTTAATACGCATTTTCTTTGTCAAGAACAGCATTTTTTTTCTACCTTTCAAAAGGAATGAGTGTGATACATTTTAATGTGAAAACGTGGCATTTCTAATGAATGGCAAATCGCCCTTGTCAATTAGAAACAATTAATGAAAATAGGAAAAAAAACATGCGATGCATTTAGTCCGAATATCAACCCTTTCCCGTTTTTCAGAATTTTAGACCTGTCCAAATTTAAAGGATTTGCAGACAAAAATTAAAGTGGATTTAATTTGAAAATAAATATTCAGTAGGGTATCAAACATTGTTGAACAAGAAGAAATTGCTTGTCACAAGCAAGTTCTTCTTTTTCTACAATGTTTTCTCGATTACAAAATCACATGGACGTAAAAAACAGTGGTTGAACAAGAAAGGGTTAAACAGCGTTATTTTGCAAAATTAATGACAAGTCACGTGTAAAAATAAAGTAAACAGGTTGTTTGGTTTGGCGACCTAAACGTAGCAACGACAGCTTGAATAACCTGTAGTTACGACGTTTAACTCGCCAAACCATAAAATGCTTCAAAAAACGTCGGCCAATGCCGGAGTTCTAAGTTCACTTCTGGTTGAAATGAATTATTTGACAGCTCAATTGATTCTTTTATAAACGGCACTGATTGGTCAATGTCTGCGAGTTTAAAACGACGACGAGAATCATGCAGGCGGGACCATAGACTGTATTGCTGTCCATAGATGAAAGCAGGTCGCTAGTTTATTGCCCCTGGGGCTATGATAATACGAAAAAAAACACAGCATTTTTATCTATGACTCGTACGGGAAAGAAAACGAATACCTATCAAAAGACATGTAAGCCCTGGGTTGTAAGCAAATCCACAAAGCGATCGCCCGCTATCCAATCTACCACTCACATTTTTACATCAACTCTTTTGACCCCCGCCATTGTTCCCTTTCATCAGGGGTCAAGGGGCTCAGGTTACGAGCAACCGTTCATTTCTGATATATAAGTACGTAAGTATGCAATCTCGAACATGTCAACATCATATTATATCCTTGGTCCTTCTCCTGACATTATTGTTACACGACATGCGAAAAGAGACCAGGAACCATCTAGAAAGTGCGAAAAGTATCGATTCTGGTCAGCCTGCGCATATTGTGCAGGCTAACCAGGATCGAAATCTTTCGCAAGAGGCAAATTTTCCGAATGAAGATGGTCATTCTACCTGACTATAAATACATGTACTTATTTTCGCATAAGAAACTAATCAAGATGGTAAGGTCCTGGATCCTGTATCTTTCATTTGCCGTCGATGGGTGTCAAAAACGTGGTAGCTACATTTTTATTCAAGCTGTACCTATGACACTTCAGTAGCTCAGCAACGGAATTTGTTATAAAAAACCTGATGGTTCCTGCTTGGGATTACGCGTTAAATGTGATTTCATCCAAAATTTTAACCCGTTACTAGACGACAAAATTTTAGAATTGTCGAAGCTAGAAATCGCATATTACTTTTCAAATTATGTCTAAATTGAAAGATCGGTGATGTATAGAGTAGAAAACATTCTGAGAAAAAGAGATATTGCTATGTTTGAAAGCGGGATTAGTAGGCAGTGGGTTGAACTAGGGCTTTGCTTTGCTTTGATTGCCATTGAGTCACCTTATTGTGAGGACTACACATGCACTGCAGACTTGAAAAAAAATGAACAACTCTTTTAACAGCGGCAAAACATTTGCAAAAAAATCTGGGGCAATAGCCCAACTATGGATCTCAAATCTTTGTGTAAGTAGTCTTGCGTCTAATTATCATCGTTTAATTTCGGAGAAAGAACCGTTCTTTAAGTCTTTTTCAAGACTTGCACCCAAAGAGAGTTTGTTTGAATGGGGTTTTACGCCGCTTTCAACAATCTTTCAGTTATATCGCGGCGGCTGGAGCACCTAACAATGGAATCCTGGTATTTCTCACACCAGTACTACCATTACATCCTTTCCTAGCCTCCAGCTGCTATCTCACATAGGTCTACGATTATCGACCCATTGGTGAGAGACAAATACACCCAAAGAGAGACGACGGGGTCCATTCACTGCTGACTATTTTCACAGTTGCAATTTCCTCCGAAGAGTCTCAACCAACCAGTTTGCATGACAACAAGATTTTAAACATGTCCAAATTGAAAGAAGTTGCAGACGACAGTTCAACACCGAAAATTTAAATTAACTGAGAATTAGGATAGAAAACTTTGAGAGAAAAAGAGAAATTGATTATTATAATCAATTGATCTTTTACCCAAAAAGGTTTCCATGAAAATGTCGTTAGAGGGCGTAAAAGCCGTCATTGCGTGGTTATGGGTAAACTAATTCCCATACAGTGAAATTTTAGACTGGTCCAAATTGAAAGAAGTTGCAGACGACAATTTAAAATTGTTGAAACTTTTGAAATCTTTGTCTTTTGGGGTAGAAAACACTGTGGATAATGAAGAAATTGCTTGTAACAAGCAGTTTCTTCATTGTCCACAATGTTTCCCAAAGCTTTTATATTGAGAGGCGTTTAAAAGCGTCATTGTGTGATTATGGGTTAACTCGGGACAATTTGACCACGAATCGAGTATTTTCGGTCTCAAATTGTAAATCTCACTGGGATAACATTATCTGTCGATCACCCGAATCCATTCTAGAATTACGTAGATGATTTAAGGGTCGTTAGACTTGATGTATGACCGCACGTCATTTGCAACGTAATTACGTGGTCTTAGGTTACGTATCATGTTTCCATGGTGATAAAACGGTGTCACCACACACGGTGGTCACGACATAGTTACGAGACCGTCCTTGTGAGCCTATGTGGACCGGCTCTCTCCTGATCAAGTTCTCGTCATCTAAACATTAACCAAGACATTCTAGACTGGTCCAAATTAATAGATGATGCGGGTGACATTTTCGAGTTGGTGAAAATTGTGAAATCTTTACCTTTTATGGTAGAAAACAGGGTGGATAATGAAAAAAATTGCATATTAAAAGCAATTTCTTCATTTTCCACAAAGTTTTCAAAACCTTTTTCTTGAAGAATGTAAAAATACGGGATTGTGTTGGAATGAGTTAACGAAAAGTTACCCGTCAATTTTGCTTATGCGAGCCACCTCTATTAACCCCTTTCCCAAAACGACAAAATTCAAGCCTGGTCTAAACTGTTTATGAAATTTTAGATTTTTTAAAACCTTCTTGGTAGTAAATATTGAGGAAAAATGAAGAAATTCCTTGTTGCAAGTAATTTCTTCAATGTTGTCCTAATTAGTTTCCTTGAGGAGCGTTAAAAAGCGTCATTGTTTGGGAATGGGTAAAGTGGCCACTTTTATTAAGTAACCGTTATAAAAAATACTTTCAAAAAGTATATGCTTTTCAAAAGTTGGAGAATTTGCTAAAAAAATACCGTAATTAAACCCCATGCTACTAGAACTCATTAGAATCGTCCCATTGAGACGATTCTAATGAGTTCAATGTGAAGATTCCAATGAGTTCGAACAATATAGGGTTTGGTGAGAATTATGAAATAATCTATGTATGTAAGCAAATCGATCCATCCTAATCGTGTAAAAACATGTTTAAAGCGACCTTTCTTTTTAGCGACCACTTTTTGGCCTTCCCTTGAGTGATAGCTAAACACAAATTTGTTGATTACTTTTCTCATTCACAATAAACGTTGTGTTAAGCGACCACTCAATCTATCTAAAGCTACCATTCTCTTAACCCTTTACCATACAATCACTTGTTTTCACGTCCCATAGGTTTTGTATTAAGGAAAACATTGCAGGGAAAGAAGAAATTGCTCGTTACAAGCAATTTCTTCTTTCCCAACAATGTTTTCTACCCTTTACATTGGTTATTTATCAATTTAAATGCGCTTGGAATTTTCTGCAGCCTCTTTCAAATTACAGTAGTCTAAAATTGTGTTGTATGGGAAAGGGTTATTAAACGACCACTTTTGGCCGTCCTTTGAGTGGTCGCTCAATACAATTTTTACTGTATTAATAAAGACACTTACAACAGTTTTACGCAGAAAATCGTATTTGAAAAGTTTCCATTCATTTGTGTTTAAATAAAGAAAGAAAAAAAATGAAGTAGAAATACTCCAGTTTCCCTTTTAATTGGTACAATATGTCTCCCATCTGTTCGCCTGATCAACCGATAGGAATATATACGTTGGGGTTTTTGAATAGAAAAGTATTTTAGGGTACACCTTTTATTGCGGTCGACTCCGGGTCTCAACCCAATTTCACCATATGACTAATTAACATTCTTTGTTAAATCGTCCGTCTGTCTGTCAATCAAAAATTTAAATCTTAACTTCTTTGCACTCGAACATTAACCCCTTTTCGGGACATTCTTTTGTCCAATGATCGAAAGATTTACTTCTTTAAATTACGGATTCGAAAAATTAAAATGAAGCAGTGAATCATTTTTTGCCTATTCCCGCACAATGAAGAAACACTTCCACAAAAAATTTCCACAATGATTTCTACCCAGAAAATTTTAAAAAAAAATCTAAAGATTCCATTAACTTTAAAATGTCGTCTGCAATTCCTTTCAATTCCGACCAGTTTGAAAAAAAATTCGCCTGGTAATGGCCAGTTGCCGGAGTGAGATTATCCCTTTCTATATTAATATTCGATATATTACACCTTAAAAATTGTGTCAGGTTGGCAGGTACCGTTTAGTCCTTTTATCATTTGCTAAAGCATTATACAGAGGAAGGAAAACGGGCTGTAATAACCCTTTCCCGTGTTGTTGTTGTTGTTGTTGTTTTTTTCTTTTTTTTGACTGGTCCAAATTCAAAAAAAAAGTTGCAGACAATATAAAATCGGAAGCAATTTGAAACGAAACCATCTTATGTGTGAAAATATCATTGTAAAAGAAGATTTTGCTTGTTACAAGCAATTCCATCTTTTTCCACAATGTTTTCTCAAGTATAGAATCGCAGCAACGTAAAATCCCGGACTTGTAGAGGAAAGGGATAGAACAGTATTACGTACTATCACAAACTTGTGTTCCCGTCGTCGTGATCACGTGATCTCACCGTCGTATTCTCGCGCCTCGCACGGAAAAACGCGATGGCCCTATCGGCATTCCGTATTCTCCCAGCGACATCTGAGGAACAAAAAGTACTGAAGCGAATTTTAAAATTGACCGATTTAGATAAGATATACCTCATAGCAAGTAGCATGCAATACATGTCAAGTTTGTTTGTTTTGTTGTTGTTTTGTTGTTGTTGTTTTGCTTTGTTTTAATTGGGTATCAAGGTAGGCAACTAAGTTGAACATACAGAAATATAATGGGTAACCTTCTCTTCACAACAACTGTAAAAATCTAACTTTGAGTCATTAAGCATAATTTACACCTTTTTGATTATTTATTTATTCATTCAATTATTTATTTCATAATAGACCTGTACTTAAAGCACGGTCAGCAGTCAACATAGCAACAAGTGCCACATATCCTCAGATTTATAGAACGGATAAGGTAAATTTAAAAGTAAATATTGTCGAATTACTTTCAAAAGCGTCGTAACTACAGCTTGAATCAAGCTGTAGTTACGACGTTTTTGAAGTAAGTCGAAGATTACATCTGATCAGCAGGTATTATTCAACAAATTCTAATAAGTCACAGCTGTTTGGGTCGTCATTGGCTCTGTCGCGCTTTCATTTGCATGCAGCTCGCCTTTGTCGTATATAATAAATATAGGTCGCAACCCGACATTTCTTCACGTTTTTCCGTCAAGATTTTTTTTTCCGTCTTTATTTGTTATAAAACGAGCTTTTTTAACAAAATGCCGGATTTTCTTTTTTTTTAGAGGAACAGTAGGTAGCGTCAGGGATAAGTGTGGTCTCTGATCGGTTCGCAATGATCTTTACCCATTCCCACACAATGATCCTTTTTGACGCCCTCATGAAAACGATTGAGAAAACAGTATGTAAAATGAAGAAATTGCTTACAACAGATTTTAAGATGGCGCTATCCTACCAATCAAAACGTTTCACGATTTTTACGATATTTCACTTCGTCGTTTGAGGTGCAAAATGTCGCAAATACAGCTTTATTCAAGCTGTATTTACGACATTTTGCTCCCCCAACGACGTTTTTCTTTAATGTCCATTCACCTTACAATAATTAAAAGCAACTTTATCAGCATATCTCTACACAGATTTTCATATAACTATGTATGATATTCTATCATTGCCAAAATATGCTCATAATTATCCGTAATTTCATGGACATATACCGTATATTGGCTACAAAAATATCGTAGCTACAGCATTTTTCAAGCCTAACGACGATTTGTGTCTCGAAAAAAAAGGACTTTTTCTAACCCTCTTGTAATTTAGCAATGAACGTCCATCACCGGGGTCCATTTCCTTGCGAGGAGTCAATTATTCTATATGCTCCCTTTTTTATAAAAAGTACAACACCCCCATAAGGTAAATACGTCGTGTGGCTAATTTGCATACAGACTCCCCTAATCCATTTTTATATGTAAAAACGTAGATATATTAAATTTACGTATCATTAATTCAGCGCCCGCTTGCCATCTGCTCAGCAAAAATTAGCTATCAAATTAGATTTTTTTTTCAGTGCATTGACACAGTTTATAAAAAGTGGAACCTTCGGTGAAGATCATCGTTTTCTTTTCGGTTTAAAATGGATCTTAGATTTTTGTTATCACTCAATCATTTGTCTGCATTTTCAATATATTGTTGTATTAATCCATTACCACACAATCCCCCTTTTTTCGCCCCTCAAGAAAGAAACTTTGGAAAACCATGTGGAAAATGAAGAAATTGCTTGAATTAAGCAATTTCTTCATTATCCACATTTTTTTCTTCTTCAAAAGACAAAGGTTTAAAAGATTTCACCAACTTAAAATTCTCGTCTGCATCTATTTCAAATTTGAACCTGTATAAAATTTTATTGTGTAGGAATGGGTTAAAAAGAATTATCTGCAACAGCTCATTTCTTTTATTTTCAAAAGACCTCGTAACACAATGTTTGATGGTTATTTCGATTAGCCCATTCCTTGAAGGCAAAATTTTAGACTGGGACAAATTCAAAGAAGTTGCAGATGACAATTTCAATTTGATGAAATTTTAAAAACCTTTTGTCTTTCGGTATAGAAAACATTGTGTATAATGAAGAAATTGTTTGCTAAAAGCATTTTGTCTTTATTTTCAAGAATGATTTACAAAGCATTTTCTTCTTTGAAAGCATCAAAAGGCGGGACTGTGTGGGAATTGGTTAACCCATTCCCAATAGTGACACTCTTGGCCGCCCCTCAATAAAAGCAATAGGGAAAACATTGTGTAAAAAGAAGAAATTGCTTGTAACAAGCAATTTCGCTTGTAACAAGCAATTTCTTCATTTTACACAATGTTTCTACCCAGAAAAATGAAAAAATCTAAAATTTCATAACCTTCAAGTTGTCGTCTGTAATTCCTTTCAATTTGAACCAGTACGGTAATTGGTTAAAACATTGTCCAAAAAAGGGGGAGCTGCAGAGCCGCACGTACCCTGTAATGGTATACGGGATAAGAAAAGAAAAGATTCACATACAGCAGATACCTGCATGGTTTAAAGATATTTTTTTTTTAAATCATTCAATTGCTGACTAGCCTAGTTTTACGTTCAAAATTGGCACGTGGCTTCATTTGCATACAGGTTTCACATTATTCGAGAGCTTATTAAAATTGACGCGATATGGTGTCGATAAAAAAAATCTGGGTTAGTTACTTATGGGCTCTCATTTTAAAATTGTCTTCTTATCGCAATTCGGCGAGCGACATTGATAATTAACTTTTTAAAGGGATTGGCCCTTTTGTACCTCAACAAATTAACCCAGTTTTCTTCTTAACCATTTCTCAGACGACAAAACTGTATACTGGTCCATATTAAAGAAAGTTGTAGACGACAATTTAAAGGTAATGGAATCTCGTCGCCGTTGTTGTAGTTGTTGTTGTTGGTGGTGGTGGTGGTGGTGATTATAATGATGGTGCTGATGGTGGTAATGATTATCTTTGTTAGTAGAAAACACCGTGGTGAATGAAAAATATCCTTCTGACAAGCATTTTCTCCATTTTTCACAATGTTTTCCCATTTTTTTCTGGAGGAGCGTCAAAAGGCGGGACCGTTTGGAAATGGGTTAAATTGGTTCGCTGCTGTCTCGGTATCAGTATATCTAAGGGGAATAACCCTATCAGTCTGCACATTCGGTAACTTTGGAATAGTTAAAATTCTATCGACTATCCTTTATTACAAATTTTTAGACCTGTCAAAATTCAAAGGTTTTGCAGATGAAAATTTAGATTGGATTTTTTTTAAAAAAACAACAATTCACTAGACTAGAAAGATT
This sequence comes from Fragum fragum, assembly GCA_946902895.1. Classification (NCBI taxonomy): domain Eukaryota; kingdom Metazoa; phylum Mollusca; class Bivalvia; order Cardiida; family Cardiidae; genus Fragum; species Fragum fragum. The sequence goes on from OX336368.1 coordinate 18,411,705, forward strand.
GTGGAAAAAGAAGAAATTGCTTGTTATAAGCAATTTCTTCTTTCTACAATGATTTCTCAAATATGAAATCACAGGGACGTAAAAATTAGGTATTAAATAGGAAAGGGTTAAAATTGAGATCTGCAACTTCTTTCAATTTAGACCGGTCTAAAATTTTTCCTGTCTGGTAACGAGTTAGAACAATTTTCACCAGACAACTTCTAATACGTAAGAGCTTATAAAGATCGTATTTACTTTGATAGTTGCGATTTCATAATTGATAAATTCTTTGTAGAATCTAAACGTGCATTCTAAATATTTTACGGGCCTCCTATTGTTCAAGTGATATATCACGTCTCAGATTTCCCCATTTTAACGATTTGTTATTATTCCATTCACTTCTTTGTTCCAAAGTAAAAATTAAAACGCATTTTCTTATAACAAACGGACAGGTTTCTGCTAAATATGGTAAAATAGCAAGATTCTCTGTACCGTGCCATTTTCGAAATAGCGCAGTCGGTAGCGCATAAGACTCATAATCTTCAATTATGGGATGTCATGGGTTCGATCCCCGGCAGTTTGCACATATTCTTTCCGACATTTGTCTCCACCAATGGGTGAATAATCGTAAACCTAAGTGGGATAGCAGCTGAAGGCTAGGAAAGGGTGTAGTCGTAGCACTGTTGTGAGAAATACCAGGAATCCATTGTTAGGTGCTCCAGCCGCCGCGATATGACTGAGATACTGTTAAAAGTGGCGTTAAACCCAATTCAATCAATCAATCAACCAATTAATCAATCGAAAAAAATAATAATGACAATAATGAAATAAAATAAAATCGTTGTTGTCGAACACCCTAGACTAGTGACCCTGTCCCATTTACCCTGCTCTTTGATCTTGTATCGTAAGATTAGGACAGGTTCGCCAGTCAACGGACACCCAAGCTGGCGAAATTACAGAATTATCGAAGCTGTAGTTTTAGGCATCTAACTGGTTCTTCGTCGATATCTAGCCGAAGAGTTAAAATAAATTGTGCGACATAGTAAATCATAAACCCATTTGACATTAACATACTGCATAAAAATTGAATTAATTCATTCACTGTCCCGCTTGTATATTCATTCATAAAAATAATACTTTCATTCATGTATATTGTTTCACGAAGATAAAACTGAATTTTTATCCTTTACATTTAGTGCAAGTTTATTCTTCTAAAAAGGGGGCGAAAGGAATGATTAACCTATAACAGACAGAAAATTTTAGACTTGTTCGAATTGAAAGGAGTTGCAGACGACAATTTTAATCTTATGAAATTTTGGAATTTTACCTTTAGGGTAGAAAAAATTGTGGCTAATGAAGAAATTGCTTGGGACAAGCAATTTCTTCCTTTTCCACAATGTTTTTTAAAGCTTTTTTCTTGGGGCGTCTAAAAGCGTCGTTGACTGGGAACAGGTTTAGATAAAGAAGGTTTCGATGATTTTTGATATTCGAAATACCTTCAAATCCCATACCAAGACGACCAAAATTTAAAAAAGGCATCAGAAGAAAACTGAACTTAATTCTATTTATAAAAAAAATATAATCGCAAAGGGGATTAGAAAATATTGTTGGAAAAGTAGAAATTGCTTGTTATTAGACATTTCTTTATTTCTAATGATGTTTGAATGCCAATTTACTTCAACGCTTTAACTTGAAATGCCGGATTCTGTAGTAATGGGTTTAACCGCGTTATGTACATTAGGAAATGTACGAATGTCATCACAAATGAAAGAAAAATAATACAGAAAAAATAATGGAGAAACGGATGTATATGGCGAGGGAAATCTTTTATTTTATCCCATTGAAGATATCTACAGCCTGACGTTAAATATATCGTCCACAACTTGCAGATCGCGCCTTCAGGCAAAGAATAAATCGACCAATTAAATAATTCATTTAGACCGGAGGAAAACTTTGAACTCCAACATACGCCGACATTTATGTGAACCATTTTTGTTGGTTTGACGACTTAAACGTCGTAACCACAGCTTATGAAAATGTCGGGTAATGTCGCTGTTCAAAGTTCACTTCCGGTCTAGATAAATGATTTGATTAGCCGATTGATGCCATTATTGACGGTGGAAAAAAGACGAAATCGCTTTTAACAAGTTACGTTAAACTATCATGGCATTTATCTTTTTCAATGCACACGCGAACTTAAAAAACGTCGTCTGCACCTCCTTTAACCCATTACCAAACAACGACGTTTTCTAAAACCCAATTGAAATACGATCACAGAACTTTTGTAGGAAAAAGAAAAATTGCTTGTCACAAGATGTTTCACCTCTTCTTACAAAGTTTTCTAACCTATATGACACTTTTCCCCCAATTTTAGCAAAATCTGAAATGTCATCTGCAACTTCTTTCTATTTAAGCTAGTCTAAAATTTTGTGGGTTAAGTAATGATAAGTCAGAATCGTGTCATTTTCGTATACGATTGAACAGGTTTATATTGCCCTTTAACCCATTACCAGACGACAAAATTTTAGACTGGTCCAAATTGAAAGGAATTGCAGACGACAATTTAATTTTTCATGGAATCTCAGGTATTTTTCAACATTCTGGGAATTAAATATTGTTGATAATGAAGAAATTGCTTGCAACAAGCAATTTCTTCATTTTCCACAATGTTTTCCAAAGCTTTTCTTTCTTGGGGGCGTTTAAAAGAGTCATTGTGTGGGAATGGGTTTAAAGGCCTATATTCTTTTTCATATAAGCTATTTACTAGCAATTTAGTCGAAATTATTTCCATAAGATTTTTAATGATGAACAAATGACACATGAGTCTGAATTCTTGAATTTCAATTAATACTAGAAAGTTTGGCCCCATCAAGCAATCTCCCATCTTCCATTAAAACCATCTGACCGTATAAAAACAGACTGACGAAGGACGTTAAAACAGTTAAACTCAATAATGGCGGACATTAAAAGTTAAATGTTATGACAGTTAAACTTTGATTTAATGACTGTTATATTCTTTAGAAATTTCATAAAAACGTCAATTTTTCTTGACCGTTAATCGCTTTCAGAATCTACTGCGAAATAACCCATGATCAGACAACACAGTTTTAGACTGGTCCAAATTCAAAGATGTTTAAGACAATTTAACCCTAATTTCACCATTTAGAGTTTGGGCTTGCTCGTATATTAACTTTATTTCTTTTTTTTTTCTGTTAACTAAACAGCTCTATGCAATACCATGGACCAAATTGCATCTTATTTTCCACAATATTTTCAATCCTACTGAATGATTATTTTTCAAATTAGTTCAACTCAAAATTGTCATCTACAAAGCCTTTGAATTTGGACCAGTCTAAAATTTAAAAAACGGGAAATAGTATTCCGACGATATTCTAGAGTTTCTTTCTATTTGACCGCCAGAGAAAAATACAAGAAAAAAGTATGATTTTTTACCGTAGAACGGTCAGAGACCCGGGCTTATTTCAGTGACCTCCTAGTGATAAATGGCAAATGCTGAGACATTTTCGGGCAGCCGGACTCCCGATGTTAGGATGTCTAAATTGAAAACGGACCGTGAAACGAAATATGAGAAAACATACACACGTTTTTGATGTCAATGAATATATCCTTTCTTTTGTTTTTGAGTAAATAGTTAAATAGGTTTCGAGGCAGGGGAAAAAACACTCTGGCTCTGCAAGGTTACAAGAAATCCAACCGATGGTATTGGCGTCCTTTTTTTTCTAATTAATATGTAAGATTTCGTAGCCCTCCGACTATATGGTTGATACCCACGTGATCTGCGACAGGAACTCGAACCCTGCAGACATGGCTGAGTTATCCCAACCTATCTCCCTTTAAACCCTTTCATGCACAATTCCGGGATTTTACGTTGCTGTGATTCTATACTTGAGAAAACAACAATATTTTCTTCTACATAGGATGGTTTCATTTCAAATTGCTTTCAATTTTCATTGTCGTCTGCAACCTCTTTCAATTTGGAGAAGTCTGAAATTTGAAAAAAAAAAACAGGAAAGGGTCAAGACCCTTTTTAAATAGTTGATATGAGAACTAAACGAAGAAGTTAACAATATCGTCAGAAGGCGAACAAAATATCGTAAATACAGCTTTATTCAAGCTGTATTTACGATATTTTGTGCGCCCACCGACGATTTATCGTCGTTCCTCGACCAAAACCTTGTTTCTTAACATGTTCTTGAGGCTGTCATTACGGGTTTTGGTCGCCAAAGCTAGACGATAAGCAGAAACATGCTATACTCTTGGTGATAGTTTAACAACTAATTCATTTTTCTTCAGCTGTTACCGTAAACGCCATCTTCGTCCTCGTGATAATTTAAACAATTTGCATTTTACTATAATTCTAATATCAATTTGGGTAATGCCACCTCTTTAACTTGATAAGAATTTGACTGCCTCGATGATCGAGTGGTATAGGTGCTTGACTCGTGATCAGAAGGTCACGGGTTCGAGCCCAACCGTCACCGGGATGACTTAATAGCCAACCCCAGTCTACCCAGCTGTAGAATAGGGTAGCGCTGGGTTTAGCCTCTCTGCCAGGGACGTGAAAACATCTGGGCTGTAGGTTTCGAGAGCGACTGTATAAGCTTAAATCTTTCATTGCAATCGAACAAAAATAAATTAGTATAAACTAACTTGATATCTTTTGACGACAGTCGGACGTAGAACCCAATTAGCAGTATTCTTGAGCACTAAAAGTCCCCGGAGGAATATTTTGTAAAAAAAAAAGGGGGGCAATTGTGTAGATATACGCTATTTTAAGGCTTAACGTTTAATAAGCAATTTTAACGAGCCTCTCTTTCGAATGCCACGTTATTCTGGCATTGATTAGACTTTAAGTGGCTGCAGAAAACTGACTGCCGGTCATTTGCAGTATATCAAATGCTCTGACCACCCCGTGCAAAACGGTGGTTCTGTCAGTCTTTTAACATTTTAATGGTCTGAAAGCGGATACACAAATTTAATAAACAGACCGTCTTTATGGGTTTCAAGTGTCTTGAATTAAAATCCAAGCCATGTCTTAAGATCTGACGTTTTAGTCGTTAAATGCAAAAAACATGAGATGCACTTAAATGTGGTTGAAAAATCATCGTTTGGCGTGAAATGTCGTATCTACACCTTTATTCAAGCTGCAGTTACGACATTTTGCACACCCAATCATGATATGTTGATTGGTATGGTCCAGTTTCATTTTATTTTCAGGTATATGTATGTGCCAACAATACACTGATCTATAAGTGTTGGTCTCGAATAGGTCTGAAAATGTTAAAGATTTCTATTGGATTCCAATAATCAATCGGTATAGATTTTATTTGGAATGGGTTATGAATCGAAATGTGAATACAAGCGTTTTATAATGCACACAAACCCGTTTCCAAATTAGCTATAAACCAGTCAGGTCAAAGTAAATTTGTCAAGCGATCGCAATAAGCTTGCAATCCTGAAAAGGAAAGCTACCCCCCCCATCACTAAAATACGACAGAGCATATTCTTCCAACTTCGGTTAAAATGTTATAAGATACACCCTTAGAATTTTTAGGATGTTTTAGAAGCCAAGCGAAAGCGACGTTGAATAAATAAGGCCAATGATTGTTGCACTATTTCAACAAACCGTTGACTCAAGCCTTAAGGTTGTAAACAAGAGAAGTAACCCGCCGACAGAGTCGGTAAATAGAGTTTGTCGTCAATGGACCCCATACCAGTGTAGGAATTTTCAACAACTAATTGTAGAAGAATGATATCATTATGTATTGGGAGACAGGCAGGTAGGACTTCACAAAGTATGGCGCACTAAACGGGTCCAAAATCTACTTTAGGTCTTACACGCTAAATTAAAACGCTCAAACGCTCATATGATACAGGTGCACTAACAAACTTGATGAGTGCGCGTTGAAATGCTGGGCGATTCACTTACCGAGCTGTCTTCGCAATGTAACCGTTTCTTAGTGATTCGAGGCTGGTTTAGGTATTCTGAAATTCCGCTACACAGAGCGATTACGAAATGGTAGGTTGAATGTTCTAAGCTTGGTTGAAGCTGGTTCATCGGTTGATAAATGATTCTGTGGGTTGATGGACCACCAGCTTGACACCTGACCCATCTCTATCCGGCGCCTTGCTTAAATCATTACCACACGGCAACATTTTAGACTGATCCAAACTGATAGGAATTGCAGAAGATAATTTAAAGTTGAGTAAAGATTTGTTCAACTTTCTCGATAGAAAACATTGTTGAAAATGAAGAAATTGCTTGTTGCAAGCAATTTCTTCATTTTCAACAATGTTTTCTCAAATTGTTTTTCTTGTAGGCGTCTCAAAAGCACCATTTTGTGGGAATGGGTTAAAAAGGTCAGTGGAGGTACTCTGCACCCCAATACGAAGTGCCTTATAAGCCAAAAAAGGCTGGTGCTTTCATCGCAAACGAAGCCTTTTCTTTCTTCAAAACAGAAAGTAATCTAGCGATTTCGCCCACTCTAGCGTATACTTCCAATGTTAACTTTGTTTTTCTTCATAAAAATTCGGGAAATGAAAAGTCTGTTAACTTAACGACTCCGCATTTTATAACGGTCAGGCTTTTTGAGATTGTTTATTTTCGTTTGTTTAAAACTGACAGTCTAATATTTTCTCCCCGAGTATCTGTCTTTAAAAAAGATGGGTCGGTCGTAAACCCCAATCTCAAGTGGACGTCCTGAAACGAAACAAATTTCACAAAGAACGTCTTTGAAAGACATTTTTCTTCCGTTCGCTGGGTCTTCTCATAAACGGGTAATTAGCAATTACTAGCCCTGAACAGTAACTCTTTTTCCTCAAATCAATTTAGTTTAGTCATTTACGAGTACAAATCGTTGGACGGCGACGTACATGTTATAACTAGAACTTAAGTTAGGTGTAGTTACGACGTATTTATCGACAATCGACGAACCATCCATTTAGAAGAATTGATGATTTGATGTTAAGGAATTCAGGACATTATTTGGTGGTATTTTATTGATAGCATAAAATAAATAGATTTCTTACCTTTAAAGCCAATGATCATTTGTGAGGTTTGGTAATTTTTTTGTTATATACAGTCAAACTTGATCAAGCGACTACCTCTATTAAGTAACTACTTTTATTAAGCGACAACAATCAAAATGCCCATAAGCTTTTGAGAAGTTGAAAAAATGTCGAAAATACCGTAGCTTAACCCATTGTTATTTGGACTCATTAGAATCGTCTCAATGAGACGATTCTAATGAGTTCGAACAACATATTGAGAGAGATTTCTGCAGTGATTTATTTATACAAGTAAATCGACCCATCCTAATCATGTCACAAACATGTATTAAACGACCGTTCTCTTAAGCTACCACGTTTTGACTGTGTTTTGAGTTGTCGCTTAATACATGGTTAATGTACAGTATAATGGCATTTTCTGTGCCTGGCCCATTTGAAAGTATCTGCCCAAAGCTTTGTACAGCTTATTTTTTACGAATTTATTTTAGTTCGATTGCGACGAAAGCTTTAAGCTCATAGAGTCGCTCTCGAATATCCACAATCCAGATGTTTTCACGTACCGAAACGAAAGGCAGTGGCATACAGCTGGGTAGACTTGGGGTGGCTTTTAAGTGTCATGCCCGGTGAGAGTGGAGCTCGAACCCGCGACCACCAGAATATGAGTCAAGCATCGGTCATCGAGTGTACAGCTTAAGTTGCAAGGCAGAATGACAATGAACTCCACTAAAATGTAATAAATCCGTAACCAGTTTACAATGATACTATACACTATCAATATTACTGGCAATAAGTCAAAAAGTGCTGAAATTACTGTAAGCTATAGCAATGCATGACTTTATTCAGTAATCTTCTTTGTCAAAGCTTATCATGAATAATGAAATTTAGAAAACCTTATCCTTGTAGGGTAGAAAACAGTGTGGAAAATGAAGAAATTGCTTGTTACAAGCAATTTCTTCATTTTCCACACTGTTTTCAAAGCTACTTTCTTGAGAAAGCGCAATTGAGTGGGATCGGGTTAAATACCGTGCTTTTGAAGGTGCTGTCTACATTTTCAATAAAGTTAATTCATGTGGCCATAAAAAGCGGCAGCAGAGTTTGCAATATTCATGGAATAAGAACTACTTCTCATGGCGTACGTATTCAATGGATTTAGTCGTTAAGCCTCCAGTGAACTCTGTGAAGATCTCAAAATTTTGGTTGTTAACTTAAACTATCAAAGCTTTGCTAGCTAAAAAGAGATTCAATATCTTGATCAATCTTAACCCTTGTCATGCTTATCCCAAAATATTCCAGCTTGGCAGAAGGCATAAGCAAAGCTCAGTCTGCACATATGTGCAGTCTTAGCTTAGTCTACACCACCTGTTTGTTCTCTGTAAGCCAGAATTGTCCATAAGATCGATTTCTAAACTAATTATTGACCCTGACAGCCAGATCAACAGTGCTATCAGCCCTTTGATTTTAATGCATTTCCGAACAAGGATTTTCGCCAAAACTCTACGAAGTATTGTTAATATAAAGCACTGGCAATATTATTTACAGAGTAATTTCCATTTGCAGATTGGTCAAAACATTAAAATCAATTTTATTGTCAATAATATAAATATTGTATTTACCCTTCAGTGAACATGTTGATCTTAGACGTATAAGATCCAGAATCGCGATCCGTGCCAAGGAAATGGTGTCAAAAGGCACTCTTGAAATAGGCTTCATCTTTCGTCCAAAAGGTGGTTCGGACCATTATTGTATCTATAAGGGCGATCTTCAGATTAGTTTCTTAAGTCTTTGTCAATTCGGCGGAAGCGTCTCCAAACAGACAAGATAAAGAAGTTGTTTTAAAAACGACGATGACACTTTCAAAAGCTATCCAAATAAGCTTCATTACTTGTCTTCCTATTTGGATTATTTGGTAGGCGGTTTATCACGTCTTTTTTTTTTTTTTTTTTTTTTTAAGCTTTAACCTTTTCCAACACAATGACAGTTTTCGATGCCTTAAGATAAAAAGCTTTTGGATAGAAAGGAAAATGAATAAAGTTCTTGTTACAAGCAATTTCTTCATTTTCCACACGAATTTGTTGTCCGCAACTTCTTTGAATTTGAACAAGTCTAAAAATTTTCCGTCCGCAAACGGATGAAATAGATCAAACTCGCGGGTGATTGTATTGCAGTGCAGAGCTGTAGGGAAATATGATCTCTTTTCTGATTTTCTTTGAGACAAACTGATTCCAACCGAGACTAAATATAGAATGTGCCTAGACCAGGTCCAAATCAGGTAGTCTTAAGAATGAGTAATATATTCCTTTTCTCAATCATTTGATATATTTCTTTGAATCCAGGGGCATAAACATCCTATTGTGCTAAGATAACGCCAGATTGACGTTTTTCAATCAAAGTACTGAGAGTACTGTAAGCTAACAAAGCATAGTTTTGTTAAGTAATCTTCTTGTCATAGGTAATTATGAAATATTAAGTGACCGAGGAAAAACCTCATTACAACACGAAAAAATCTTAGACTGGGTCAAATTGAAAGAAGTTGAAGATGACAATTTCAATTTGGTGGATTTAAAAAATCCCTTTTAGGATAGAAAACATTGTTGACATTGAATGGATTGCTTGTCACCAGCAATTTCTACATTGTCCACAATGTTTTCCAAAGCTTTTGAGATGAATCTGCAGGTAGAGTTTGCAATATTCCTATGATATATAAGAACTACTTTTTAAGGCGTAGGCATTCAATGGATTTAGTGGTTAAGCCTCCAGTCCCAGTTTGCACTCGTTGAACTCTGTCTTTTAATTAAATGCTTTGCTAGCTAAAAACTTGTTCTTTACGTGAATTCCTTGGCTAGTGTTTCTTAAGACTCTCTGTCAATTTGGGTAAAATCGATAATGCGCAGTATTTTACCCCAGTTTTCTTTAAAAAGAATTCCAATCCTTTTTCAATATGCAAAGAGTCACAGGTAATTGACTGATTGATCGAATTGGGGTTAACGTCGCTTTTAACAGTATTTCAGTCAGATCGCAGCGGCTGGAGCACCTAACAATGGATTCCTGGCATTTCTTACATCAGTACTACCAGTACATCCTTTCCTAGCCTCCAGCTGCTATCCTACTTACTTGGTGAGAGACAAATGTCGGATAGAATATGTGGCGCCGTCGGGGATCGAACACATGAATCCCTTGATTGCAGATTAGGAGTCTGACGAGCTACCGACTGCGCCATGACGGCGGCGATTCACAGGTAAACAGAGTAAAGCAAAAGAACACGAGACTTTCGTGATGACCAATTACTTACATCCCGTTGACAAATTTTAGATGGGTCTAACTTGAAAGAATTTGCAGACGACAATTTAAAGTTGATGAAACTTGAAAACTCTTTGTCATTTTGGGTAGAAAACGTGGATAACGAAGAAATTGCTAGCGGTCTCGAGTGCGACCACTTTTTGGCCGTCACTTAAGTGGTCACTTGATACAAATTTTACCGTATTTGTTACTGGATGGTTCATTTTCGCGCGACAGGTCACTTTTATGCATGTGTGATGATAATTAATTGTCGCAAAAATTAATGTCGTCTGCATCGCCTTTGAATTTCGTAATTGTTTTTGTTACAGATTATTGCAGTAATAATGTTTATTGCGGTGAGTAAGCGGTCATACAAGGTCAAACAGGAATGAAATATTGAGGGCCTTTTGTCCATCCTCTAAATTAATGCTGTGACTGTAATACTAAAAACAAAAATAATAAATAAACAAAACGAAACCTGTGTTCGCCTAGACTGTTTCACTTGGAAGAGTTAATAATGATACATATTTTTGATAACATCAAACTTTCATAAAACTATTACATGGAATTCAATTAAAATACTGGTGTTCGTTGCTGATGCTGATGCTGTTGTTGTAGTTAGTTAGTCTGTTTGTTTGTTTAATTGTTTTTGTTTGCTTGTTTGTTTGTATTTTATTTTTTCGTTCTCGTTGATGCTTCTGCTGTTGTTGTTGTTTCAAGCAACTTGTTAATACCTCATGTCTCTGATTAATTCGAGTCTGTGGCTTCCAGGTAACTTTCCAGGTAAAATAGTTGGTTTGTGACCTAAAGGTCGTATAACGGAGTTCGAAAATCATATCCGGTCTAAATGTAGGATTTGAATTGTCTATCGATTTTTATTGACAATCATGATCGGCCAATAAAATCTTTCGGTACTCTTCGAAAAAAGCAACTTCTTCGAAGGGAAGGTTTCCCCGTTTCGCCATTTGAGTTACTGTCCCTCAAATAATTGTGACCTGTCAAAGGGCAAAGGACCATATGGGAAAGGCAAAAAGTATAGGCCCCGATCACATTTGGAAGCCTGGTTGAGGTCGAAACTTTTCCCATGCAGCTTGTTTTCTAAATCTGGAATAGCCTTCAACCTTTTTTACTCATATTAACATGTTCTTCCAACTCAAATCAATCCCTATCGGTTCTACTTCCTGGAGATACATTTCGCCGATTGTGTGGGCCAATTCAATAACCAAGATCGATAGGTGCTGCCGGGAATCGAACTCGGGACCTCTTGTTCGGGCAGCCGACTCTCTACCTGTCGACAAAAGACACAAAAGACGGCTTGAGTGGTCGCTTAATACAAGATTTACTGAACCCTTCTCAAGTCATCAAGGGTGGTGAATATAGTTGTTGTTGTTGATATTCCTGTTGTTGTTGTTTTTGTATGTGAATATATCAATGACATTTACTCATTCATGATTACTATTCGGGTGTTGTTGTTGTTGTTGGTGGTGGTGGTGGCCGGCTATTATTAGCATTGTTTGTTGTTTGTTGTTTGCAGCCAAACTTCTGATTTTAACCTATTCCCACACAATCTCTCCTTTTTACGTCCCTCAAGAAAACGGCTTCAGAAAAAAATGTGGAAAATGAAGAAATTGCTTGTTTCAAGCAATTTCTTCATTATACCACAATGTTTTCTATCCAAAGACACGAAAAAAATTTAAAATGCCATCATCTTGAACTTGTTGTCTGCAGCTTCTTTGAATTTGCACCAGTTTGAAATTTTGTTGAATAGGAATGGGTTAAACGGATAATTAATCCAATACACGCGTCATCTTTCCATTGAATAGCGGAAATATTCCGATTACTTTCGATAATTTCCGACCTAGTTTTACATTAGCAACCCAGACTCGCCATTGATGGCGCATACACATTCCAACCTCCCAAATTCATTAATCAGTCCACAAGGAAAGAATGTAAATATTTGAAACATGAAAAATTGGGGGCTAATAAATCTACCATTTATATGTTTGTTTTATCACTTGTACGGTGGGATAAGTAATTTTCGTCGGTCAATTCTCACGATGTTATCGGGCCAATCCCACAAACGGTGACCAGTTCAACATCTTGAGATAGAAGATAGATAGGCAACAAGTGAGAAAATCTTCACCTTCAGTCACCATACAAATTTATATGATCTATTTTTGCAGTCATATATACTAAACCTTTGCCCAGTCTGGGAAAAATATAGTTTGGGTAGAAGTTTGGTCGAGTTTCAGCCTTGTGACAAAGTATGTCGAGAAACTCCTTTAAAACTACTCGTTTTGATGTTTCCTATGGATGAAGGATTTACCTTGTAATAAAGCATTCGTCTGTCTGTCCAATTGACCAATCGCGGCTGTCAATCAAGGAATAAACTGACCAATCAAATAATTTATTCAGTCCGGATCTGAACTTTTCAATCCGACATTGGCCACCATTTTAGTTAAACTTTATTGTTGATTTGGCGACTTAAACGTCGTAACTACAGTTTATGCACGTTTGGGTCACATACCAACCATTTTACTTTTTTTTGTTTTTTTTTTTGTTACATACTGCTGGCCATAAAATTTCCGAAGCGAAACATCTTGTCGGAGTCGATGGGCGTGGCAAATGGAGTAAATGGGCGGGGCCAGCGATTGGTCAATTGTCCGGGTCGCTGGTCCCATCCACTGATTACGCTAGTCACGCCCACTGAGCCTCGACAGGAAGTTCCACTTCGCGATATCAAACGGCGTTATTTTGCAAGACTTGCGGACAGCACCATGTAACAAAAAAATGATATGGTTAGTTGGCGACCTAAACGTTGTAACTACAGATTGAATAACGAATATCGAAGTGAAACTTCCTGTCGGAGTCAGAGGGTGTTTCCAGCAATCTGTAAATCGACAGAGGTGATCTTTCAATAACAGAAACACCTATGATTGTTACCGTTCTATTTTCGTGTCCTAGAAAATGGGACTCTCGAGACAACAAATCGACTGAAAAGGGTTTCCTTCGGGCAAATGTGAAGATAGAACAAAGGGTACGATTCGTTTTAACCCATTTCCACTCAGTGACGCTTTTAGACGCCCCCCAAGGAAAATAATTAGGAAAAAATTGTGCAAAATGAAGAAATTGCTTGTGACAAGCAATTTCTTCATTATCCACAATGTTTTCTATCCAAAAGGTGAAAAAAATTAGAATTTCATGAACTTTAAATTGTTGTCTGCAACTCCTTTCAATTTGGACCAGTCTAAAATATTCTTGGGTGGATATGGGTTATATGAAAAAATGTTGGTGCCTTTGTCTTACGACAATATCTTCTCTCCCCCCCCCCTATTTTTTTCTTCTGAATGTGTTTTCCAAATAGAAAAAAATAGAGTGCGGATAATAATCAGCCATAAAACTCGCCCCGCTGTCTGAAGACTTTAACCGATCACCTTGTTTCCTGTTTAACCAGATTTCCTGACCTTACGGACTGTCGTGACCCAAATATGTCCGCATAATTTATTATTTTTTCTCAACCGTCATGTCTGACCCCCGAGTAAGGTACGAAGACATCAGTGTACGATTTTAGACCCTCTCCTTAAAGAAATACCATAACACATAACAGCCATTTATAACGAAAATAATAGAACGACGGTCTTTTATTTGTACGTTGCGCTGAAATGTTTTAGATTAGGAACTATTGAACTCAACAGGAACAAGTTCTACCCGGGCGCGAGCGAAATGACGTAACTACACCTCTGTCTCTCTCTCTCTCTCTCTGCCTCTCTCTCTCTCTCTGTCTCTCTCTCTCTCTCTCTCTCTCTCTCTTCATCTATCTATCTATCTCTTTCTCTCTCTTTCTCTCTCTCCTTCTCTCTCGCTCCTATTCCTCTCTCTCTCTCTCTCTCTCTCTCTCTCTCTCTCTCTCTCTCTCTCTCTCTCTCTCTCTCTCTCTCTCCCTCCCTCTCTCTCTCTCTCTCTCTCTCTCTCTCTCTCTCTCTCTCTCTCTCTCTCTCTCTCTCTCTCTCTCTCTCTTTCTTTCGTTCTCCCCTGATCTCTCTCAACGGCGAAAGGTGCGTCCACTCTGGATGTCGGGAAACTCGGGTTTTAAATCGCTCTTGTAAGAAACGGTTCGAACACAGGGTTAAATCTCAACCGACACCTGATTAACCCAGCAAAACAAACCTAGCTTCGTGTGGACTCAAACCCATGACTCCTAGCAAATCCTCTCTTAACGGTCTGTACTGGCCAACGTAGTGCGACGTCGTAGGCCGCGGGGGAAATGAATGCAATGATAATTACAAAGTTTTAAGGTTCACGAAATAGGTAAAGTTAAAACAACGTACTGTCTTTGTTTTATATTGTATACTAGTTCATTAGGGTGACTTAAGGTCAAAGATATTTTAAATAACGGTAAATTGTTGCTAGAGGACGTTTTTGTTTTTGTGTTAATTTTTGTTGTAATGAATATTTTAGTTACAGCGCTGGGAATATGAAAATTTACAATGCGAGACCAACCAAGAAATGGATACGTCTTAACGATTGTTTTGGGGAGACGATATGACATTTTCGAATTTAGCATACGCATTCCCATACTGCAAAAATCTCTCTCATCACACATACCTGCTCTATAAAATGTAGTTCGCTGTTATATGACTTGTAACAAAATGGGGGGAAAAGCAAAAGGTGTGCTTTTGAATTACATTGATCGTTTCAAAAGAATATTTTGAAAAAAAAAAAGAGTCGCCGCCGTCATGGCGCAGTCGGAAGAGCATCAGACTCCTAATCTTCAATAATAGGAGGTCATAGGTTCCATCCCCGACTATGGCACATATTCTTTCCGACATTTGTCTCTCACCAATGGGTTGATAATCGTGAACCTAAGTCGGATAGCAGCTGGAGGCTAGGAAAGGATGTAGTGGTAGTACTGATGTGAGAAATACCAGGAACTTATTGTAAGGTGCTCTAGCCGCCGCGATATGACTGAAATACTGTTAAAAGCGGCGTTAAACCCAATTCAATCACTTCAATCAAAGAAACTGAAAGACACCTTAAAAGTAATCTTAATGAGCAACATAATGAAGTTAAAATATTCCTACACGGAACACGAGCTGCATTCGTGTTGATTATATTTCGGTCGGTCTGAATCTCAGATCACATTCAGTGTCAAACGCACATTGGAAGGTATACAAAGAGGATAATCAACTGGTTATTCAAGTTATGAAAAAATATTTCACGAGGATGCGTTGTTAGGCGTTGAAAAAACGAGTGCGCAGCAAGTTGATTATTCTATTTATTATTTTATTTTTTATTAAAATATCGAAACGAATCTTTTTGATAGACTCTCTATAATGTCACTGGGTTGGGAAAAAAAGTAGTTCCTAAATTACGGCAGAGAGTGTAACTTAAAAGTGTTAACGTCACTCCAGTGACGTTATCAAAATTTAATACACAGCAAGGTATATAATAAAGTATAATTTCAGTTTGCCACGAAAGTCTTCGGTTATGTTGTGCGGTCTACCAAAATAGCGCAACATCGCATTGAATAAGCTCTACTTTCGACATCTGGTAGCCCGTACATAGGCGATGTTCTACGTTTTGTAGATATGTACTTTAATCAAATGCATGGCTTTACAATCTACAAATATCTCGATTAATCATAGAACCTACCTATCAGCATTACACTGTGCGAAACATATAATAAATAAGACTGTTAATTTGCGACTAGATTAAAGGACAGTTGGCAGCCTTAATGCCGTAACCACAGCTTATTCAAGCTGTGGTTACGACATTTAGGTCGCCAAACCAAAAACCTGAAATGATTGACGTAAATATCGGAGGTCAATGTTCACTCCAGATCTAAATAAATGATCTGATTTGTCAATCGGTGTTTCTGTTGACATATGTTATAATCAGCTCTTTCATCGGTTATATACTATTTTGTTCAATCGCCGGGTTCCACAGCCATCTGTCCGACTATTTTCGTTCCAAGATAACGTCCGTAAAATCCCTAATATCACAACCTGCGCAATTACTTTTTTTTTTTTTTTTTGTTACTTTTACACGATTACTACTGTATATGGACGGTGTTTAACATGCAAAAACTATGCGGTCATCTGGTCCTAATGACCAATTCACATGGACAAAAAATCAAACCCAAAGATTGTCATGTACCGATAGGGCTGTCCTTTTGTTTTCTTCATAAGCTTTCTCTCGGTTTCAACTTTAAAAAAGGCACATTTTCGCATATTTGAAGACGCTTATTCTAAATAATAAATGATAATTTCGAAAATTATTCTCGCCGCATCGTCTTCTGATTGCATTTTCCCCTACTTTATTCTTTTTTTTTCTACCATTCGTGTTGTCTTCTTTACTCTTTCGGCAATCGTAGTTATTATTTTAGGATCGATACTTTTCGCATTACCTAGGATTTATCTCTGTATCTCTTTTTCGTGTGTGTTTTATTATTATTATTATTATTTTATTTTTTATTCTAATTGCCTCTTTTCCTTTTTCGTCAGCGACGTAATTTCTGATGCCGATTTTTATCCGAAACATAGACGAAAGGAGTGAGATGAAATGACGCCATTCTTAAGTTTTAATTACTGAAACATTGATTTTTAAAACCTGTAAACTCGAACATTTAAACAGATAAAATGGGAGATAATATATATATTAATTACCCACCCAATAGTTTACAGTCATAAAGAAATATTTGCCATCTTTGATAAGAAACTTTACTGAAAAGTTCATCAAGTAAACTGACTCATGCTTGGATTCTTTGACCCATTCCCGAATAAACTCCGTTTTTGCGCCTTTAACCCTTTCCCGTTTTTGTTTTTATTTTGAAATTTTAGACTGATCTAAATTGAAAAAGGTTGCAGACAACTATGAAAATTGCGTGCAGTTCTAAATGAAACCATCCTATGTGGTCGAAAATACAAGCAATTTCTTCTTTTTCACAATGTTTTCTCAAGTATAAAATCACAGTGACGTAAAATCCCGGGTTTGTACAGGATAGGGGTTAAGAAAAGAATTCAGTAAAACAATACTGAAGATGAAGAAATTATTTCAAGCAATTTCTAGATTTTCATTAGTGTTTCCTTACCCGGAAAGACAAAGATATTTAAAATGCCATAAGCTATAGCTTCATTTTCCATATTTTTCCTACAAGGAAAGACGGAGGTATTTAAAATACCATTGACTTGAAGTTTACGTCTACAGCTTTTTTAATTTGGATCAGTCTAGGATTTTGACATCTTTTAACCCATTCCCACATAATTACGCTGTCTGACGCCCTGAAGAACTGCAGTCATTAAAGAACTTTGTAGGAAAAGGAGAGATTGCTTGTATCGAGCAATTCTCGTTCTCACATATAGTTTTCTACCTTATTTGACACCCATTTTCCAAGTTTAGTGCAATTCGAAATGTCGTCTGCAACTTTTTTTAATTTGAACCAGTCTAAAATTGTGTCGTCTGATAACGTGTTGATTTGTTAAAACTGACAGCAGTAAAAAAAATAAAGCCATTATTTTGCTCATATTATCACTATTATAAGAGGAGATACATGCAGTATCAAATCGTTATTTCTGAATATAAACCTATATTGTAGGTGTTCAACGAGTACGCCTACCTGGGCACATTACACTTCGATCCATTATCAGGCGACAGAACTTAAGACTTGTTAAAATTAAAATAAAAATGTTTCACACAAATGTCGGAGTTCAAATCTCTATT
This sequence comes from Fragum fragum, assembly GCA_946902895.1. Taxonomy (NCBI): domain Eukaryota; kingdom Metazoa; phylum Mollusca; class Bivalvia; order Cardiida; family Cardiidae; genus Fragum; species Fragum fragum. The sequence goes on from OX336368.1 coordinate 18,429,708, forward strand.
CCGGGCTGAATGAATGATTTGATTGGTTGACATATTCCTTGTTTGACAGCCGCGATTGGTAAATTCCATGCGTGTAAAATCACGAAAAATACCTCCTCTTATACAGAGGGAAGGAGTTCGTGAACTAATCAAACTTGCTTGCAGAGAATTTTTATCTTGATAAAGTGAACGCGGGGCCGCAATTTTTTTACCGTTGGTCACACTTCCAGTCGCCATATTCGTCTGATAACGATAAACCAATTAACACCGACGACATTTTGTTGTGTGGTCAACGGAACCCGGTCATTGATCAGCTAAATCACTCTTGACGTAAATTGCCTTCATTTAACGTCCGTTTTATTAACTAACATAACATTTCGCATAAATTACTACCCCACATAAGCGATCTTATCGAATCGTGTCGGAACTACTTTGTATTAAAGACGTTAAGTTGGTCCCGCGGAAGTAATCGTTCCAACATCAAAGCGCATGTGACCATGTTTTAAGTAGTTCTCGATAAGATATCGAATCATAACGGGATTTTATCTTAACCTTCCGACTACGGAACCGGTTTGTGACCAAAATTTATTCCTTGTTTTATTATTTCTTGCTGATTTACAATAAACAAACCTAAAAACGAAATGATAGCATGCTGCCTTAGAAAACTTAGTTACGTATAAAGCCATTTGGTTATACTCCTGTCCGACTTTCACTAATTAAAATAGAGTAAAAAGGGTCAGTTTTGGCAATGTATAGCTCTTTTCACAAGTTTCGTTAGGATTCGAATCTTAAAGAGCATTCGTTTGCCTTGAAATCAATGCCAGGGAATGATACCATTAATGATAAACTTTTCGACAAATTTACATTGAACATAACAACCATCGGACTTTTCTTATTTCTGAACGGCCATACGCGGGAGAGGGGGCATTTCAAACCTCATCACTAAACAATAAATAGTCCCAACAGAAATCCATTAGCACACATGACTAAAGTGCAACAGTGGTCGACCATTGCGCAGAATAGGATTTTAGACTTCTGGCTATCGCAAAAATGCGTCAACGGGTCTAGGCCGAAATGCGCAATAATGGGTCAAGGCTAAAATGCGGAAACACGGGTCTAGGCTGAAATGCTGAACAATAGGTCTAAGCTAAAATGCGGAGTGGAGTTTGACCATTTTATGTCTAGGCATTTTGGATGTCGCCATGGTACCATAAGGATTTCTAATATCATAGTTATCCCGTTGGGCGAAAAAGTATCTCCTGGATAATTCGATAACTATCGACTCTGGTCATTCTATACTGATTGCGTTTAATTTGAAGTCCGGTGATAAAAGGAACCTTTTTAGTTTTCATTTGAAATAACCAATATTGCTAATGCAAAACATTCAGTTCAGAGACTAAATACCTGGTTGACCGACGCTGAACCCTGGGTCTCTTAATCCATTCCAAGACAACAAAATTTGAGAAAGGTCCGAATTGAAAGAAGCTGCAGGCGAGAATTTCAAGTTGATGAAATCTTAAATTCATTCGTCTTTTTGGATAGAAAAAATGTTGATAAAGCAGGAATTGCTTGATACAAGCAATTCATTTATTTTCCATAGTGTTTTCCAAAGCTATTTTTCTTTGGGGCGTAAAAAAAGGGATTGTGTAGGAATGGGTTAAATTTTACGCAAAGAGTATTTTTGCGTGATGGGAAAAAATATAACTAAAAAAATGAACATTAGTTTCAAAGCAATACAAAATGCAAAAGACAGCAAAATAAAAAGTGATCGAACGGCAGATATTTAACAAGAAATTAGAAAAAGAAAAAAACAACAACAGACAATCTCATTATATTTCTTTTAGTCCGTAAAAAGATCAATAACAGTTTTATGTTCGAAAAAATAGTCCAGATGACAAATCACACGCATAATAAACAAGGCAGAAATGTTGAGTGAGCAGATTTCACGCCCCGATTATATTTGTACCAATTTTACGAAAGCTATATTATATATATGATCAAATTAATATATATTTTACGCGGCCCTCTTCGGATAATTACAAAGATAACCGTTTTGTATCATTGTACCAAAATGACACTCCATGACTGTTTATTTTCACCTTTTTCTTCGGAGATCGAATTGATAAAAAGACGAAAAATGTTCATATCGGAACAGACCAGTTGCGTGATAGATATGTAGTTAGTTCCCACGAATACCGACTGGCACGGTAGCTTGCTGGACAACGTACAATTAAATGTTAAACTTGGTCCAAATCAAATATGTATCCGTACCAAAAGCATCCAAATCCATCAACCAATTCTCTTATTCATCCATCCACCCACCTATCCATCCGTCTGTCCGCCCATCCACTCATCCATCAGTCTTTACGTAAGCCCATCCATCCATGCATCCATCCATCCAACATCAATCCATCCACACACCTACCCATCCATCCACCTATCTATCCATTCATTCATTCCTCAACCCATCCAACCATCCAACCATCCATCAATCAATCAAACCATCCATATTTCCTGCATTCCTTCCTGCCTGCCCGCCTCCCTTCTTATTCTACATATCCATCCATCCATCAATCAATCCATCAAATCTGTTAATTCGTCTATCTATCCGTTAATCAATTTTGGTATCAATCAATCAATCATACCGATAAGCCGTGTCGTTCTATAATATCCGACTTTATTTCGTGAAAAACAATATTTGAGCCATTACCAGAAGACAGAACTTTAGACCGGTCCAAATTGAAAGAAGTTGCAGACGACAGTTTTCAACAATCTCTGTTTTGGAGTGGGATGGTGGAAAGCATTGAGGATGATGAAGAATTTGTAATAAGCATTTTCTTTTTTCTTTTTTTTTCATTTTCTGCAATGTTTACAAACCCTTTTTTTCAAATTCATTTGCAAACTTAAAGGCAAGTACAGGACTGTGTTAACCCTTTCCCGCTCAAATATTTTACGCCCCTGTGATTTTTACTTGAGAAAACATTGTTGAAAAAGAGGAAATTGCTTGTAACAAGCAATTTCTCCTTTTTCAACAATATTTTCTACCACATAGGATGGGTTAATTTCAAATAGCATCCAGCTGTCATTGTTGTCTGCAACCTCTTTCAATTTGGACTAGTCTAAAATTTCCAAATACAGGACTGTGTTATACAGGTTAAAACACAAATAGTTGAGATACCCTCTATCTACCACAGGCAGACGACACTTATTTGACCTTTTGATGAAGATCTTATCTCGTCTGCTTCATGATGATCTTCATGTGAGTTATTCCAATAAAACATTCATTTGTCATATCATCGTTTGATATTGAGGTACATAGCAAGTTGATAAAATGGAAGTTTATACCACCAAATAAAACCATACGACTTTCAAGCTAAATAGGATCTCTGAAGCATTAGCTAAAATATACATGTTCTCTCCGTTAACAGAAGGACCATGGCTCAGTTGCTTTGCTTTAGGAAGATTTTCATGTTTACGCATAAAATCTGTATAACCTTTAAGAATCATTTCAAATTAGAGGTTCACGATGGCGCTATGTCGCTCACACGAGTTAAAAGTATAAAGAGTAACCCTGCATTTTAATCATTGCCATGCTGAATATATATATATTTCTTTTCTTCAAATTACATGAAAATCAAAGAGCTGAAAACACCCAAAGAACTATTTTTGGGGTAAAAAGTTGTTATGAAAATTTAATTTTAAAACCATTTCTGACTTAAGAAAGACAAACAGATGATGTAGACTAAGATCAGACTGCACTTATTCGCATGCTGATCTTTGTCTTTACTTCCGGCCAAAACAGAAAGATTGCTTGTTCTGCATGTAGATTTATAGGGACGATAGAATATAAAATCAAAACATTTTCGGGATTTAGATTTGCACACTTACAAAGTAAAGCAATAAAAATATTTCCGACATTGGGATTTTCGACTGTTCGACAAAGTTACAGAAAGTCCCCATACATATAGAATGAAAATAGAACGAGAGAAAGGATTTTTGACATATTCATTATACTGATGCAAGAGGATACCAACTTTGGGCGACCAAAATGTCGTAGATACAGCTCGAATTAAGGTCGCCGACCGACGGAAAAATTTCAAAAGAAAAAAATATCTATAAAAGTTAAGATCAAAACAATCGACGGATTCAAAATCTGTGAAATATTTACGATCTGTTTATCGCGGCGTAAAGACATGTGTTTCCGAAACGGTGTCGTAAAAAAGCTCTAAAATTACTTTTTGATTTATTTTTTATTCTTTACGACACTGTTACCTACCATGTAGTATCTCTTTACACTTTACGTTTGGAGACAGACCACTTTTCATCCATCATTAGATTATCAACAGTCCCGCCATTAAGACATTCTGACAGAACCAGATTCGACGAATATATATAAAAATATATATATACACATACCCTCATACGGAATGATTTATGTTATTGTCCAAGATAAGACATTTATTTTCGGACTCACATAATGATTTCATTGGTAAATATATTCATTTTCGGACTCACAAAATGCTTTCATTGGTATATATACATACCAATGAAATCATTTTGTCTGTCCGAAAATAAATGTCTTATCATAAATCTTCCCGTATGAGGACGACTAAAACGCTATAACTACAGCTTATTCAGGCTGATGCCTCATCAAACCTATTGTCGGCAGACAAACTATCGAAGACATATCTCAGACAAGCTGTCATGTCTGAGCGTAGTGCAATAGTCTCTTTTTTAAATTGACGGATCGCCGCTGTCAGTCAAATAATCGACCGACCAAACAAACTATTCATTTAGACAGGATTTGAACTTTGAACTCCAACGTTGACAAACATAATGTGTGAGGCATTTTTGTTCAAGCAGTAGTTGGGACGTTCAGCTCGCCAAGCAACTCTTTTACTCTTTTGTAAGCTCTTACTGGCCATTGATTTTGCAAGATAATGCCGTTTAATATCTAAGTGGGACTCCCTGTTGGAGCTCAGTGGGCGTGGCCAGCGGAGTGATTGGGAGCTGCCACTGAACCCTCAATTGGCTTGGCTGCATGTCTTTTGTGACGAAGCATTCTATATTTCCATCACAAGATTGAAAAATACATTATACGAGGTCAAAATAAAATCAAAGGTAATGAATGAATCTGTGAATATTTCAACGCCTACAGGTGACATTGAACTGACTTTGAAGGATATGTTTTTGCAACTTGTATAATCAACCGACTTTTTTATTGTTAAACCATTACCAGAAGACTAAATGTTGGACTGGTCCAAATTTAAAGAAGTCGCAGCCGACAATTTCAAAAGAAAATATTTGTCTTTCTGTAAAGGAAGCCATGTGGAAAATGAAGAAATTGCTTATTACAAGCAATTTGTTCATTTTCTACAATATTTTCCCGAGCTTCTTTTCTTGAAGGACGTCTAAAAGCGGTATAGTGTGGGAGAGGGTTAAATGTTCTAAGCCAAGAAAACCTGCGAAAGGTGAAAAGACAAAAGGTTTCGACCCCAGTGAGTCTCGACAGAATGAGAAGGTTCTACACTTTTAGCAAGTGCGGATGGTACTCCCCCCTCTCTCTCTCGCTCGCTCTCTCTCTCTCTATCTATCTATCTATCTATCTATCTATCTATCTATCTATCTATCTATCTATCTATCTATCTATCTATCTATCTATCTATCTATCTATCTATCTATCTCTCTCTCGCCGCCATCATAGCGCACACGGTAGCGCGTCAGACTAACAATCTTCAATAAAGGGTTGTCATGGGTTCGATCCCCGGCGCCGGCACATCTCCTTTCCGACATTTGTCTCTCACCAAGGGGTGCATAATCGTAAACCTAGGTGGGATAGCAGCTTGAGGCTAGGAAAGGATGTAGTGGTAGTACTGGTGTGAGAAATGCGAGGAATCCATTGTTAGGCGCTCCAACCGCCACGATATGACTGAGATAGTGTTAAAAGTGGCGTTAAACCCATTCAATCAAATCAAAACACACACACACTCTCTCTCTCTCTTTCTCTCTCTCTCTCTCTCTCTCATTCTATCTTTTTATCTATCTATCTATCTCAAAGGGTAGCATTTAAAAAAACGACTTCAGTCAAAATGTTGATGATTTATTTATTTCTAGGTGGTTAAGTACTAATGGAAGTACAATACGACTTTTCGAACAAGGAATATGGTTATGATTTATTTCAATATCTTGTGACCTTTGACTTTGACCAGATCTTTATCATGTTCCAAATCACATATCTTATTTTTAAAGCCGTACTTTAAACCATTTAAATCATTGTTAAAAAGAACTTAAAAGAGACGTTTATAATTCCAAAAAGAAAATAGGGGTAGATATAAACATGATAGGAACCCGTCATGCAGAAATGTTTCGGGACTTTTTTTTTTTTTTTTTAATATTTTGTCTGTCAACTAGGAACAAAATTTTGTTGACCTAATCTGAGTCAATCGAGTAGGAAATATAAGAAAACGTAGACGTATTTCGATATTTCGAAACGGAAAGTGAAATCTTGAGCATTTAGGAGGCATTATTCAAATACTTATACTTGCGTTACAAGATGACACCAGTTTAAACTTGTCCAATTCAAAATAAGATGCAGTCGATGCGAAATGAGATAGAAATTATGTGAAAAAAGGAGAAATTACTTAACAGACAATTGCTCCTTCCCCATGATCATTTGTAGAGCTTTATTTTTCCAGTGCGTCAAAACACATGATTGCATCAGTCCTGACGTCATTGCTGTTTAGCATATTCAAGGCCGGCACTTTGTGGACGTCCTTAATCACCCTTCTTTCCGTTTTATCTGTTATTAAGACATTTGGAAGCCCATAATATGGTATATTCTATTAAACTTCATACTAAAAAATCAAATTTTACTGAAAAATTTTCAAAAATCAAACGACTAATCTGATTGGATTGTATATAAGTATTAGGAAATATGATTGGCGAACTCGTAAATAAGTGTACTAAACGTGGGGAAACGCTTTTGAAGAACGATTTTGTTAGCAAGCAACAAAAAAGTAGAATAGTTTAATACCGACCTTAACATTGTAACTACAGCTTGAATAAGACAACCAGGTCGCCAAACCAACAAAATGCTTCACATAAATGGCGGCCAATGTTGGAGTTTAGATCACAATTCCAAACTGAATGAATATTTCGATTGTTTAGAGAAGGTTTGGGTCAGTATCTATCTACAGAGCGCAGAGGGAAGACTCTGATCAGACTGTGCGGATTCACAGGCTGATCTGAGCCTTTACTTGGCGGCTATGTGTAATGGTTGGAAATGTCACGCACGCGCTCATTTGTATGTTTCATAATACATTCAATAAATCCCGATGCAGTATTTTCTTTTTTTTTTTTTTTTTCGAAAAGAATTTCGATTTTCGAGGTATACACACAGTAACCCAAGGACCCTTTTCTGTGGCAAGGCGAAATCAACCCATTTTAAAGCTTGTCTTTGTGAGTCATCTTTTAAATGATTTGGCTGGTTTTTAAACGATGATATTCAGACTCCTATATCATACCCGGTACAAACTGAAACCATCCCCGAAATATAGATCTAAGTGTTTAATATGCCGTAATAATACATAACGAGCCGGGCCTCCATTATAAGGCTTTAAACGGTTCTGGACTGTTTAGTATTTCGTTATCTTTGATTGCTTTTTTTCCATTGAAAGGTAATATATTAGAAGAAATTATAACAAGACTTTAAATACAATTATGTAGCAATAATCAATAAAACTCTTTGCATTTCTTAAGTAAGCCCAAGATCTCAAGAAGCAAATCATATACAGTAAATCTTGAATTAAGCAACCACTCACGGGACGACAAAAAAGTGGTCGCTCAAGAGTAATGTCGCTTAAAACACATTCTTGAGGAATATATGAAGGATTAATTAACTTTCACCCCTTTCGGCGATCCGACTGTGATCTTTTTCTGCCTCGCAAATGCTTTTTTTTCAGGAGAAGTACTACTGATTTACGGCTGTTCCTCACAATTTTCTGGCCACTGACAAACCTCGCAACGTTCGGAAATCCGAATATAACAAGAACACTGCAAGAGGATCGAAACGCTCAGCTGTTTAAGTGATTGATAGTAGGGAAATTTCTAAGTCGAAAAGGGGGCACAATTCGTTCAAAAATGCGTTTAGATTTAACCCCCCTTATTGGTACAGATTACTCCTTTCAGAGTGAATATGTATTCTGAGATTCAAGTCAACGCATTTTAGAAATACCAGATATTACAAAATATCGAAGTTTTCCAACAATGACGTTACTAGCGCCGACGAAAAGGCGGACGCGAACGTAGACGACGACGTGGCTTCGGCAATACTTCGGTTTTTTTCTCCGAAAACAGCACAGCTAATATTGTTCAACAGATACTGTGAATTCTAGGGTTCAACATTTAACCTATTCCAACACAACAAAATTTTAGACTGGTCCTAATTCAAAGGAGTTACGGACGACAGTTTAAACTTGATGAAAGTCAGATGACGAACCACATATTCCAAAATTTGACAATAACTGGTCACACGAGGTTTGATTTTGCTTAAATCGTTCCCACACAATGACGTTTTTAAACGCCCCAAGGAAACATCTTGGAAAATTATTTGACTGATTGATTGATTGATTGAATTGTGTTTAACGCCACTTTTTTACAGTATTTCAATCATAGCGCGACGGCTGGACACCCAATACTACCACTACATCCTTTCCTAGCTGCTATCCCACTTAGGTTTACGATTATCCACCCATCGGTGAGAGACAAATGTCGGAAAGGATATGTTCCGCCGCCGGTTATCAAACCCATTACATCCCATGATTGAAGATTAGGAGTCTGACGCGCTACCAACTGCGCTATGACGGCTTGGAAAACGAAGAAAGCGAAGAAATATTTGCGAGTTACGAGTAATTTCTTCATCATCCACAATGTTTCCTTCCAAAAAAGTCAAAGATTTTTAAAATTTCACCAACAAAAAATTGTCGTATGCAACTTGGTGAGATAAGGACTTGTCTAAAATGTTGTTGTCTGTTAATGGGTCAAGACATCCATAGTCACGCACAAAAACCCTCAGTCGGTACTCTGTACAGTATCCAACAATAACGATAAAAAGGTTTGAAGAGACATCAAACAGATTTATCTAGGTCTATATCCGTTAATAAGCACTCATAATTGCTATGACGATTTTGGTCCTCACGGGATTACCCTTTACCCGTAAAAAATCCAGAAAAAAACTGACAATGAGAAAATATTTCGACGATGTTCTACCAAAACCTCGTAACTACATTTTAAAATAAGCTGTAGTTACGAGGTTATGGGAGAACGCCGTTGCTTTGTTCTGTGCATACCGATAGTAATTTGGTTTACGGCAACAAAGTGAGCGACGGCGTATATCTCTGGGCGATTCTGGGGTATTACATATATAGATCACTTTGACCAAAATAGAATCATTTGAATTTTGGTCATCTTCGAAAACAATCCATGTTGACCTATTTATATAAATGAGTCCTGTTTAACCCTTTCCTGGACAAATCCGGGATTTTACGTTCCAGTGATTTTATACTTCAGAAAACATTGTGGAAAAAGGAGAAATTGCTTGTAACAAGCAATTTCTCCTTTTCCCACAATATTTTCTACCACATAGGATGGTCAGATTTCAAATTGCATGCATTTTTCATTGTCGTCTGCAACCACTATCAAATTGGACCAGTCTAAAATTTCATAAAAACAGGAAAGGGTTAAGCTGATGCTTGTTGACAAGTAATGAGCTCTAGTTTTTGAGAATAGCGGGGCTGAAAACGAGAAGAGTTTACAAAAAAAGGCCTAGTCCATCCTATGACCTTTACAACGAATGATCACCATCCAATTTTCAAAGTTTTGACTGATGATAAAATTATGTCGTCTGGTATAGCATTTAAACTGGTCAAAGTGTCTATGGTAACCCAACCGTTTTTTATTTGGTATATTAATTTTTCTTTCAAAAATACTAACAAAGGATCGTAAATTATTACTTATAGCGACGTAGGTGTAAACCTTTTGAACCATGGGATAAAGAACACCATCGGTGCCTTTTTTTAACAAAGAAACAAAGAAATTTGAGAAATAATACAAAAAAAAAGACCAAAAATTGGGACACGTCGAGATCTAGGTAGAGGGAGGGAGGGGGGGTTGAGTCAAAGATTGAGTGTCAAGCGCCGTGTTCAAAACGTCGTAACTTAATCCTTGTCATGTTGAAACCGGAATATTTCTGCTTTGTCAGTAGGTATAGGCTAGGTTCAGCCTGCATATATGTGTAGCCTGATCCAAGTCTACATGACCTGTTTGGTGTTTTAACCCAGAGTTGTTCATAAAAATAATAAATTTGATAAACGAAATAAAACTTTGAGCCGAAATTAGGACCTTTCCATGTTTTCAGCTCTTTGATATTTATGCCGCTCGTGAGCAGATTTTAATGAAAATTTGATATAGGAAAATTATCTGATTTTCAAATAGTTATTAATGTCATTTTCACTCTAAATATTATTTCTTCGTGTTAAATCGAGAGGTTAGAGCAAAAACATAGTATGGGTCTATACATTGTATAGACCCATACTATGTTTTTGCTCTAACCATTGTATAGACCCATACTATGTTTTTGCTCTAACCATTGTATAGACCCATACTATGTTTTTGCTCTAACCCCTCAAAACATTCTAATTCTCTATAAATTCAACTTTAAAATATCGGAATTTATCGGGTGAGTCCGTATGTCTTCGGGTGATTCCGATAATAACTGTATTGCTAGCGGAAGCCAACGACGTAATTGATACGTCATAGAAACCACAAATAAGAAAATATACAGTGCAATCGACAGATAACGTAACGCCAAATACCTTTTCTCCTTTTCTTTCTTTATTTTTTAAAGTTATGAACAGCTGATTGAAAAATGAGCTTAATCACCTTCTTGAACATGTCTGAAAGCATTACAGTTAGAAGTTTTAAAAATAGAGAGCCAAAGTTTTCCCTTCATAGTCTGTGCAAGAGCCGCTTTAAAGCCAGCGGGCTATTGTCATTGCGTTGTGTCCGTACGTAGATCTTTACTTTAAACATTCTTCTGCTTAGAAAGTTTTGCAGATGATTCAACCAAATTTCACAGTAATGATCTTTTGGTGAACTTTTATCAGGCTCCTTTAAAGAATTTTGACTGTGTAAAAACTTGGCTTTTATGGGAGAGGCTAATAACAATATATTATGTATAGAGAAAGCTTTTAAAATCTTCTTTTCAGAAACCAGTTGTTGGATTATAGGCAAATTTCATTGGAATGATAATTTGGTGACCCTTTATCCGATTCCTTCAAATAACTTTGGCTTTAATTGGCGGAACTAATTTCCATTTAAGGTATATATTGAGATTTTTATAAATCTTCTCGGCGGATTGATTTCAACCCAATTTCACAGGAACGATCGTTTGGGGACCCTTGATCAGATTTCCCGAAGAAGTTTTCCATGGGTATAAGGATATTGATTTTGGGGATAGGCAAAGTTTCAGGTAGAGATTATTTCGCGAAGCAAGGGAAATAATTATTACTCTTCAATGAGAATGATTGTTGTACAAAAGAAAGTTACCTCCCGTAAAGTAAATTCGGAAAATGGTATTCGTCCTTAAAATGAGTTTTCCGCTGTGTTTATGAAAAAGTAATTTCTTAAATGAGTACTAAATCCTTGCCGGTGGAGCGAATCGGCTCACAAGCTCCTTTAGTTTTCTTCTTAGACTTTGAAGCAGCGTTTGTTTTCTTACCAAGATTTTTAGGCATTTTCCCTTTTATCCAACTATTAAAGCGCCTGTTTTCCTCGTTCTATTATTTCAGGAAAGGTCCACGTAACCTCGTTCGCGTAATAAAAAATGTGGCTTAATCCGTTGCCATAAATCATGCATCTTTATTTTCCCAAGAAAAAACGTTTTGAAAAAACATTGTGGAAATGATGAAATTATTTGTGACTAGCAATTTCTTCATTATCCATAATGTTTTCTACCCCTAAAGACGTTATTTTTTTTAATCAATCAACGCAAAATTGACCTCTGCAACTTCTTCGAATAAAGGGCAGTTGAAAGTCGTATAGTTTGGTATTGACTTTATTGTACGAATCTGAAAATATGCGTTTGCATCACCAGCCGTTTTCGACTTAAAAACCTTGCGGTGTCGGAAGCTTACAAAAAGTGACGCTTTATTACAGGATTCACACATTTGAACACTTGTCCTTGTAAAGTTATGCTATATACAATGTATAGGTGATATGAAAGGGTTTTGGTTAGGTGTCGATAAAGCTTTGTGGAATGTTTGTATATTCTAAATTATTGAGACGCAAGTGGAAACTTGGAAAGGTCAGGCAATGAAGACAGCAGTCGCGATTTAAGGAAAGGTGAAAAAGAATTCAAGAGCTTGAAAGTTGTGAAGAGTTTGAGACCTCGAGACAAAACAGAATTGTATATTCAGGAAAGGAGTTAAAAACAAAAAAATTGAAACAAAGTTGGAGTAAAGTGTATACCTTATACGGTAAAAGTGTATTACCCGAACTATTTTGATCAATGAATTTATGGGTTTAAAGGATCATTTTTATTGCCTTGATATTTTATGAATGAATTTTCACATACCATCACTTTTCGCAAATCTTTAATTTCCTTTTGCGTCGCAAGTAAAGGCTCTGTTCGAAAGGGTTCAGCAGAATCTCTCTACATCATGAAATGCCTTTTGTAGCGACAGTCTTTTCGTAGAAAAGGGTCGTTTAAAATGTGTTTTCTTGTTTGCACAACACATTTTTAGTTTTTTAACCAATAACCACTAACAAAATTAAAGACTGTCAAAATTTAAAGACAACACAGACAAACAGTTAAAGATGATTTTTCAATCTCTCTCTCTCTCTCTCTCTCTCTCTCTCTCTCTCTCTCTCTCTCTCTCTCTCTCTCTCTCTCTCATTAATCTCTCTCTCTCTCTCTCTCATTAATCTCTCTCTCTCTCTCTCTCTCTCTCTCTCTCTCTCTCTCTCTGCCACTCTCTCTCTCTGTCTCTCTCTCTAGAAAGCATTGGTGATAATAAGGAAATTTAACAAGCAGTTTCTTCATTTTCCACAATGTTTTCAAAGCTTTTCTTTCTAAGATGCGTCAGAAAAGCGTGATTGTGTGGGAATGGGCTTAGAATTAAACATCGCCATTGGTATCCTTTTGGTGGGGTTTAGGAATTTATCTAGCCTTAAAGTATTTTGTGCCGCCGTCATAGCGCAGTCGGTAGAGCGTCAGACTCCTAATCTTCAATCATGGGATGTCTGGGGTTCGATCCCCAGCTGCGGCACATATTCTTTCCGACATTTGTCTCTCACCAATAGGTGGATAATCTTTAACCTGAGTGGGATAGCTGCTGGAGGCTAGGACAGGATGTAGTGGTAGTATTGGTAGGTGCTCCAGCTGCCGCGATACGACTGAAATACTGCCAAAAGCGGCGTTAAAACCCATTTAATCAATCAAAAATAGTAACATTTGAGTCGCGTCATACGGAAAAGGATCACATATGATTTTCGAGGTATATATATGCACATTGGTTAGATTATGTGGATTGTGTAGGGGTCATAACTGTTTGCCTTCAACCCATTCCCACACAATGACATTTTGGACGCCCCTCTAGGAAAACAGCTGAGAAAATATTGTGTAAAATGAAGACATTGCTTATGACAAGCAATTTCTTCGTTTTACACAATGTTTTCTACCCAGAGAGATGAAACAATCTAAAATGTCATCAACTTTAAATCGTCGAATGCAACTCCTTTCAATTCGGACCAGTTTAAAATGTTGCCGTCTGGTAATCGGTTATAGAATTTATTCATCAAATGGTGAAAAAGAGATCAGAACACAACTCTTCTGTTTCAATAATTGATCGATTGCTGGCTCCGCCCACTAACCTCCGAAGAGGTAGTTTGACTGAGATATGAAAAAAACTAACTTTAGTTTACAATATGAGTCGCCAGAGACATAAAGAACCAATTCGTTTGTGGGAGACCTTACCGTTGTATGGCGTATAAGTGTCCATACAAACAAATATGAGCACATGCTTGACATTTTCAACCATTACACATGTGCACCAAGAAAAGACTCAGATCAGCCTGTGCATCCGCACAGTCTGACCAGAGTCTTTACTCTGCGCTCTATCGGCCTAAATGAATATTATTTGTGAATACTTTTTTCGTTTTTTAGCTAGCAAAGCGTCAGCTTTTTTAGCTTAAGTTAACAGACAAAATTTTGAGGTCGTCTCAAAGCTCAACGAGTGCAAACTGCCACTCGAGGCTTAACCACTAAATTCTACGCCATAAAAAAGTTCTTATGTATTTCAGGAATATTGCAAACTCTATGCAAATTGTAGAGAACTTTGTCAAAAGCATGCTATTTAATCCATTCCCAACCAATTCCGCTTTTTAAGCACCTCAAGAAAAAAGCTTTGGAAAACATTGTGGACAATGAAGAAATTGCTTGTAACAAGCAATTTCTTCAGTGTCCACAATTTTTTCTACCCAACAAGGGAAATATTTTCTAAATTCAACCATGCTTTGCTAACTTACAGTACTGTCAGTACTTTGAATTTATTTACAGAGGCGATCCGTCATCTCAAATATTGAAGATTACAGTAGCTTTCATTTCAACGTGATCATATCCTCTTTCTACTTAAATGAATTGAAAATATTTCACCGAATTTGTATTTATGTAAACAAATATCCTTGTTCGGCGTCATTAAATTATATCTTTCACTCCTTTTTTTCATAAAAAAGTTGACAAAACTGCTTAGTCGGCCATATCTCCTTTCTTTTTTTTTCTACACCAAGTAAATTCATTGGATCGTTGCGACCTCCAGTTTAACAATGGTGTTAGACGGGTCCTTGGCAAAATATTCTTAACCCATTATCAGATGTAATTTTTTTTAGACTGGTCAAAATTGAGAGAGAAAGAAGTTGGATGAAAGAAAAGTTACTAGTTAAAAGCGATTTCTTCCAGTGTCATATTTTTTTCTTATCTATTTTCTTCATACAAACAAATTGTTTCTGTGCTAACGGTTTTAATCGACTGGTCAATTATGACAAACATTCAGAGAGCATCAAAGTAAAGGAAAAAATAGGTTGTTTTTTTTTTCAAGGTATTCTACCAGTTGTGACAATAATTTGGACCTTTTTAATTAACGTATCGCCGGCCTCGCCCAGTTACTTCGTTGGCCGCGCCGACTGTCTCGAACAATGGGGCTGATTGTTCATAAATTTAATTATAATAAATTGCTTGTTAATTCATGATGCCTAAGATTATAATAAAAGAATATCTGTCTTAATTCCTTTTAATTGATGTAAGCATTAACGGTTTTATATTTGGCACTGTAACATGATCCGTATAATTCAGAAGTCATATTTCAAGTCTCAATGCAAAGATCTTTTATAGAAAATGGTGATAATAATTTATTTTACATATATTTATAACTATGTCGTTTCTTTTGCCGAAGAAACCAAAATGCCGTTTGAAGCTAATTTAACCCATTCCCACACAGTGAGGCTTTTGGATGCCACCCCCCCCCAAGAAAAACAATTGTAAAACATCGTATTACATGAAGAAAATACTTGTAACAAGCAATTTCTCAGTTTTACACAATGTTTTCATTCAAAATCTAAAATTTCATAAACTTTAAATTGTCGTCTGAAACTCCTTTCACTTTGGACCAGTCTAAAACTTTGCCGTCTGGTAGTGGGATAAAGTGTTACCTTTGGACAATTGTATCAAAGTTGCTTTATTTGTGTAAATGTGAATCATCTTCGCCCTTACATTAGTTCGTCCGACCTTATGTAAGCCTTTTCTTCGTAAATGTTCGATAAACGATTGCCTTATTGAAAGTAAATCAAAGCGTTGAAAGTACTGTAAGCTAGCAAAGCATGGTTGGATTAAGAAAATCTTTACCTTGTTGGATAGAAAACATTGTGGACATTGAAGAAATTGCTTGTTACAAGCAATTTCTTCATTGTCCACAATGTTTTCCAGAGCTTTTTTAGAAACTTATAAAGGCGGAATTCAGTGGGAAAGGGTTAAAAAGCATGCCTTTGACAGGATTCTTTACAATTTGCAATATTCCTGAAATACATAAGAACTACTTTTTATAGCGTAGGCATTCCATGAATTTGGTGGTTAAGCCTCCAATGGCAGTTTGCCCTCATTGAACTTTGAGACGACCTCAAAATTTTGTATGTTTACTTAAGCTATCAAAGCAAGCTGGCGCTTTGCTAGCTAAAAAGTCTAAGTCGAAGAAGAAGCATAATCCTTGCAGAAAATTAAATTCGAGTTACCTTTCATGGTTTTACAGATCGTTCTTTTGACAATGATGAGACAATCCCTAGGCAATTTCCTATTGCACTAATAGGGATCTCAACCCTTTCCTGAACAAACCCGGGATTTTACGTTGTTGTCATTTTAAACTTATGAAAATATTGTGGAAAAAAAAGAAATTGCTTGTGACAAGCAATTTCTTCTTTTTCCACAACATTTTCTACCAACTAGAATCTTTTCATTTCAAATTGCATCCTGTCTCTCAACAATGGGTGGAGAATCGTTTACCTATGTGGGATAGCAGCTGGAGGCTAGAAAAGGATGTTGGGGTAGTACTGAAATACCAGGAATCCATTGTTAGGTGCTCCAGCCGCCGCGATATGACTGAAATACTGTTAAAAATTGAGTCAAACCCCATTCAAACCATCAAATTGAATCCGATTTCCTTTGTCACCTGCAACCTCTTTCAATTTGGACCAGTCTGAAATTTAACAAGAGCATCGCCTACGGGTGCCTACGCTCGACTGTTGGGTGCTGGATAGTGGATAAAATGCATCTAGAGTTATCCCTCTTGATGGTATAGGTCGCTCTTTTGATAGTGAACAAGTATGTCAAGTTTCAAGTGAATGCCTTTAGTAGAACCAGAGATACCACATAATGTAAAAGTTTTCGCATGACGACGACGTTGACAACAACAACAACGACGACGACACCAAGGCTATAGCAATACCTCGGGTTTTCTCCGAAAAGTCGAGCTAATAAAAACGGGAAAGGGTTTAACTTTAGATTACAACTTGCAATGACAAAAAAGCCAATGACGCTAAGGCGATGACAATTCCCCGATGTTTTTGTTGGCGACGATCTAGCAATACATTACCTAAAATTACTACCAAAAGAAGAGATGGGTAAAACAAATCTTAAAGAAGCTGTGTTAGGGGTGTGGGCTTAACCCTTTCCTGTACAATCACTGGTTTTTACGTCCTTGTGATTTTATACTTGAGAAAACATTGTAGAAAAAGAAGAAATTGCTTGTCACAAGCAATTTCTTCTTTTCTCACAATATTTTCTACCCTACTGATAGGTTATTTTTCAAATAAAATAGACTTTAAATTGTCGTCTGCAAAACCTTTGAATTTGGACAGGTCTAAAATTTTGTAAAACAGGAAAGGGAAAGCTAAGCACCTATGTGGTAAGGGGATTACCTAGATAACCTTTTATCAATTAGTGCGTAAACGACATTAGTCATGGAGGTTTCATTCAGATGAATATCTAGTGAGGGAGCTACCTTAGAATCTAAACCCATAACCAGACGAAACATTTATAGACTCGTCCAAATTGAAAGACGTTGCAGGCGCCAATTCAACCTAAAATTTAAAACTGGTCAAATTTGACAGAAGTTACTGACAACATTTAAAAGTTTAAGAATTTTTGGATTTTTTCAACTTTTTGGATAGAAAACTTAGTGTAAAATGAAGAAATCGCCTGTTGCAAGCAATTTCTTCTCTTTTGCATAATGTTTTCCCAGTTGTTTTTCCTGGGGGATAACAAATTCATGAAATTCTTGTCTTTTAGGGTACGAAATAATATGGATAACGATAGCATTTATTTTCATTTTCAACAACGTTTTCCACAGTTTTTTTCAGGTACTTAAATAGCGATTTGATCATAAAAGAAAGAAGTGGTTCTCAAATTTACATAAATGATAACAACTAACGTCGTTTGAAATCTGACAAACTAACCTGTTGGAGGTCAATGATCGAGAAAGAGGAAAATTTTGATATTCCGCTCAACTTATGGTCGACTGAGATATCATATTTTCATCCGCAGCGAAAAGCAAATACACCATGTTGTATCGATACCGTAATGTAATATTCCATTTATTATATAACCCGAATTTTTGAATGAAATGGATTTGCACACTTATTTTCAAAAAAATTCTCCTTTGCCATTCTGATACCGTTTATTCGCACTATGACGTCATCTACAGAATTATTAGATGGTTGTCCCAAGACAACTGCTGTGGAGCCCGCAAAGTTTTGACCACCAACTTGACCTTGACCATCATTTTTAGTGTTTGACCTTAAGCTTTGACCTTGAACTTGAAACTATCCAAAAAATTCTTTCAAATGGCACATCTACTCATGACGGAGAATAATCGTGCCAATTTATTTTGAAATCCATCCATAATTGTAGGAGAAATGCTCTTTACAATCACAATTTTAGTGTTTGACCTTGGGCTGTAACCTTGACATTAGAACTATACCAAAAATTCTTTCAAATGTCACATCTACTCATGATGAAGAATGATTGTGCCAAGTTATTTTGAAATCAATCCATAAATGTAGTGGTAATTGTCCGGACAAATTCGGACCGACGGACTAACAGACTAACGCATATACATCGACGTGTCATAGTGACAACTTTGACTCGCTCACCGCAAGCAGGCTCGACAAAAAAAAACGTTATCCTAGACTACCTTATATTGGACAGTATTTGCACAGTCAGATAAGATTTTTTTCGACGTGTCCGATTTTTGTCTGTGTGCAATATATGTATTCTACAAAAAAAAATTCCGGGTATAAAACAAAACATTTTCTTTAATTTTGCAATGTAACGTAAATGCTGAAAACATTATTAGATTTAGAGGCGAATTCCTTGCAATTTCTCGTTATGAAGCAACCAAAATAGCAAAATAAAGACTTTCGTACCATCCCGACCTAACAACGACAACGCTTAATCTAGATTTTAATTATGTTTTACGCTTTTAATCCTTTTTCCTTCCTAGACTGAATAGATACGCTAAAGTTTATGTCTTTGAACTGCTCAAGTCACAAAATTTGGGACCGGTTTATTTGCAGATTTTCAGACACAGATTTTTTTCATTTTCTCTATTGAAAGTTCAGACGCACATTTGAGAGTTAAACCGCTGCTCATCATTAAGTGTTCAGATACTGCTCATCATGCAGAGCTCAGACTCTGCACATCATTTAGAGTTCAGACCATGCTAATCAACGTGATCTCAGACTCTGCACATCATTCATAGCTCTGACTCTGCACGTCATTCAGATCCTGCTCACCATTGCGAGCTAAGTCGCTGATCAACATTGGGAGTTCAGAGCTACCCATCATTGAAATCTAAGAGGCTACTCATCATTGGGAGATCAGACTCTGCACATCATTTAGAGATCAGACCTTGATCGACATTGGGAACTAAGTCGCTGCACATCATTGAGAGCCCAGCAAATCATAGGCTAGACTGGGGTTCGTAAAGATTTGCCTGACATTAACATGAGATAAACCGCTTCGGTCTTAGTCCATTACCAGACAACAAGATTTAATACTGGTCAACATTCAAAGAAAACTGCAGATGACAATATCAAGCTTATAGAATTTTCAGCCCGTTGATATTGATGCAATTCTTAATAGGGGTTTTATTCAGCATGACAAGGGTTTAAGCAAACTTGAGCAATCTTCGTCCTCTTTGAAACAGAAACTAGCCTCTTTTTTACAGCCTACATTTTCGCATAGCTGCGATTCGATCATGAGAAAATGCACTGTATCTTAAGTTCATTCACAAGGGTACAGGTATCGGATTCAGGTTTTAGTGAAGTTCACATGCTGTTATTATTTCGCTGTAATTTACCTACACTAATAGGTTCTTTTCATTGTTGAAGAAAGATAAAACGCAGATGTACTACCAAGTTAAAGTAACTGCACTTTTATGGCTTACTATTGAGGTTAACCCTTTTCCGTCACTCGATACTAGTTCAACCTTAATGTTTACTCGTCATGTTTCAAATTGACCGATTGAACTCGTGTCAATTAACCAATCGCGGCTGTCAATCAAGGAATCAATCGACCAATCAAATCATTTATTCAATCCGGAATTGAGCTTTAAACTCCAAATTGACCGCCATTTTTGTTAACCTTTTTTTGTTGGTTTGGCGACTAAAACTTCGTAACTATAGCTTATTCAAGCTGTAATTACGACGTTTAGGTAACCAACTAACCATCTTACTTTTTTGTTACATGCTACTGGCCATAAATTTTTCAAAATAACGCCGTTAAAAATCGAAGCGGGACTTCCTTTCGGAGTTAACGGGCGTGGCCTAGGGAGTAAGTGGGCCGGGCCAGCGATTGACGTACTACCTACACTGACAGAAATCTTCCTGATTCTCTATTTGTACCGCAGAATAACTTGAAACTTGACAGTGTGGTATAGTACACGTACGAACATCTTGTAGAATGATGTTCATTTTCATTGCTTTTTATACGTTGTCATTCGAATTAATCGTGGCTACACTGCGGCTGCGGCAATGTCTTGGGCGACGTCATATAAATTTGTTTTGGCGTCATCTTGACGGCATCGAAAGTTTTATATTAATTACAGTTGTACTGTAGTGTTTACATGGAGATTTAGAGATTGGTTGAGCATTTGGTAATTACTAGATAGAATGCATTACTTTTTGAATAACACTCAGATAGATATCTAAATATCGCTTAAATGAGACTGCTTGTTAATGGTATTTTCTCCTGTTTCTACCTTGTTTTACTAAATATCTGTTCTTGAGGGTAGTCAAAACGATTAATTCGCATACTTTCACGCTATTTAAGCCCTACTAGAAAAAATGAAAATTCTTAATTTCTCACAATGTTTTCTACTCAGGAAGACAAAGATTTGTAAAATTTCATCTAATTGAAATTATCGTCTTCAGATTGCACCAGTTCAAAATAGTTCTTCTTGTAGTAGGTTTATCCAAACTGCTTCACATTAGCTTACCACAAAATGCAACATCCCACTACTGAAAACAACAACAAGACTGTTTTCACAAATACGCAGTCACAGACGGGTAACACCATCCGGGATAAAATCTGGTTATTACAAGGTACCACCTTTACATTGGAGTAGCTACACAATAAGGTTACGGTAAAACTAACTCGAACAAACATACTGGAAGCTAATTCAGTCATATTAAATTCTTGTATGAAGTTCCATCAAGTTTGGTGTCATCAAGAGTGATGAAAATGCAACGCTGGGGACTGATTCGCGAATTCATACATTATCGTTAGGATTATAGGTTCATAACTCAATGACAGCAAAAGTATTCTATTCATATCTTATAATTTAGTATTAGACATAAACCGTAAATGGCATGCAAGAGCTTTATCATACCAGCTTGAGGCATCTTTTGACCAATTCCAACACGATCCCGCTTTTTTACGCCCCTCAAGAAACGAATTTAGGTTGTTATAAGCAATTTAATCATTTTCAACCTTTTTTCAACTCAAAAAGACCAAGATACCCAAAATTCTCTCAAATTGAAATTATAGTCTGCATCTTCTTTGAATTTGGACTAGTCTAAAGTTTGCAATGTGGGAATACGAGCTACATTAATACAAAATAGTTCCGTATTAATTTTTTTATAGAGGTATGGGAGGAATTTTTCAGCAAGCAAGAAGATGGATAGACAAACATTAACCCATTCCAACACAAATCCTCCTTTTAACGCTCCCGAAGAAAAAAAATGTGGAAAAAATGTGGAAAATGAAGAAATTGCTTGTATCAAGTAATTTCTTCATTATCTACAATATTTTCGATCCAAAAAGAAGAAAACAATTAGAATTCAATCAACTTGAAATTGTCGTCTGCAGCTTCTTTCAATTTGAACCAGTCTAAAATTTATCGTTCGTGAATGGGTTAAGCATTCTGCAGTATTGCATGGCAATACCAAGTCCCTTTCCCTTTCAATTTATTCTTTTCTGGGAATCCGTCTACTACAAGATCAGTTTTTTTGTCAAAAATCAATGGACCACAACAAAACTCAAACTTTATCTGCAGGCTGCATTTATGACGCTGTAACCAAAATATACTTAGCTCTAACCAACAAAAACACTTAGCACTAACGCCGGAGTTCGTGTCTTAATTAAAGACCAGGGTTTTCCCTCGACTTTCAAAACAGGGGGTCATTTTGCCACATTATGACCCCTATCAAATAAGATAAAGAAGGATGTCTAGCTATTTTGGGGGTCATTTCTGAAAAATGGGGGTCCAAATTCAAAGAAGGAGGGGGTCAGGGAAAACCCTGAAGACTCTATTTCTCTCAAAGGGACAAAATTTCTCACTAAAAGGAATCCTGAAATCCTTCATTAAAATTGTTTGGAGAATCCCCAATCAAATAGTTCTAGAATAGATCACAAGCCCGCTTTAACCCATTTCCAGACAGGAAAATTTTAGACTGGCTCAAATTCAAAGAAGTTGCAGACAACAGTATAAAGTGTATGAAAATTTGGATTTTTTCAACTTTCTGGGTAGGAAACATTGTGGAAAATGAAGAAATTGCTTGGTTCAAGCAATTTCTTCATTTTCCACAATGTTTTCTAAAAAATTTTACCTTAGGGGGCGTCTAAAAGCGTCACTGAGTGAGAACGGGTTAAAAGGTTTGCCGAACATAAAACGAAATGAGTTTCAAAACTATTTTATGTTGCCTTCATCTATTTAAACTCGGAAAACTCAGGAAATAGCACTGCATATGAGCTTTGAATAATCGATAGAATGTGATCGGTAGAATGTGACTAAATCGGCTCGAAATTTCTTGAATCTAAACGTTTTCTCGAAACCCGTGTATTCATTGTGATATGAATCTGTCAGTTCAAAACTTCTTGTACCATAAAAGTTTTCGCGACCAAGTTTATTGATTGTCAACGGCTTCGCCAGTTTGAATTTTTTATAATTCACTGCAACAGATGAAAACTGCTTTAAATAGTTTGAAAAAGTCCTACTAATTCACTTTCATCAGCTATTAAAGCCTGTCACCATTTGTAAAATTTGTTGATTAACCTTTCCGTCATCAGTCTCGTCAATTACTTCATCTCCTATTCCCTGAATCTGTTCCTCAATACCATGTTCATCTTCATCCATACCTTCATCGATCTCGCCCTCAATCGTCTCATCGTCACCCGACAGACCCACACCATCTGCATACTGATCTGGACCAACATCTATTTCTCGAATAAGCTCCACCTGTTGATGAGTGCCGTCAGATATATGGGACTGACTAACTACCGCCTGCAACTGGTCAGCAGTGAGTGAAATAGCATCGTCTGAAAATTACAAGAAGAGCAGGTTAAGAAAGGGTATGATGAATTATAAACAAAAAAAGGTATCTTAGATAATAAACAAGAGTGCAAACGTCACCATTTACCCTCCATAAGCACATTTCCAAGCATTACCCCTCTTCCTTTGACTAAGTGCATCGACTTTTGAATGAATGAGGTTTATAGAGCACTTTTAGCAGTATTTCAGTCATATCGCGGCGGCTTGAGCACCTAACCATGGGTTCCTGGAATTTCTCACATCAGTAATACCATTACATCATTTCCGAGTCTCCAACTACACATCCCATTTAGTTTTACGATTATCCGCCCATTGGTGAGAGACAAATGTAGGAAAGGATGTGTACTCTTTTTTTTGACTAAGATGTGTTGCAGTTCTATAAATTACTACAGTCTATTGGGTGTTATTTATTTTATTTTTCCCATATATCTATTTATCTATTTATTCATTTTTCCATAAGTCAATCATCTTGCGATCCCGGAATAATGATGATTGTGTCGTTCAATAACCTATTATCAAAACACAGTAAAATGTTAGACTGGTTCAAATTCAAAGAAGAAGCAGACGACAACTTCAGTTTGTGAGAATTATGAATAATATGCCTTAGTTAAAAGCAAGCATGAAAAATGAAGAAATTGCTTGTAACAAGCAATCTCTTCATTTTCAACCTTGTTTTTCTTAAGTATTTTCTTTATGAGCGTCAAAAAGCGGGGTTGTATGGGAAAGGGTTAAACATGAACCGAGCTATTTGATCTTTACTCGAGTTATTTTCTGTCAGTTAGTCTTTATGAGACGGTTTTAATCATTGAATTTATTTCATTATCTCAACGTATGTTTATAGCAATGCATAAATGATTTCTCATAAATTTGATATCTATCTTCTATGAAATTCCCACTATGAAACACGTATCTTTGGCCAAAGACATGCTTGTTGCTATGCATAAGAGCTAAACCGGTTGACTAACACTAAGGCCATTGACATATCGCTTCACTTTTTTCCACATAGAAATTCCATCACTATTTCTCAACTATTCAAACGCTTTCACTTCATTTAAGACATTCTTCTTCAATTAGTAAAACAATGAAAAGCTCCTGTGCATAAATCAACGAGTAAAAGAATATCTGAAACCCCTCAAACATCAGTTTTTCTAACAATAGCTTTCTATTGTAAAAGCGAATTTTTGAATGACAAACCAAGAACGCGTTACTCAAAATTCGCTGATGTTCATCACCACCAATTACGATGGGAATCTCACGAAAAACACAAAGTAAAAGTTATCCGTGAAACCATTTCTCTTTTTCTACACGATTGCATCTATTCTTTTAACATCAAAACAAAGCATAGGGTCTGTCATCCCCTTGTCTTGAGCCATGCCGAGTTCAAATTCCACATTAAGTAAACAATACATTTATAGATCACTGGGTACTTGTTTAAGAACGTGCATCATTTAAGGTCCTTTGTAAATGCTCAAGGGATCGCATGTCTAAAGATTCCCGCCATAGATTAAAGCATTTCTCAACTTCTTTAAACACCAAGCCTTCTTAAGCATAGTCTACTTAAATAATGCAACCATTTCAGCAAGAGCGATTCCTTGTTGGTCGTAAGTCAGCGTAGCGAGTCGCTGATTACCGCCAAAGATAAAACCGATTGTCCATTAACATTGAATAGAATTAAACAATACAAAACAATGGAAACGAACTCATCGAAACGATAATAGAAACAGTTTTTGCAACCCAAGAATTCTAGTGTATTGAACATAATTAAAGAACACTAAAAAGTCTAAGATTTCACCCGAGCTGTTTCATAAATAAGAACAATGCCAAACAATACAAGTAATTTAAAAGTTTGAGATAACAGAGTTTAATGTTCGTACGAACCTTTAAACTGAAATAAGATCAACTGGTAAACATCGGAAAGTAGTTGACAAAAAGAGTTTGGGGAGAATGCAAGACTCCGATCAGGCATACAAACACGAATCAGACCGAGATGTTTGATTGTTCTTTTTGATCCATTTCCAGACGACAGAATTTCAGATTGGTCCAAATCAAAGATGTTACAGACGTTAAATTTTGGTTGATGAAATGTCAAAATTCTTTGTGTTTTGTGGTAAAAAAATTGTGGAAGATGGAGTAATTGCTTGCAACAAGCATTTACTTCATTTTCCACACTGCTTTTATTTAGCGTTTCTCTTAGAGTTGTAAAAAACGAAATGGTAAGGGAATGGGTTAATTGAAAAATCACGACATATCCCCATCCAATTCTAAATATAAGAAAAGGTGGTATTATAATGGAGCCATAAAGTTCTTGGCCAAAAGCTCTGCTCATATAAACGACTCAAAACACATTGTAAAAGACTTCCACCACTTCGCTAATATTACACAATATTTTCCAAATATTTCAATGTGTTTTAATGAATTGAATCTTTTAACAGTGTTAAGAGGAGGGGTCTAATGGGTACTAATTCATTTATTGAGATAGAAACAGTAGTTTAAGAAAAGTCGGTGACAGATATCATCTAAGTCTGAGTCAAACCCGAAACACACAAACACACCCTGGGGTTCCGTTACTGTCACCAAAGAACATGGTTCAAGTGCAATCACAGCCGTTTAATGACAAATGTCATAGCACGAAGCCCGAGGGATCAGAACCAAGTTTTTCAGACTTCAGAAAAAACAAGATGTGTTTTATAAACACAAATGTAATCAGCAACAGAAAGTGACATTGTCCATTAACCTTACAGTACATTAAATAAGCTGTAGTTAAGACCTTTGAGTCGTAAACTGATTGATTGAATGGGGTTTAACGCCGCTTTTAACAGTATTTCAGTCATATCGCGGCGGGTCGAGCACCTAACAATAGATTCCTGGTATTTCTCACACCAGTACTATCACTTAATTCTTTCCTAGCCTCCAGCTGCTATCCCACTTAGATTACGATTATCCAACCATTGGTGAGAGACAAATGTCGGAAAGAATATGTGCCGCCGCCGGGGATCGAACCAATGACACCCAATGATTGAAGATTAGGAGTCTGACGCGCTACCGACTGCGCTATGACGGCGGCGGTTAAGTCGTAAAACAAACTGAAAAGCTAACATAATTATCGAAATTCAAAGTTTTGTTCCTGCCCCTCCAAGCGATAATTTGCATCTGAGCCATAGTTTTTAAAGGAATCTTACAGAGAGTCACTAAAGAATCGTTTTGTGAAATTTTGTTGGAAACTTATAATCGTTTGTAATCTTAAAAGGTTGTCGGCTTTCACTTTTTACCATATATGGAAATTAGCCCAATGAATTAAAGCAATGTTTACAGCCAATCACTTCTTTTTTAAACAATCTAATAAGGAGTCACCAAAGGATCATTCCAGTAAAAAAATTTTGAAACCCATCTAATGGTTTCTGAGAAGAAGATTTTCAAAACATTCACCATATATGGAAATAAGCCCGCCCATTAAAGTCATGTTTTTCATCCGATCAAATTCTTTAAAGGAATCTGCTAAAGGGTCACCCAAAAATCAATCCAGAGATATTCGGTTGAAATCAATCCATTTGTTTCTGAGAAGAAGGTTTTCAAAGTTTTCATCATATATGGAAATTAGCCCGGCCCATTAAGGCATATTTTTCATCCGATCTCAATTCTTTGAAGGAATCTGATGAGGGGTCACCCAATAAGCATTCCTGAAAATTTTGGTTGAAAGCCATCTTAAAAGAAGATTCTTAAAGATTTTACCATATATGGAAATTAGCCCCGCCCCTTAAAGCCACGTTTTTTATCTGATCTTAATTCTTTGAAAGAATCTGATGAAGGGTCACCGTCGGATCCTTCCTGTAAAGTTTGGTTGAAATCCATCAATTGGTTTCTGAGAAGAAAATTTCTAAAGGTTTCACCATAAATGGAAATTATCCCCGCCCATTAAATCCATATTTTACAGCCGATCAAAACTCTTTGATAGAATCTGATAAAGGGTCACCCAATGATCATTTCTTTGAAATTTAGTTGAACTCTGTTCAGTACTTTCTAAGGAGAAGCTTTTTAAAGTAAAAGTTCACGGACGGACGGAAGCACGGACGGACGCACGACGGAGACAACGCTATGACAATATCTCGCCGGCTTTAAGCCGATGGAGCCAAAACATTAGAAGTTTATTGCTAAAATTAGATGAAATCAAATCTTACATTTACAACACAATAATCTGTCGTGTTTGTTTGTTTTTTTTTATATATAAATTCATTTATAGCGATTATCTTCTGAAAATAATGCTTTCTATTTGCTATTTGAATACATACGCTGGGTAGCAACAAGTTTATAGTAGAATCAGATTTTAGAATGAAACAAAAAAAGTGTGTTCTTTTTTCCGGACCTTTCAATGGTTATCTTTTCCTAATCAGCTCTTCTTTAAACACTTTGTAATTATGCAAACAAAGCTAACGGATTAATGTTTCATCCTTACAAAGGGTGACCCCCTCTTTTAACAAGTGCAAAATCAACACTTATCGATTTAGGATTTTTGTTGAATAAGCAGAAATTTCGTAAAAAGGAAACTCGCTTGATACCATATCTTTAACCTAAGAGGACCACATTTAACTCTCCGGTCTCAACCGTAAGTTTTTTGGTTTTTTTTTGTTGTTGTTTTGTTTTGTTTTTGTTTTTTTTGTCTAACAATTCACCGATCGCTGCTGTCAACCAAAGAACCAATCGACCAATCAAATCATTCATTTATTAGACCGGAAGAGGGCCTTTAATTCCGACTTGGAAGATTTTAAAGCCTCCAGCATCTATTCCACTTAGAATTACGATTATCCACCCATTGGTATGAGACAAATGCTCGAAACGATATGTGCCGCTCGGGGATCGAACCCATGACACCCCATGGTTGAAGTTTGGGAGACTTGTGCGCTACCAACTGCGATATGAAGACGGCTTGTTCATTAAATGAAATTACACGTATAGATAATCGGGTAATCAACATTGTCATCCGAAGCATAAGTTGATTTATTGTATAGGGTTAAAAACCTTTCCCATTTTTTTTTTTTTTAATTTTAGACTGGTCCAAATTGAACGAGGTAACAGACAACAATGAAAATCGAATGCAATTTGAATTGAAACCATCAGATGTGGTAGAAAATATTGTGGAAAAAGAAGAAATTGCTTGTTACAAGCAATTTCTTCTTTTTCCTCAATGTTTTATCGAATAAGAAAATCATAGCTACGTAGTTCCCGTGTTTGTACAGGAAAGGGTAAAGTACCGCCCTACCACTAAGGCCATATGGCGAGGGGGCTCGGTTTAAAATCTCACCTGAATGACGTGAGAAGCGGTGATCGATCCAGGAACCCCCAACATTATTGTCTCGTGCGGTAACATAGGACCGAATTCGCTAGCTCCGAAAGCATTAGAGACAACTGCACGGATAAAATTGGAAGAACAACCGAATTAACCTTTTAACTGGATTGCAAAATTTTAGACCTGTCCAAATTAAAACATTTGAAGACGACATTTCTAAAGTCGATTTTATTTGAAAAATAATGATTCAGTATGATAGAAAATATCGTGGGAAAAGAAGAAACGGCTTGATACAAACAATTTCTTCTTTTTCCACAATGTATTACAGAGGGGGAAATGGGGAGTAAACCGGAGATTATACAGGAAAGGGTTAAGTGAATATAATTCTGGCTCAGACTTATGAGAAGGGTCAAAACGGAAATAGTCAAATTTAGACGACAATTATAAGATTATCTTGTCTTTAAACACTTTTACACTAACAAGTACCATTTAAACCAATTATTGAATGAAACAAGTAAAAATAGCATACTCTTACAATGCGAAATGTGTATTACCGTTCATTTATCGTAGCACATGCCCATATGAGCGACACCCCAAAAGACGAATAATTTTTACGGGGGATAGTGCAAGTATACGGGACGAAAGTGTCGAGAGCTGCCTGGTTCTTTAACGTGCTCGATGGATAGCAGTAGCACCGTCACACGGGGCCCCCGAAACATAACAAGTTTGTTAGTTGATATGGTCAGTCCAGGGCTCTAACCCGTGACCTTGAGGTTTGAAGTCAAGTGCTCTACCAAAAGAGCTAATCGGGCTGATTACAATGCGATGGGGATTATTCCTGCAGCATTAAAATAATAAAATTGACACGTTGGGCTTTGATATTTAAGCACAAAGACTGTGTGGGAGACATTTCTAAAAGTGGAGAAATCGCTGGCCAAGCAGACTTCCAACAAGTCAATTAGACTGCAAAATCAATTGGGTCGGCGCATGACATTTCAAAGGATTATACATGTGCACAAAGTAAAGACTCTGATCAGCCTGTGCATTTGCACAGTCTGATCAGAATCGCCACTATGCGCTCTGTAGATAGATAGTAGCCCAAAGCTTCATTCGACAATCGGCGAATATTCTAAATACCCTGAGAGGCTGTCCAGGCTGCTCAGTGTGTGCAACTCAAGTAAATGTGTTATGGTTGGAAATGTCAAGCACGAGCTCATTAATAGCGTTGGTTGTTAACCAAATGGTCTTGGGCATAAAACATAAAGCAACTCTTTGGTTTTGCGACCTCAACGTCTTACTAAAATTTGAATAAGATACAGTTACACCGTTTAAGTCGAGAAACAAACAAGAGGGTCATTGACCCTAAAGTGCTCATCAGAGATAAAGCTTAGAAATATCGGGGACAGGACATTTTTGTACAGAGTCACTAGTTGGACACCCTATCCATTATTTTAAAATCTATTTTAAGCATTCTGGTTTCGGGCAGAAGTGTTTAAAGAGTTCCTTCTCTATCTCTCTTCTCTTCTCTCTCTCTCTCTCTCTCTCTCTCTCTCTCTCTCTCTCTCTCTCTCTCTCTCTCTCTCTCTCTCTCTCTCTCTCTCTCTCTCAATGTAAAATAGGGAAAGCCTCGGGGAAGGGGGGGACAATTTAACCTTAGGGGACAAACTTGGGACAGGTCCACTACGAAATGTAACATACCTAATATCAATGCTCAAGGCTTTTTGATTTCATCGAAGAAGATTTTTAAAGGTGTTCTTCGTATATGGTATCCCCAGTCGGAGCCAAAATATGAAACAAGTCCATCACGTGAACAAACCTTTCAGAGGTTCACCAGGAGATTCAACATTCTTTATGATTTCGGTCTTTTGATTTCCGAGAAGATTCGCATACCAAATATCAGATCTAGAGACTAGCTGGTTTCCGAGAATTTCAATGTATAATTCTGTCCGCCGGGACAGGGCCAAAATTCGGCCCAAGTGCAGTCATTTTGAAAAACTTGATAGATGTCACCTACGAGCTGCTGTTTACTTAATATAAAGCACGCTGCCTTCTGATTTCACAAAAATATTCTTAGAGTTCAATATTGTCACCCTTTTTTTCCCAAACAGCCGGTCTAATAAAATAATCGAACGGTCATCAATCGACATCTTTTTATCGTACCTCAAAAGGTAAAACAATTATACTGATCAGTTTCAATTTGGATCAATTTAACCCCGTTTGATGTATTCAAAGCTTATAGATGTCGGTTACAATACTTATGAAAAGCCATTGCTAATCTTATTTCTCGCTCCATAAACCAAACTAAACGGATGTCAAAAGACTGTAAAAGGCAACCCAATCCTGCCTCTGTTTTACTTTAACGATTTTAAATGACCCATTATCGATAGTTAAAATATTTGTGTCAAAGAAAATATGCTTTTTCTTTTGACATCAATCTTCAGCATTAGTGACTAGGCCCGAAACTCGTCACAATAAAACCTTTTTGAAAAAATATGATAATAAATGCAGACATGTTCATTGGCATCACGGATGGGGGATTATGTTACATTGACTTTGCTTAGATTGGGTACATTTTACAGGAAAATAAGCGAGTCTTGGTTAAGCCCACTTAAACCTCAATCTTGCATTTTCACGCTGCGAAGAAAAATAACCGATGTGTGATAAAAAGATAAATTGCTTTTGGTGAGCAAATCCTCTTTTGCTGCAGTGTTATCTACTCCCATATTGTTCTTTTTTCAATTCTAATGCACTTTGAATTGTCTTCTACAACTTTCATCAATTTTGGTTTGATTCGATTTCGATTGAATGGAGTTGAACACCACTTTTAACAGTATTTCAGTCATATCGCAGATGCTAGAGCACCTAACAATGGATTCTTGAAACCTCAATTTTGACCAGTCTAAACTTTTGTCGTCTGCTAACTGGATAAGCCAGAGTACTAGAAGCCTTTCTCTAGTGCATGAGCAGTGAAAAAACAAACGAATTGGTTTTGTATTGCGATAATGTCGTCAGTAATCAACCAATTTTGGACCACTTTCGAAACCAATGGTCGAGATTTAGGTAAAAAGAACTATGCGTAGGACTGAGGTTCAAACTCAAATAATTTAATTTTCAGTTTCTTCTTTCATAATTGGGCGTTCTGATTGAGCACGCAGCGATTTTGTATGCTTCAACACAAAATGGTCCCAAACAAAAAGGTATGAAAATTTGTAAAGCTTATGTTTTTTTTTCGCTCGGTGCTATTAAATTATAAGAATATATATAATTATAAGAAATGAAATAAATTATAAGAAATGAAGAGAATATTTTGTTTCCATGCAGGTATAATCCGAAAAACCTTGGCGTATTCATACAGTGTGATTAGGTTTTTCGGTTCATACCTCCATGAAAACAAAAAAATTCTCTTCATCTCTTAAACGTGATATTTTCGAACCCTGGTAGTCTAAAGTTCCTTCAATAATTTAAAACTCATTGGGATTGTTGTTGTTGTTGTTAAGAAATAATGGCTTTCAAAGCGGGAAAATCGAAATTTCTACATCAATCGATGAAAAGTGCTAATCCCATTCCAACACAAATCGAATTTTGACATTCCTCACGAGGAAAAAAGGTTTAATAAACATTGTGGATACTGAAGGAAATGCTTGTAACAAGCAATTTCTTCCATGTCCACACCGTTTTATATCCTTACAAACAGAAATTTTCCCAGTTCCACCGTTTGGTTACTGCCGTCTGCAATTTCTTTCAATTTTGGACCAGTCTATCTTTTTTTTTCAATTTGGTGATGGGTTAACCCAACAAAGTAATGTATCAATTCATATTACCCATGCAGTCCAACGGGGAATGTTTGGCGGTATTAAAGTGGATTCGATTGCCTACATAAATCATTACAGAATTCTCGCTAAATCCTATGTTGTTGGGATTCATTAGAATCGATCTAATGAGTCCCAACAAAATAGGATTTAAGTCCGATATGTTTTCAGCAATTATGGCCACTTCTTTATGATTTCGGAAGGGAGATTAGGAGATTTCGTTTGTGGTCGCTTAATGGAGATGGTCGCTTAATTGAGGTGGTCGCTCGAGCAAGATCGACAGTACTTACACTGCTTATGGTTACTTCCCACTCAACCACCGAGGTTCGGATGAGACGAGGCCTTGACTTAAAGGCTCCTCCAAGTGACTGGAGAAGCGGGGTATCGAACCTTTCACCCTTACACTGGAGTCTAGCACGTTATCTCTAGACAAATCTTCCACCCCCCTCCCCGTTTACTTATTTGACACCACTCAGTAAACCTACATATTCGTGTTGTTGTAGTCAAAGACTTTCAGGATTTAAACTATTATTATCATTGTTATTTATCCTATTGCTCTCCACGAGTCCCTTTGAAACGGCCATGTCAATTCAGCGAAAAAAATCCCCCCCCCCCTACTTTTTTTTAAAAGCAAAAGCTCTTCAGAAGTAAAGGAACTTTTTTTTAAAGCAAAAGCTCTACAGAAGTAAAGGAACTTTTTTAAAGAAAAGGCTCTTCAGAAGTAAAGGAACTTCGCTAACATGTAAAATCATAACAAAATTCTACGTTGTTGAAACTCATTAGAATCGTCTCAATGAGACGATTCTAACGAGTCCCAACAACATAGAATTCAGTGAGAATTCTGTAATAAAATATGAATACAATCAAATCAATCCTTCCTTTCTTTCGCAAAAAATGCATTAAGCGGAAATTCTTTTAAGCGACCACTTCTTGGTCGTCCTTTGAGTGGTTGCTTAATACAAGACTTATTTACCATTGCCCTTGTATGATTGATCAACTTGGGGTCGCCCGATGACAAAAAACCGTTCGTTGAGTAAGTTCATTTTCACATTTCCCATGGCCATCTCCTTTCATCTTAGCTTCAGCATTTCGCATGGGAGACTATATCGTTATCGCAACTCAATTCATTTTGAATATCCTTTTATCTTATTTAGAGCACCGAGTCCATCACACCTGTCTAACTTGTCCGAATTTTAATTAAATACCGATTCAAAACAATGATAGTGATGTCATGATGGCTTGATCTTCAATTAACGGTAATTAAACTGTTATCTCAAAATGAATTAATGGGCTGGGAAAACGTCCAGACAATACCCTTAATAATAATTTAAGACGGTTGATCAAAATAAGAGCACTAAATGTGCAGATTCATTCAACCCTTGTCATACCGAATCAGAAATATTCTTGTTTTTCAACCTCTGTCAAGCTATAACTTTGAATATCCCGGTTTTGTCAGGAGGTGTAGACAAAGATCAGCCTGCACGTAATTGCAGTCTGATCTTAGTCTACACCTCCTGTATGACTCCTGCAACCAAGAGTTGTTCATAGATTTAAATTTAAAAAAAAATCGCTTTACTAGTGCTTTTAGGCCTTTGATTTTCAAATTCAAATTCCTATAAGGATTATATACAGGATGACAAGGGTTAAAGACAGAAATCAGTCTGCACTACCAGCCTGCATTGCCAGTTGACGGAGACCAGTTGAAAAATAACATCAGAGCTATGCATCGAATAGAGGATAAACTTGCACAAAACATGCATTCGTATTTTAGCCAACACCCCCTTCTTGTCCCCTGTCGAGCCGCAAATGTCTATGAAATCAAATGTCCAAGAAATAATGATCTATATCAAGTAAGACAACTGTCTAGTACTCTCGGCAATTCGATTTCATTGCCATTCTAAAAAGAGATTTCATCCCAAAACATAAATTCCCTTCCGGGCCTCACAGATTAAGGACGCAGCAGACAGCGGCCAGGTACAAGATTTTATTCGGTTTAACAAGAGTTGGTAAAACGTCATAAAGCTTCAAGTTAAATAGACCTTTACTGCAGTGATACTGCTGAGAAGCTTAATTCTTTACAATGCGTATATTTAAATGTAGTCATACAAAGTTTCAGGTTTAGCTAGACTAACTGAAGTGATAATTCAAAAAAAGTTTATTTTTTCATAAAAAGACACAATATCATCCAGTTATCTTATAAGACAAAGATCGCGTATTCACCTCCGCTCCGAAACTGCTTGGCAAAAGACGCTGGGACAATAACTCGTAATCCTACGACTCATCACCAAGCAGTAATTCTGGCATGCGGTTAACTAGATGTAATTAATGCCCCCTTCCCTTAAAATAATTTTGTCGCTGGAACAAATCCTTTTTTTTCCAAAAGAGGTAAATAGACCGTACGCAAAATAAAGTTATGGACACGTTTTCCTAACACTGAGTGTTTGAAAGAAATTTAAATCAAATCAGCCTGTAGCTTAGGAGAACAAGGGGCGGACAAGAAAAAGTTACAAACCGACGGACGGACGGATGGACAGACCAACCAACAGACAAGCTGACACTCCCTCCCATAATTACTTTCGTCACGGTCATAATATAAGGCATTGCACTTTTCTAAAGGTACAGCCTCCCATATCGCTCATTTTAATTGCCGATATGCTTTATCAGATTCCTTTAAATTTCCAATTTTTTAGGGTCTTCACAATTTATATCGGGTCAAAGATCTCTAAACGTTTAACCCTCATTTGGGTTTGATGTTCGGAGTCTTTCTAACTGTTAACTTTGAGTGACCGATACTTTATTGTTCATTCCAGTAAGTTCCTATGCATGGGCAAACCTTTGATTATTGGGGCAAGGAGTTCTTACATTGTGCTCCAATGATAACCTCGACACCTCCCGGATTATCAAGGCTTTGTTGAGATGAACCCTTTGCTAGCCATATTAAGAAGAATAATTTGATTGACTGTAACCACAAAAGTTTATCGTCGAAAAATAATATTACTAAAAAGATGATGATTTTTCTTCACGTGTGTGCGCGCTCACAGACCTATTCTCTAGGACAGTACAAGTATGTGGAAAAAGTACATACAGTAAATCTTCTATCTTGTAATCAAGGCTTTGTTGAGATGAACCCTTTACTAGCCATATTAAGAAGAAGAATTTGATTGACTGTAACCACAAAAGTTTATCGTCGAAAAATAATATCATAAAAAAGATGATGAATTTTATCACGTGTGTGCGCGCACTCACAGACCCATTCTCTAGGACAGTACAAGTATGTGGGAAAAGTACATACAGTAAATCTTGTATTCAGCGAACACACAAAGGACGACCAAAAAGTGGTCGCTTAAAAGAATGGTCGATGAATCTTTGATCGATTCGATTGCATACATAAGTCAATATAGAATTCTCGATAAATCCTAGGTGGTTAGGACTCATTAAAATCGTCTCATTGAGACGATTTTAATAAGTTCCAACAACATAGGATTTAGGTTCGGTATGAATCTAGCAATTATGATCACTTCTTTATGAGAGCTTTTGTTTTCAAAAAGGAGAATTTCGATTGTGGTCGCTTAATCGAGGTGGTCGCTCAAGCAAGATCGACCGTATATCGTTATATCACTTCCTTGAATTGGGGAAAATTTTAAGATTTAAATTGCAAGTTTTAATGTAATGGATTTCTCTCTCTCTCCTCTCTCTCTCTCTCTCTCTCTCTCTCTCTCTCTCTCTCTCTCTCTCTCTCTCTCTCTCTCTCTCTCTCTCTCTCTCTCTCTCTCTCTCTCTCTAATGCGAATTCGAATCGTAATTTATGTGTTTCTAAAGATAATAATTAACCTTATTTGTTAGGAGCATGGTCTGCATTTCTTTAGGATGTTCTACGAGCTTCTCGTTAAAAGTAACATTAGTTCAGTAATGATTTCTTGTTTGTGCTCTGGAGTAGAAAAGTGATTTAAACATACTTGTCCTTGAATGATATAATGTCTTTATTAATCTTTTACGCACATTGGTTAATTCATTGCATATCACCAAATCACCCTGTTCCGAAATGAAGAGAATGGGATGATTGTCTCAGTTTCTTAAGAGAGACCGTTGTGTTTAGTTGTGAATTATGGTGGATTTTTCAAAATTAGGTTTGATATTTTTGTGGAGGGTAAAAACTTGTTAGACCTTAAGGAGTACAATGTTTGGATAAAGTAATCTACGAGTCTTTGAATTAAAAAGTATTTGGTTCACAGTCCATGAATTTGACAAACATATAAGAAACCATTTTCGCTTAGAATTTAAGATAGCGTTCCTATCGCACTATTGGCGGACTAACTTAGCCTCACTCATTCCCACACAGTTGCACTTTTTGACGCCGCCAAGAAAAAAAACTTTGGAAAGCATTGTGTTAAATGAAGAAATTGCTTGTTGCAAGCAATTTCCTCATTATTCACAAAGTTTTTTTTATATCAAAACATGAAGCAATTTAGAATTTCATTAAGAAAAAATTGTCATCTGCATCTCCTTTGAATTTGGACCAGTCTATAGTTTTGTTGTCTGTTAATGGGTTATGAGGCGAAAATAGTAGAAGGTGAGAAATCACTAGATACGCCCACTGACCACAGACAAAGCAGTTCCACTGAGATATCAAACGACGATATACGCCCAGAGACACGAAATCAAAAGTAAATCGTTGGTTGGCGACATAAACGTCGTAACTACAGCTTGAATAAGCTGTAGTTACGAAGTTTAAGTCGCCAAATCAACGCAAAAAGGCCTGACATGATCATAGGGGGTCAACATTCAAATTACAGTCAAAAGAAATGTTTTGATTGGTCAACAGATATTTTATTGATAGTGACGATCTGTCAGGTACCCTCGTACCTACAATGTAGGAATCTGAAAATGAATCGTCTATTTTAGTTGATTTCATCCAAACCAACAGTTCGCATAATTCACAGTATACTATCAACCAAGTTATCCCGATCATTTTTTTTTTTGGCTATTTCAATAGTCATCGGTACAATAGTATCAGGTAATTTATAGTGTCGCGCCGACCTAATTCTGTTAGACTATTTAGTTGAAACACTTTCTGTCCGAACTAAACGAATTCCAAATCTACATGCCATGACACGGATTATTGGTTTCTTCGATTTATCGTAACAATGAAGATCATGTTAAAAACAAATAAAAGTCGTGTTTAAAGCATGCCGAGTTTATTAAACTCGTCATCTAAAAAAGATAAAAACTCGGCATAGCCTCGTTTTTATCTTGAAATAGATGACTCGTTTAATAAACAAGATACTTTATGACGACTCATGCAACTCATGATATTGGCGAACAAATAAAGCAAATGAATACGAGGATATATTATATACCTATGAATTTCAATTTTGAAATATACACGTACATTTATTGCACACGGAAAAAATCTGACCCGACGGGGGAAAAAACAAAAAAAAAAAAAACGTATCGCACATGTACTGATATGGTTTGATTGCGTCATTTTCCCAGTCAAAATGAACCAATGCCAAAATTAAAATTATGGTAATTTTTAAAAGGGTTCATTTTAGACAATCTTTCTACCTTTCTAAATTCGTTGGTAAATATCAAATGGAATACTTTGACTTAGCAGTGATCCAAAACCTTCCATCGAAATCTCGCTGCGTAGAAAAATTTGATATTTCACGATCCGAACAAAATTTTCCTACGCAGTTCGAATTCAATACCAGGTTTTGTATCTCAACTCTAAAACAATATTCCTTATTTATTCCGGAACACATCCATTTTATTGGACATCAAAATAATTATGTCATGGATAGCTCTGTCTTAAAAGACAAAGTGAACGTGCATAGAATGTTGATTTCGTGTTTTAAAATTTGAAGGAAGACAGGGATGATTAAATTGACAATTTCCCACGCTCATAACGACTGAATCAGAAAGTAATAAACATTCCCCCTAAAGATTGTATTTGCTTTTTATCTACCTTATGTTTAACGAAAAACATTTATATGAGGGTTATCACCTTAAAAGGCTCTATCTAGGAACTGTACCACTCCCAACTACATTAGCATAGGTTTAGCACATTTCGAGGAAAGTTGTCTGTTTTATATTCAACGACGAAAGCGAGAACTTGCCTTCTTATCCTCGACGACGGAAACCGTTAAACATTAGAGTCACTGTTCGAACCTTGATATTTCAAAACTAAACGCCGCAACTCTGAAGAAGGCGCCATAACTCTGAAGAAGGGGCCATACATCCGATAAAGTAAATGACATGTA
The DNA here is from genome assembly GCA_946902895.1 of Fragum fragum. NCBI lineage: Eukaryota > Metazoa > Mollusca > Bivalvia > Cardiida > Cardiidae > Fragum > Fragum fragum. Next base: position 18,468,469 of record OX336368.1, read on the forward strand.
ACCCAAATAATATATGCCTACCTTTGCTTTGAGGTACACTTCGAGTCAAATTCACGCGGTAGATGATGAGAAAAAGAGAGGACAAGATGTTTAAACCAAGGGCCATAATACGTAGAAATATAAATGGCCAAATGTGTTTATCTTTGCTTGATACTGAGTGCGCTTGTGAAGTTAGAATCAAATCCATCCGGTAGTTTAGGTAAAACGGGCGGACACAATAAAGCTATGGACAAACCAGCCAGTCCGAACGTTAATGCTACGGTCACAATGTGAAACTGCCACCGCGCGATTTTTAGACATCGGCCGATTCCTAAACTTGAATGCCGCCGGGCGATTTTTTACAAATCGGTGCGAGTGCTCATGAATAACTGCCAGTAAAATGCCGCCTGACGGGGCCCGGGCGGCGGCAGGCGGTTTCTAAGTTCCGAGGTGCGTGTGCCGTCATCAGGATGTCGGCCGGTGGCAGTTAGGCGGCAGGCCGGCCACCGTCACCGTCAACTGCCACCGCCCGGCGACCTGGCGGACACCGGCAATATTTCACCTGCCACCGGCCGGCAATCGGGCGTTCTAACTGCCACCGCCCGGCGCGAATAACAACAAAGAATGACAAAGAATTACAAGTTAACATTGTACGACTTGTATTTCAAGAAAATTTCTAGAAGTTGTACTGAAGTAACTTTATTGCATAATGGATACAAGCTATGCCGATAATTTTACTATTACTAGTACAGCAAATGTCACATCATAGATGCATACTAGTACTAAAACTTTCAAACCAATTGTCAATCACGTGGTGTGATGGCTGCCTCCTGCCATGGCACACTGCCAACGTCACTGTTGTAGTAGGCCTTGAGGTATGCGCGCAGTTCTTTTCCCTGTACAGTCTGTCGTGGTCCACGTCCTTCATTACGAATCTCTTCCAAAACTCCAGCATCTCTCCATGCCCCTGGTACTATGTCCCCGTTTTCCAGCTCAACGTCCAATTCGTTTGCAGCGATGGCAGAGCGCTGGTCACGCAACACATTGTGGAGGGTCACACAGGCCTTCGTTATCTTAGCAGCGACTCGTGGTTTAACCCACAGGCATGAATGAAGGCATCTAAATCGGGAAGCTAGAATGCCGAAAGCATTTTCTACCACGCGCCTGGCCCGCGAACACCGGTAGTTGAAGATACGCTGGTCGTGGTCCAGTAATCTGTCCGAATACGGCTTCATCATATAGGTACGAAGTGGGAATGCGTCATCACCGACGAGGAAATACGGAATGTCTCTGTCGTCGTAGGGCAGTGGGCTCGGCCTTGGGAAGGCGAGGGTGCCCTGCCGAAGTCCAGGCTCTAACTGAGACCTATTGAAGACACCGCAGTCTGAATACGATCCAGGGGATCCCACGTTGACCCAGAGGAACTTGTACTCCGCGTCAACAAGCCCCAGCAGCACGACAGAAAAGAAGCCCTTGTAGTTATAATAGAGGCTGCCCGACTTCCTTGGCTTCCGGATGCGGATATGTTTCCCGTCCAAAGCCCCGCAGGCATGATGGAAGTTCCATCTGGCGCTGAACTTCTCGGCAACTTCCTGCCATTCTTCTTCGGTGCTAGGGGTGGCCCACTGTTCGTCCCTGAACTCTTCAATTATGGCCTGACACACCTGCGCCACAAACAGCGAAATGGTGTTGTGTGCTACCCGAAAGTCAAATTCTAGGGCTCGATATGAGATTCCTGTAGCCAAGAATCTCAGGGTGATGGCAAGCTTGATACCTGGACTTAGCGGTGCTCGGTTCTTCTGACACTTCGTGATGCGGGGCTCTATCCTCTCGAGTACATAGAGGAAAATGTCACAATCCATCCGTAGGAATGATTTAAAGCCCCCACGGTCTTCCATCCGCAGCTCATTCATGAGTGTGTCGTACTGGCCGAGTAGCACTCTTCGCTGCAACCATGGTCGCACCCAACAAGTCCGTCGTCGTCGCTGCTGTTGGGCACGCTGTTCTTCTTCCAGCATCAGGAAAGTCAACAGCAACTGTTGTCTGCGTTCAATTCTTCCGAGTCTCCATCTTAATTCGGCGATTCGAAAGTCTCTGAGACGTTGTGGAGCTACTAGAACCGCCATGACTACAATTTTGTATAGCGGATGGATGTTTGCGGATTTATATTCAGGGGCCCAGTCTGCACTCGGTAGATCGCCGTCCTGCCACCTACCAACACCAACGGGCGCATCCCTGCTGCCTTTCGATCTCCGCCCTGCCGCCGGCAGATATTTTGAAATCGGACGGTGGCATGTAAATGGCATAACGGCAGCAGGCCGGGTGAAGGAAAGTGGCAGTTACTTCCTACCGGTCGCCGGCCGATTTTCGAAGGCCCTCTAGCACCAAGACCGAGTAAAAATCGCGCTGCAGCCCGCCTGCCGCTTGACAGCCACCGCGCGACTTCGAAATGCACCAGGCCGGCGCCCGGGCGACTTGCAAAATTGGAAAAAATCGACCGGTGGCAGTTACAATTTTAACTTTTTCTTAAAATTATAACTGCCACCTAGCAGCGTCCTAAATGCCAACTGCCGCCTGCCGATCTTGCCTGCCGCCGGGCTGCCACCGGCCGAATTTATACGAAAACTGGCAGTTATCACGCCGGCCGGTGGCATTTAGTGATTTGTGACCGTAGCATATATAGCGGACTTCTACATAAACACTCCCCTCTTAAATAACAACAGGATTTAGGTGGATAAAGTTATAGCTAGTAGTACGTTTGACTGAGTTACTCCCCCTAGAGTAAAAAGTTTTGTCTAGGACATTCATAAAAGGCTAATCATTGGTTGGCAATCCAAACGTCGTACTTACAGCTTGAATAAGCTGTAGGTACGACTTTCACGTCGTCAAACCAACAAAACTCCATAACATAACTGTCGAAGTTCAAACCTCACTTACATCACTTTCGGTCTATATGAACGTTTTGATTGGTTAATGTATTTTTTACATGACAGCAGAGATTCGTCAATTTCATGTATTTAAGGCATTCTATATTTTGACAGGCAGGTACCTAGATGCTGTGCTGAAGGTTGTCTTGTCTTAACCCATTACCAGACGACAAAAAATTAGACTGGTTCAAATTAAATGGAATAGCAGACGACAGTCCAAAGTTTTTGAAATTTTAGATTTTTTCAACTTTCTAGGTAGAAAACATCGCGGAAAAGGAAGAAATTGCTTGTTGCAAGCATTTTCTTCATTCTACACAATATTTTCCAAATTATTTATTTATTAGTTTTTTGTTCTTCGAGGCCATCAAAAAGCGTCATTATGTGGGAATGTGTTAATTAACATTTGTAATCGTTGCGGATAGAACAATCCATTTATTGCTTTAGTATAGTTAATATCTTGACATACAGGCGCATTTTTTCATAATCGCGAAATTTAAATGACATCTTATGCGCGAATTTTTCGGCATCAAGAAAGTGTCAAAAAAGCTGAATAGGCTCTACAGTAATACGATGAGTAAGACAGCGGTGCTAAGATGCCCTCCGAGGCTGATTAGGAATGTGGAACTTAGAGAAAAATCACCAATTTAAAAGACAATTAAAGATTTTGATAGACATGATGTAAAAGATTAAATTTCTTTTTTCGACCAACACACACTAATCAAAGTATTCGTTTAAAAATCTGCATTCAAGGATCATCACTACATCGTGGTGCGCGAGCAAAGTTTCGTAAATACAGCTTGAATAAAGCTGTATTTACGACACTTTGCACGCCCACCGACGACTTGAATCGTTTATCTTTTCTTTCAATAATCCACTTCGGAAAGTCCATGGTATATAGTCGCCGTGTTTACAACTTCCGATTGCAACAAATTGCATCAAGTTTGGTTTATTAGGGGCGAAATTAGAGGATTTAGATGTCGAATCACAGCTACCTGGGGTTTACTAAATTTGCAAAAAGTAACATGAAAAAGATGATTATTTCCCCGCAGCGCGAAATATTTCTTAATCATCCTGTATATCATACATATACGTGACCCGCCAAGTCAAAAGTGATCCTCCCTGTCAGGATTGAGAGAAGTGTCAATCCTGGTCAGACGGCGCGGTCTGCTTAGGCTGATTAGGAACGAAACTTTTATCTCTTTGCATATTTTCAGATTTCAGAAAGGTTAAACAGGATGGCCTAGAGATTCGATATTCGGTATGTAGCATCAGCTGGTCGAATTTATCATACGTTAATTCCAAATTCCTATCTCCGATTGACCTCTGCTGTTTAAAATCTCTTTCTCGAGTATTTGTTTTACGTGGTTCAAAGAAAGCCACTTTTCATTTAATTGATAACACATAATCTATCAAGCAGTTGTTATTCTTCTTGATGAATTCGTGTTTTTCTGGCAAGCTTTAAAGGAAATTCTGCTGAATTCTTGCATGACCTACGTTATCGAAAAGCAATATCTGAAATAACGCGGAGATGGAAATTAAAAACAAGAGGCCCATAGAGCCTCTTCCGTCACCTAAGTCCAAAGAGCAAAAAATAGATAAAAGTTCTTCAGATGATGCTTCATACCAAGTATCAAAGCTCTATGCCTTTCTATTTGGGTGAAGACGATTTTTTTTAAAAAGTTTTCACGATACAAGCCTATGTACAACTTGTGATGTCCGGAAACGGGCTAATTTTAGCCCTGGGGCAATAATCTATTCAATCTTGATAGAGATCCACCAGGTGATGTTGTATATGAAATAATAAAGCTCTAGGCCCTCCTGTTTTGAAGATTTTTTACATTTTCGCAATATAAGTCCGACGTAAAACTTGTGTGTGCCGCCGTCATAGCGCAGTCGGTAGCGCGTCAGACTCCTAATCTTCAATCACGGGATGTCATGGGTTCGATCCTCGAATGCGGCACATATCCTTTCCAACAAGTGTCTCTCACCAATGGGTGGATAATCGTAAACCTAAGTGGGATGGCAGCTGGAGGCTAGGAAAGGATGTAGTGGTATCACTGGTGTGAGAAATACCAGGAATCCATTGTTAGGTCTCCAGCCGCCGCGATATGACTGAAATACTGTTAAAACGACGTTAAACCAAATTCAATCAATCATGTAAAACTTGTGAGGTCCGGGGATGGGCTGATTCTCACCATAGGGCCATAATTTATACAATCTTGAAAGGGGTCCACCAGATGATGCTACATGTTAAATATCAAGGCCTTTCTGTTTGAGAGAAGAATATTTATAAAGTTTCCCTATATAAATTTCTTGTCTCAAGCGATTTCTTCATTTTCCCCAATATATTCTACCAAAAAAGTTGAGAAAAAAAATCTAAATTTCATTCACTTTAAATTGTCGTCTGCAACTTCTTTCGATTTGGACCAGTCTAAATTTTTGCCGTCTGGTAACGAATTAAACGTAACTACATCTTGTTCAAAATTTTAGCGATCCGTCAAAAGAAGGGTCAAATCATTCATATTGAACGGAAAGGAATTTTAACCCCCGACCTTTATATTAAACATTTGTGTTGGTTTTGCGATTTATAACTCCAGCCTATTCAAGCCTCACTTGCGATGTTTAGGCCGCTAACCAACGGAAAGTTTAATGTCCCTTACCGTATATTCTTGCAAATTAATGTCGCTCGATATACGAGTCGAAAAACCTTGTTGGAGTCATTGCGATAGGTCAGTCGATTGCCATTTCCTTTAGTTTATACTAATTTATTTTAGTTCGATTGCGACGAAAGCTTTAAGCTAATAGAGTCACACACAAACCAGATAATTTCACATCCCTGAGAGGCAGTGGCTGGATCCCACTTTTACAGCTGGGTAGACTGGGGCTGGCTATTAAGTGTAATTTTTCACAACGTTTTCTCCCCCAAAAGACAACTATTTTAAAATTTCATCGACTTTAAATGGCCGTCTGCAACGCCTTTGAATTTGGACAATTCAACCATGTTATCGTTTGTTAATGGGTTAAACGATAGGCATTAGGTCAGGTTTGCTTTTTCCGTGTTTTATTACAATTAATGATCAATCTTTTAATGGTTGAATTATTAAGTAAGCAATATATAAAAAATTTTGATATAGGGCAATCTGTTACAGACAAAGCAAAATGGAATTGAGCTCATTTGAAATTGCAGGATGTCTTCATCTCACTACTTAGAACACACGTCAGAAAGATTTTGGGCGATATTTCTAAAGTGTAATACCTAGGCAAATAAGTGGAAGCCAATGATTACTCATTTTCATTAACGTGAAAAGGTCGTCATAAGCAAAACATAATTTTAATAGTTATAAGTTTATTCGGGAAACAATTGCAATTTTGTCTATCTAACCGCATACATAATGAAAGTTTCACAAATCGTTGTTTGTGATGGATAACTGATTTTTTTTTAAATAATGATTTCACCTTACAAATCTGATCAATGAGAATGTTGCTTGAGACTTCAATTTATCAATCGCGGATGTTAATCAAATAATTAGTCGACCACTGAAATCATTCATTAAACTGGAAGTTAACTTTGAACTCCAACATTCGCCGCCATTTATGTGAAGGATTTTTATTGGTTTGGCGGCTTAAACGTCGTAACTACAGCTAATTCAAGCAGTAGTTACAACGTTTATGACGCCAACCAATTATTCTACTTCTTTGTTGTATGCTACTAGCCACAAGATTAGCAAAATAACGCCGTTAAATATCGAAGCGGAATTTCCTGTAGGGCCAACAGAGTAAGTTGGCGAGGCCAGCGATTGGTAAATTATAATGTGCAGATTACCATTTACTAAAGCTGTAACAAATATAACATATCTCTACCCCAAAGAAAATAAAAATCAAGGTCTTGTAGGAAAATATCAATTTTCTTAAAATATCAATACATCAAGAGTGGCAGGAGTCCGCTCGAAGTGCCTCGGGCACTTATGACGGTTCCTCGTCCTCCGTGCTGCATGAATGGTGATACTTATATTCCTATAGGAGTTAATCGGTAAGGTCATTAATAGTATTTTGAGCTCGCGATAAAGAGGAAAATCGCATGAAAAAAATCGCCATCTCAAACAGATAAAAAGGCACTGGTCAGATTTTGTTAAAACGCTTCATTTGATTTCTCCCTTGACCATGAACGTATGAACACACTTTGGCTGGCTAATTATTCTTACAAGATCCAGCTGGTGCAAAAATCCATAAAGGTATAAGAAGCGAATTGGGCAATTCAATATCGGCCCGACATCGGGACTGCTCGGATGACGTCGTAATATTTCATGACTCATTGAACTACTAGCGTAAACTACTGACGTAACAAACCGTCGAAACAGTACCAAGGAAACGTTCGTCGTAACCAAATTGTAACGACGCCACCCATGTAATCCCCACATTTTTCGGAATACAGAATTTTGCATTACTCATCCTCTATCTTAATTACCGAATACGTCACAAAGACGAACGTTATTTCCAAATCAGTTTCATTTTTATGCATTTGTCTTATCAAGTATAATATGGAAAGTGTTAAATACTTTCGACATTATTCATCACATTTTAAAGAAGATGCACGATGAATAAATTAAGTTAATGGTTAGATCGCTTAAACTATTTATTTAACTGCTGAAATTAGTAGTTTTTATGCGTCTGCCCAACGCTTACATACTCATATGATGTTGTCAGCTCGCACACTTTGTTCTCACGAAGCTTTTTGAAAAGTGCATCTAATGTCTCTCACGGCCACCCATCAAAGTATTAGATATTTTGATTTCAGTTACATAGGTTAACCCATTCCCACTCAGTGTCGCTTTTAGAAGCCCTCAAGGAAAAAATCTTTGGAAAACATTGTGAAAAATGAAGAAATTGCTTGTCAAAAGCAATTTCTTCATTTTCAACAATGTTTGCTACCAAGAAAGTTGAAAAAAATCCAAAATTTCATAAATTTTAAATTGTCATCTGCAACTTCTTTCAATTTCGGCCAAGCTAAAAATTAGCCGTCTGATAATGGGTTAAATCTTCATCGACGTAGTTGATCAATAGTTGGCCTCGTCCACTTACCCCTTTAACCGCGCCCACTGACTCCCTCTTCTATTTGAAAAGACTTCATTTGAAAAAAAATTGTAGCCAGTCGTATGTAACAAAAAAGTATAATGACACATCGCAATAAGCTGTAGTTACGACGTTTAACTCGCAAAACAACAATAATGATTCACACAAATGGCGGCCAATGGTGGAGTTTAAACCTCAATTCCGGGCTGATGCAAATCAGTCTTTTTATGGTTTTCTTACATTATAGTGACTATAAATTTTGAAAATTGGCACCGTTCATATCTCACTCACTCTACCTGTCGAGTGATGGTTTGTTTGGGTCCATGGTGTAAAGTTTGAGCAGAGATGTTTATTGGATCAAACACAAGGTTAAAGAAAAGAAAAACTCCAATTTGGAACCAGAGCTGCTGTGAACTCACCACGGGTCCCATGGAATATCAGCTTAACCCTTTCCTGTTTTGAACAATTTTAGACTTGTCCAAATTCAAAGGTTTTGCATTCGAAAATGTAAAAGTGGATCTAATTTTAAAAACAGTTTAAAAGTGTACATCACACTTTGCACTCATTTCAGTTATCAATAAAATTTGAATGAAATAGGTTAATCAGTTGAGAAATTCGTAAGTTCGATAGTTATCGTCTAAAAAAGTCAAGAGGTATTCGAAGTGCAGTAATTATGTCGGCTATATTGAGACATAGCATAGGCAATATTTCGGAATAAAACGGAATGATTATAATAAATATTTCAATAATATTGAATGAGATTTGAGTCATCTTTTAACAGTATTTCAGTCATATCACGGCGGCTGGAGCACCTAACAATGGATTCCTGGTATTTCTCACACCACTATTACCACTACATCCTTTCCTAGCCTCCAGCTGCTATCCCAATTAGGTTTACGATTATCCACCCATTGGTGACAGACAAATGCCACAAAGAATATGTGCCGCCGCCGGGGATCGAACCCATGGCATCCCGTGATTGAGCCATTAGAAGCATAAATGAAACAGGAATCTAGGGTACGAGCTACAAAGAGCCGTGAACGCTCGAGTTGAATCTAATTGACACTTTTTCATCTCATCGACGTCTCCAAGGGTATTTGCTCTAGCTAGATTTCTTTATCCGACATGTGCTGTTTAAGGCCTGATCTGTAACAAGCCATTTCTTCATTTTCCAAAATATTTTCTTTCGTATAGGATAACTACTTATTAGATTGTACTTACCTTATAATGTCGTCTGCTATTCACTTGAATTTGGACAAGTCTAAATTTGAAAAACAGTATACAGTCAATGACATATCTCAAATGACAGAGTTCTGCAAGGGATTATCTAGACTGGTGAGCCTGTCCTAATCCAATATCGGAGAGCAGCGAAGATGGGACAGGCTTACCAGTCTGAGTCACCAGGGACTTTCCGACAACCTTCTTTTTTTTTGAAACCCAAAGCATTTCGAATCGATTCGCATCTTCATGACAAGCCATGTGAAAGAATTTTGTAATGAAATCTAATATTACATCAAATATTTTATCCTTGACAGATAGACGACTATATATAGTTACGATTAGGTTAGCGAAAATTGAAATGAATAACTTAACTCACGTTTTTCAACACTTTTAAATTATTTCTTGGTTCTTAAATTCTTTGTAAATAAGTGTATTAACCCATTCCCACACATTGACTCTTTTTGACGCCCCTCAAAAAAAACAATTGGGAAAACATTGTGTAAAATGAAGAAATTGCTTTATAAAGCAATTTCTTCATTTCCACAATGTTTTCTAACCAGAAAGTTGAGAAAATCTAGAATATCATCAACCCTAAATATTCAGCTCAAACTTCTTTCAATTTGGACCAGTACCGGCAATGGGTTAAAAGTGAAAAATAACTACAATACCCAAAATCAACAGAAAAGGAGCCTGTCGTTTCAATCAATCTCGAATGTTTTGGTAAGAAGGCAGTATGAACAGCCTACACATCCACAAAGTCTGATCAGGATCTTAACTGTACCTGTCAGTGGACAAGTACTGACCAAAGCCCTCTCTAGACGATTTGCAGATAATTGACGTCGTTTACATTTTTGCTCATTAACCATTCTCGTGCTGGATATAACCCATTTCATAATCAAATTAAAATCAAAGTGCTGGAGGCATTTGAAGCAATGGTTGTGGGTCAATATTTCTTTTGGGAACTAGTTTTATAAACAACTTTGGCTTGAATAGGAGATAAAGACTAAGTTCACCCTGTACATATGTGCAGTCTGATCTTTGTCTATACAGCCTGCTAAAACAGTAATATTACGGGTTAATCATGACAAGGGTTAAATTGGTTGAAATGACCCACGCTGGTTCAAAAGGTTTGCCAGGTACTGTACAGTGCGACCGTAGCATCTGAAATACGGGAACTAGAGAATGGATTTACAGAGCAAGGACTATAAATACACTGTCAATATCTTTTACAGGCGACAGAATTTAAGACTGATCAAAATTAAAAGAAGCTGCAGTTAACGATTGTAAGTTGATTGAATTTAAAAATGCTTCGTTTTTTAAGACGGAAACCGTTGTGGAATATGAAGACATTCTTTGTCACGAGTAATGTTTTTATTTTCCACAATGATTTCCTAGGGTTTTTACACCAGGAACGTAAAAGGGGGATTGTGTGGGATTGGTTAAGTGGCTTTATTCCTGTAAAGAGCTCACTATGATTAGTTTTTTTTTTTTTTTTTTTTTTTTGTTCTTTTTTTTTTTTTTTTTTTTTTTTCAACCATATATTCGATAAAATTTAAAGATTTAAAGAAATTTTCATCTGAAAGAAATCCAATCTGTTCCCTGCAATTTCCTTTCAATCCAAAGTTTTTGTCTTAAATATATAACCGAGAGTTGAAAGCAATACTATACAAAATGTGTAGAAAATTTAAAATCACTAAGTACATTATTACACCAGATACATGAAATGCACTTGTACTCGATATCTTTTAAAAGGGTAAAACGAATCGAGGTAACATATTTTGGGGAGTGTCTTTATCAAAAATGTGCTGATCCCCATAAAAAGCATTTCCGTCCTCATTTTTTTCAAACAAAAACTTTTAAAGTTAACGTTTCATTTTTCGATAATTCAAATACGTGTATTTTAATGCCGACATGTCGCATATGTAAGCAGTAATACTTTAAAACGAGAAATAATGTGATAACAACAACAAAAACCCATAAAAACGATCAAAATTTGGCACAAGAAGTCTCGGTTTAAAATACGAAATTCGTAAGCATTGTCCTAATTTGAAAGCTCAAAAAACATTAAAAGTATCACATGAACGTGTATGAAATATTTGGTCTAATACTCATTCCAGGAAACATCGATAATAAGGTAGCAAATTGCAAAATCTTCTTAAAAGAAACAACGAAGACAATTTAAAACTGAATGCATACAAGGCAGAAACTACAACTTCAATTTTACACCTTTTTCTTGTTCAGGTGTATTATGGAAAACTCTTCAATAAGAATCTTTATCCTTGTACAAATTATCATATTTCTTAAATCTTCCCACGGCCTTATAGGCCAAAATACAAAAGGAAAATTAAATTACATTAAATCCCAATTAAGACATACAAGCAGTTAAACAAACCAACAGGGCATCAATCAATCAATATCCTTGTTTAACCGCAGAGGGAAGGGAATTTTCAATTTCTCAACGAGATAACAACTATTGTGTAAATTTTACCGCACCAGGTAAAGTCGCTTTAACCGATTACGATCTAAAATGTAGAGGTATTTCATTCATAACGACAAACCGAGAGGGGGTTTTTCCATTCATTGATTTCACAAGGAGATGGATAGGTAGACCGTCAATGTACTCACTCTCTTTGTGAGGTATATGTCACATGTTACGATATTATCAGTCCGACAATCACCATCCGTACACCGCTTAACCCTTTCCTGTTTTTCAAAATTTTAGACTGGTCCAATTTGAAAGAAGTTGCAGACGACACCTAAAAGTGAGTGCTAATTGAAAAGTAACCAACCTCAAGGGTAGAAAATATTGTGAGCAAAGAAGAAATTGCTTGTTACAAGCAATTTCTTCTTTTCCCACAATGTTTTCTCAAGTATAAAATCACAGGGACGTAAAAACCAGGGATTGTACAGGAAAGGGTTAAATATCCACTTAACCTCTTAAAGTTGATTGATGATCATTTGGAACATATCGATGGCTGAGTGCAAACACATTTTAAGTGTCTTTACATTCCATAGACACTTACGATGTTTTGCACTAAGCCATGGATATATTAACAGGTAACCCGCATGCCAAACCAGCTAAAAAAACTACGTTGAAACAAGAACAGACTATTTCAGGAAGATGCAAAATAAATGCCGAAATAGACTCGCAGAGAGCAAATGCAGGACGCGAAGAATGGCGTGAACTCATTTTTTTTTAAAAGAAAATCCGCAAATGAATAAAGAAGTTACTGTGTATCAAAGGTTTGATCGATTGGCGACCATTTTTATTTAATACTGATAAACTAGAGGCTCTTGGGAGTTTCTTTTTTTTTCAATCTCAATACACATTGCATTGTAATCAAATCCATAATCTAATCATTGAAATCCTCTCAGTAGATTAAGGAAACAATCAAACTTTTCAATCCATACCATAAGTGTACTCAAAATTCGAGAAAGGATTAGCCAAGAAACACTCCTATGAAATTTTGATGAGATCTACTTCAAGATTTTTGAGAAGAAATAAAAAGAATCAGTATACAGTAAATCTTCTATTAAGCTACCACTCATGGGCCGACCAAAAAGTGGACGTTTGTGAAAATGGTAGCTTAAAACACATTTTTAGATAATTTAATTTTTTGTTCCGTCTAACAAAAACAAGCGTTCTGATTGGTCGAAAATAGTAATTCATAACTCGATGAAAAAAACTTTGAGCACGCAGCGTTTTTTTTATTCTTCCGCATAAAGCAGTCCTATACAGAAAGGTATGGGAATTTATTAAACATTTGCTTTTTTCGCCCGATGCTATTGAATTATAAGAAATGAAGATACTATTTTTTTGTTTTCATGGAGGTATGAACCGAAAAACCTAATAACACAATGTATGAATCCGCTTCGCGTATTCATACAGTGTGATTAGGTTTTTCGGTTCATACCTCCATGAAAACAAAAAAAATATTCTCTTCATCTCTTAAATTTATGATGGACTGGTTCAATTGCATACATGAAATATTACATAGTACTCGGTAAATCCCGTTATTCGGAACTCATTAGAACCGTCTCAGTGAGACCATTCTGACGAGTTCCAACAAAGTTGGATTTAGGTATGATATGTTTTCGTTTTTAGAAGGGAATCTGATTGTGGTCGCTTAATGGAAGTGGTTGCTAAATAGAGGTAGTCGCTGGAGCAATATCGATTGTACACCACCTTTTTGAAAACACGTAGCGCGTCAGACTCCTTATCTTCAATCATGGGATGTAATGAGTTCGATCCCCGGCGGCGGCACATATTCTTTCCGACATCTGTCTCTCACCAATGGGTGGATAATCGTAAACCTAAGTGGGATAGCAGCTGGAGGCTAGGAAAGGATGTAGTGGGAGTACTGGTGAGAGAAATACCAGGAATCCAGTGTAAGGTGTTCCAGTCGCCGCGATATGACTGAAATACGGTTAAAAGCGGCGTTAAACCCTATTCAATTAATCAATCCTATTCTTTAACGTCCTATCCAAATATACTGCAAATTCTTATACAACAACTCTTTTGTTCGATTCATAGTTTGAAATACAAAAAACTTATGAATAAAGCAAGTACTTTTTCATGAATTATTAACATCAGAAAGTTTTCTCGTTAAGTGTAAAACCTTAAAAAGCATCTAGAAATCTGTATCAACTCATTAATGATAGAATAATCACAGGTGTTATTCCTGATTCAATTGGCGCAAATTAGCAACAAGAATAAGAAGCAAGCAGAATCTTAAATTAGGCAAAATATTACATAAGAACTTAACCAATTACAAGACGACAAACAATTAGACTGGTCTAAATGGAAAAAAAAAAAACAGCTGCAGACAACAATTCAAAACAGTCTTTGTCTTTTTAGTCGGAAACATTGTGAGTATTTAAAAAAATTGCTAGTTTTCCGAAGTTTTTATTTTTCTCGAGGGGCGTTTAAAGGCGGGTTAGTGTGTGAATAGGTTGATAATACTGGTCTTTTTAGAAATATATTTGATAAGTAAATAATTTATAAATCTTTTCAGCATTACCTATAGTCCTATATAGTAACGTTGTGAAGATATTCTAAAAGTTTCTCACCAAATTTAATATTAGGTAATAGAGAGGGGTACTATACAAAAATGCTAAATTGCAATGGGACACCCTTTTCAGAATCAGGTATAAAGTTTCTTTAAGTAAATGACATTTTCACACCGAAAAGATGAACCTATGTCATGTATCAAAGTACATAGTTCAGCCCTTTTTTAATAACTTAAGTCATTGAGGCAAAGGAACAGGGTAGTACAGTTTAGCCCTACATCTCGAAAGTATGCAAGTCTTAATGATTTAAGAAGGTCGTAACTCATCAAAGAGAGTCATGCCTGAATGTTTAATTGGTACAAGTGAATAATAATTTGACAAAGTCATAATTTAATGCAGTAAATTGTCGATCAAAGGATTCCTTTGAAGTATTTTAGGAAAGAAACTTCTATACTTCCACATGTTTTCTTGGATTTTTTCTAAACAAATATTTCAGAGGTAAAGAGATTTTCATTTGTTTCAATTTTTAAGAGATAAAGAGAATATGTTTTTGTTTTCATGGAGATATGAAACGAAAAAACTAACTGTATGGATACGTGAATCGGATTCATACATAAGTGTGATTAGGTTTTTCGATTCATACCTCCATGAATACAAAAAAACAAGAGGACCATGATGGTCCTAAATCTCTCCCCTGAGTATGATGGTTCATGGCTTTATAATATAAACAAAATAGCAAAGCCCTCTGTCTAATTATTTTGGAGAAGATGTTTAAGGATTTCTCTTTTAATCCTAGGTATATTGATGATCCAACCATATAGCACTAATTTCCTGGATATGGTAATGCTTTGAAGTATAAACATCAATACATACCAAGTATAAAAGCTCTAGACCTAATGGTTTAGGAGAAGATGGTTTTCAAAGATATCATTATTTATTCCCAACTAAAATTAGGGATTGCACAGAGAAGCGCTATTTATTTTAAAGTAATTTGGTAGAGGGTAAATGGCTGATGCTATGTACCAAATATCAAAGCTCTAGGCTTTATGGTTTTGGTGAAGAAGATTTTAAAAGATTTCCTTCTTTATTTCTATGTAAAATCAGGGATCACGAAGAAGAGGGCTAATTTTCATAATACGGTAATTCTTTGAAATATTTTGGTAGAGGGGTCAATAGATGATGATGTATACCAAATATCAAAGCTCTAGGCCTTATGGTTTGGGAATAGAAGATTTTTAAAGATTTCCTTCTTTATTCTTTTGTAAAATCAGGGATCACAAAGAAAAAGGCTTATTTTCAGGATACGGTAGTTCTTTGAAGTATCTAGGCAGAGGGTCAATAGATGATGATTTGTACCAAATATCAAAGCTCTAGGCTTTATGGTTTTGGTGAAGAAGATTTTAAAAGATTTCCTTCTTTATTTCTATGTAAAATCAGGGATCACGATGAAGAGGGCTTATTTTCATAATACGGTAATTCTTTGAAATATTTTGGTAGAGGGGTCAATAGATGATGATGTTTACCAAATATCAAAGCTCTAGGCCTTATGGTTTGGGAATAGAAGATTTTTAAAGATTTCCTTCTTTATTCCTTTGTCAAATCAGGGATCACAAAGAAAAGGGCTTATTTTCAGGATACGGTAGTTCTTTGAAGTATCTAGGCAGAGGGTCAATAGATGATGATTTGTACCAAATATCAAAGCTCTAGACCTCATGGTTTGGTAAAAAGAAGATTTTTAAAGATTTCTTTCTTTATTTCTATGTAAAATCAGGGATCACAAAGAAAAGGGCTAAGTTTCATAATACGGTAATTCTTTAAAGAATATTGGTAGAGGGTCAATAGATGATGATTTGTACCAAGTATCAAAGCTCTAGGCCTTATGGTTTCGAAAAAGAAGATTTTTAAAGATTTCCTTTTTTATTTCTATGTAAAATCAGGGATCACAAAGAAAAGGGCTAATTTAATTTTCATAATACGGTAATTCTGTGAAGTATTTTGGTAGAGGGTCAATAGATGATGATTTGTAACAGATATCAAAGCTCTAGGCCTTATGGTTTTGGAAAAGAAGATTTTTAAAGATTTCCTTCTTTATTTCTTTGTAACATCAGGGATCGCCCAGAAAAGGGCTAATTTAATGCGGTAAATCTTTGAAGAATTTTAGTAGAGGGTCAATAGATGATGGTTTGTACCAAATATTTAAGCTCTAGGCCTTACTGCTTGGGGGGAGAAGATTTTTGAAGCTATTTCACTCCGTTGCCATGGCAACCAGAGTTTTTCATGAATTTCAATTCTTTGAAGTATTTTGAAAAGGCATGACCTAAGGATCATTTCTGTGAAGTTTTGTTGAAATTCCATTGTTAGTTTAGGAGGTGAAGATTTTTTTGTAAATGTGAACGGACGGACGGACAGACGGACGGATGGACGGACGACGTACGATGACCGATCACAATAGCTCCCCCAGAGCACTTTGTGCTCAGGTGAGCTAAAAATATCATCTTCATTTCTTATAATCTAATAGCATCCAGCTAAAATATAAAACTTTACAATTTTTTGTACTTTTTTGCATGGGACTATCTTATGCGGAAGCATACAAAATAGCTGCGTGTTCAAAATTTTGTTCATTGAGGTATGATTTTTTTTCGACCAATCAGAACGCTCGTTTTTGATAAACGAAACTAAAAACTAAATTATTGGAATATATTCGCACTGTTAGTTGGCGTGGCAGGCGATCGTTCAATTAAAAAGTCCCAATTATTGTCACAGCTGTCAGCCCGATAAGCTCAGTTAGAAGAGTACTTGACTTCAAACCTCAAAATCTCGGGTTAGAACCCTCGGCTGACTATATCAACTAACAAACTAATTGTCTTTCGTTAAACCGAGGCCCCGTGTGACGGTGATATCCACCGAGCACGTTAAACAACCAGGTGGAGCTCTCAGCAGTTTCGTCCTGTATCCTTGCACTATCCCCCGTAACAACTAACCGTCTTCTGGGGGCGTCGCCAATATGGGGATGTGCTAAGGTAGCGACGATAAATAAACGGAAATACGTACTGTTAGAAGGCGACAAGGGTATACACACAAGGGTGAATAGGCCTTTCGTTTCTTACATGAAAAGTATTTTCTTCGTTTCTTATTGATATAAAAAAAAAGCAAAGAAGGGAAAAAAAGAAGAAAATATTTCAGTATACATGTATAGGACACACTCATGGAACTGTCGTGCGTGCAAAGTAGCTACTTAAATGTGCCATAAACTGGAATATTTTGCAAAATAGTTCAGCAATCAATTTTTTCATTAGGTTATTTAACGAATTTTCTGGTAATGATCAGGTAATGGGTTAAAAATATTTCACATGTTTATGATGGATCGATTTGCATACATACATAAGTTACCGCAGAATTCTCACTCAAACCTATGTTCCGAACTCATTACAATCGCCGTCAGTCAATGTATACACACGTGCTATGTTTTGCTCTAAGCAATCGAAATATCGAGGGGTTAGAGCAAAATCATAGTATGGGTCTATACATTGTATAGACCCATACTATGTTTTTGCTCTAACCCCTCGATATGGAAACTTTTCAAGTAACCATTGGAAAATTCGGAGCCGTATATTTTCTAAAGGTTTTTAGATGTATTTGACACAGACAAAACACAACGTCCCTACTATATAAATAAGATATCCATTCCGAAACATAATCATTTTGGTATCAACGGGTTTAAAACCACAAAAAAAATCAAGAGGACCTGCCAGCACGCCCACAAACTATCCGGCTTATTTTGAAATAAGAGAATCGACGAATCTAGACTGTCAAATACTCAATTGACCGATAGAATCATTCATTTAGACTGGAAGTGACCTTCGAACTCCTACAATGACCGACTTATATGTGAAGGATTTTTATTGTTTAAATGACTTAAACGTGATACCTACAGCTTTTGAGCTGTTTCAAGCTGTAGTTACTACGTTTAGGTCGCCAAAGAGTCAAGTTACTTTTTTGTTACATGTAACCGGCCATGTATTTTGTAAAATAGCGCCATTTAAAATGTAACGAAAAGTTGAGTAGTTGGTTGGCGACCTAAACGTCGAAACTTCAGCATAAGATGTTGCTACGACGTTGAAGTCGCCAAACAATAAAAAAAATTCATACAAATGGCGGCAAATGTCAGAGTTCAAAGCTCAATTCCGGGATGAATGACTGATTCGATTGGTCGATCGATTCCTTGATTGCCACCTGCGATTTGTCAGTTCCAAATGGACCCGTGATAGAGAAGGAAACACTTTTCTTCAAAATCCGCCTACATTTCATGACATGGATAGTCTGTTTCATCGTCTCAAAATGATATATTTTCAACTATATCACTATCTCTGTTTTAATTGTGAAAATATGACAAAGGTTAAATCTCGTGTCTACAATATCGCCAATGTCTCCAACGCCAACGCAAACGGTATAACCCAAGTGATATTGCAAAGAGAGAATGCAAACACATTATATACGCAAAAGAACACTTGAACTTTTTTCTAAGACCTTCAGAATATGCCCTTTTTTGATTATTTGTTTGCATTCTCTTTTTGCAATATCGTACTGATACTTTAGACTTTTTCAATCTATCATTACAGTATCAGAAAAGAAGATGTTTGTTTTTCTGTTTGATTGTTTGCTTGCTTGCTTGTTTTCATGGAGGTAGAAAACCAACAACCAAAGGCGGCTTCATACAAAAAAAAATGTGATAAGGATTTAAGTTTCAGAACAACACTAAAAATCTTCTTCTGTCAATAGGTTGTTAAGTACGAGATCTGATTTCGGGTAGACGGACTAAAACAATCTCAGATAAAGGATCAACATGTCCGCATGTGGAATGTGCATAATCAGCATTTAGCTATCTGCGACTTAAGAATATAAAGGGCAAGCCTCTTACCTTAGGGGTTTTTTTTGTCATTAAAGTCAATATGCTACATCCTGCCCTTATAAACTTTCAGTTTTATGAAAATTTACGCTATTCAGACGGGATAATCGGTCGCTATTTGTACAAAGCTGTTTTGAATAGGCTTTTCAAAGGGCCCCTGAACAGTTTGGTAAATTCCACGATTTTATTAGCAAGATTTAAATATCTTTTAAATGCCATTTAAGGCAACACGTCGGTAAAGGTACTCGAGACAATCACCTATAAGACCGTTTCAAATTAATTTCAACTGCAGAATCTCAAACCTGTCGTTGCTCATTGCCATGGCGGTGCAACCTTTTTTTAAATCATTAAGCTTGTATCTATCAAAAATGAATTTAACACTTCCCCAAACGACAAAATTTTAGACTGTTCCAAATTGAAAGGAATTGCAGACGGCAATTCTAAACTTATCAAATTTTGGATCATTTGGGGTAGAAAGCATTGTGGATAATGAAGAAATCGCTTCTAACAAGCAATTTTTCTCTTTTTCCACAATGCTTTCCAAAGCTTTATTTCTTGGGGGCGTCTAAAAGCGTCATTGAGGGGGAAAAGGTTAAGTCGTCGAATGACAGTTTGCCAATGTTAATCAAAATATCGATTAACCAATCAAATAATTTACTTTGACCGGAAAAAAACTACTGACATCCAACATTTATACCCAGGATATTTATTGAATCGGCGACTTCACCGCTGGAACTGCGGTATTTTCAAGCTGTAGATACGACGTTCTGGTCGCCTACCAACGATTTATCCCACCTTTTATGCACCTGACTAATTTACGTTATATGAATACCGTGGTTTAATATCTAACCCATTCCCACACGATAAAATGTTAGACTCGTCCAAATCGATAGGAGTTGCAGACGATAATTATAAGTTGAAATGTTACATTTTTTATTTTCCTTGGTAGAAAACATTGTAGAAAATGAAGAAATTGCTTGTTACAAGCAATTTCTTCATTTTACACATCGTTTTCCCAAATGTTTTTCTTTGGGGGGGGGGGGTTCAAAAAGCTTCATTGTGTGAGAATCGGTTTGGTAGAATTGCCTCACCAGAGGTAAGTAGGCGTAACCGGCGACTCGATAATTCAACCAACTTCACATGCTGGTAAATCAAAGACCCTTGAGCTTGAATTTCGACATAGTGATTTAATATTCGGTGCCCATTTAACCCATTCCCACACAGTGACGCTTTTTGACGCCCTCCAAACACAAGAATTGAGAAAACATAGAGTAAAATGAAGAAATTGCTTGAGACAAGCAATTTCTTCATTATTCACAATGTCATTCAGCCAGAAAGTTAATTTCTAAAATTTCATGGATCTCATATTGTCGTCTGCAACACTTTTCAATTTTGTCCAGTCTAAAATTTTACCGTCTGGTAATGGATTAACCAATTACCAAACGACAACCTTTTGAACTGGTCTCACTTGAGAAAAAAGATGCAGAGGACGATTCAAATGGCAAACAAATTGAAACATTGTTGCAAATGAGCCTAAAAACATTGTGACGAAAGGGCAACGGTGTATATAAAATTGATTATATCGTAAAATAAGACAGACAGCATTAACACCTCCGTTTCAGCAAAGGCCTAAAACTAGAAGGATTAGTCCAAAGCAGAAGCTGTCCAAAATTCTACAAAAAGCCGATACATTGCTAATTTTAAATCATGGTGATAAAGCTATAGAAAACGTACATTTATGAACTTTATTGTTAGATAGGTAATTTGTTAAGTTATATATTTTCACTGTCTGTGTGTTATATCAAAATATGCTCACACTTCCTTGCACAAATAGAAGATATGTCAGGAAGGCATTTTCCCTCATAAACAAGAGCTAGATTATACAAAGCACACTTCTACACACATATACCATATGTAACTACTATATATAACTAGAATAAGTATCACTGAAGGTGAAAAATAACCTTTATTTCCAGTCACAGGGCAATGACTCTTGTAAATTCAAGAGCCTTTGCTTCGTAATCATTAGGCCAAAACTGATGCAATACTTTGTAACTGCGACAAAGATTCTTTAATCCACAGCAGTATTAAAATCAGTAGAAATGTCTGAAAGCATTTCAGATAGAAATTTGAAAAGTGAGAGCCAAATCTTTTTTTTTTTTTTGTTTTTTGTTGTTTTTTTTTTGTTTTGTTTTGTTTTTCATAATCTGTGCAAGAACCGCTTTAAGCTCGCCAACGCTCGCTTAATGACGTGTTGTGTTCTAGACTCGGTTAAGATCAGCTACTCAAACTAAACTGTTTCTAAATGTGATTAAAGCCCCAACGGTTCAACGAAAAAAAAAAATAACAAAATTTTGCCACTGGAAGAGATTCCTTTTTTAAACAAAGGGCCATTGCTCCAAGAGAGTCGATGGATCATGACCAAAATTGAACATGCACATTTTTTGTTGGACACTGAGTACACATGTGAATGTTTGGGTAAAATCCGATCAACACTCGAAGAGAAAATTAAATGACAAGATCTTTCAGCAAATGGACACCAACTTAATTCAAACGTGGACATTTCTACTTGATACCGAGTC
Source organism: Fragum fragum (assembly GCA_946902895.1). Lineage (NCBI taxonomy): Eukaryota > Metazoa > Mollusca > Bivalvia > Cardiida > Cardiidae > Fragum > Fragum fragum. The sequence continues at coordinate 18,490,164 of OX336368.1, forward strand.
TGTCTGTAAAAGTTGGATCAAATCCATGCAGTAGTTGCAGATAAACTGAGCGGACAGGGAAAAGGTTGCAGACGGACAGACAGACCGACAAGCTAATGCCAGCATACCCCTCACCCCTCAAAAAATGTTTTGGGATATAGTCAGATCCTATATATTTCAGAGTGACAATATCTAGACGCCCTCTAATTCTTAGGACAGGAATAACAGAAATCTCTTGTTTATCCTTACTTTAATGAGTTCGTGCCTGGTTTGCATGAAAAATGCAATATAATTAATTTAGGGCACAATAATTATACCAAGATAAAACGCGAAACCAACTTCCGGCGTTTCACGATAAAGAAAACACAGAATGGATTTAAATGAATCCTTCACAGAAAGTCTCTGAAACCTCACACAAGAATGCGTAAATAAACCCAAAAATCGAATTTCAAAATGAATCCGATTTAAGACCAAATTGAATATATATGGCAAAAGGCATACTGCAAAAGCGCGTGACTAAAATTAACCAAGGGTGTTCCCTCATATTCTATTTGACCTTCGACTGTGCTTAACTGTGAGCATTGAGTTACATTTTTTATTTCAAAGACAATAGCATACGAGTGCAGTTATTTTGAATCCCATCAGTGATATATAAGTCATACCACGGACAACAAGGTGCCAAACTGTCACAAGATACGCCCGTCACACTGTTTGATATTAACAGGGGATTTGAATAGAACAGGTTATTTTGAATAAATATTTTTTGTCAAACAAAGTATGAAAAACAACAAAAGGCAATAACTCAAAAAATAGGCTAGGTAGAGTTAAGGTTCTTCACACTGCACTCCCACTTGGTGAGCTCTATTCATCCATGAAATTTCATGATTCTAGCTATTATACTTTTAGAGATATATTCCGGACAAGATTCAAGTATGAAAAACAACAAAGGGCAATAACTCAAAAAATAGGCCAGGTAGAGTTATGGTTCTTGTGCCCTGCATTCATACTTGGTGAGCTATATCCATCAAAGAAATTTCATGATTCTAGCTATTATACTTTTAGAGATATACTCTGGACAAGATTCAAGTCTGAAAAACAACAAAGGGCAATAACTCAAAAAATAGGCTAGGTAGAGTTATGGTTCTTGTGCACTGCAACCCCCCTTGGTGAGATCTATAAACCCATGAAGTTTCATGATCCTAGCTATAACACTTTTAGAGACAAACTCCAGACAAGATTCAAGTATGAAAAAACAAAAAAGGGCAATAACTCAAAAAATTGGCAAGGTAGAGTTATGGTTTTTGTACACTGCACTTCCACTTGGTGAGCTCTATCCATCCATAAAATTTCATGATTCTAGCTATTATACTTTTAGAGATATACTCCGGACAAGATTCAAGTATGAAAAACAACAAAGGGCAATAACTCAAAAAATTGGCAAGGTAGAGTTATGATTCTTGTACACTGCACTCCCTCTTGGTGAGCTCTATCTATCCATGGAATTTCATGATTCTAGCTATTATACTTTTAGAGATATACTCCGGACAAGATTCAAGTATGAAAAACAACAAAGGGCAATAACTCAAAAAATAGGCCAGGTAGAGTTATGGTTCTTGTACACTGCACTCCCACTTGGTGAGCTCTATCCATCCATGAAATTTCATTATTCTAGCTATAATTCTTTTAGAGATATACTCCGGACAAGATTCAAGAATGAAAAACAACAAAGGGCAATAACTCAAAAAATAGGCCAGGTAGAGTTATGGTTCTTGTGCACTGCACCCCCCCTTGGTGAGATCTATACACCCATGATGTTTCATGATCCTAGCTATAATACTTCTAGAGATATACTTTGGACAAGATTCAAGTATGAAAAACAACAAAGGGCAATAACTCAAAAAAATAAGCCAGGTAGAGTTGTGGTTCTTGTACACTGCACTCCCCCTTGGTGAGCTCTATCCATCCATGAAATTTCATGATTCTAGCTATTATACTTTTAGAGATATACTCCGGACAAGATTCAAGTGTGAAAAACAACAAAGGGCAATAACTCAAAAAATAGACCAGGTAGAGTTATGGTTCTTGTGCACTGCACTCCCCCTTGGTAAGATCTATACACCCATGAAGTTTCATGATCCTAGCTATAATACTTTCAGAGATATACTCCGGACAAGATTCAAGTGTGAAAAACAACAAAGGGCAATAACTCAAAAAATAAGCCAGGTAGAGTTATGGTTATTGCGCACTGCACTCCGTATTGATGAGAAGAATATAACTGCCAAGTTTAAAGTCAATCGGACTTACGGTGACAGAGTTATGCCCCGGACAAAGAAGTGGACACCGCCCGGACAACCGGACGCCCGGACGCCCGGACGACCGGACGACCGGACGCCCGGACGACCGGACGCCCGGACATCACGGGTGATCCCATAATACGTCCCGTCTTCGACGGGCGTATAAAAAGGGACATGCGCACACGTACTCAAGAACGCACAGAGACGGACGCGGGTAACCCTTTATTCTCATGCTTAAAGAGGGATCCTTAAAATGTCCTCTTAACCAAATTCCTGCTTCTTTATTCACCCCAAGAAAAGAGTTGGGAAAAGAAATTGCCTGTGATAAAGAAATTCTTCGTTTACTTATTGTTTTCTACGTAAAATATTTAAAAGTGTTATTGATTTGAAATTGTTGTATGCAACTTCTTTGAATTTGGACCAGGCAATTATTTTCGTCAGGAAATGGATTAAGTCCTTTTACATTGATTTTTTGCTGCCATAAGCTAGATATAATTCGTAACAGTTCTTAATCAGACGTTGAAACCAGACTTTGAGTAAATCCTTCCCAAATCTTCTATGAAAATTCCGCGTATAATTAAGGGAGTGATCCATGCTTGTCTGTCTTTACCTATATTTTTATAAGACATTGTTTTTTCGGCCAGCGAGGATATCCTTGACAGCAATAAAGCCGCCATGACTTTGTGAAAGCAAACTGTCAAAGAAAGACCGGCTTTTGATACGAAATTAGATAGAATTGGAACTAATTATTATTCGTATGATTTTCAATACTTCGTGTAATTCTAGTAGATTAGTTATAAAAAATTGATTAAGAACCCAAAAAGTATGCATGCATCAGGACCTATCTAATTGACCAATCGCTGGCCCCGCCAACTTACTCCTTAGGCCCCGCCCATTAACTCTGACAGGGAGTTCCGCTTCGATTTTTTACGGCTCTATTTCTCAAAATCTATGGCCAGGAGCATATAACAAAAAAGTGAAATGGTTGGTTGGCGACCTAAACGTCGTAACTACAGCTTGATTAAGCTGTAAGTATCGACGATTAAGTCCCCAAATTAACAAAAGAGGTTAACAAAAATGGCGACCAATGACGAAGTTTAAAGCTCAGGTCCGGTCTGAATAAATAGTTTGATTGCTCGGTTGATTCCTTGATTGACAGCCGCGATTGGTCAATTAAAATAGTTGGTACTTTTTATTAACCCATTCCAACTCAATCCCTCCTTTTTACGCCCCTCGAGAAAAAAGCTTTGGAAAACATTGTGGAAAATGAAGAAATTGCTTGTATCAAGCAATTTCTTCATTATCCACAATGTTTTCTATCCAAAAAGACGAAAAAACTCAAAATTCCATCAACTTGAAATTGTCGTCTGCAGCTTCTTTCAATTTGGACTAGTCTAAAATTTTGCTGTGTTGGAATGGGTTAAGCGACCTTTTACATTAATATGTCCATCAAATACATCGACGGGTTAGTGCAGAAACACCGTAAGTGTCTATACAATGTACTAATCCATCGATATCTCAAAGGACCAAAGCATGGAACATGGAACTTTGCAAAGTTTGTCGGAACAAAGACAACGTGGCTTTCTGTGGTATCCGTTAAAAACAGTCTTGAAATGCATGCATGCTCTCTGAAAGCAGATTTGTAAAACAGGCAATGGCTGTACTGATTAACTCCCATTTTCCATTCTTAACCCACTTTTACTCTATGTTTACATCCGCCGAGATTCATTCATAAAAAAGATAGGAATTTACAAAACAAAGCATATCACCACATGCCCGGCACCTTTCCCGTCTTACAAATAGGCCGCGTCAATCGAAAATGAATTTTCATACGAAGAGGGCAAAAGAATTCCAGGTCACAATTAAATAAATGTGAACAAATATGTTCCTTGGTAAGTTGGTTCTTAGATCAGCCTTAACAGCAGCAATCAAAAAAGTATGTCAGCACGTTTGTGCTTAACTCGTTCATTCTTTTTACGACCAAGGAGAGACAAGTTCGGAAAAACAATGTGAAAAATGGCGAAATAGCTTTTTACAAGCAATTTCTCCATTTCCTTCATTATTTTTTTACCATTTCAGCATAATAGACAGAAATATGATATCTTATTTTGAATTCTGTATGAAGTTTTTTTTTTTTTTTTTTTTTGTTTTGTTTTTTTCTTTTAATTTTTTTTTTTTTTTTTTTTTTTTTTTTTTAATTTTGACCATTCAAAATTATCTCGTCTAATTCTGGGAAAACTGACGGTTTCTATTCTTCTATTATATTCTTTGCCTGTTTCTTTAAGATCAAGGTGCCTTCGTGATACGAACTGCACTTTGTTCGTAAGCTTCAACTCCGAATGTCGCCGGCAAAATATATAGCTTAACCCATTCCCACACAGTAAATCTTTTTGACGACATCCAAGCCCCCCCCCCCCCAAGAAAAAATCTTCTGAAAACATTGTGGAACGTGAAGGAATTGCCTGGCACAAGCAATTTCTTCATTATTCGCGATGTTTTTACCCTAGAAGACAAAAACTAATCAACATTTTAAATTTGAATATTGATCCAAATTTTGTCGTAACAATATCAATACAATGCCGCCGGTATGTCTGTTTTACCTCATTTTCTTCCACGAAGTGTAAAAGTTTTTACCTTTTTAAAAATCTCCTTCTCAATCCCTTGTTTTTACGTCCCATTAATTGTAGACTCAAAAAAATATCGTGGGGAAAAGAAGAAATTGCTAGTGACAAGCAATTTCTTCTTTTCCAACAATATTTTCTATCACGTAGGTTGGTTATTTTTTCAAATTGCACTCACTTTTAATTTAATCTTGTCTGAAACTTCTTTCAAATTGGACAAAACTACAATTTTGAAACACACACACACAAAAAAAAAAATTACAGGAAAGTATTAAAACATATATATTTGGACAGTGCAATCAGAGATATTAGTTAAACAAACCATCAAACAAAGGACATGTTTTCAACCGACGCAGTCCAAATGAATAAGTATTTGCTTCGTTTAAGGCCAGCCCACACACTGCTGATCTCTGCTTGAGATAATGGTCGAAATCCCTGTAGTTTCTTTTTAAACCTTTCTAGCGAACCTTTCTAGCGAACTTATCAACCCCAACCCCGAATAACCAATGATAGATTAATGCGTCCTGCCTTGACCAGTGACGTATATTATTGGGTGTCAGTCATTTTCTTGCAGATTTTGGTATCTCTTTTGATCCGCAGTCTTTAGTTATCATTTACCGTTGGTTTGAAATGTTTTTTTTTTTTTGGGGTGGGGGGGGGAGAGGAGTTAAATAAAAGTCCCCATTGCAAGCGCATGCAATGCTAACACATTTTGATTGTGTACATGTAAGAATATTGATTGATTGATTGATAGATTGAATGGAGTTTAACACCACTTTTAACAGTATTTCAGTCATATCGCGGCGGCTGGAGTACCTAACAACGGCTTCCTGTTATTTCTCACACAAGTGCTACCACTACATCCTTTCTTAACCTTCAGTTGCTATCCCACTTAGGTCTACGATTATCCACCCATTGGTGAGAGACAGATGGAAAGGATATGTGCCGCCGCTAGGGATCGAACCCATGACATCCCATTATTGACATGAAAGAATAACACTGTTTGTCGTTCGATGTAATTGAAAATGATAAGCAATCAACACTTAGATTATATGAAATTATTACGTGTTGATCACCATTTACATATCACTATGGAAGCAAAGCTTGGCGACCTTGGCAAGGAAGTGTTTAACGACCTCGTCATTCCAAAAGGATTAAATTACTCGTCATCCATAAGCATGTACGTGTAAATGGTTTACTTCTGAAAATTAACAGATCATTTTTATGGATTCCATCAAAAGCCAATAAAACAATTGTTTGGGATGTGTTATGCACATTTGAAGGTGATCGAAAATTAGTGGGTTATTCAAAAGAGGTTTCGTAACTCTGTCTTTTGTTTACAACCGCCTCGAATTGCCGTCTACATCCTGGTTTATTATGACAAAAAAAAAACCCATTCCAACACAATGACGCTTTTGGACGCCCAACTATAAATAATTGGGAAAATATTGTGTTAAATGAAGAAATTGCTTGCTAACAAGCAATTTCTTCATTTTACAAATTGTTTCCTACCCGGAAAGCTGAAAAAAACCTAAAATTTAATCAATTTTAAAAAGTCGTCTGCAACTGTTTTCAATTTGGACCAGTCTAAAATTATGCCGCTTGGTAATGAGTTAAAGTTCTGTCGTCTGGTTATGGGTAAAGGTCGAAACAGACACTACAGGAAGCTCATCGATATGCTTGAAACACTCTAGTTTTCGCCACATTTTTTTAGGTTGAATTCTCAGTGTCGCCTGATGGTATACAGTGTACAATTGTATGCATATATTATCTTTTTTTGACAAAAGATACTTTCGAGATGGGTTTCGGACAGGGCAAACCTGTCGCTCATTCATATTTCCAACACACAGAAAATGTCCTTATAAATGCATGCAAATGTTTTAATGATTCTAACATAAAGACATTGTATAATAAACGATATAACGATTGTCTTGTTATCGAGTTGTCTTACTTGACTTATCGCGGCTATCAAATAACAAGTCGACCAATGAAATTATTCATTAAGACAAGAGTTTTGAACTCCGCCATTTTTCTTAAATATTGTTGGTTTGGCGATCAAACTGATTCAAGCTGTAGTTACGACATTTAGGTCGCCAACCAACCACTCCACTTATATGTTACATGCTACAGGTCATAAATTTCACAAAATAGCGCCGTAATATTCGAAGCGAAACTACCTGTTGGAGTCAATGTGAGAGGCCAAAGTAGTAAGTGGACAGGACCAGCGATTGGCTAACTGTTTCACAAACAGGCCCCTATTTATATCTTACGTAGTCATCTAAATGTTTCGTGCCCAGAACAGCATTTCCGGTCTGGTTTTGTTGTTGTTGTTGTTGTTGTTGTTTACTAATAGATTCCGGGTAATATTTGTTGTGTTTTTTTTTAATCTGCTTTTACGATGTTTTCTTTCTTTTTCATTTTCTTGGACGTGATTGAGTTTTAAATAATTCGTGCATCATTCTCTTTTTTTCATTTGGTGTTTATTGGTCCAAAATCACTTTATTCGCTTTAGAATAAATATTATGTATTGTAATAGAGTCCAAACGTTTTCAAAATGGTATCATCCGAATTGCTGGGTCAGGTATTGATAAGCTTCGTTAACTGAAAAAAAATCTAAAAAAAAGTCTAGCAACATTGATAAGCCTTATCAGTTCCACCAACATATCATGCATTTCAAATGGGACTTATGCACTAGAGTAAACATCGGGCGATACTCGGGACAATCAGTCCTTTGATACTATTTTGCATTGCCACGAGGAGTAAACCGCGAATTCCCGCAAACAACGAGAGCTTATGAATTCTTCTAAAACTGATCTCAAATGTTTCTGCACTTGTAAGTAACAATGATCAGCTAATGCAGTTTTGATGTCTTGAACTTGCGGATCGCTGACACCGCCCAATAACCTCTGACAAAAACCAGAGATAGCAAACGGCGATGTTTTGTAAAATTTATGGACATTAGCATGTTATCCAAAAAGAGGTTGGTTGGCGACCTAAACGTCGAAACTAATTCTTGATAATCTGCAGTTACCGTGGTTAAGTCGCCAAACCAAGAAAAATAACAAAATGAATTATTTGATTGGTCGATCTTTTCTCTCTTTTTTAGTTGACAAAGACGATCCCTCCATCGCCCTTTGGGCCACACCTTCTGGTTGACAGTTCATCAAGCTGAAAAATACTTAGGTTCCGAAACATCGATAATTTAGCCGATGTCAAATATAATGTTATCAAGCTTGCAACGTTAGTCTATGTACAGGATCTATGGCAATGTGCATTTTGAGAGATTTTATTTCGTGAGAGGCGTATTTTGTAATAATGTGTTAATAACATCATAAAAAATGAAAAGTAGAAAAGTAAAATTCTTTCTATGTTACTCATAATTTACCTTTGTCATTTAATATCCTTTAAACGTTATTTTATTCAAATAACCCTAATGTTCAGGGCCGGTTGTGTCCAAGACGAAAAACAGTCGGCTCACAGACCTTGACGGTCTGTCTTCTTAAGCCCTCAAGGGCTGAGTGCAAAACTATCCTAAGCGTCTGTATAAACATAGGAACTTAGGACAGAAATTGCGCTTAACCCTCATCCTACTTTCAACAAAATATGTTGCCTCCATATTCTATCCTCGCGCTTTGTTACAGATGTAATCAAACAAACATAAGATTCGTCTCCAAATTAGTTTTTACTACTTTATTTAGTTCGATTGTCACGAAAGTTTTAAGCTTAGAGTGTCGCTCTCGAACACTTACAATCTAGAATTTTTTTCGCGTCTCTGATAGAAAGGCAGTGGCTGAAACCCACCCAATTTTATAGCTGGGCTGACTGCATGGGACTGGCTATAAAGTGTCTTGCCAATGAACACATCCCGGCTTGAGCCCATGACCTTCAGATCACGAGTCAAGCACCTATATCCCTTGGCTTCAATCTCAAATAGATACTTCATTGTCCATTTGTTGCATGTATATAAAACAAGTGAAAGTCGCTGTTTTCATAAAAACATTTTTCCGTTATCGTATTGGATGAGAAGCAAAGAATAAGAAAACCGTCCTTACACATAATAAAATAGAATGTCCACATTGAACATGCTGTGTTTGTAAATGTTAAGTTTTCGGTTAAATTTTGCAAAAGTTAGACAAATGACCTTGACCTCATCACTTGACCTCGGTCTTTGTATCTGCAGATGCGTATCGATGAGATCTATCAGTATGCCCTCATATCAAGAAAAACGGTTGGGAAAACACTGGAAAAGCATTTTTTTTTTCATTTTCAACAAATGTTTGCTACACAGACAGTTAATAAAATAAAACAAAAATATAAACTTTAATTCTTATTCATAGAAAGAGAGATATTTAGAATTATACCAACGTAGATTGTTGTAAGAAACTCCTTTGAATTTGGATGAGTCTAAATTTATGCTGGCTACAACGAGTTAAGATATTTTACATTTGGCACTAAAGCGAGGGCTTGTCTTCCTATTTGCTTGGTGCGTAAGTGTTTTTGTTGAAATTTTATGGATGGATTCATTTCACTGATATTCATATATTTCTTATTTAGAAAAATATAAATTGCAATAACTACTTGTATCCTTCAAACCATAGATAACACTCGTGAATGGATAGATATTTAAAGCAAGTGTAAAACATAGTCGTGAGAAAGTTACGAGGAAAAACCACAAATCATTGAAAGATGTAAAATCACAGGAAGTAACCAGTCATTTCTCAAAACAAAAAAGGTTGTCAAAATACCCATCTCTGAACGAATAGGTGTTCCAACAGTGAAAAGCTAGCTAAAAAAAAAAATTTTTCCGAAATGAAGAACGCTATAGCTTAAAGCCTGCTAAGAATGGTACCAAGATATCGGGACATTTTTTGTATTTTTTCGGATGACCATTTTCTCAGATGTTAGATACGATGTTATGGGATGTCCGAAGCTTGCATGAGCAGATACCGAAAGAAAATCAAAGAACTGAAAGTACTGAGAAGTTGGAATGCGCTGAAAGGGTAATAACTATGGGATTCGGTTCTAATTCATTTATTACTTTCCGAGTAAGCCTCCCTCCTTTAAACTTAAACCGGCATTCACATTCGTGTACATATGTGCGTGAATAACGCACAAAAACATAAATCCATATACAGAAATCAAAAACTAGCATTGTCTTAACCCATTCCCAGACAGTGACGCTTTTAAATGACCCTCATTATGAAAGCTTAGGAAAACATTGTGGAAAATGAAGAAATTGCTTGTTACAAGCAATTTCTTCATATCCACAATGTTTTCTGTCCAAAAAGACCAGGATTTTAAAGATTTCATCAACTTACAATTGTCGTCTGCTACTTCTTTGAATTTGTACTGGTCTAAAATTTAATCGTGTTGGAATGGGTTATAAGCTCGTGTCACGCACAGCACAATTAGAATTATCAAGCATACCATTCTCCTTTGATCAACTGTAATACGTGAACTCCTTTTAGAATCTTGAAAACAGAGAATAACAGCTTCTACAGTAAAAAAATCAATGACCTCGATGATTATTTGACCCCCAACTCGGCCAATTCTGTAACGATCATACTAAAGTCACGTAGAATTTCACTTCAAGTTTATGAGTATACGTGGAAATTTGCGGAAATGCGCGGAAACTTGTTTCATGGTGATCGATTTGAAATGCCGGTTTAGACTTAGGAAAATAAGAATATTTAAAGCGTTCTGAGTAAAATTCAAAAGAAAAAAAAGACGTTAACGTTATTGTAACGTTATTGTTTGCACATGGTGGTTTGGTCCTTTTCCTAAAATATCCTATAATGATGAAGATAGTATCAAATTATCTTCGGCGCCCTGTAGTCGCGCGATTTCCTTATCCGTTATTCGGCTTTAGAACCGTAAAAATTCTTAAGTAAAAAGGACCAAGCTGAAAGCAAGATGACACTTGTTAAAGGTATAATGTGTTATTATTGATTTAAACTTGTTAATAACGACGAAATAAAGCGTAATTATTCAGGAAATAAGTAGAAACCGGAAGTTGATATGTTTACATTCTAATTTTCAAAATCTTCTACTTTCGTTTTGCATCTATTTGATTTTTGTTGAGAAAAAGCTGTAAATCCAATTATATACATAATTGCGTTTGCTTGATGCCTACGATCCCCCTTAATCGCTCTAGAATGTTTTAAAGCACTGGACGGCGTAAAAATGTATTTGCGACCTGAGCCATATTTGTAAGCATTGCCTATCTCTGGTCACATGACTACCACATGTCACTTAAGTCACGTGATTACCAAACACGGGACGGCGAATCACAAAAAACAATTTACTGCGCTGATTATTACCTTATTTTTCAATAATTTAAAGCAAACTAAAGCATGTTTAGAAGTCTCTAAACGAATTTTTATATCATTCTTTACATGTGTCATATTATTGTCTTCGGCTACAACTAACTGATTGTCCGTGGCAAGTTGAGATGAGAAGTAGCCCGAGGTGTATTCATATCTAAGAGGTCACGTGATATGTGTTATCAAAAAACCCGAAATGAAATTGTCTTGTGTTCATTTTGCGGTTTTGTTAAATTGCTCCGCATTCAAATTTAAAAACAAGAGGACCATGATGGTCCTAGATCGCTCACCTGAACTGTCTGCTGTTAAAAAAATGCAATTAGAGACGATAACTATAATCAGTTTTAATGAAGATAGAGGCTAAACTGTGACTTCTATATTGTAAACAAAGAAATTGTCATTATGGCCCCTTTTCCAACGTTATCCTGTAGAACCTTCCCATAATCTATAAGGTTCATCTTTATGACCTAACAAGTATCCTGACCAAGTAACATGACAATCGAGCCAAAATGATGACCTCGAGAGCATTAACAAAGAAATTGTCATTAAGGCCCCTTTTCCTGTGTTTTCCAAAAATACCTTCCCATAATCAATAGGGTTCATCCTTGTGACTAAACAATTATTCTGGCCAGGTTTCATGAAAATTGAGCCAAAATTTGGGTCTCTAGAGTTTAAACAAAGAAATTGTCATTAAGGCCCCTTTTCCTGTGTTTTCCAAAAGAACCATCCCATAATCAATAGGCTTCATCCTCATGCCCTTATAATTATTCTGGCCTAGTTTCATGATGGAGCCTAAATTGTGGCCTCTAGACTTTAAACAAAGAAATTGTCATTTAAACCCCTTTTCTTGTGTTTTCTGAAAGAACCATTCAATAATCAATAGGGTTAATCCTTATGACCTAACAATTATTCTGACCAAGTTTCATGAAGATGGAGCCTAATTTGTGGCCTCTAGACTTTAAACAAAGAAATTGTCATTAAGGCCCCTTTTCTTGTGTTTTCTGATAGAACCATTCCATAATCAATAGGGTTCATCCTCATGACCAAACAATTATTCTGACCAAGTTTCATGAAGATTGGGCCAGAATTGTGGCCTCTAGAGTGTAAACAATGAAATTGTCATTAAGGCCCCTTTTACTGTGTTTTCGGAAAAATCCTTCTAATAATTAATAGGGTACATCTCTATGGCCTAATAATTATTCTGGCAAAGTTTTATGAAAATTGGGCCAAAATTGTGGCCTCTAGAGTGTAAACAATGAAATTGTCATTAAGGCCCCTTTTCCTGTGTTTTCCAATAGAACCATTCCATAATCAATTGGGTTCATAATCATGACCTAACAATCATTCTGACCAAGTTTCATGAAGATTGGGTCAAAACTGTGGCCTCTAGAGTGTAAACACTTCAATTGTTGACGTCGCACGATGGACGACAGACATTCAACGATCACAAAAGCTTAACATGAGCACGTTGTGCTCAGGTGAGCTAACAACAACCTCGTTTGATGACATGGCTTCATGTTTCGTAGAATAACTGCTAACAATATTTGTTAATGTATCATACTTTATCAGAACAATTTTAGAACTACGTTTTCGAAGTAGCTCCATAAAATATACCTGAGGCCATCATGAAAGGGTAAAACTGAAAATTTCTCTGAAAGAAAAAGGAATTAAGAAAAGGTCTTTTGCTTAGGTCAACATTTCATGATCCACAAGGAGAGACAATCAGATACATGTTTAACCTATTACCAGACGGCAATAGTTTTAGACTGGTCCAAATTGAAAAAAAGCTGCATACGGCAATCTAAAGTTTGTGAAATTTAAGTTTTTTCCAACTTACTGGGTAGAAAACATTGTTGAAAATAAAAATTGCTCGTTTTCCAAAATGTTTTTCTTGAGGGGCATTAGAAAGCTCAATGTGTAAAACTGATAGACTATCCAAGTTATTATTTTAAACCAGAACTTTGAAGTCCGACTTTTATGTTACACTTTTTTTGTTGGTTCGGTGTCTTAAACGTCGTTACTATAGCTTATCCAAGCTGTAGTTACGACGTTGATGTCACTAACAAATGAAATACCTTTAATTTCATGTCTCTGACCAAATATACATATATTTAAAAAAAATATCGTTTATTAACTCATTCGAATCGTCGTGTAGGAGGCCACTGGGCGTGGCCAGCGATCCGTCACATAGTAACGGTATTCTCACATTCCTAAGCAACGTTTGGATTGAGGTTAAGAGAGGTTAAAAAACTTTTGCTTGACCAGCAGGAAGTGTGTAAATTACACGGATAACATGCGGCACAAAGGAATGTAAGATGCGTTTGTTTGAATAGGGTTAAAACCATTTTTAACATTATTTCAGTCATATCTCGTCGGCTGAAGCACCTAACCATAAAATCCTGGTATTATTCAAACTAATACTACCACTACATCCTTTTTGAGCCTACAGCTGCTTATCCCACTTAGGTTTACGATTATCCACCCATTGGTGGGAGACAAATGTGGGAAAGGATATTTGCCGTGGCCGAGAATCAATCCCTAGACCACCAGATTGAGAGTCCGGTGCGCTACCGACGGCGCTATAGCGGCGACCGGGAATGTACGAACCTTTTTCCGCAAACTATAAAGATAAAAGTTTCTATTTTTTTACAATTAGAACATTGGTACAGAGGTACAGTAAGTAGATAAATGACGTTGATCGTCGACACAAGAAACGGAATAAAAGCACAGGAACTTCTGAAACAAATATCTGGAAAAGAGATCGAATCCGGCAAAGGTCAACCCGAGATTTTTTTTTTATTTTTTTAATGATGGGGTAGAATGACAATGCTAAATTCAGACAATCTATCAAGAGAGAAAAGTCTCAATCAATTTTTGATTGTTGTTTTTGGTTTTGTGTTTGGGTTTTTTTTTTTTTTTTTTTTTTTTTTTTCTTCTTCTTTTTTTTTGTTTTGTTTTGTTTGTTTGTTGTTTTTGTTTTGTTGTTGTTGTTGTTGTTATTTTTATCTCTCTCTTTTTTTTTTTTTAAAGGGTTTTTTTTTTGGGGGGGGGGGATATATTTTTTTCCAACGATGTTCTTGTTTTGTTCGGTCGTTCGTTTGTTGTTGTTGTTTTTCACACAGTACCGAAATTATTTAAGACCAGCACATTAAGATCAAATAGACTATCTGTATATGTTATTTGAGCCCATGCATGACATTTCCAACAATTACACATGTGCGCCAAGTAAAGACTCAGATCAGACTGTGCAGATGCACAGGCTGATCTGAGTCTTTACTTGGCGCTCTGTATAGATAGTGACCCAAAGCTTCTTCCAACAATCAGCAAATACTCTAATTGCCCAAAATGACTGCCCAGGGTGCTCAATGTGTGCATGTCACGCACAGGCTCATTTCATGATCAGGCGTCAAACAGTTCTCTGTAATCGCAGGCGCCTTTAATCTGAACCCTTGTGCTGAATTACAAATTCTCTACAGAATTGCATTAAAGTCAAGGGGCCATGAGTACTATAAACCATTTTCGGTTTAACATTTATTTAGAAAATGTATCCTGTAAATAGCTCTGGCTTGAAAATGGACAACCAGATAATGTATGTTGAGATCAGACTGCACATATGTGTAGGCTGATTTTTGTCTGTACCTCCTGCCAAAGAAGAAATTATCCGGGTTCAGCATTGAAGGGGTAAAGATGCATGGTTCGATTTTCAAGTTATCAATGCTCGATTCGAACTTTTTCTATTCACACATAGGCATTCAAATGAAAATAGCAGAAACATTTCAATAATTACTAGTTGTAAGCCCTATGGGCGCTTGAATTATTGTGATAAGATATGGACAACTTTCACATGACAAGTCAGTTACGACATGAGGAATTTCATTCAGGGATTTTATTTTTAGGTTACGGGGTTAGGAGCTTGGTACAGATAAAGGACGAGTGACAGACGGGGTAACTGGGTTTCGGGCTCCAGTTAATTTAAAGGTGTATCTGCTGTCCTTAGAGTCTTCCCCAGTTTACACATTCCTCACCATATCTATTTAATGGCTTTTTAAAAGCAAATGAACTAACATATAAATATAAATATCAAAATTGATTTTTTTTCTGTACTTCTCCACTTCTTTATTTGATGAAAATAAAACACAGCGCATGCGGCCGGCAACTGTCAGTGGTTTGGTTTAGATTCTGAACGAAAGAAAGAAAAAAACGGACTGGCATATTTAATTTGCTGCTATCCCCTTTTAACTGGTGATAACTCTTTGAATAGTGAACAATTAGTTTCCTAATTCCACATAATTCATATGAAATGATAACAGAGAAAAGATATTGCACCACCACCGATTGCTGACAAACCCTCGCCATTTTTTTATTCAAAACGATCTGATGAGTCAACATAAATTGCTGGTCACAGGGAGACAACTCTAAAATACATCTTGATCGTGAGAATTCACTTTACCCCATAACGAGAGCATAATTTTGCCATATAGTAGCTAGTTACAACTTTTTGCATAAAAATCTATGAGGAAAGAAAATTGGTATCGTATAGAAACACTTCTAGCAGTAACGTAGTTCTCGGAGCGTGAAAGCTTCGAGAACTACGAGATCAAACGGACCTATGCGAGACGTTTCCAAATCCTAACACATATGGGCCACGTAAAGGCCCAGAACAGCCTGTGTCTGATCAGAGTGTTCACAGCGCGCTCTGCAAAAAGACGCCGACTCAAAGCTTCTTTATGCGATTAGCGAATATTCCAAATTGTCTGGATGGCTATCCAGGCTGCACAATTTCTGCAATTCACGCAAACGAATACTAGTTGATTGATTCATGTATTCATTGATTGATTGAATTTGGGTTTAAAGCCATTTTTAACAGTAATTCAGTCATATTGCAGCGGCAGGAGCACCTAACCTTGGATTCCCGGTATTTCTCACACCATTACTACCCATGACTACATTCTTTCAGTGCCTCTAGCTGATCACTCCATTGAGGATAACGATTATACACAAGTTGGTAGTAGACTAATGTCGGAATGGACATTTGCCGCGACCGGGGAATAGTTAAGAGATGAAGAGAATATTTTTTGTTTTTATGGAGGTATGAACCGAAAAACCTAATCACACTGTATGAATTCGCGAAGCGGATTCATACATTGTGTGATTAGGTTTTTCGGTTCATACCTCCATGAAAAACAAAAATATTCTCTTTATTTCTTATAATTTAATAGCATCGAGCGAAAGAAACAAAAGCTTCCAAAATTTTGATACCCTTTTGTCTGAGACTATTTTGTGTGGAAGCATACAAAATCGCTGCGTGCTCAAAATTTTGTCCATGGAATAATGAATAAATGTTTTCGACCAATCAGAACGCTCTTTTTTAATAGACGAAATTAAAAATTAAATCATTTTGAAATGACAAGCAAAGAGTAAAAACATCCCAGTGATAACGGTATGACATGTGTAGAAAATGCCTGCGATCAAGAAATGGTTCACCCTCCATTTAATATATTAGTTGGTAAAAAATCAATCATTTCATTTGATCATCAATCAATCTATCATACCGACCTATCAGTCATTTTCATTGAATTCAGTATACTGCATCATAGTGATAAATTATTGACGAATCAGAGGCGTCCATCAAAAAACCGAGTCACAGGCGTCCATCAAAAAACCGATTGAGCAATCAATGGTGTATTTAAGTCGAAAATAAACCTCCAACTTTTTATTGTATAAGATATCCGAGTTCGCGACTAAAATGTAATATCTACACCTTATTCAAGCTGTTTTTACAACGTTTAAGTCAATTACCATCCAATTCCTAGGTTCGTTTTTTTTTTTTTTTTTGTTGTTGTTGTTGTTGTTTTCCTTTTGCAAATTGTAATTTCTACTTTTCAGACGTAATGCCTTATTGGATTTATTGATTGATTTGGGTTTAATGCCACTTTTTAACAGTATTTCCGTCATATCGTGGCGGCTGGAGCACCTAACGATGGATTCCTGGCATTTCTCACACCAGTACTACCACTACATCCTTTCCTAGCCTCAAGTTGCTATCTATCCTACTTAGGTTTAAGATTATCCACCTATTGGTCAGAGACAAATGTCGGACAGGATATGTGCCACCGGGAGATCGAACCTATGACAACCCATTATTGAAGATTAGGAGTCTGACGCGATATCGACTGCGCTATGACGGGGACGATGCCTTATCGGAGGTCAATGGGCGTGGTCGTCGATCTGTCATTTCTCTCATATTTGAGAAAATATTCAGTAATTCTATCACGACAGTTTGTGACCTTATACATAATCGTTCATGAATTCTTACGTATTATTAGCCATTTATACTGTATACAAAAGTGAAGATTAATGTACCATACAAAGGAATGCTTGTTGAAATATTATGTGTTATTTAATCCATTTACCACACAGGATATATTTCGTAGTCTCGACCTATCTCAGAGCATGGGAAAGGAAGTTTGCGTTCTTTTAATGGTCAACGCCCTCATAGATCAATCTTTTTTTTTTTTCTTCTTCTTCTTTTTTAGCATTAACAGGCGATGGTTTCTCATGCAACGAAAGCTGCAATATTACTAGCTACCAGTTAAGGCGAAACCAGTGAACGAATTGTCATTTCGAAATAAACATCAAATCCATATATATCGTCGGCTGGTGATCGAAATATCGTAACTACAGCTATATTTTAAAATGTAGTTACGATATTTTGGTCCAATCCATATCGTCTTTTATACACCTGTGAATGACATGGGAGTTTGTTAGCGAGATAAATGAAACTAGAAAATGTTGCAGCCGAAGTATGACTGTGAACGACCCGGTACCAAAATTGGCTCGACGAGATCTTGTCCCTAAGACCACAAACAAGTAACCAGCCGTTGTAAAAGGTCAACGAGGTTTTAAGACACGTATTTTCTAAGAATCGCTGTTTTCCCTATCGTTTAAAGCTAGAACAATAAATGGCGCTACAAACGTTAACTTATTCTCAAACTAGAAATGTGTTACAGACGCGGATGCTCAAGCTTAATCCTTCCCCGTTTCTTTAAATCTTAGACTCGTCCAAATTGAAAGAGGTTACATGTGAAATTGAAAATAAGATGCACTTTCAAATGAAACCATCAAATGTGTTATAAAATATTGTGGGAAAAAGAGAAACAAGCAATTTCTTTTTTTCCCACAATGTTTTCTCAAGGATAAAATCACAGTGACGTAAAATCCTGAGTTTGCATAGAAAAGAGTTAAGTACTTGTCATATTACCTTCAGCTGTGACCTTTTACTTGGAAGTATCCAATAGGACTTAGCGCATGACATTTGTACTCAATAAGGTTGACAATTGTGCCAAGTTATTTTGAGCTCCATCAATTAACCCATTCCCGCTCAAACCCTCCATTTTACGCCCCTCAAGTGAGAAGCTTTGTAAAACATTGTGGAAAATGAAGAAATTGCTTGTATCAAGCAATTTCTTCATTATCCACAATGTTTTCTATCCTAGAAGACGAAAAAAAAATAATATTCTATCAATTTGAAATTGTCATCTGTAGCTTCCTTCAATTCGAACCAGTCTAAAATTTTGTTGTGTGGGAATGGGTTAATGTTGAGGAGTAATGTTGCTCCGGACAAGAAATGGACACTCAAACATTAAAACCATCCCAACCCACGAAGACACTCACGCACGTACTAGGGTAACTCTGGATGCCAGTCGCCATTACATGACAAGGGCATAAAGTCTTTCGATACGTGATCCATTTCGCAAAGGAAGTCTGAGGAAATCCGGGTTTCCGGCAACAATACCTTGATTGATTGTTTGGGTTTAACGCTACTTTTAACAATAGATTCCTGGTATTTCTCACACCAGTACTACCACTACATCCTTTCGAAGCCCTCAGCTGCTATCCCACTTAGGTTTGCAAAGGAAGTCTGAGGAAATCCGGGTTTCCGAGAATACCTTGATTGATTGATTGATTGATTGATTGATTGATTGATTGGGGTTTAACGCCACTTAAACAGTATTTCAGTCATATCGTGGCGGCTGGAGCACCTAACAATAGATGCCTGGTATTGCTCAGAACAGTACCACCACTACACCCTTTCCTAGCCTCCAGCTGATATTCCACTAAGGTTTGCAAAGGAAGTCTGAGGAAATCCGGTTTTCCGAGAATAATACCGTGAAGTAAATTTCTAAATTTACTGTTTTTTATGTACGGTGTTTACTGCAGTTTTTACAGCATTTCAGTTAAATCGCGACGGCTGTTGCACCTTACCACCGCTTCCTGTCGTTTCATATACCATACAACCAGCCACCCATCCTTAATAGGCGCATTTATCATTCGACCATTGGTGAGAGGCAAATGACGCAGGTCGCGGCACTTTTTCTAAATTCCTAAACAATGCATCCGATTGGGCCGTACTCATGAATTTCTTATCAAATTATATTATTCTCAATATATTTTAACACAGATTTAAATTCTGAATACGAGATAGGGGACATTATGAACTGGTATGTTATACATGGTTACACAATAAGTTTTGAACGGACTCCCCTTAATGGGAACTTGACTTTTATACCGTCTTCTTTACTTCAATCATCATAAAATGTCAACTGGGCATGAAATATATGAAATTTGAAGTCAAAGATGAGAGACGATGTCTAATGAATGACCTTATTTTCTTAATCAAGAAATTTTGAATAATTGGACTAGAAAATAAACATATCGACAAGTTGGTGAAAAACATTGTAAGTGTCCATACAATGTATAGACATTTAAGATATATATTGAGCCCTCTATATATCGGCTACAAAAATAATCTGTGACCTTGACCTTGAAAATTAGGACAAAATATGAGAACCCAAGCTTATTATTTCCAACCATCCGTGGAGTGTAGACACTGGGCAGCCTGGGGAGCCACTTAGATCATAAAAAAAAAACATCTCGTCGGTGTGCGAGTAAAATATCGTATTTACAGCTTTATTAAAGCTGTAGTTACGACATTTTGCTCGCGCACCGACGATTTACTGATGGTCTAAAGAGTTAAGTGTTAGTTTCTATCCATAGAGCTCATAGTGAAGATTCTGATTAGACTGTGCGAATATAAAAGCTGATCCAAGTCTTTTCTTTGCGCACGTGAGTAACTCCTGTAAATTTCACGCCCAGGCACATAATATCTTTAACATCTTAAAGAGATGGTCATCCTTGCCATACTGAACCCGAAGTAATTATGTTTTGGCAAAAATAAAGACAAAGATAAGTATGCACTTATTATAGTCTACACCACTTCTTTGTCCCTTCAAGCCTGGGTTGTATTTCAAATATTTTTTCTTACGAATTATTGACGCTGGATATTGAAAGAGAAGTTTACCTATTCTCAAACGACAAAATTTTAGACTGCTCTAAATTGAAAGAGGGTGCAGACGGTAAAACAAGGTTGGTAAAAATTGAAAAATAATGACATATGAGGTAAAAAACATTGTGAGAAATGCAGAAATTGCCTGTTACAAGCAATATATATTTTTTCACGATGTTTTCCGAAGCTATGTTTCTTTCGTGACATTGGGTTGTAATGAAAATGTGAGGTTCTCAAGTAACGACTTTTACCTAGAAGACGAACGAGCAGACAAACAGTCGAACAGAAAATCTTACACCGGTTCAAAATATGCCTCGGATAAAAGCGATGTAAAGATGAATAAATGAACACTCTTGCCAACAGCATCTTTAGTCCTTTTGAATGCTAATCAAGGCACAGGTGACTGGACATTTAAATCCTACAAATAAGTCATAACCTTTTTCTGAAAACAACGTAAACAAAACAATGTGTACGGAGTCAACTCAGATTAAAGCTAAACTTTTTGGAGGCAAAACAAAAGGTTTTTAATTTCGTAAATAGATTACGTGAATGATTTTATCTAATCAAGATTTAGGATGATCCGCCGCGTTTAACACTGAATTCAGACCCCCCCCCCCCCCAAAAAAAAAGGGGGGGGGGGTCTTTTGAACAGCATGTGACGAAATTCTGAGTGCAACATTTTTAAAATCCCCAATTTTCCAATTTTTTGTCTCTACCAGGCAGCTCTTTTCAATTGGCTTCAGTGCCTATTTCTGGCAAAGAAAAAACGCAAAAGATAAAGATGGTTGATTGATTGAATGGAGTTTAACGTTACTTTTAAAAGTATTTCAGTCATATCGCGGCGGCTGGAGTACCTACCAATGGATTCCTGGTATCTAAGTATTACCACTACATCCTTTCCTAGCCTCCAGCTGCAATCCCATTTAGGTTTACGATTATCCAACCATTGGTGAGAGACAAATGTCGGAAAGATATGTGCCGCCCCCGGGGATCAAACCCATGAAATCCAATGATTGAAGATTTGGAGTCTGACGCGCTACTGACTGCGCTATGATGGCGGCTAGAGAATGATAGGATCAGAGATTTTTTGTTGTTAAATGGGGATGGCAGGACCTACCTGATTACAATTCTTACAGTTTTAGTCCACCAAAAGCACAGACAAGTTAGTAAAATTGGCCTTATCTCCTTTTCAGGAAACAAAAAGAATAAAAAATTAACGATCAAAATGCATTTAGTAGTATTGGTTGTAGTCCCATTTCATTTGTTAATGTATATATGCTTAGGTCCCTCAAAATTTATCTGAGAAAAATTTATTTCTCTCTCCCTTTAGTTGAAGTTCTAATGAAAACAAATCGCCGAAAAGGGCTCATTGTTTATCGACAGGCTAGTGCAAACACATCGTAAGAGTCAATACAATGTAGAGACACTTAAGATGTTTTTGCAATAACCCGTCAATATGTAGATGTAACACGTTATTCTTGATAGGATATAACTTTGAGAAGTTGCTTTTTTGTTGTTTTTAGTTGGTCTCGGAGGTTATTTCATGAATTCTTGATTCTTATATTTTTCTGAAGTAGAAAATATTTACATGTAAGTATAAACTATCAAATAGAAGTCAACGCTATGTGCACACAAACATTGATGAAATATAGAAACCATTCAAGTAAAATATAAAAAATATAACTATAAAAAATTGTTAATGATATAGTCGATGCTTGAACTTGTTATTTGATTGAATGGGGTTTAACGCCACTTTTAATATCGCGGCAACTAAAGCACTTAAATATGGACTCTTAGTATTTCTCTCACCAGTACTACCATTACATCCTTTCTGAGCCTCCAGTTAGGTTTAAGATGATCCATCCATTGGTGGGAGACAAAGGTTGGAAAGGATATTCGCCGCGATCGGGGATCGAACACGGGATCCCATGATAAGGACTCCTGCGCGCTACCACTGCGCTATGGCGGCGGCCCCTAAAACTTGAACATTTTGGAAATTATGTACACATTTAAAACGATCACTATGCTACAGGTTTTGTGAAATCCCGTATCATGTGTTTTGTTAAAACCCTTTTTGAATACACCAAATAGTGATAACAAATCAAACTGTACTGGATATGGGTTGAAAAGGTTCATTTGATTATTATATGGTTCGGCTTTTGAGGTTGGAAAGACATGAAAGAATGAGATTGTCGCAGTAAAGAAACTACAGGTAGAGTGATCGACGCATTTTCGGGTACAAGAAATATATTGTGATACTTTTTCGTAAAATCAAAATTACCCCCCCCCCCGCCAGGAAATGTTAGAAAATAAACAAAGTCGTAAAACAGGAAGTAGATAACTTAGGCATTTAAAATTCGGGAAGCGTTATGTAAAACCACTAGTTGTTCTATGCCAAGTTTCAAGAGCATACTTGTGCGGACATTAATTCGGTAAGCACAACATCGGAAACCTAGTTGAATCTACATACTAAGTTTAAAGTGTAAGTTATCAAAAAATGCTACGGAAAATGCCATGAAAAGGGTTAGTGAAAACGCAGGGACGGACCGGGGTATACCGGTATATTCATAAGAATTATTTGTTTCAAAAGACTAGTAGACTTGTATTCAAGAGTTGAGGAAAATAACCAAAATTCACATCACTACTCCCATTTCCTATGGCGATGTACATGGTTTGTTTTTTTTTTTTTTCTTTTTTAATAATCTACACCAAAAGTTTTTTTGCGAAAATGATGTTAATGAAGAAAATGCTGAACAGGAGTATTTTCTCCATTAACCACAATATTTTCTACGCCACCATATAGATATTATGATGATTTTCCAATTTTTAAAGTTATTTCTGATATCTGTTTTGTCTATTTTGTGCCATTCCAAAATTTGCTCTAGAATTTACTTGTCCCCTGACAAGTATCTTACTTGTCCCCGGACAAGTATCTTTGAAAAATATATTCGTCCGCAAGTAGAAAAGCCAACGTCGACCAAGTCGGGCAAGGGAATTTCACACCACTGAATTCGATATTTTTTGCTCATAAGCTTTTTATTCTTTTACCAATATTATTTTCTAATAAGGATATGCAATTTCTCTAAATTTCATATCGCTCCTTCATCGGTTTCCTTTGATTTCCATTATGAAATATCAACGTTATAATCAGTGTAAATGGAGAAGTGTTGCATGAACATTATCATTTTGTCACATCCAATTCCCTTTACAATTCCCTTCAAAAGATTATCAATGGAGGTCCTGTCATATTTGATCCTGTTGCTCTTAAATTGGCTCTTTTGCCAATTAAGGTTCACGAATCACAGGAAATTGGCAATTGATACCATCCATCGAGCCCCAAAAACTCATTATTTGGGCCTATTTTTTCAGCACATGACATATCGTCTTTGGGCGACTAAAATGCCATAAATACAGCTTCATTGACAATATGATGGCCGCCTATGACGATATAATAGGAAGAAGCTAGTTAAGAAAGTTCTTAGGGCACTTTCATTTGCTGCAGTCAAAGAGAGTATTGAGACTCAAGTCATTCCCCGGCGTAGATGTTCCAACAATGAAGACGTAAAAAAGACTCGTTGTGTGCAATATGCCGTGCGAGCTCTCTCTCCCTCTCTCTCTCTCTCTCTCTCTCTATCAATCTATCTATCTATCAATCCCCCCCTCTCTCTCTCTCTCTCTCTCTCTCTCTCTCAAACACATGCTCGCGATTTTGACCCTACATAAATCAAATACATTTTTCCTTGACCAAATATTGATTAACAAAACTCTGATTTATTTTCAATTATGTGACATTTATTTTTCAATTCACCAACTAACACGCAGATTTCTTTTGACGGTCCATAAAAGTAACCCACTATTGGGACAAAAACGAAATCTTTCATCTTGAATTCCAGCCTTGATTTTGTTCTTGCTTTGTATTTGACACAACTTTTCAATATGGATGCACAGTTGTAAAGTATTGATTTAGTTGGAACATTTCCTCGATTTTTTTATGAAAAGTGTAATAGCCGTAATATCGAGTCAGAGTATATGATTGTAAAGTGACTTTGATTTAAAGTACTTTGATTTGAAGTAATTCATTAATTCGTAATACCATTATCAAGCTAGTGTTTAAAATGAAATTGTAATTATTTAGGGTGATGATATTGTTGGTTTGTATTTTTTCGTTTGTTTGTTATTGGGGGTTGCCCCCCCCCCCCCCCAAAAAAAAAAAAAATGATAGCCCCTATATCGCACTATCCCGATTTCGCTAAAATGTATGTATGGAATTGCTGTTGCTTCTAATGAAGTGTAAAGAATTACCGAGAGCGATATCTTTCTCATCCTATTTTTGAAGCTAGCTTAAGAAATACGCTGAGAAATATCTTATCATAGTTTGTTTTTTCACCAATCAAATCGCTATACCAGAGACAATCCGCGGGTTAGAATGTCGTTCCTTTTTTGTACACAATGCAATTCCCATCTCTTCTCTTGTTCATCTTCTAGTATGTAAATGACTTGTTCAGACTTATGAACGCAGCACAGAAACTCCAATTACAAGCAAACTTGATATGTGTCAACAATATCCAGACATCAACCCTAATCTTGATCGTCCTCGAGGCTTTTATGAAGAGAATAATCCAATCAATTTGTCAACGTCCATTTATCTTTCACCGATTTTCTGCAGAAAAATACCTCGGCTTTTGTGCACGGTTAACTTTTAAATAATGCATAAATTGTTAGGAAAAATGTAAAAGGTCAAATGTGATCAGGTGCTTCTTGTATAGAAGTTCACTGGTGCATCAGCGATTCGGTGGTTAGTTGTAATTCTTTGACACTACCTCGTTTTCAAAGTGTCTATTTTATGGGCTTCTTTTGAGAGATTTCCGTTAGGATTAACCCTTCTCGTTAGCTTATGGTAAACATAGAGAATATTGAATGAGTGGTCTTGAAATACCGAATTAAATAAATGAGTCTATAGACAGACAAAAAAGAGGCTATGTCGAGTTTTTGTCTGTTTTAGACAGCCTCGTTTTTATCTGTTTTAGATGACGAGTTCAATAGATTTGGTATGTGATTAGCACGAATCTGATATGATATAAATCAATAAAATCCTGATTTTAATGGATATAATATATTCTTCGAAACATATAACGCCGTTTAACAAAATGACGTAATTAAATGTATCACGTGACGTCATTTTCACGGTAGGCCTTACCGTATGTTTTATGTCACTAAAATCGTTGTTTAGCTAATGTAATGACACCAATCATTAAAATCCTGATTTTAATGGATATAATACATTCCTCGAAACATATAATGCCGTTTAACAAAATGACGTAATTAAATGTATCACGTGACGTCATTTTCACGGTAGACCTTACCGTATGTTTTATGTCACTAAAATCATTGTTTAGCTAATGTAATGACACCAGTATTATACCAATCAAAGTACTGAAAGTACTGCAAGCTAGCAAAGCATTGTTTTGTTAAGTGATCTTCTTTGTTAATGTTATCATAATAAATAAAGGAGGTTAAAGTGACCCTGGAGTTAAGCTATTAAAACAAGACAAAATGTTTGAATGGTTCTAACTCAAAGAAGTTGCAGACGACAATTTCAAATTGGTTGAATTTTATTTTTAAAATCTTTCCCTAGCTTGCTTGGTAGAAAACATTGTGGAAAATGAAGAAATAGCTTGTTAATGTCCACAATGTTTTTAAAGCTTTTTTCTTGAAATGCTTAAAAAGCGGGATCGAGTGGGAATGGGTTAGATAACATGGTTTTGAAAGTTGAAAGAGTTTGCAATGTTCCTGAAATACATTAGAACTTCTTTTAGGGGGTAGGCATTCAATGGATTTAGTGGTTAAGCCTCCAGTGGCAGTTTGCACTCGTTGAATTTTGAGACCTCAAAATATTGCCTGTTAAGGCTTTGCTAGCTAGTTTATTTCACTCCAATGTCGAAGGTCATATTTATAGGATGATATATGATTACGCAATTCATCGAACATCACAGATTTGTTATGCAACAATGTGCCTAATTAGTCTCTTTTTCTGTTTTCCATCTATGTTGCTTCGACAGCATATATAAGATCAAAGCCTATCAGAAATTTCCGTTTCTGTATTATAGTCCCTTTACATTTAAACTCATTTGACAATCCCTTGTTTGGTTTGACGAAAGCAGCGAGTCAAACAGAAACCGTAAACAAACCACTGATTAATCCATCATTAGACGGCAAAATTTTTGACTGGTCCAGTTTGAAGCAAGTTGAAGACAACAATTTAAAGATTGTGAGGTAGTAAACATTGTGTTCTTCAGGGGCGTCAAAAATCGTCATTGCGTGGGATTGGGTTAAAAATATCAAAATTGATCCGACTTTTTTAATTGTCTACGTCGTTATTCACGAACTCGTTTAACTCTTGATATGATTTTGTTAGGACATATTCGGCGATATACCAGGTCGTCAAGGCGTGCAAAAGAATCGACTATTGAATCAGTGAAAACGCAACGAAACGCCGAGTTTTTATCAGCATATTGAACAGTAACGGTTAAAGTCGTCTCCAGTAGCTGCAGCCAATACGCAAACTACCAATAAAGACATGTGAAGGGAAGTACGGGATTAAATTTAAAATATCTAGCCACAATTACCATGACAATCCAGGCGAACTGATATGACCTTTTGTTGTCTTACAAAGGAGGCGTACCGTCTTTCGTTAAAGTACTTTGTCTTGATTAATCTGATGCGTCTACTGTCCGCGGCACCCATTACTTATGGTCAAGCCCTAATCAGTACTCCATTGTTAGTCTAAAGTAGTTGACTTTATCTATCCTTCTTTTCCCTAAAGGTAAACAAATTTAAATTCAAGAAACCAACAAACTTCAGAATAGCTAAACCTGTGACTAATGCCGTTTTCTCCAGGATTCGTATGAAGATAAGCTTATTAATTATGAAATACGATATATGCATTGCAGGCGTCCTGTGTGAACCATGTATTGAACTTTATGGGTAGATGACGTCATTTTCCGGCAAAATGACGTCACGACAAAAAGGATTGATAAAAAATATTTTTTTTAGGAGGAAAAAATGTATGGTACAGTCAAAGTTGTTTGTATTTAATGAATTGAATACTGTGAATAGTGTTACAGTCATACAAACCTTGTATATGATTCGAGCCGCGTATAGGAAAATTTGTTGATATCGAAATATCCATATTTTACTACGCGGCTTGAATCCAATACATGGTTTGTTACTGATCTCGTGAAATATCCAAAACTCCCTACGAGGCACGAATCCAATACAAGGTTTGTTACTGATCTAGTGAAATATGCAAAACTTCCTACGAAGCTCGAACCCGATACAAGATTTAGTAACACAACTATAACATAATATTCTTTAAGATGATCTTAACAATATGCCCGATCGTAATGAACTAGACCTACCTAATGCAAAACATTTCATGTCGATCTTATTCAAAACGGGCTAATTCTGACCTTGGGACCATAATTTATACAATCTTGATAGAGGTCCGCCAGATGACGCTACTTACCAAATATCAAAGCTCTATGCCATCTTGTTTGTGAGGATAATTTTGTTTAAAACGTTCACCATATAAGCCTATGTTAAACTTGTGTCGTCCGGGAACGGACTAATTATGACCCTGCATATGGGGTAATTACTTACACAATCTTGATAGAGGTTCAGCTGTACGTCTTTTGATTTGGCAGAAAAAGATTTCCAAAGTTGTCAATATGTAAGCTTATGCCCCCTCCTACACACACACACACCCCACCCCCGCACGGCCATTCTCGACAGATTTTTTTCTTGTTCAACTTTATAGTTCTTGGCCTAAAGACTCTGAATACAAACTGTAAATCTAATCCTTCTTCGTAATCCAGGGTACACATGTCACATTGTTCTTAATTGAAATGACGAGGCTCTCGTTAGTGAAATTCAAATGTAATAAAAGAATAATATTTCTTCAATCAGTTTATTTAATCCTTCCCCTTTCAATCCCTTGTAACAAGCAATATCTTCTTTTTCAACAATATTTTTTACCCTATTGTTATTTTTCAAATTAAATCCACTTTTCATTTTCGTCTGCTAAACCTTTGAAGTCTAAGCATTGGAAAAACAGGAAAGGGTTAAACGCCAACCTAGATGGAATGCATTGTTCTTTTGGTGGTGAACATTAATCTTCAGTACTAAAAGCGAAATAGGAGCAGCGGATACAAACGTTCGGCTGATCGAGTGCTTGGTAATGGGAGAAGTTTCTAATTATAAAAGGGGCTTATTCAAAAGAAGAGTTTAGACTTATACCCTTGTTGTAGGTTGCAATTTGGATACTGAACATATATTCCGAGTTTCAAGTGAAAGTGAAAAAAAATACCAGAGATATAACAAAATGTCAACGTTTTCGGACGACACCGACGCGGGCGCAAAAGCCGACCTGGCCATATTTCATATAGCAATATCTCGGGGTTTTTTTCCGAAAGCAGCCGAGTAATAATGTCCATATTAATTTGCTCAAGACAAATCCGGCATTAAGGCTTAGAAAATATTTCAGATTTTCTGCCGAACTATTCGAGCTAGGAATTGTTTCATAACCAAACCGCGTGCATTGGACAAAAATGATGTCGCCAAAAGTATTATGGTCGAGTTTAACTCTAAACGTCAAACAGGTCAGCCCTTCGTAAAAATGGTCAAAAGGTCAATTTCAAAACAAAGTTCTAATTTAGAGACGGGCTTTATTTGTTGAATAATAAAGCCTGAATACAAGATTGATGAACGTGTCCACTTTGTACGGTCATTTCGATTTGAAAGTTTCCAAATACATCCAAACAACATTCTCAGGTATCAGAAAATAGCAAAGGAACGCTACTATAAAATATGTAAAAGCATATCAGCCGTTAAATAACGGTAGTCTATACAATGTTGTTCGCACAATTAAGTTCATAAATTGTAGAAAAGGAGCCGATGAGAATTTAAAGATACGTGCCAAATAAATACGGCCTTTTAAATAGTTAGAATACTACAATATAATGACTTCCTTCGGTCGTTATTCTGCAGTTTTCAATGGCCACGAAATAAAAGGTCCTTTTCAAATACGTGCTTGTTTAATGTTCGCAAATCATCATTTTATGGCTTAAAATGCATAAATACTATAATTATCAGTCATGCCAGGCCTTCCAACCTGCCCAAAAACAAATTAGACGTTCAAACAAAATAAAAGGTGTTTAATTTCATGATGACCACGATACACAGGAAAGGTGCACTGTAAAAAATAATTCGGCACTTTACACCAATATTGGTGGCAACTTTGCTGCCACCAATAATGGTGTAAATTTACACCTATTTTTAAACGGGAAAAGTCACACTAAAATTAGTGTACGATATATCTATGTTACGTGTAAAGTAACACTGCCAAACAGTAAAAAACATTACACCAATATTGGTGGCAGCAAAGTTGCCACCAATATTGGTGTAAATTTACACCATTGTAAGAGTTACCTAACACCGACGGACAGAGAAAAACATTACACCAATATTGGTGGCAGCAGAGTTGCCACCAATATTGGTGTATCTTTACACTCTTGCAAGACTTACTTAACACCGACGGACAGAGAAAACATTACACCAATATTGGTGGCAGCAGAGTTGCCACCAATATTGGTGTACCTCTACGCCATTGTAAGAGTTCATTAACAACCTAATAAGTGTTACTTGACACCGATAAACTGAGAAATCATTACACCAATATTGGTGGCAGCAGAGTTGCCACCAATATTGGTGTACATTTACACCATTGTAAAAGTTCATTAACACCATAATTAGTGTTTTTTAACACATATAGGCAGAAGAAAATGTTACACCATTATTGGTGGCAGCAGAGTTGCCACCAATATTGGTGTATCTTTTCATCACTATTAGACTTTGTTAACGCCATAATTAGTGTTACAGAACACTAGAAGACAGAGGGATGACTTGTGATGGACTGCAGATTTATGGACAGGAACCTGACAGGAACCCAGAGTTTTTCCAATCAACCTTTATCAAATTTTCATTTTACCCAATCCAGCTTTATGACACCCCTGAAGAAAGTGTTCAAAAACATTCTGGACAATGACAAAATGTTTGTTCCAATATATTTTCAAATTTGTTTCAAACCTGAAAGACAAAGATTTTTAAAAATCTCATCAACTATACATTGTCGTCCACAACTCGTTTGAATTTGGACCAGTCTTAAATTCCGTTACCTGGTAATGGGGTGAAGTCTAAATAATTGAGAATATAAAACAGCAAAGATAATAAAATCCAAAACATATGAAAAGATTAACATTTATTAAACAATGAGCAAACTGCCCAAGTAAGCATCACAAAACATTTGTCTACACATGGTAATTGAAATTACTAATTTCAGTTATTAAAGTATATGGTCCATACACTAGAGTATAATTGACAGTAATATTGAATTAATACAAAATAGATTTCTTATAAAACAAGTTTCACAGAATTATCATATTCAAATCTCTGGAAGCATGATTTCCTTTTTCAATATTTGTGCCCTATTTCAGTTCAGGAATCAAAGAGGTACTTGCAGACATTTTTTCTGTTTGTGATGTATCATACTCTACCACTATAACAATCAATTGAAAACAAAATAACATATGCAATCCATATCAAGTTATGGTATATCATGGACTATAAAATATTGCATATTAATGTGTTAACAAATGCCAATATACATTTAATCAGAGTATTGATCACCAATACAGGGTCAATAATATTGTCAGTCTACAGGATTGACACTAGTATTGATCATTTATTGCTGTTATTGAAAATTGATCAGTTCATCTACTACACATTATATTGTCAATAGTATTGACAATTTATGGGTTGTTTAAGACCCACTATGTATGCCTACAACTTTTTAAAAAAAGTCTGAAAACAAAAACTTTGGTGAATGTGGAATTGAACTTTTTTCCTTTTCTTAATCCTTCATAAATCATTATTGATTTTAGTGGTCTACAATTGATTACTCAGGAAGTTTTGAAGAAGAACAAGATGTGTGTGTGTGAAACAACATGCCCCCGAAACAGAAATTCTTTAGAATTGGGTGATTTTTATTATTTTTTCTTTGTTTTAAGGACAAGGGTTAAAATTTTGACCTTGACCTCGATGAAATGACCTTCCCAAGTTGCACCTTGTTAAGACCTATCTACATACAAAATATTAGCATTGTAACTTAATTTGGGATGAAGTTATAGGAAAATGTTTAGTTGGCAAGTTAAGTTTTTGGATAACATTTTAGGGAAAAGGGTTAAATTTTGACCCTGACCTTGATGAAATGACCTTCCCCAGGTGCGCCCTGTTGAGACCTATCTACATACCAAATATTAGCATTGTGACTTAATTAGGGATGAAGTTATAGGAAAATGTTAAGTTGGCAGGTTAAGTTTTTGAGTAACGTTTTAGGGAAAGGGGTTAAAATTTTGATCTTGACCTTATTGAAATTACCTTACCCAGTTGCGCCTTGTTGAGACCTATCTACATACCAAATATCAGCTTTGTAACTTAACACTTGTCATGCTGAACCCGGAATATTCCGGGTTTGGCAGGAGGTGTAGACCAAGATCAGCCTGCACGTAAGTGCAGTCTGATCTTAGTCTACACCTCCTGCTTGAACTTTTCCTGTCAGAATCTTTTATGAAATTTATTTCTAAAAGAAATATTGATTTTTGCACAACAGGTTCTGTCAGCACTTTCAGCCCTTTGATTTTACAGCAATTCAGTAAGGTAATTTATACAGCATGACAAGGGTTAATTAGGGATGAAGTTAAAGGAAAATGTTTAGTTTGAAGGTTAAATTTTGCAGACAGACAGATGGACGGACAGACAGACACCGGTAAAACAATATGCCCACGATCTATCGATGAAGGGGCATAAAAATGCTCATAATTATCCTTTTCTTTTGATGTCTTTTTAGCTAGCAAAGCGTCAGCTTTGTTCGCTTAAGTCAACAGACGAAATTTTGTGGTCTTCTCAAAGTTCAAGGAGGGGAAACTGCCACTGGAGGCTTTACCACTGAATCTGTTAAATAATAGTTAATCTTTTTCCAAACAAGACCTGGTTTTGACTTCCCTTAGAGTAAACTTAGAAACATCAACATTTTCTCCTTTTTCTTCAATATTTTCTATACTTTAATGTCATTATTTCATTATCAAAAGAAATTCATTTTGTCCACAGCAGCAGCTTTAAATTTGGCCTAGTCTAAATTTTTGCCATTTAGGAAAGGGTTAACCAAATTTGGAGATATAAACGTAGGCAAGATAGAAAAGACAATAAATAAAAGATGAGTGTCAAAACGCACAAGTAATGATCAAATGAAATTGCCAAACTTAATTATGTTCCAGGCACATCCACTTATCATGGCTGAAAATGTAAAATTAGACATATCAAAGGAAAAAAACTCAAAAAGGGCATGGCAAACTTTGAAGTTGCTAGCACTTATGGTTTAGGAGAAATGTTTAAAAAGAAATGTACAGGTTAAAAAAACAAAGGGCAACAACTTGAAACAAGGTGCCAAATTGTCACAAGATACGCCCGTCACACTGCTTAATATTAACTGGGGGTTTGAATAGAACTGATGTTATTTTAAATGAATATTTTTTGTCAAAGTATGAAAAACAACAAAGGGCAATAACTCAAAATATACACTAGGTAAAGTTATGGTTCTTGTACACAGCACTCCCACTTGGTGAGCTCTATCCATCCATGAAGTTTCATGATTCTAGCTATCATACTTTTAGAGATATACTCCGGACAAGATTCAAGTATGAAAAACAACAAAGGGCAATAACTCAAAATATACCCTAGGTAGAGTTATGGTTCTTGGACACTGCACTACCACTTGGTGAGCTCTATCCATCCAAGAAATTTCATGATTCTAGCTATTATACTTTATTTAAGAGACAGACTCCATACAAGATTCAAGTATGATAAACAACAAAGGGCAATAACTCAAAAAATAGGCCAGGTAGAGTTATGGTTCTTGTGCACTGCACTCTCCCTTGGTGAGATCTATACACCCATGAAGTTTCATGATCCTAGCTATAATACTTTTAGAGATATACTCCGGACAAGATTCAAGAATGAAAAACAACAAAGGGCAATAACTCAAAAAAAAGACTAGGTAAAGTAATGGTTCTTGTACACTGCACTCCCACTTGGTGAGATCTATCCATCCATGAAATTTCATGTTCCTAGCTATTATACTTTTAGAGATATACTCCGGACAAGATTCAAGTATGAAAAACAACAAAGGGCAATAACTCAAAATATACTCTAGGTAGAGTTATGGTTCTTGTACACTGCACTCCCCCTTGGTGAGATCTATCCATCCAATAAATTTCATGATTCTAGCTATTATACTTTTAGAGACATACTCAATACAAAATTCAAGTATGAAAAACAACAAAGGGCAATAACTCAAAAAATAGGCCAGGTAGAGTTATGGTTATTGTACACTGCACTCTCCCTTGGTGAGATCTATACACCCATGAAGTTTCATAATCCTAGCTATTATACTTTTAGAGATATACTCCGGACAAGATTCAAGTATGAAATACAACAAAGGGCAATAACTCAAAAAATAGGCCAGGTAGAGTTATGGTTCTTGTACACTGCACTCCTACCTTATGAGCTCTATCCATCCATAAAATTTCATGATTCTAGCTATTATACTTTTAGAGATATACTCCGGACAAGATTCAAGTATGAAAAACAACAAAGGGCAATAACTCAAAATATACTCTAGGTAGAGTTATGGTTCTTGTACACTGCACTCCCCCTTGGTGAGATCTAAACACCCATGAAGTTTCATGATCCTAGCTATAATACTTTTAGAGATATACTCCGGACAAGATTCCAGTATTAAAAACAACAAAGGGCAATAACTCAAAAAATAGGCCAGGTAGAGTTATGGTTCTTGTGCACTGCACTCCCCCTTGGTGAGATCTATACACCCATAAAGTTTCATGATCCTAGCTATAATACTTTTAGAGTTATACTCCGGACAAGATTCAAGTATGAAAAACAACAAAGGGCAATAACTCAAAAAATAGGCCAGGTAGAGTTATGGTTCTTGTGCACTGCACTCCGTATTGATGAGAAGAATATAACTGCCAAGTTTAAAGTCAATCGGACTAACGGTGACAGAGTTATGCTCCGGACAAAGAAGTGGACACCGCCGGACGCCCGGACGCCCGGACAACCGGACGACCGGACGCCCGGACACCCGGACGCCCGGACGCCCGGACGCCCGGACACCACGGGTGATCCCATAATACGTCCCGTCTTCGACGGGCGTATAAAAATGAGCAGGATAGAGTAACGGTTCTAGTACATGACACTTCTCCACATTGTAATCTATAAGTGTATCTAGTTTGAAGCTGCTAGCACTTATGGTTTAGGAGACATGATCCAGACAAAAGTGTGACCAACAGGCAGATGAACTCAATCCAGTAAATCTATAGTCCCCCAACCAGTAACCGGTGGGGAAATAAAAAATCTTTTGTCTTTCCTGGAAAATTGTGCTATTATCTCTTTCAAAAATAAAAATAAATCTAAGTGCAGTAACATAAAAGATGAGTTTCTTAAACATGATTACCATAACTAAATGCTTGACTTAAATGAGATCTTATTTGACTATATATCAGATAACCTTGATCTTAAAGATTTAATACAATAAGTTTAACAAAACAAATACATGTTTCACAGCTTTGTAACCACTTTGACACAACAAATGGCTCTGTTAGAAAAAAAAATCTTCTGCTAAAGTCTTTTTTTTGTGGGAAACAGTAAATATTGCCAATTCTATTTCTTTCTAAACTTAGTACCGAAAAAGGAAAATATAAATGGTGCTAAAATCATCTAACTTACTTCCTCTATTAACCCATTATGATGATATAAAATTTTAGACCAGTCCTAATTCAAAGAAGTTGCAGAAGACAATTATATTTACTTTTTGGGATAGAAAACATTGTGGATTATGAAGAAATTGCTAGTCACAAGCAATTAATTCATTTTCCACAATGTTTTCTAAAGTGTTCAAATTGAGGGGTGTTTAAAAGCATCACTGTGTGAGAATGGGTTTAGTTGCTATGATTTACGATGGATTTAATTTATTTCTAGGTAAAAAACAAAATTTTCTTGTTACAATCTCAGAATTAATGCAAAAATTGTGAAAATACAGCTAAAATGGGGGGGGGGACCTTTCGTGAATAATGATGGTGTTAACCCTAGTCATGCTGAACCCTGAATATTCCTGTTTTGTGCAGTTTGATCTTGGTAAACACCACCTGTTTGTCCTTTTCAAGTCGGAGTTGTTTATAAAATTTATTCTTTTGACACATAACAACTGCATCCTGCGGTTTTGGTCCTTTGACTATAACACGATTCTAAAAAGTGATTTTATTCAGCATGACAAAGGCTAACATCAGACCAAAAGTGATTCACAAAAAGCGCAAAACTGATACCAGCTTGACAGTCTCTTTCCCATATCAAGGGTGGATTATCGAGAAATATCGATAGATTAGCACTTGGTTATCTCACCATCAAACCAGTGAAATTACCAAAAGATTACTCTTCTTTCGTTCATATCACCCTCTGGAATGTTATATAATAAGGTCCAGTTAAACACATGACAACATGATGTTGCCTCGTAATCACCACCAAAATGATGCACTTAAAGAGAATTTGTCCTTAAATTGTCACATTTCATCTCATTTTTGCTTTAAGAAATGGAATTGTTTGCTTATTATGTAAGATCAATAAATCTTTCAAAACATGAACAACAAAAGCTGTATTTTCACTCATGGCTTTGCCACTTATGAAATAAAGTTATCATTGTTCACTAAATAAAAGATTAATCAATCTTACACTGAAACAAACAATTATCCTCTATTTACTTACTTTTTTATGAATCCAAAAAATAAATTGATTAAGATTTGACTGTCAAATAACAGAGAATGTCCCAAATCAGCCATAAGCTCTGGCATAAAAAAAAGTGCATTTGAAATATGAAATCCCTCGCACATAACCATTAAGCAAGAGGCACATGAGGGCCAGAGACGCTCTACTGACTATCATTTTTTTTCTTCGTTAAATCTGATATTTTAAGAACTTTATTGCTTAAAAAAGAATTTTTAACCGAGAATAACAAAGAAGACTTCCTCTCCTTCAATATATTTTTAGTCTAAATCCTTAGGACTTTGTGTTTTTGTTTTCACACAGAATTTTCCTTACAACCTTGAAATCAACCCATGGCAGTTTCAAGAGAATCCATTTATATTTGTCGACTTTCATGTAAAAAAATGAGAATATTTTGAGTGAAAAACAGTAAGGCCCCTTTTCCAGTATATTCCAATGGATCTATCCTATTATTACAATTGTTGATTGATTGAATTGGGTAAAACATCACTTTTAACAGTATTTCAGTCATATCTTCGCAGCTGGAGCACCTAGCAATGGATTCCTGGTATTTCTGACACCAGTACTACCACTACATCCTTTCCTAGCCTCCAGCTGCTATCCAACTTGTGATTATTCACCTATTGGTGGGAGACAAATGTCGGAAAGAACATGTGCCATCACCAGGGATCGAACCCATGGCATCCCATGTTTGAAGAATGGGAGTCTGATGCGCTACCGACTGCGCTATGACCACGGCACCTTTCTTACGATAATCCATTTTTTTATGACCTTATAACCATCCTTTTAATGTTTCAAGAAAATCAGATAGTATTTGTGGACTTAATTGCACACCCCCCCCATTGAGTGAAATTCCATTAGGTCCCTTTTCCTGTTTTCCAACAGATTGACCCCATTTTAAAATGGGAACCTTCCTTATGACCTTACAATCATTCTGTGAAAGTTTCAAGGAAATTTGAGGACTTTTATCGCGTAAATGAGGACATTTAGAGTGACTATCCATAAGGGCCATTCTCCCATGTTTTCAATCGCATTCACACTATTTTCGATACAAGAGGGCCGTTGGCCCTGGGGCGCTCACCTGAGATAAAGGCTCTTTTCCTTTCAACAGTCTAATTTCATGTTAAGGTTAGGATTATGAAACAAGTGGGCCACAATTACATATAAAGACTATGAACCTGGGGATCCAAAAGTCTAAATTACAAATTCCAAGGCTTTAGTGCTGATTTGAAAGAGGGAAAAAACTTTTCCATGGGTTATAATTTCAGAAATAAGAAAGAAGTCATTGAACTGATGCTTCATGCCAATACCACCCCCCCGGGTCCGCCCCTGGAGACCCGAGGATCATAATTTTAGCTATTTTGTAAGAGATCAATAAACTGATGCTTCATGCAAAATATCAAGGCTCTATGCCATCTGGGTCAGGAGGAGAAGATTCTTAAAGATTATTTTGAAATTTCACTTTTGTTGCCATGGCAACCAGAGTTTTAAATGGATTTCAATTCTTTTTGCTAATTCTAAGGGGGACCACCTAAGGAACATTCTGCAAAATTTGGTTCAAATCGGCCCAGTGGTTTGGGAGGAGATGTCATTTAAAAATCGTTCTTTATTTCTATATTAACACCCCCCCCCCGAAAAACTGGAGCCCCCCCCCCCCCCCCCTGGGGACCCGAGGATCATGATTTTAGCTATTTTGAAAGAGGTCAATAAACTGATGTTTCATGCAAAATATTAAGGTTCTAAGCCTTCTGGGTCAGGAGGAGAAGATTTTTAAAGATTATATTAGAATTTTACTTTTGTTGCCATGGCAACCAGAGTTTTTAACGGATTTCAATTCTTTTAGCTATTTTTGAAGGGGACCACGTAAGGAACATTTCTGCCAAATTTGGTTCAAATCGGCCCAGTGGTTTGGGAGGAGATGTCATTTAAAAAATTGTTCTTTATTTCTATATAAACCCCTACTCCCTGGGGCTTCGCCCCTGGGGACCCGAGGATCCTGATTTTAGCTATTTTGAAAGAGGTCAATATGCTGATGCTTCATGCAAAATATCAAGGCTCTACGCCTTCTGGGTCAGGAGGAGAAGATTTTTTAAAGATTTTTTTAAAATTTCACTTTTGTTGCCATGGCAACCAGAGTTTTTAACAGATTTCAATTCTTTTAGCTATTTTTGAAGGGGACCACCTAAGGAACATTTCAACCAAATTTGGTTCAAATTGGCCCAGTGGTTTGGGAGGAGATGTTGTTTAAAAAATCGTTCTTTATTTCTATATAAACCCCACCCCCCTGGGCTCCGCCCCTGGGGACCCGAGGATCATGATTTTAGATATTTTGAAAGAGGTCAATATACTGATGCTTCATGCCAAATATCAAGGTTCTACGCCTTCTGGGTCAGGAGGAGAAGATTTTTAAAGATTTTTTTAAAATTTCACTTTTGTTGCCATGGCAACCAGAGTTTTTAACGGATTTCAATTCTTTTAGCTATTTTTGAAGTGGACCACCTAAGGAACATTTCTGCCAAATTTGGTTCAAATTGGCCCAGGTGTTTGGGAGGAGATGTTGTTTAAAGTAATTGTTGACTGATGACGCACAACACACGACGCACGACGGACGGACGCCGGACAAAAGGGGATCACAATAGCTCACTTGAGCACTACGTGCTCAGGTGAGCTAAAAAGCCTGATAAAGATAATTGTGGACTAATGCGTACACAAGAATATTTTGAGTAAAAATCCATAAGGCCCCTTTTCACGGATCTACCCCATTTTCAAAAGGAACCTTCCTTATGACCCTACAATCATCCTGTGAAAGTTTCAAGGAATTCTGATAATATTAGTAGACTTTTATCACATTAATGAGAACTAATATTTTGAGTAAAAAATCCCTAAGGCTCCGTTTCCAGTGTTTTCCAAAAATCAGCCCAATTTTCGAAAGAAACCTTCCTTATGATCCCAAAATCATCCTGGGAAAGTTTCAAAGAAATCCGATAATATTTGCAGGCTTCATCACGCAAAGGAGAGTTTTTTATGGATAGACGGATGGGAACAACGCCTTCGGTCAGTAGAGCTAAAATTATGGCAGGTGTTGAAGAATTCTATATTGTTCCTTGAGAAATGATCATGGCCTTGTTATGACCTAAGTTTTGTATCAACAAATGGGTTTTACCAAATGATAGTATTTAGCATTAAATAACTATAATCAACCTTTAAATTTTATTTAAAATCTAAAAGATTTATTATAGTTATCTTTTAGATGAACAGATAGGACAAGAATACCCCTGATCTATTTAGACTTGCTCATTGTGAAAGTATGGGCTCAAGTCAATAGCTCAGAGTGAAAATGTTGTATCTGCCTATAAGCATATAGACAGTTACAAATGTTTCACCCTGAGCCATTGAGAAATTGTGTGATTTACCTAATTGACAGTATGAAACAGTCCCTATCTTCTTTATCATTTAACTGCCAAGGCAATTCAATTTCTTACATATTTCAGTATTAACAAGTGGATGTTGCATTGTGCTGCAATATAGGAGTCTGCCACCGGATTAGAAAAAGTATCTTTTATTCTTAACCTTTTCCCTAAACAAGACCTGGTTTTGACGTCCCTAATAGTAAACTTTGAAAACATTTAGAGAAATGAAGAAAATGCCAATAATTAACATTTTCTTTTTCTATATTTAATAACTTTATTTTGTCGTCTGCAGCAGCTTCAAATTCTGCCTAGTCTAATTCTTTGTATTTGGGAAAGGGTTATCCAAATTTGGAAATATAAGGTAGACAAGAATGAGACGACAATAAATAAAAAAAGATTATCATCAACCCTATGGAAAGCAATGACTGCTTTTGACATCCCAAGCAGAAAGTGCTTTCAAAACTTGGAGGAAAATGCTAATAACCAGCAATTCTTTCCCTTTCTACCATTTTATACACAAGTTTAATTTTCATTATGGTGAATTTTTTTTTTTGGGGGGGGGGGTTGCAGCTGCTTTGAAATTGAAGATATGTAATATTTTATTGCATGGAAAAGGTTTAAATTTAGAATGTTTCAATTTGAAAGTGTCTGCAGATGAGAAAAAAGGGTTTGACAACAATCGAATTTGTTTTATATCACAGAAAATATAGAGGGACAAGGGCCATGTCAACCATGGCCATCCTCCGCCGTAA
This sequence comes from Fragum fragum, assembly GCA_946902895.1. Lineage (NCBI taxonomy): Eukaryota > Metazoa > Mollusca > Bivalvia > Cardiida > Cardiidae > Fragum > Fragum fragum. The sequence continues at coordinate 18,530,855 of OX336368.1, forward strand.
AAGCTTGATAGTAAACTGAGTTGTGATTCGTGTACTCTGCACTTCTCCTCAATGAGATCTATCCACCTATAACGTTTCAAGTTGAAAGCATTTATACTTTAGGAGATATGCCCCAGACAAAATCTAAGTCTTTCAAACAAGAAAGGGCAATAACTCGAAAACTATGCAAGCAAGAGTTGTGGTTCTTGTGCACTGCAGTGACTGCACTTCTCCTCCATGAGATCTATCCACCTATGAAGTTTCAAGTTGATAGCTATTGTACTTTCAGAGATATGCACCGGACAAAATCTAAGTCTTAAAAATAACAAAGGGCAATAACTCCAAAATAATGCAAGCAAGAGTTGTGGTTCTTGTGCACTGCACCTCTCCTCCATGAGATCTATCCACCTATAAAGTTTCAAGTTGATAGCATTTAAACTTTAGGAGATATTCTCTAGACAAGCTTAGTGACAGAATAATTGACAGAGAGTATTACTATTATCCCCTTTGCCGAGATGGAGAAAATGCAGGTTGTCAGCATTCTCTATTGCCTCAATGTTTTCCCAAGCTTTTTTTTTATAAAAAGTACGTCAAAACCAGATGTGATGAGTGCAAAATTTTAGACTTGTCCAAATTCAAAGGGTAAAAAATATTGTGGAAAAAAGAAGAAATTGCTTGTTACAAGCATTTTCTTCTTTTTCTACAATTTTTTCTTAATTATGAATTTATAGGCAAGTAAAAACCAGGGATTGAACAGGAAAGGGTTAACTTGAAATAGTCCCTAAATATTAATTCAAGAGGTTAATTTCTTTCCAAGCTGCAACATAGCCCAGTAACAACACTCAGGAAAGTTGGTGTCAAGAGCATAAAAAATGATGAATTATCATCAAACTTAATTAATCTATTAAGAAGTAGCTCTTTCTCAACTCATTACCAGACAGCAAAGTTTAAGACGGGTCCAAATTGAAAAGAAAAGCAGATGACATTTTAAAGATTATGAAATATTAGATTTTTTTTAACTTCTGGGTAGAAAACATTATGGAAAATGAAGAAATTGCTTGTCGCAAACAATTTGTTAGTTTTACACAATGTTTTCCCAGTTGTTTTTCTTGAGGGGCGTCCAAAAGCGCCACTATGTGGGAGTAGATTAAATGTATGTGACTTGGTCAGGTTGCTTGTTTGCACTTGTTTCTGACGACACAAATTTATCGGCTTCTGCTCTTAAAGGAACACTTATCAGTTAATAATCAACTTTAAATCAATTTATGTCAAAGGTAGAACTGTCAATTTCAGTTTACGCTATAGATTTATATCAGATCTTATCATCTTTTGAGTGACCTTTCGAGTTCTTCTACTTCTGCCTCTATAGAGGCAATGTTCTTTTGATCTTCAAGCAGTTCAATCTCCCCAGCTATTGCAGCTTTTCTTTGACTTTATTCTACCTATCTTTCAACAAAACTGAGTCTAACTTTCTCAGCCTCTATTTTTGCCTTGTATTTGGCTAGTTTTGTTGATATCACAGACACTCTGGAAGCCTCTGAACCCTTTGTTGACTCTTTGTCTTTCTTTTCTAAAACCAAATCAATCTTTTCCAAATAACATGATGCATTAAAGTGTTCCTCCTTTTATAAGTCATTTTCTTTCTCTCTTAAAAGGTACATAATATCAACTATTTATCAATATTCTCTCTCAAATTTATCAATTTCTGTCTGAAGTGCTGCACATTTTCATTGAATAGTTGTTCACCCTTATCTGTCCACTCCTCACACGATCTCTAGCTGTGGTACCTATGTCTTCAATAAATATGAATCTTCCTTTACTGGTGTAGCCTTGTTAACATCTTTATAGGATTTTAACTCTGATTCAAAGTGCTTAAGGTGCAGGTTTCTTACTGTAATGGCACTCAATGTGATAATGATTAGATACTGTTTTACCATGCCAACTGAAATACAAATACAAAAATTCCTCAGAAAATATCCATATCTCGGACTATCTTGTATAACGTATAAATCAAGTACCCACAGCATAGGGACAAAACAGGGTAAATTGTTTGCAACGTGACAGTAAACAAGTGAATATTCACTACCATGATGCAACCAATACGAAGACTAGAATAAGACGAAATGTTTATCCAAACAACAAGCAAATTGCTTCAAATTCTCTTTAGGTACCACAAAAAGTTAAGCTTTACCCATGGAGATTGCAGAAGTATGCATGTGGCTGTATTTAAATGACAGACAATTTGTAAAATAAGATATGGACTGAATTGCCCCATTATGCTTTACATCATAATCTGAAGACTCTATTTCGTAAAAAAAATTGCAAATAGAATTATAAATTTAGAGGTAAATCCATTATCTACCAAACTTGTACTTTAAATACAGAAAATGAAGCCATTGTTCAACCTGCACAACATGTGCTGAACGACATGAATCCACAATATCTGCGAATCTAAACTTCAAATTAACTGTACTATTCCTCGACAAACCAAACTTTAAGCATTAAATTACTTGTAAGCCTATCTTATTGAATTAAGCACTAAACTAGAAGCATTTCTATCCTAAGAATCAACAGACAAGGCCAAAAATAGAAAGGTGCTAACTCCACCCATTTTTAGTAAACCGACTAAAGGCTAAGCACTTTCCATAATTAGGTATGGGTGCATGTAACAGGCCTTAAAATAAGAGAATATTAAGACTGAATTATTTGAGCCATCATTACCCTATGCATAGCTTTCGATTGAAGGCAAATCTGAAGATACTCTTCAAACTCGATCTGTTTTGCTCACCGAAAACACAACATGGCGCCACCGAATTCAAAATTTTACAATTAGACTAGTAGATTCATAGACTAGAAGATTGGGAACACGAACAACCCTCGAGATTTATTTACACTCAAATTGATATTTATTCGTTTTCACAATCAGATCCTCACATTGCTAAACAATATGGCTATATGAGACGTAATCGTACAACCATCTAACCCACAACTAATAAAGAAAATAGCGTCACTTTTATGCTTTATGGAAACGTGACTGATATAATCAACATCATTGTTAGCTTCCTTTGAACAAAAGCCTCACTGCATGTCTATATTGTGGATATGAACAGTGAAATGACGTTTATTTACCTTAGCGCTATCTTTCCTGCTTAAACGACTGCAGTAGAATCCCCAGTGTCTCCGAAATGCACCAAAATCTCAAACGGATGCATTCACGGTAATAAGCGCAGCAATCTTCACCGGAAGTGACTCTAGCAACCTCAGTAACACACGGCGTTCAAAATTAACACCAATATTGTTGATGTCGCTTTTACATGTCGGGTTAAGATTTGAATCAAAGGCACGGGTAATCCTTTACAGCCTTTTTGTACAAATGTAGTAAGCAATGTTAACCAAGGACAATTAAGTGAAGTACCGAATTAGTTTTTGTGTGTATGTGTGTGTGTATTATTATTGTTGTTGTGTGTGTTTGTTTGTTTTTGTTTTTGTCTGTTTTCTTTTGAGTACAAGGATTTTTTCCGAAGATAAGGCTGATTGGGATTTATTTCAGAAACTGTTTATATTTTGATCTACTTTTATACGCCTTATGTTGTGTAATTTAATATGAATGATTTTTCTTGGAAAGTGCATACTCAAATCTATATTTGTGTGTAGAAATGATACCCAGATTTCGATATTTCTGAGTATCTTTTCTCAGCCGCGTTAATATTTGGACTAAGACTTGTCCATAATACGTAAATAAACCTTTTCCAATAGCGTTTATCTACACTTGTATATATATATATAGTGAAAAAATGTAGTTTACTTAAATTTGTATAAATAAAAGCTCGTTCGTGCTTTTGCAAGAAAACTTGCGATTTGCACCTAAAATGATTTGACTTGAAGTCACTACCTAAAAAGTATTTAAGTTTCCCTGAACATAGCGTATAGTAACACTTATGGTGAAGACCATTGCGATCTAGTTTAAAAAGAAAATTTACGCCCTAAATGGATTGAAGTTCCACCGATTAAAGAGTAAAGTCTCTCTGAATTATGCCTACAGTAACACTTATGGAGTAAACAGTTGTTAATTAGTGTAAAAGGAAAGTAAACACTCAAAATGGATTGAGGTTTCAACATTGAAAGAGAAAAGTTTCTCTGAATTTAGCGTTAGGTAACACTTGCGGTGTAAATTATTTTGAAAAGATTGTTTACACCAAAAATGGATTAAGGTTTCACCCCAGGAAGAGTAGAGTTCCTCTGAACAGTGTAAACTATTGTAAGCTAGTGTGTAGGGAGAGTTTACACCCAAAATCGTGTGAAGTTTCACCATTGTAAGAGTAAAGTATCTCTTAATTTAGCGTATAGTTACATTGGTAGTGTAAATTATTGTAAACTAGAGTAAATGGAAAGTTTACAACCAAAATGGATTGAGGTTACACTCCTGAAAGAGTAAAGTTCCTCTGAATAGTGTAAATTATGGTAAATTAGTGTTTAGGGAAATTTTATACCAAAAATGGTGTGAAGTTTCACCATTGAAAGAGTAAATTTTCTCCAAATTTAGCGTATTTTTACACTAATAGTGTAAACTATTGTAAACTAGTGTAAAGGGAAACTTTACGCCCAAAATAGTTTGAAGTTTCACCATTAAAAGAGTAATGTAACACCAAATGTTCATTGCTGATTATACACTATTTTTCGTGTTATTTAACACCAAAGTTGAGGTAACTATTCTCAGAAACTGAGAATTCACACTTACATTGGTGTAGAGGAATGTAACACGAATATTGGTGTTACTGTCAACCTTTTTTGGTGTAACTTAACACACTTTTTTTACAGTGTGTATTCCTTGTTATTGACTTACTGCCATATCTCCGTAGGGAACTTCCAACAAAACAGGGCCATATTGTGTTACAGTCAAATACATCTGAAAATCTAGTGCGTGTTTCCGTTTTTTTATCGTCGCTACCGCAGCACATGCCCATATAGGCTACGCGGTTAGGTGTTACGTGGGATAGTGCAAGAATACAGGACGAAACTGTTGAGAGACCCGGCTGTTTTTTTTTTTCTTTTTCTTTTTTTTTTTTTTTTTTTTTTTTTGTTAATGTGCTCGATGGAAAACACTGTCACGCGGTTCAAGCGGGGCTACGGTTTAACGTGATATCCGAAAGACAATTAGAGTGTTAGTTTGGTCAGCCCGAGGTCGAACCCGTGATCTCAAGGTTTGACGTCAGGTGCTCTACCAGCTAAGCTAATGGGGCTGTTGTCTGTCGATTTAAGAATCAAATCACTAATTAAAAATAACTGCATTTAACAAAGATAGTCGCGAAAATTATTAAGAGTAATCTGGACGACAATCTGGTGCTAGACCATGAATTGAACAAAAGCATTGTAGTGCAATGGTCCATTTGCCCGGTTTAAGTAATGCATTTGGACTCGCCGTTTCTTTAACATTCGATACACTGAGAAACTGTCCCTAACCTATCATTAATCTAGTCTCTATGAATCGACCTATATTTTCTGACAGGTTCATGTTAAAAAAGGTTGACCTTTAATATCGTCGGTTGACCGTTAAATCATTGCACTTGCATCTCCAATGAACAAAGCTCGGTGTATTTTGGCATATCATGACATTGTAAAAAAATCTTTAGTTCAAAGGTTTACCCACTTCATTAACTTTTAAATAATGCAATATTCCATATCATTAATTATCTAACATTACATTTAAAAATTTTATGTGATTCTGTTTCAACCATCAATGCATTAAGAACAATAAATCGTCCTTGTCGTTCTAAAACCTCGTTACTACAGCTTGAATCAGGCTGTAGTTATGAGATTTTAGAATGACATCGAAAACATGCATTTTATTTTACGATTCACTTCAATTAATCCATTTCCACACAATTCTGTCGTTTGGCGCCCACAAAGAAAAAGTGAAGAAGCTTGAAGCAAAGATTTTTTTTCATTAACTACAGTGTTTTCTGCCTAAAAAGGCAAAGATTCCACAATTTTTCAATTGTCGTCTTCTTTCAATTTAGACCAGTTTAAATTTTTCTCATTTGATAATGGGTTAACACACATTAATGATGTCGATGTATTTCAGGGAAACCGCGGATGAATTCTTTTGGTTGTGACCAAGGTAAGAATTAAAGACCCCACCTAATATACATTTTAGACCTGTGCTAGGGCAATGGGACATCAAAAGTCATTTTCGAGATATCAACATATATATCGTCGTTGGGCATGCAAAATGTCGTAACTACAGCTTGATAAAAGCTGTAGTTACGACATTTAGCACGCCCAACAACGATATTAATCCGAAGGACACAGTTTTTTTTTTTTTCACGTAGCAGTAGGTATCAGCAATAAGTACCTTCCCTATTCATTAAGACCCCCATAAAATTTCCATCAAGTGAGGCAAACAACAGTTTTAAAAGCGGCCCATCAATTCAGAATAATTGGTCATTAAAGTAAACAACTTTTCTCCTTCGGGACTGATCCCAGTGAAAAGATACGAAATGTTTTTTTGATGATTTCATAGCGGTCAGTTTGTAATTTCATCCACTTGTATAGAGATCCAGGTGTTGGTAATAACCATCCACTATTAATTAAAGGGTAATGTCCACAGTAAAACCCAATCCATATTTTTATTTATATACCCACCACCTCGCAGAATGTACTTGGGACAAAAAATGAATGAATACCATTGACCCATTTCCATTTTTATTTGACCATCAAACATGATGACCATCTGGCCATACCTGAAATACTGATCCAAGCAACCTGGGTGCCCGATCGGATCGACTAATGATAACCCGGGGGTCGTGATCTGAAGACGGAGTAGTGTTTTGTAACATTATCACTAACCCATTACCGGACGACTTTTTAGACTGGCCAAATTGAAAGGAGTCGCAGACGAAATTTTAAAGTTTAAGAAATTTTAGATTTTTTTCAACTTTCTTATGGATTGGGGGGGTGTGGAAAAAAGAAGTTGCATGTTACAAGCAGCTTCTTGATTTTACAATCTTTTCCTAATTGTTTTTCTTAATGGTGTCAAAAAGCGTCATTGTGTGGGAATGGGTTAAGAGCATATATCAAATGAGAACGCATTGAAAGTCAGAATATTGTTACTTGTAGGTCTTTACGTATCTCGATACATTTTTTCGGTATTTTCATCTAATTAAGTAATGCATGCATTGGTATTAAATGGAGTTCTCAATAAGTTTTAAGTCTCTCTATATTTATTTTGAAAAGCATTGGTGAGACTAAAAGACTTAAATGACTTTAATGTCTTGTCGAGGCTCTCTACTCAATTTGGTTTAGTAAAAAAATACACAGTAAGTAAGAGTAAATGCCAAAGTAATACATTTGTGTACCGTCAACGATCTTGCCGACAGTCTGCTTGGGTGGAAAAAAGATTTTCATGTAAGGTAGTTGGTAGTTGGATCAACAGCAAATCGTCGGTGCAAGCAAAATGACGTAACTACAGTTTTATCACAAGCTATTGAGTTCTGCAAAATAATTTCATATTGAGAAGTTCATTTACATAATAAGAAGGTTAAAGATGAGCAATAAATTAACAAGAGAAAACTAGTTCGATTACACCCCCTTTTCTACAGGAGTACGTAACCTTTCATATAAAACGAAAAAGCTCCGATTCCGTCAAATTCAAGCAATATAACATTCCAACAGATCGGTGATAACTTTTAACCAAGTCATTAAACATCTTTGAAATGTTACCGTGTTCCATTCTAAAGTTCCCTAATCACCTCGACACGAAAAGAAAGCAATGCCCTGGTCACTGCTTTGAAAAGCCAAGGGCCTTGAATAATACTGGATCAAAAGCCTTTGTACGCCGATTGAAAGACTATCAACATCCCATAAAGTTAAATTGTAAAACATCAGATGACCAGGTCTGATTAAATCCGTGTCATTGTTACCAATTTTTGCTTTTTCAAGACCTTTTGTTACAAGAATAACGAAACCAGGGTACAAGGACTACGAAGTCTTTGAAATAGCCGGCGTTATTGATATGTCCGACTGATATTTGATGATTTGATTACAACCCGATCCGTTTCCTAATGAGTAATAATAGTGGGGTAGCTTTACAAGTATTCTTTTATTCCATCGAAAGCTTTGATTCAATTAGTGGCTCGTTAAAATTATCCAATATAATGGTTTTCAGCTTCAATAAAGGGGTTGTAGGGTCAGAGCTAAGCTTTGTTCAGAACGGCGAGGTACTTCTTGAGACAACCTGAAACCAAGCAGGGTTCTGAAATAAATAGTTTATTTGGCGAAAAATATCGTAAATACAGATTTATTCAAGCTGTATTTACGGCATTTTAGTCTCCCATCGACGAAATGCTTTTTCTAGTAATCTTAAGGTAAAGGTATTACATTCGTCTCATTCCCGTACATTCGGTACCTCAACAAGACTAAAATTGACGGATCGCTGGTCCCACCGACTGACTCTTCTGGCCACGCCCACTGACAAGAAGTTCCACTTCGACATTAAACGTAGGTATTTCGCAAAGTTTATGGCCTTTCCCCTGTAACAAAAAGTAAAATCGTTGGTCAGCGACATTAACGCCGTAACTACAGCTTAAATAGGCTGTAGTTACGACGTTTAATTCGCCAAAATCAACAAAAACGCTTCAAATAAATGTCGGCCCATATCTGAACTTTAGTACTCTTCCGGTCTGAATGAATTATTTGATTGGTCGGTTGATTCTTTGTTTGACAGCCGCTATCGGTCGATTCTTCTTTACTCGTGCGCTGGTGCATGAATCATTTTATAAGCGAGAAAAAAGCACGATAGAGGCGAATCTGTTTGACTTTTGTAGTGCATTGTCCACTCAAGGGTCATTCTTGACCATTTCACCTTTGACTAGGTATTCATAAAAAAATATAATAATTTAATATCGACTCATTGTTAGCCTGCAACAATACTCTGGTCACACCTTAAGTATTGAAGTTGAAAATGGTAAATAAATTGGTTTCTTTTTTCAATGGCGAAAATTAATGACCGTGCAAGACTATGGAAATAGAAAATAGCTCTAAAGTGCCGATTTACGATAGCAACCATGTGCTCACTATGTCTAAAATTAAAAGATTTGCAAAAGAGGAATAATGCTTCCCTTCAATCAGTAAGTCACAAAGCATCCTTGCTTCTCATTGACAAGACTTGAACCCATTTCTCCACACACCCGCTTGACAGGCCCTTCTACAAAAATGGAAACACACTGTGGAAATACAAGAAATTGCCTGTTACGAGCATTTTCTTCATTGTCCACAATGGTTTCTACCGGAAAAGAGAAAGCTTTTCAAATTCCATTTAGTAATAGTTGTCGTCGACAATTTCTTATAAATTGGTCTAGTGTTAAATTTTGTCGTCTGGTTATTGGTTACAATTCCCGTGGAGTCGACGCAATATGGCCCAAGAACTGTTTATTTAGTTTATCATTTCAATATATTAATTTGTTAAAGAAGTATTTGGACAATCTGGTCATTCTCATGAACCATGGCATTCTGGTCGACGAGACATAAGACTTTTCATAATATTCAATCGTATTTAAAAAGGACGCCCGTCTCATAGAGAAGTGTGAGGATATCTATTGCAAGGTGGGAAATGAGGTCAAATTTCAGACATTTTTACAACATAAAAAAGTTCAATTTAGTGACTCCATGTTTTGTTAAAGTTTGTTTGTTCTGTGAAAGTGTGATTGGGCTGCATCAGCTGCCGTCTGTATGACCTATAATTTTCACATTCCATGTGTCTGATTAACTATGGACGTAGAGCTCCCAACAAAAAGGTGATTTTCATTTCAAACTTTAAAAATCAACTATATTGCGATAATGCCCTATGATGTGGGTACTAATTAACATTGTCTCGTTGAGACGATTTCAATGAGTACCAACAACACAGGGTTTAAACGAGAAACAAAATTTTAGAATGTGACTTGCCCTTCAACTTATCGAGAGCTTCCGTAATGTATTAAGATAGGCTATTGTCTGAAGAAATTTCGTAACATTCCAGACCACTGTGACACACATTTGCACACAGACACATTGTAATATATACTGACTTAATTTCAGCGCAATCAACGCTTTTCCTTTCTATCTCCTGAAGGGGTGAAATCAATGTATTATCAACGATAGCACTATAGACAAAATACGCATTTTGATGTCGACAAAAAAGCGGTCCGTTAAACTTGCCGCAGTCGTTTTCTGTTAGCTTTTTGTAAACCATTTTCTTTCATTTCTTACATCAGCATCTTTTATTTCAAGAACGCATCATCTGGTCTTGAGAGACAATAGATTATTCTAGATTTGATCAGATTTAATTCCTTGTATCAATACAACAGAGTCTTGCAACCAGACAGGGTAAACATGCACACACCTCTATTTCTTTTTTCACTAGATCGTTTCCATGCTTACTTGCTGCATAAATGAAAAATGTGCAACTGAAATCTTGTTTCTTAGGACTTATCCCATTCCCACACAATGACGCTTTTTGACGCCCCTCAAGCAAAACACTTTGGAAAACATTGTGTAAAATGAAGAAATTGCTTGAACCAAGCAATTTCTTCATTTTACCTAATGTTTTCAACCAAGAAAGTTGAAAAATAATGAAAATAAAATTCTTTAACTCTTATATGTCGTCTGCACCTAAGTTGATTTTGGACCAGTCTAAAATTTTTCAATCTGGTAACGGTTGGAATTAAAATCGTTCCTCTACAAGCGTTACGATAACCTTACGCTGTACAAGTAGACTGGATAAAAAAAAAAACGTGGCTCTACCATATTATATAAATACTTGTACTTATAGTCGATCTCTTCAGGAGAGTAGTCGACATTCTTGCCATCATAACCTATGATGCTAATTGAATTCAAATCGAAAAAGTATGGTCTAATGATCATATTCTTATATGAACATAACCAGAGATACTCATTGAATTCAAATAGAATAGGTATCGTTTTATGACCATATTCTTTCTATGATCATAACCAGAGATACTCATTGAATTCAAATCGAATGAACAATACAATATGGTCATGACATATTACATAAATGCTTGTTCCTTCCCCCCCCCCCCCGTCTCTTTCTCTTTTTTTTTTTTTTTTTTTTTTTTTTTTTTTTGTTCGTGTTGTTAATGGTTTGTTGTTGTTGTTCTTGATTATTTTTCTATGCTTTTGGGTTGGTGGGGGTCGGAGGGTAGGGGGTTTACAGGTCATTTACTGATAATTCAATAGAGGGTTGTACACCAATTCAATAAAGATACAATCCCAAGGCCAAATTCCAAATTCCGTTAATATTCTCCCATGTCCTGTCAGTCCTGGGAAAGCGGTCAGTTTAAACAATTTGTGGGGCCAATAAACCCATTTGAAATGGCCGACACTATTGTCCATCTTCGCCTGAAAAATGATTTTCTGAAGGGGTCAACCCCAAACAGTTAATCTGTTCATAAAAAAGCATGTTAATTCAGTGGGCGGGGCAGACAATAATAACTTCTAAGCAGTCATGAATGTTCACTACTGACCAACAATAGAGTACCCAGGTTTTTCCCGCCAACTTTATTGCAACTTTTTTGCAAGACTGTATCAAGTTTACTATGTACTTGAAAATATGACAGTATGGTTGAAATTCTTGATATGTATCCTTTTTCCTAGTTTCACACCATTTCTTTACTTTATACTATTTACTTTTAGTTCGATTACGAAAAAAGCTTTAACTCATTCCTAAACAACAACAACAACAACAAAAAATACACTGGTCAAAATAAGAAAAGGTTCCAGACGACGAAACAAAGTCGGTTTAATTCATAAAAAAGGGCCATACTAGGTTGAAAATATTGAAGAAAAAGAAGAAATTGTTTATTACAAGCAATTTCTATTCTTACGATGTTTACCAAACTGCGGGATTGTGTAGGAATGTGTTAAGCTCATGGACTCGCCCTCGAACACTCACATTTAGATATTTTTATGTCCCTGAAAGAGAAGCAGTGGCTTAACCCTTTGCCGTTTCTTTTTTTTTTCAAATTTTAGACCGGTCCAATTTGAAAGAAGTTGCAGACGACAATGAAAATTTGATGCAATTTGAAATGAAACCATCCTATATGGTAGAAAATATCGTGGGAAAATAAGACATTGCTTGTTGCAAGCAATTTCTTCGATTTCCACAATTTTTTCTCAAGTATAAAATCAATATGACGTAAAATCCCGTGTTTTAACAGGAAAGGGTTAAATCCACTGCTACCCAATTTTACAGCTTGGTAGACTGAGGCTGGCTATTAAGTGTCTTGCCCATCATGTGATCATGCATGAACACACGGTGGGGCTCGAACCAGGGACCTTCAGAGTCAAGCACCTATGCTAGTCGGCCATCGCGGAAGTCTTTTCGTTGTATGACACTAAATGACGAAAAAAGACATGCGCAAATTCATTTGTCTCTCACCAATGGGTGGATAATCGTAAACCTAAGTGGGATAGCAGCTGGTGGCTAGGAAAGGATGTAGTGGTAGTACTGGTGTGAGAAATACCAGGAATCAATTGTTAGGTGCTCCAGCCGCCAAGATATGACTGAAATACTGATGAAAGTGGCGTTAAACCCCATTCAATCAATCATTTAGTGGGATATATTGGACAGCGTCTACTAAACACTATCGCTGATAATCGATCACGGGAATTTATTTATCAGGCAAGATTCTAGGGAAGATTTTATAGATTGCAATGGCATGTACAGTAAAGGGTAATACTTTATAGCAATCGGGAATTAATTGATGTCCCAGTTCTCTGATATTGTGTCAACAAATTGTCAACAGCCTTTAAATCCCGACATTCCTCGCATGTCTTGAATTATTCAGCAGGTATATTACGTAATTGGCCATTTACCACATGAAACAAGGATGTTGTATGTAGCAAAAACTGTACCATTTTAAAGCGGCTCTTGAACAGTTTTCATGAAAATTTGATATCTGCTTTTTGAATAGTTCTGAATGTCATTTTCATGATGTATATTCTATTTTCGTGTTAAATCCGCTAAATTCACAATTAATTCAACTTATTATCCCCCGCAGTTTCGGCGAAGGGGATATAGTAATGGTCTCCGTCCGTCATTCCGTCATCCCGCCATTCCGTCAATAAACTTGTCTTGAGCATATCTAAAGACTTAGATTTTGTCTTGAGCATATCTCTGAAAGTATGATAGCTATTATCAAACTCATTGAGAAGAAACGTAGTGCACAAGAAGCCTAAATCTAACTGGCTTCAGTTTATTATCAAGCTTTTACGGCGGGGGATGGCCATGTCCGACATGGCTCTTATTTTAATTTGTACCCAATGCCCTACTTATCGGCTGAGGTCGTTTGTCTTCGTATGATAACGACTGTATACAGCTAGCGGAAGCTAATGACGTAATTGCTACGTCATAGAAACTACAAATAAAGCAATTTTCGTCAGAGTGCTCATGGTGAGCTTTTGTGGTCGTTAATGTCTGTCGTCGGTCGTCCGTCGTGCGGCGTCAACAATTGAAGTGTTTACACTCTAGAGGCCACAGTTTTGACCCAATCTTCATGAAACTTGGTAAGAATAATTGTTAGGTCATGAGGATGAACCCTATTGATTATGGGATGGTTCTATTTGAAAACACAGGAAAAGGGGCCTTAATGACAATTTCTCTGTTTACACTCTAGAGGCCACAAATTTGGCTCAATCTTCATTAAACTTTGCCAGAATAATTATTAGGTCATAAAGATGAACCCTATTGATTGTTGGAAGGATCTTTCCGAAAACACAGGAAAAGGGACCTTAATGACAATTTCTTTGTTAGGACAGTGGAAATCATTGGCTTATAATCGTATTGTTAAACGCGTAATTAAAAGTATAATTACTGACTCAAATTATAATAGTAAGTTCAGACGAAACACTGACCCATTCCAACACGGCAAAATTTTAGACAGGTCAAGAATTGAAAGAAGCTGCAGACGACAATTTCAAGTTGATGGAATTTGAAATTGACAGACAATATTGTGGATAATTGTGGGATTGTGTGGGAAGGGATTAAGCCATTACCACTTTTAACTTGTAACAACTGAAAGACATTGAAAAACTTGAAATGTCACCGTATATATCAGTGTAAAAAGAAACTTTTTTTTCTTACAAGAATTTTTGCCCTGTTTTGCCTTTCCAACTCCAGCAATTAAAATAAACCTAAATTACCGGAATAAGCTGTTGCGATCTGCAAATTTGACCTTTGATGACTTGGTTTTGTGTGTGTGTGTGTGTGTGTGTGTGTGTGTGTGTGTGTGTGTGTGTGTGTGTGTGTGTGTGTGTGTGTGTGTGTGTGTTTTTTTCACTACGTGTCTGAGATATTACGAAAACAATATCGTGAAAAGTTTCAAATCACGACTGATACTCAAAGCTGTTGCTTCTAAAATGCATACAAGCTTTTTTCTGTAATTTGATCAATAATATACTCATTTTATCACAATCAGGCCTTAGTTAAACGTTGTCTTCGATAAGTACAACACTGTTGTAAATGCCTACATTAATATAAACCATCGAAATGTGGTATTCGAGCAAAGCAAGTTTGACAACATTTTAAAGCAGATTTGGTCTAGAGGTAACGCTCTGGACTCCAGTATCAGTGATCCCGGGTTTGATCCCCGGCTACTCCAGTCCATAGGATGAGGCTTTGAAACCAAGAGCCAATCTTCACATGACCTCAATTGTTAAGTTGGACGTAAAACCACGTACAGTCAATGAATCGATATACCGAGAATACAACTTTCAGGCTGCTGGCACATTTTTATAAAATTTGGCTTAGGGACCTAGTATCCAATAACAGGCTCTGTATCAAACCTGTCAATATATTGAAGCAAACATCCTAAGTAACAGATATTTTAGAGAAAATTTTTCTCAACAGAAAAGGTTTTAACTGGAGCAATGAATGCTCAAGTGAGCCAAAACCATTAAAGGAAACTTTGGATAATGACAATTGCCATCATTCTTTTCTTGAGACTCTTATTTCCTAAATTCTTTTTCTGGTCTTAAATGTAAATGTTTTAGCAGTTGTTCAGAAAAAAGTTGAAGCATGTTTAGGAGTTGAATGATCTTAACCATAAATCATCTGTCTTCAAGCCATAAAGAAAGACAACAAATGACAGCTAGATTCATATTCAACCCTGAACCCCTGAGAGCCTCTGCTTTGAATTAATTGTCTGCTAAGAAGTATTTAACCCTTTAAAATTTCAAATTTGTATTGCAAATCAAAGACCTGAATGCACTATTAACACTAAATGTTGGCTAATATTCATTTTGAAATTTCATCTCAAAAGCAATCAATTGATTGAATTGGGTTTAACAATATATCAGTCATATCGAGGCGGCTGGAGCACCTAACAACAGATTCCTGGTATTCCTCACACCAGTATGTCCACTTTTAGCTTAGGACAAAAATATTGGCCAGATTTCCGTCATATGCCAAAAAACTTCCTGCCATGTGTCTCTAAAAAAAAACCAACTACAATGAGCATCGTCAATCTTGTTTTCTGATAAGTCTTTCCAAACTGATATATTTCAATCACTTTTTCACATGCCCTCAACATAAATGATTGATTTTCCATTGATAAATTATCAACCTGCATAATTTATGCATTATGAAAAGTGATAATGATACAGTACACTAGATGACATCTATAATGTACAAGTTTTCTTTTTTCATTATGTCTCATCTGTGTGGTATATTGCTATCAAGTTACAGTATATGTACAGAGTTATTCAAAAGGTGCAGCTGAGCCTAGTTGGCTCAGTCGTCACGTCCTGGGATGATGAGTTCAAACTGCGACTTGGTCAACATTCTTTCCGACATTTGACAGAAGTAATCGGGACATGCTTCATTTCTCTCTCACAAATGGGGGAATGTTAAGTAGTGCGTCTTTGTGCATGAGCGGCTTGTGACTTTGCTCGATTACTGTTGCTGTGCTGGTATGGGTATGGGAAATGACAGGAAACCATGGCTAGGTGCACCAGCCATCAGAATATAACTAAAATACTTTTAAAAGTGGTATTCAACCCCATGCAATCAAAAATACAATCATAAATTTCAAGCACTATAAGAAACTTTAATGCCTTCAATACTTTCAGAATTGTGTATTAATACAAAGAGCCAAGGGTTTCATTCAACATGAAAAGAAATAATATCATCCAGTATAACCTTTAGCATGCACACAATTAAATCAAAGTTAGTTTAATCACAATTCAACATCAATTCTTAGAACTCTTGGTGACTGGTCTGATTTATAGCTAACAATCGAATCAGGGCCCATATATAAAGATCGGTACATAAAACAGAGTTGCATGAAGTCCTAAAGTTATACAATTAAATTAAAATATTAACCCTTGTCAAGCTGA
This sequence comes from Fragum fragum, assembly GCA_946902895.1. NCBI lineage: Eukaryota > Metazoa > Mollusca > Bivalvia > Cardiida > Cardiidae > Fragum > Fragum fragum. The sequence goes on from OX336368.1 coordinate 18,547,223, forward strand.
ATAAAAGCCTTTTATAAACTCCATGAAAATCAAAGGACTGAAAGCTGGGTAAGTTGTGGGTCAATATCTATTTTGAAAATTAAATTTTATAAATAACACTGACTTAGAAGGGACAAGCGGGTGGTGTAAACTAAAATTACACTCAATTTATATATAGGGCCACATGTTCAAAACTAAATTTGAACTTTGGTCCTTGGCCTTTGACCAACAGACCTCTAAATCAACAGGGTTCCTCATGCTCAAAAATACGATCTGTAGAAACGCCAAAAGTTTTGTTTGACCTTGTGACCTTTATCTCTGTCCCAGTGACCTAAAAATCAATAGAATTCATTGTCTGATCAAGGATTACCAACATACAAAGTTTGAAAGAAAGTGGATGAAAAAAATTTACCTGTTGAGAGGCCACATGGTCAAACCAAATATAACTTTGTGTCTTTGATCTATGACCATATGACCTCTTCATCATCAGGAGTCCACCTTGCAATGATGAAACTGAAATTGTTCAAAGCAATATAGAACTCGTTCAAACAAATTATGAAAAGCTTAAAGGTATATGTTAAAGAAGCACTATTTGACGGAGAAATGCCGAGGTGTAGGTGTTGGATGAATTAGCATGTTGAGAAGCTATAAATTGTCTAGGTGCTAAGTATGAATACAATAGAAAATAATTCCATGTCCTTATGTGTGGAAAGATTGTAAGTATCTATGAAATGTTTTCCATTTACATGATTCTATCACAAAGTTGTTTAATTTATCTGAATCATTCTAAAAGTTGTCAAAACAAAATTCCTCTATCTAAAAGTGATTTAGTAGTTTATGAGACACAAAATATATTGCTACAGTCACATGCTTTCCATTAACCTTTTCCAACACATTCCCACTTTTTGATGCCCCCGAGATAAAAGCATAAGAAAACATTGTGGAAAAAGAAAAAAATTGCTTGTTACAAGCAATTTAAGTATTAATTATCCAAAGTTTTTTTCTACCCCAAAGGACACAGATTTTTAAATTGTCATCAAGTTGAAATATTTGTCTGCAAATGCTTTCAAATTTGACCAGTCTAGAATTTTGTCATCTGATAATAGGTTAACCCATTATATACCATAAAAAATCAACATTTTGATGTCCTATATATAACTTTCGGGAAATATGGTGGGAAAAGCTGAAATTGCTTGTTTCTACGTATTCGGCATTATTATTCTTATTTTTGCAAAAGCAGTGATCTTTAAGAGATTTGTTACTAAGATTAGAAATAATCTTTGCCCATGTGTCTCCCTTAATTGTACAGTATTAATTGTACAAATAAGGGACCCCATTTTTTTTATAACAGCCAGTTTATTAATCCTCTTGCTTAGCCCAAAATATTTCCAGCCTTGGAAGGAGGTATAGACAAAGATCAGCACATTTGTAGTCTGATCCTTAATTTTCATAAGAAATATTGACCAAAAATCTGGATTTCCAGCACTTTCATCCCTTTGATTTTATTCAGCATGGCACTGGTTAAGCTCCTTCTATCGTACTATCAGGAGATGTATTTCTGTCAAAATAAATTCCAGATAAAGATCATCCCAGAATCCCATCACATCCCATTACTGGCTGAGTGCTACAAATTAATATATATGCATCTGAACCCAAGTGCCCTTTCTTGTTAATTCATGGTCTGATAAGTTCAGACTTTGTCTTATCAAAAGGTTTCTTGTCTATTCTGGATTGATGTTGAGCTGACTAAAGAAATGGTGTCTTCTGCAGTTGAGTTGCCTACTAGCTCACTGGTAAATTTAGACCATCAAAATCATCTGTTTCTTTGATCCCACAGCTATATTTTATTAACCAGCATTGTCAAATAACAATTGTTTAGACTAGTCCAAATTGAAAGAGGTAGCAGACTACATTTAACCGATTCCCACACAATAAGATTTTAGACTGGTCCAAATTGAAAGAAACTGCAGACGATAATTTCAAGCTCATGGAATTTTAATTTTGTACGTCTTTTTAGGTAGAAAACATAGTGGAAATGAAGAAATTGCTTGAAACAAGCAATTTTTTCATTTTCCACTATTTTTTCAAAAGCTTAGAGTAGAAAACAATATATTGATACAAGCAATTTCTCCATTTCTGTCAATGTTTTCCAAAGCTAATGGGTTAAGAGAGAATGTACAACTAACATTAAGAAAAATTATTGTGAACACCAAAGTTTTAAGTATACTTTAAGCTTTAAAGAACTTTCCAGTTATAATTGATATATAACATCACTTTGAAGATAATTTGGTACTCCCTAGGACCAAACACATTATTAAAGAGGTAATTGAAGAAACAACTTTTGATGGGTCTCTAACAGTGTGATTAGGTACATCTCCCAATTAGTTAAGAGGTTTTTCTATTAGCACTTGAGAACTGTCACTGAATTGGCTACCTGTTAGTCTGAGGTTATCACATAAATCCCGTGATCTCTTGGTGATTTTGTCAACAGGTTCATTGTATCTTTGGTTAGCTACAAAGTATTGTATCAACCACTTGTTATATCTGTAGTTAAGGTGTTTAGGAATCAAAGTGAAGATATACTTAATGTTATTAGCAAGAATCTGCATGTCAAATCTTTTATTTCGTGTAAGTCAATTAAATGAGACTCCCCTTGGCAGATTGAGTTATCATCCAAGCTAACATACATTCTGTCTAAGGCACATCTTTTTTGCTGTAATTCTGAATAGCCTCAATGCTTAAGTCTGTTAATTGCCGAAAATTAGTAAGCACTGGAGGTAACTACAATTAATTCATGCATCCTAGTATTTCTTATAAAATAAAAACATGTACAGCCTGCAGATACCTGATGCCTGGCTGTGAGTGTGCTTGATGTTGTAGAAAAATCCAAGTTGAAAAATGAGAAATAATTTGTAATAAATAGGCAAATAGAGTAACCTCCCATGATTGTACAGATTCCAGAAACAAGAATTTTGTTTTAGCTGAATTTAAAAGTTTTTTTTTTCTTTTCGTTTTTTAGCAACTATGTCATTTAATAGCAGCAATTGTTTAACCCATTCCAACACAGTGGAATTTTAGATCGGTCCAAATTGAAAGAAGCTGCAGGCGACAATTTCAAGTTGATGGAATTTTAAATTTTTTTGTCTTGTCGGATAGAAAACATTGTGAATAATGAAAAAATTGCTTGATCCAAGCAATTTTTTCATTTTCCACAATGTTTTCCAAAGCTTTTTTGTTGAGGGGCGTAAAAAGGAGGGATTGAGTGGGAAAGGGTTAATCCATTCCCACACAAGAAAGCTTTTAGATGCCTCACAAAGCGCTTGGAAACCATTGTGGACCATTAACAAATTGCTTTTAACAAGTCGGGTAATGGGTTAAGAGATTTGTCACTAAGATCTTTGTGCATGTGTTTCTTGCTTCACAAAGATTATATGACCAGTACTACCATATGACTATAGTATGGTAGGTATGGAAGCTAAAGGCAAGAATTCTACTCAAAACTGAATTTAAAAGGGAATCAGCTCGCTTGTATTGATCATGTTCAATCTTAAATAGTTAGTAATTAATACAAGAGGATCATGATGGTCCTAAATCACTCCCCTGAATATGATGGTTCATGGCTTTATGGTATATACAAAATAGCAAAGCCCTCTGTCTAATTACTTTAGAGAAAATGTTTAAGGATTTTCTCTTTTAAACATAGGTATATTGATGATCCCACCATATAGGGCCCATTTCATGAATACGGTAATTCTTTGAAGTATTTTGATAGAGGGTCAATAGACATTGATACATACAAAATATCAAAGCTCTAGGCCTAATGGTTTAGGAGGAGAAGATTTTCAAAGATATCCTTCTTTATTCCTATCTAAAATCAGGTATTGCACTGAAAAGGGCTGATTTTCAGAATACAGTAATTCTTTGAAGTATTTTGGTAAAGGGTCAATAGGTGATGATATATCAAAGCTCTAGGCCTTATCGTTTGGAAGATTAAGATTTTCAAAGATTTCTTCTTTATTCCTTTGTAATTAGGGGATAGCACAGAAATTTTCAGAATATGGTAATTCTTTGAAGTATTTTGGTAGAGGGTCAGTAGCTGACGATACATGCCTAATATAAAAGCTCGAGGCCTTATGGTTTGGGAGAAGACTTTAAAGGTTTTCCTTCTTTATTCCTTTATAAAATCAAGGATTGAACAGAAATTGGATAATTTTCAGAATACAGTAATTCTTTGAAGTATTTTGGTAGAAGGTCAATAGCCGATGATATTGCCAAATATCAAAGCTCTAGGTCTTATTGTTTGGAAGAAGAAGATTTTTTAAGATTTCCTTCTTAATTGCTCTGTAAAATCAGGGATCACACAGAAAAGGGCTAATTTTCAGAATACGGCAATTCTTTGAAGAAATTTTGCAGTGGGTCATTAGCTGATGATATGTACCAAATATCAAAGCCTTAGTCCGCTTGTCATTTGGGAGAAGAAGATTTTTAAAGATTTCCTTCTTTATTCCTTTGCAAAATCAGGAATCACACTGAAAAGGGCTAATTTTCAGAATACAGTAATTCTTTGAAGTATTTTGTTAGAAGGTCAATAGATAATGATACATACCAAATATCAAAGCTCTAGGCCATACAGTTTGGGAGAAGAAGATTTTTTCAAAGATTTCCTTCTTTATTCTCTGTAAAATCAGTGATCATACAGAAAAGTGCTAATTTTCAGAGTAGGGTAACTATTTGAAGTATTTTGGTAGAGGGTCAATGGGTGACAATATATACCAAATATCAAAGCTCTAGGCCTTATGGTTAAGGAGAAGATTTTCAAAGATTTACTTAGTAAAATCAGGGATTGCACAGAAAAGTGCTAATTTTAAGGGAAGGGTAAATGTTTGAAGTGTTTTGGTAGGGGTTAATAGGTGACAATATGTATCAAATACCAAAGCTCTCCTGCCTTATGGTTTAGGAGGAGAAGATTTTTTAATAATTATTTACGGACAGACAGATGGATGCGGGACATTTACCAATTACAATAACTCACCTTCAGCGTGTTGTCCTCAGGTGAGCTAAAAAGTGGTTAAGTTTTTGAACCAGTTCAAGAAGTTCCAGAACTAGTTCGTCAGAACCAAAACTAAGCAAAAATGTATCGAGAAGAAAAAAAAGTATTCATATATACAAGAGTATCAGATTGTATGTTATTCAAATGATTCCAGTTACAAAATAAATTTTCATTGAAGACAGGATAAGGAAATACAGTAAAACCTCGGTAGTTCGTAGCGCAAGGGACCAAGGAAATTTATACGAATTAAGCTTAGTACGAACAAAACGTAGAGCAAGAGGTCGGCTGTTTAAGATACACAGAATCGGACACGGTCTTGTTCTGTCCCCATCTAGGAACTGAGTGTTTGTTTCAAAAGTGTTTGTTTCAAATTTCTTCCTCCATCAGAGTGACTTCCCTTTGCAAGGCATTGGATCAAATCACTCAGTATTCCATCATCAAATAAAAAAATTCAGGACCGACGATTGTGAAGACAGCATCAGCAGATGAAAATTAAATGGTTAGAATTTCTTAAATACCTATAATATTGATACCAATTTGGGTGAATCAAATTAAAGTAAATTTCAGCGAAAATTACAGGGACCTTTATTCGGTTAATTACCCACCTTACAAACCAAACAGCCCCTTTTAAGTAAAGGTATGTGATATCACATTATTTGTCATATAGATCAGCAGGTGTGAAAATCAAGGTAAGCAGTGATATGTGACAACATGTTTATCACACCTACGAATTAACCATAGAAGTTTGTGCCATAATCATATTTTCGGTACTTGAAATGGCCTACGAAATACAAACCACTTACGTTCGAATTAGACAGAATTTTCTAACAAAGATAAAGAAGGAAAAAGATTGGGACCGCGTTAAGTATACGAATGAACCCATACCTACGAACCAGTGGCATTCGAATTAACGAGGTTCTACAGTAGTAGTGAGTAGAATTCAATTCATTGTTAAGGCTGATCGCACCGACCCACTCTACTGCCAATATCTCGAAGCTTTCATCATCACAGCTTTAACTTGTTAAGAAATATCTTTGTTATGTAACTGGTTCTAGAACTGGTTCAACAACTAGTTCTAGAACTGGAACTGGTTTAAGAACATTAAATGGCAGTTCAAGAATTCTACATTTCTAGAAATTACAAGCAATTTCTTTATTTTCCACAATGTTTTCCAAAGCCTTTTTTATTAAAGAGCATCAAAAACCGTCCTTGTTTATATTAATTCATTTTAGTTTGTACTAAAATATATTAGTTAACACCAATAAAGGGTCATTGTGTGGGAATGGGTTAATTGATGGCTTTCAAGTACCTGCATTCTGTATATCAGTGTATTCTGGTATTCCTATTTCCAGCCATTAAGATCAATCTGTCTCCTATCAAACATCTAGTTAAATGTATATCTTCTTGACAATAATTGACAAGAATCTTTAACCCTTTCCCACATGATAAAATTTTAGACTGATCCAAATTAAAAGGAGATGCAGACGACAATTTAAAATTTTAGATTTTTCAACTTTCTCAGTAGAAAACATTGTGTAAAATGAAGAAATTGCTTGTAACAAGCAATTTCTTCATTTAACACATTATGCTTTCCCAAATGTTTTTCAAGAGGGGCGTCCAAAAGCGTCACTGTGTGAGAATGGGTTAACAGATAGCAAGTCAATTCCAGCAGTCCACAGCTCACACAGCAATCTTTAGAGCCACGTAGTTTTTCATTGATTGATTTGTTTAAATGGGGTTAAACACCGCTTTTAATAATTTCCAGTCGTATTGAGGTGGCTGGAGCACCAAACAATGGATTCCTGGTATATCTTGCACCAGTATTACCATTACATCCTTTCCTTAGCCTACACCTGTTTTTTACCAATATCTACCCATCGGTTAGACAAAATGCTGGAAAGGATATGTGTCGTCGCCAGGGATCAAACCCTTGACACCCCATGATCGAATGTATGGCTCTTATTACCATTTTAACCCATTACCTAGCAGCAAAATTTTAGACTGGCCCAGATTGAAAGAAGTTGCACACGACAATTAAAAGTTAATGAAATTTTGGATTTTTCAACTATCTGGGTACAAACATTGTGAAAAATGAATTACCAGATGGCAAAATTTAAGACTGGTACAAATCGAAAAGAGATGCAGACAACAATTTAAAGCTTATGAAATTTTGGGTTCTTTGTACCTTTGGGTTAGAAAACGTTGTGGACAATGAAGAAATTCAACTACATTTTCCAAAGCCTTTTTTCTTTGAGGCGACTAAAAGCGTCATTGAGTGGGAATGGATCAAAAAGCAATGTGGACAATGAAGAAATGGCTTGTTACAAGCCATTTCATCATTGTCTACAATGTTTTCTTCCCTAAAAGATAACGATTTTATGAATTTCATGGATTTTAAATTGTCTCCTGCAACTTCTCTCAATTGTGGACCAGTCTAAGATTTTGCTGTTTGATAATGGGTTAAAGCAAGCTAATTAAGTTTTAAGCTTGAGTGGTTGATGCTTACAACTTTCTTAAAAAAAAAAAACAACATTTTTAATGCAAAGTATTTTCTGATAAGAAACTATTTCAAATTCATTGTAAGATTTTGTTTCTTTTATTGTAATTCTTACAGTAATCTGAAAAGACAAATGAACTCCACAGAACAGAAGAATAAGGGTTTGATAAGAAATTTGAGCAGTGGTCAGCCCCAGTTGACCCGAGGGGTCAAACAACTAAAATAGGTGGAATCAAAGAAGAAACAATTTGACCAACGTTCTTATCTTTCCTATCATCTCCAATTTCTCATGGTCAAGACTGGCTGCAGAATTGATTTTGCACATTGCACTCATTTTACAGTTTTTCAGTTGTTTACTTAAGCTGTGGCAGATAAAAATGTTCCACAGGGGTTAACTGAGGACAGTTTCTACAGTAAACTGTGAAATATGTTTGTATGGGGTTTGAGACTGCCTCAATGGCCACGTGGTATAGGTGCTTGACTTGTGACCTGAAGATCAAGGGTTTGAGCCCCACCGTCACAGGGGTGTGTTCATGGCCAAGACACTTAATAGCCAGCCCCAGTTTACCCAGCTGTAAAAGTGGGTAACAGTTATGTTAAGCCACTGCCTCTCTGTAATGGACATGAGTGCAACTCAATAAACTTAAAGCTTCCGTCACAATCAAACTAAGAATAAACTAAAGACTATTTGGAACACTCTTTCAGTTATATTACAGCTGAATTCTCATATAACTGGGTATCACCAGTAATTAGGGGATGGGCTCTGAAATATCTTGCGCAATTAAGGACATAATATAGGAAACCAGCTGTGTGAATAAGAGTCCAACCAGCAACCCTCGACCTCTCTTTCATTACAAGCCTACCACCCTAACCACTGAGCCAGATAGGAACCCAGTTCAAAGCAGACCTACTTTTGAAATTGTTGTCCGCAGCTTCTTTGAATTAACCCTTGTCATGCTGAACCCGGGATATTCTGGTTTTTGCAGGAGATGTAGAACAAGATCAGACTGCACATAAGTGCAGTCTGATCTTGGTCTACACCTCCTGCTTATAATTTCTTGCCAGAGTTGTCTATGAAATTGATTTTGAAAAGAAACATTGATTTTTTTATCAATAACTTCTATCGGTGCTTTCAGCCCTTTGATTTTACAGCAATTTGTAAACTAGTTTATACAGCATGACAAGGGTTAAGACCAATCTAAAACTTGTTGTCTGGTAATGGGTTAAATAAGCAATATATAGCCTAGATAAAACAATGTTACAAGCAATTTCTTCATTTTCCACAATGTTTCAAAAGCATTTTCCTTATGGAGCATCGAAAAAATGGGATTGTATGGGAAAGAGCTAAAAGAGAAAAGTTACAGTATAAAATTCATTTTGTCTCATAAATAACACCTTTAGATGCCACATCTGTAACTTAGATGGGAATTGTCCTTGAATGGCCCCTCGGACCCTTATTATTGGTCAAAGCTGAATGACCGGCCAGGGTCAGTTGAGGCCGAGTGGAACAGTTTGGTGAATATGGAAACAATGTGTTTTCAACCACGAAATGTGCATTATTTTTGGAAGCTTGTTTCAATTAGTGGCTTTCAAAATGTACCGTTAAATCTGTCACTTCCTTAAACAGTATAGCAGACCATGATTGATGTACCAATTGGCTTGACAGCCATGCAGGGTTTGAAGTATTTTTGAGAGTATATTTTTTCACAGACTACCGGTACTTTGAGTTGACTCAGAAACTATATAGGAACCATATGGAAATATATTCAGAGTCAAAAAAATCAAAATAACAGAAATATGGGGTTAAAAGATTTTTACAGAAATACCAGTATAATTAGAATTAAATATGTGACAGACAATTTCAACTATTACCAATAACTTAACCCTTCTCATGCTGAACCCGGAATATTCCAGGTTTGGCAGGAGGTGTAGACTAAGACCAGTCTGCACTTAAGTGCTGACTGATCTTAGTCTATACCTCCTGCTTCTACTTTTTCTGCCAGAGTTGTTTGTGAAGTTGATTTTTAAAAAAAATATTGATTTTTGAACAACAAGATCTATCAATGCTTTCAGTCCTTTGATTTGACAGAAATTCAGTAAGGTAATTTATACAGCATGACAAGGGTTAATACCCCCCCCCCCCTACTCTTTTAGAGAGGTCCATATTCAAAGTAGTTCAAGATGACAATTCTTTGAATTTTGGGGAGTAAAATCTTTTAGGGAAATGAAAAAAATGTTTTATTCCTTAAAGTGTTTTCAGAAGCATTTTTCTGTAAGATTATAAAAAAGCAAGATTGTATCGGAATAGGAATTTTTAGGTTACAATGGATGTGAGCTTGTTGGTCCTTAACCCATTCACACACACATTCACACACAACCCCGCTTTTTAAGCCCCCCAAGAAAAGACATGGGAAAAACAAGGTTGAAAATGAAGAAATTGCTTGTTACAAGCAATTTCACCATTTTCAACCTTTTTTTCTAACTTGAGGCGCTTGAGCGCCTGTATCCCTCTGCAGGCCTGAATATACTGATTAATCAAATGGTGTTTTCAGTATTCAATATAAACTGAATCGGCTTATAGCCATCTCTGGCAAATAAATCCAGTCACTGAAATCTTTGAAATAGTTATAGTGAAGCATTTCAAACTTTTCACTATTTTACAAAGTCAAGCTTATGTAATATTCATACATTAAATAAGATGAAAAGGCATTTACAAAATTTTCACAATATACCATGAAAATTTTCAGTGTATTTCATGTATGGGCATTAGCCACACTCATAAAAGCCATTTTTTTCAACCTATCAAAATTATGAAGATTTTCAAAGTTCTCAAAATATATTCCATATATTGAAATTAGCACCCCTACCAAAATTCTTTCTTTCCAATCAAATTCACTGAATACATTTGAGGGTCTAAAAAATGGATATTTGGTTAAAATCAATCTACTGGTTTCTGAAAAAAAAAGTTTTTTAAAAATTTCACTATGTACCATATATGGAAATGAGCCCCGCTTATTTAAGCCATATTTTTCATCTGATCAAATTCTTTGAAGGAATCTGATAAAGGGTCACCAAAGGATTATTTCTGTAAAAGTTGGTTGAAATCCATCCACTGGTTTATGAGAAGAATATTTTTAAGGCTTTCACCATATATGGAAATAGCCCCGACCATGAAAGTCATGTTTTCATCGGTTAAAAATTCTTTGAAGAAATCTGATAAAGGATCACCCAAGGATTATTTCTGTGAAATTTAGTTTACCCATTCCCACACAAAGACACTTTTTGATGCCCTTCAAGAAAAAAAAATGGGAAAACATTGTGTAAAATGAAGAAATTGCTTGTAACAAGCACTTTCTTCATTTTAAACAATGTTTTCTATCCAGAAAGTTAAAAAAAATCTAAAATTAGATAAGCATTAAAATGTCTTCCGCAACTCCTCTCAATTTGGACAAGTCTAAAATTCTGTTGTCTGATAATGAATTAAAATCCATCCACTGGTTTCTGAGATTCTGAATGCTTTCTCTATATATGGAAATAGCCCCGCCAATTAAAGCCATGTTTTTTATAGGATAAAAATTCTTTGAAGAAATATGGTAAAGGGTCACCCAATAAGATTATTTCTGTGAAATATGGTTCAAATTCATCCACTCAGGTTTCTGAGAAGAAGATTTGTAAAGCTTTGACCATATATGGAAATAGCCCTGCCCAATAAAGCCATATTTTTCATTGGATTGAAATTCTCTTAAGAAATCTGATAAAGGATCACTGAAGGATCATTTCTGTGAAATTTGGTTGAATTCTGCTCTGTACTTTCTGAGGAGAAGGTTTATAAAATAAAAGATTAAGGACAGACGGACGGACTGACGCACAACAGACACAATGCCATGACAACAGCTGACTTTCAGCCAGTGGAGCTAATAATTAGAAAACATCATGTAAAAAAGTTCTCTAGTTCCTTAATGTTTTCTACCCAGAATGTTGACAAAACCTAACTTCATAAAGTTTAAACTGTCGTAAGCAACTTCTTTGAATTTGGACTAGTCTAAAATTTTCTAACAGATTTTGTAGCATGATATGAACAAATTGTTACTTTTATTGGCATTTGACGTCACAGGCATAGTATTTAACGCCTATACCATTACTTTTGTTACAAAAAAATTGCTGATAAGCATAACAGAAATGAACGGAATTCCACAATAAAAAGTGGTCTTTGTGATAATGAATGCTTATAGATTTAAACCTTCAATATTGTTTTCATTTTCAGTGTTTCAAATATATCAAATCTTGAAAAAAAATTAATTTGAGATTTGTTTACCCATTACCAGACAACAAAATTTTAGACTAGTCAAAATTCAAAGAATTAAAAAGTTGAAGACGAAAAATTTAAAATAATCTTATTATTTTTTTCATCTTTTGAGGTTGTACACATTTTTGATATTGAAGAAATTACTTGCAACAATTACTTCAATTTACACAATGTTTTCCAAAGCTTTGTTTCTTGGGGATTTCAAAAAAGCGTTAGTATGTGGAAATGGGTTAAAAGGCAAAACCATGTTACCAGACAATGAATTCAGACTCCGGTCCTTTTCATAAGTGGTTGTAGAATGACATTTCAAATTGCTTTGAAATTCAAAAATAAGAGTCATTAAAGGCATAAAGTATTGTGAGAAATAGAGAAATTGCTCGATATACACAAGCAATTTCTCTTTTTCTAACAATGATTCCTGAAGCTAAGTTTATTTTGCACATCAAAACGCTATTGTGAAAGTTGATGTGAAAATGGGTTATTAATAAGGGCAATTTGAGAGCTCAAAATTAATTATGTCAGCTCAGAATACAATATTTTTTCTTAATTTTTTACAAGTTTTTCTATCCTGAGCTGTTACACAAAACTAGCCATCCTCAACAGTATAAAGAAAATGATTGAATCAGTTTCTATCATATAGCTTCATTATAATTATGGGTAACAAAATCGAAAGCTGCGAGAAAACTGACAATATGATGATTGACAAATACAATTTCAGTAAGCACTTGATGAAGGTAAATTTCTCAAACATACAATATCGATGAAATTATAAAAACAAATTCTGATTTACTTTGATAAAATGAGAAATTCAGATCAAAATGTTAAAAAAAAAGGCAGAAATGCATTAAGATTTTTTTGAAATCTTATAATCATAATATCCAGGTATATGCTGTCTTTTTTCACACATATTTTAGAATTAACATGTCTTTTGGATTAAAATTCTACAACAAACTGTGGGAAAATTGAACTTTTTCAACATCATTTTACCCTGTTTTTCATACACAAAATTCCTACATAGAAATGAGAGAATAATAATGCCCGAACTAAATACCAGACAAAAAATTATTATATTAGTTATTATATGGAAATCTCCAATTTCATTTTTCTATATGATTGTCTGTTTAACCCATTCCCCCCATGATCACATATTTTAAAGCCTAAAAGAAAAAAAGTTTTGGAATCATTGTGGAAGAAATATAAGCAATTTCATCATTATCCACAATGATTTCTACCAAAAAAGGCAAATTTTAAGGCTTTTTAATTTAAAATATATTAAAAATTGTTTTCTGCATCTTCAATGAATTTGGACCAGTGTAAAATTTTGTCATCTGGAAATGGGTTAACCTATTCCCACACAGTGACGCTTTTTGATGCCCTCAAGAAAACAGCTTTGGAAAGCATTGTGGAAATTGAAGAAATTGATGTAACAAGCAATTTTTCATTGTCCACACCGTTTTCTACTCAGAAAGTTGCAAAAAAACTAAAATTTCATGAACGTTAAATTGTTTGCTGCAACTCCTTTCAATTTAGACCAATCTCAAATCATGTAGTAGTCTGGTAATGGGTTAATTAAGTAGGTTAGAATAGTTGCTTAAATTCATAGCACAGTCATTTGAGTTTTCATGCACTTTTATGTTCCATATACAACAATACAGCATTAAGCAATTTCGGCAGAAACTTGCAATTTACACACGGCAAAACCTAACCAATTAATAGACGATGAAATTCGAAGAAATTACAACAAAAATTTGGTAGGTTTGTAAAATTTCAAATAAAAAAATTATCTTTGAGAAGAAAATACTGTATAAAATGAAGAAATTGCTTGATACAAGCAATGTCAGTTTCCAAATTTTTTTTCCCCACCTCAAGGCAGATTGCAAAAAAGCGGGATTGAGAGTAAATGAGTTCAGCAATCCGAACTTTCTAACGAAAAATTCAACTGATAAAGTATACCAACAATAGAGCAATCCATGATGAGAATAACTTTTATTTTCAACTTTTATGACAAATTGACTCCCAGACTTTATGCAGATTTGAGTTAAGTAGAAAATTCCAGATTGGCTTCATGCTGGGCTAGCATACTTTGCAGAAAAATAAACTACCTAGCAGCAGGAAGTGAAAGTCAAATTAAAGACATACTTCATTCTCATCTTTTAAAACATTTAACCTCAACAACATCTAAATCTCACTTTATTATTTTAGTACATATAAACAACCATAAACATGAAAGGGGTCTTTTATTAAGGGCTGAACAAGAACATTCAAATTTTGGGACCCCAAAATCTGGAGTAGATTAACCCTTTGGACGAAGAGACCTCAATTCCAAACAGTAGTGGAATATATAGCTACAGGCTTAATTAATTTTCGCTTTGGTGACCCTGGCATAATACTGAAAACCATTTAGATGTTATAAGTTAGCCCATTTCAACGAGATAAAATTTTAGACTTGTCTAATTTGAAAGATGATGCGGATGACTTTTGTTAAGTTATTATAATTAAGAAAAAAAACACTTTTCCTTTAACTGTAGAAAAGATTGTGGACAGTCAAGAAATAAGGTAGAAAATATTCCTAACAATGAAGAAATTGTTACATGCATGATTAAGAGCGCCATTTAACTAGACAGTAAAATTTTTCACCAGATCAAATTGAAAGGAGGTGCAGACGACAATTCTAAAGCTATGAAATTTTGGATTTTTTTTTTACTTCGGGGCAGAAAACATTGTGGATAATGAAGAAATTGCTTGACGCAAGCAATTTCTTTATCATCCACAATGTTTCAAAATTTTTTTTCTTTGTGGCATCTTAAAGCGCCATTGAGTAGGAATGGGTTAAGCAGATGCCAATGTTTGTCTGCAGGAATTGGCTATTGAAACAAAAAATGGGCTACAGGATCGAATCTAAAATTTGACCTTCTCTTATGACATTGACCTTTTGTGAAGTCTATTATCCCATTACTGGATACCAAAATTTTACACTGTATACCTCGCTTTTTGGTCTGGAAACAGGCAAGCTAATAACAGAGATGACATAAAATGTGAAAGTTTTTTGCAGTGTTAGACAAGGATGATGCTGCCACAGCCATTGCTCAGGTTAAATTGCTATACCTCAAGATTTCTGGAAAACAGCTAAGCTAAAAATCTATTCAATAACTATATATTTTCTAAAAAGTTATGAAAAAGCTTTTTTTTTATAATATATGGATTATTGCTGCTTTTAGCATTCTGTCAGTTCTATTTGATTTAGCATATTAGTCACAGATATTAACCCTTTCCCGTTTTTGGAAAATTTAGACTAGTCCAAATTGAGAGAGGTTGCAGACGACAATGAAAACTGGACGCCATTTGAAATGAAACCATCCTATGTGGTAGAAAATATTGTGGGAAAAGGAGAAATTGCTTGTTACAAGCAATTTCTTCTTTTTCCACAATGTTTTCTCCAGTATAAAATCATAGGAACGTAAAATCCCGTGTTTGAACAGGAAAGGGTTAATAAAATCAGAGAGCATCAATATTTTCAATAAGACATAACAGTGCCCTGCCATGAATAACATATATTTTAGCAGGACTGTCTGGTAAAGAAATTAATCCTTGTCATGCTTAATTAAAATCCCATACAGAATTGCTTAAAAATTAAAAGGACTAACAGCACCAGAAAGTCTTAATGAGGGTCAGTTTTTCTTTTGAAATTTGATTATTTAAACAACTCTGGCTTATAGGGGGAAAAGAAGAGGTGTAGGCCAAGATCAGACTGCACTTGTGTGCAGAAATCATTGTGGAAAATGAAGAAATTACTTGTAACAAGCAATTTCTACATTATCCACAATATTTTCTACCTCAAAAGACAAAGATTTTCATCAACAAAACAATTGTCATTTGCAACTTCTTCGTATTTGGACCAGTATAAAATTTAGTCTTCTGGTATTGGATTAAAATAAAACTTTTTGATATTTGCTTTGCCTTGTATCTTTAGATTATTATGATAGAGAGAAAGTGATACTTGGACTTTAATTATGCCATCTCTCGTTGACTCGTGGACAAAAATCTCTTTGACCTACAATATTTTCATATCCGAGATAGATAAAAATACATCAAAGGTTTCCCACAGGAAGTCCCTTGCAGATTTTTCAATGAAAATTCCTCGAGTAACTGTAAAATTATTTAGAATAAGTAACTTAATAGCACATACCAAATGTATATGATTAATCCCTTGAGGCTCCATTTTGCATGCAGACAAGACCAAAGATACCTGTGACAAGTCGTACAAAAACAGGCCAACTGGGGACTTGTTAACCCATTAACCTTTTCCTGTTCAATCCCTGGTTTTTACATCCCTGTGATTTTATAATTGAGTAAACATTGTAGAAAAAGAAGAAATCACTTGTATCAAGCAATTTCTTCTTTTTCTACAATATTTTCTACGCTATTGCATGGTTATTTTACAAATCAAATCCGCTTTAAATTTTCGTCTGCAAAACCTTTTAATTTGGATATGTCTAAAATTTTGAAAAACAGGAAAGGTTAAATAACCATGTGACAAAATTTTTGACTGTTCCAAATAGAAAGAAGTTGTAGATGACCATTTCAAGTTAATAGATAGTCTACTTGAGTAGAAAACAATGTTTTGTAATATTGTTTTCATGAAATGATTCTTTTGAGGTCGTAAAAATTGCAGGATTTTATGGCAATGTATTAATTCTTGTCTTGCTAAATAAATTTTAATCAATAGAACAAGAGCAATTTCCCTCTTTTTTGTGCCCAAGAAAAAGACATTAGAAATCATTGAGGAAAATGAAGAAATTACTTATAACAAGCAATTTCTTCATTTCCATGGTCAAGAGGTAGAGCGTCGGCTTCCCCATCAAGAGATCCTGAGTTCGATTCCCGGGAGCTGCTATTGATCTTGGTTCTGTCATTGGCCCACACAATCGGCGCGAGTACTGGTGCATTTTCCAGGAAGCAGAATCGAGAGGGATTAATTTAAGTTGGAAGAACTTGTTTCCCAATCGATGTAAAATAAATAGGTTTAAACCAAAACCCAGTGACAAAGCTTTTTTGACAATTTCATTGATTTGTATATCATTAGCAACTTCTTTCAATTCAGACCAGACTTAACCCATTTCCACACAATGACACTTTTTGACCCCCTCCAAGATAAAAGATAGAGAAATGTTGTGTAAAATGAAGAAATTGCTTGCAACAAGCAACTTCTTCATTTTACACAATGTTTTCTTTCAAGAAAGTTTAAAAAATCTAAAATTTCATAAACTTTAAATTGCCATCGGCACCATCTTTCAATTTAAATCAGTCTAAAATTTTATTGAAAGGGAATGGGTTAAATATTTTTTTGTAATAAGATAAAAAAATTGTTACATCCTGAATAGCTCTTAGTTTGAACCTTGCTGATCTTAGCCTGCACATTCTTGTCAGCTGTTAAAAGCAAATAGTTCTGTATCAAAAAACTCATGTTCCTAGATTTCATTCTAGATCTATTTTATTTGTTTCATTCAAATTATCATCAGACATAGCGATTTAAATTCTTGTTAGCTGTAAGAGGTGAAATACCTCGGATTCAGAATTGGCTCCAATGGTATTAGACCAGAGACACAAATCATGGGACTTTTCTAAAAGCCCTGTTCTCTGAATCATATAATTCTGCACTAAAATGACACTACTTTGAGACACAGAAAAAGCTCAATAGAAGATATTATCCCATTGCCCCACAAAGGTTTGTTTGTTTGAATGGGGTTTTACGCCGCTTTCAACAATCTTTCAGTTATATCACAGCGGGTGGAGCATCTAACAATTGATTCCTGGTATTTCTCACACCAGTACTGCCATCACATCCTTTCTTAGCCTCCAGCTGCTATCCCACATAGGTTTTACGATTATCGACCCATTGGTGGGAGACAAATAATTGGAAAGGATGAGTGCTGCTGTCGGGGGCCACACAAAGAATATTAGAATGGTCTAAATTAATGGCAAATTTGAGCGTAGCATTTTGAACCGCTACTGTGTGTCATCTAGTAAAGAAGTTTGATACAACCTGATTACATTAATGTGGCACCGACAGGAAGGACCAAGCCAGCATTTTTATCTTAATTATTTCCCTGGTCACGAAATGTACATAAAGACATTATAACAATAGTATTTTAGTCTTTTTTCCCTAACAAAATTGCATTTAATTCTTATAATCTGATGGAATTATGTTAAGTAGGCGATTGCTGTCAAGAGGAAGCTATTTGATTTCTATCTAGACTTTCATGTACAGTAACCCATTACTAGGAAAAAAATTGTTTGGTTGAATACATTCTGAATAATGAGGAAATTGCTTGTTAAAAGCAATTTCTTCATTTTCCACAATGCATTCCAAAGCTTTTTCCTTGGGGGCGTAAAAATTGATTTATTAAATGAGGTTTAACGCCAATTTTTACAGTATTTCAGTCAATTGTGGCTGCTGGAGCACCTAACCATGTATAATTCCTGGTAATTCTCACACCAGTTCTACCACTACATGATCTTTCCGAACCTGCTCGAAGGGTGTAAAATAATGAGGAAATTGCTTGTATCAAGCAATGTCTTCATTATCCAAAAAGTTTTCTACCTCAAAAGACGCAAAACTATTTAAATTCATCAACTAAAAACTACGGTTAGTTAAAACATCATTGAATTTTTTTGATCAATCTAAAATTTTGTTGTCTGGTAATGGGTTAAATATTTTAACTATTAAGGAAAAAGAAAGCTTATATATTTGATTTAGACATTGACACAGATAAATATTCAAAAGTATCATTATCAAAAGTCTTATCTATTAGCTCTGCAGAAGTTGGTTCTAAAAACTCAGTGCAAATAGTGAATTGTTCTAAATATTTCTGGGGGTTTAAAAAATTAGTACAATTTCTGAAAATAATAAGTAAGCTGCAGTTGAAATACGACCATTGCCCTCCTACATCACTTTTCTTTTTGAAGTAGGAGATGAACAAATTCTTAACCCTGACAGATCAAATAATTTCTTCGGTCATTTGCAGTTTTGATCAACTCGGGTGATTTGTAAATTCAACACAATTATTCTCCATCCAGAGAGGAAAATTTAATGTCATTTGAAAATTACCACAGGAAGGTCAGGGTTACATGTTGATCAGAGGTCAAGGTCACAATAATGATTTTAATGGTATATTGTTGCTTACAAACATAATATTATTGAGATTGCTTTTATTCAGCAAATATAGCCAGAAACAAAGCTGATACACAGTGCTTAAAAGGCTCTACAGCTCTCATAGGTACAAACTTTCATATCAAAAGGAATCATTGAATCCTGAAATTCTCTTTAAATTGTGTACAAACACCTATATCATTAATTTCAGAATAGGTCACTCACCCCTTATGGAAATCTTTGCCAAAGAGAAAACTAAAATAAATTTCGACATTATTTTATCCTGGCAACATAAAATAATTTTGAAATTTGTTTTAGTTTCCTCTTTGGCAAAGCTTTCTATAGCAGGCTTGTGACCTATTCTAAAATTGTTTATTTAAGAAATGAAGAAAATATTTTTGTTTTCATGGAGGTATGAACCAAAAAACCTAATCACACTGTATGAATGCGGGAATTTAATAGCATCGAGCGAAAAACCATAAATTTTGATACCTTTTTGTATAGGACTATTTTGTGCGGAAGCATACACAATCGCTGCGTGCTCAAAATTTTGTTCATGGAGTTATGAATAATTTTTCTCAACCAATCAGAACGCTCGTTTTTGATAGACAAAACTAACAATTAAATTATAGAGGGGTCTATAAACAGTTTCCACACAGATTTCAGAATTCCTTTCTGTCAGAAATTTTGTCCCTACGAGAGCCATCAAAAGCCTTTTACATAATGAGCATTGAAAAAGGAAAACAAGTATTAGAAAAAAAATATAGGGATTAAGTGCTTTAGATAATTTGAATTGCAAAAAAAGTTATCAAGTATAAAAAAAGTAAAGTGAAGTAGGTTATTTGTCAAAGTGTATTACCCCAGCAAATTAACCTGTCAGAGTTTTAAAGAATTCAATGCCCCAGTGCTAAAAGCTCCGAAGTGTCTAAACAATGTATATACACTCACAACATTTGAGCAACTGGGACATTGAATTATCTAGCATTGTGTGGGCAGGGCCTGCATTCTTCTAAACCTGCTAATTAAAAGAAAATTAAACTGTTGCATCAAAGGAATGCAGATTTTTCACCTGTGTTTGTATTTACCGACTTTTCCTATCTTTCTATGGTGTCTTTGGCCAAGAGGTATACAGTTAGTTTTATGATAAAATGGAAACAAGTTCAATTGAAGAGGTAGCTATTGATCATAGGTCTTTCCTTACCCAATTCCTAATGTGCATGAGTAAATAACAAGGATTTATCCTAGGTATAAGACCTTGTATGTCAATGGGTTGAAAATGTCATCTACATTTTCTTTCAGTTTTGGTCTGTCTAAACATATTTGTCATCTGGTATCAAAATATATCTTTTCTCAAAGCATTCAATGAATGTATATAGAGTTATTATACTAGTGGGGTAAATGTGTGTGTGTGAGGGGTGTTTAACTCCTAGGTTAACCCGTGTCATGCTGATAGTGGAATATTCCTGCTTTGGCGGGAGGTATAGACAAAGATCAGCCTCTTTAGCATGAAAAATTGAATTTGTTCAGCCAATCCTCAAATGGTCATTGCATCAAGGGTCAAAGGGAAATAACTCTATCTAAATTCAACCCTAAGTTCATAGAGCACTTGATATCTTTTTGTTTGAAGACACTCTCATTTTGAATGATTAAATAGTCATACCTTTTTTTAAATCATTACCAGGTGCAATTTTTTTTGACTGGTCCAAATTGAAAGAACATCTGAGCAGACGAAAAATTTATGTTGAGGAAATTTTCTTTGTGGTCATAAAAGATCAGAATTGTGTACTAAGGAATTGGTTAACCGATTGCCAACCAATCATACATTTGATGAAGCAATTTCTCCATTTCTAAGAATGTTTACTACACAATTCTGCCTTCTTTTTTTCAATTTCAATGCAACTTGAAATCTTCTCTGCAAATTTTAAAAGAAACACCCTATCAACATCCAGATTTTAAAAGCTTAAATAAGCAAACAGCTGAAGGACAAACAGACAAATGTATACAGTCTAAGATCTTGCAACATTGTCTAGCCTAAAGATAATTGGGTATTGAGCATGACTTGAAATTTGTAGCAAAATAAATATTTGAAATGATTCAAAATTCAGCTTATCATAATGGAAAAATCATACTGAAATCTATCCATAAATGTGCTGAATATGCATGATCTGGCAAAAATCTATCCATTCACCCATTGTCACGACAAAACTTCAGACTGATCCAAATTGGAAGATGCTGCAAACAACAATGTCAAAATGATGATTTTTTTAAAAAAAAAATCTTTGTCTAAATGGGAAATAACATTGTGGGAAATGCTTGTTACAAACAATTTCTTCATTTTCCACCATGTTTTTCAAAGCTTTTTTCTTAAAGGGAGTAAACAAGAGGCATTTGAGTGCCCGATACCCTCGACTAGCTTGATATACTCATCATATAGTTAATATAGCTTTCTTTAATACAGGAGGCATTTCACAAAAAAAAGTTTTTTTCTTTTCTAAAATCTAATTAACCCTTTCCTTTTTAATCCCTGGTTTTTATGCCCCTGTTTTTATATACTTTGAAAAAACATTGTGGAAAATTACACAATATTTTCTATCTTACTGCATGATTATTTCTAAAATAAACTAAACTGAAATAAAATAAACTTTGAATTATCGTCTGCAATACCTTTAAGTTTGGACAAAAAAACTTGAAAGGCAGCTTTCTTTGATAGAAACAAATATTCTCTATAAAGCAGTAACAATTATTTCCTTGGCATCACTTTCTGGTTTGGCCAATTCCCGAAAAAGAAATTATCTAGACTATGAAAAATTATTCAAAAAATCTGATAAAGGGTCACAAGAATATCATTCCTGTGAAATTCTGTTGAAAACCATCACCCCAGAGAGCAATGAAAGATTTAATTTAATTCCACTTTTTACACAGTTAAGAATAACATTTAGACAGATATCATGAAACATTGGCCCTGGGGTGCTCACCTGAGATAAAGGCACTTTTTCTTTCAACAGTCTAATTTCATGTTAAGGTAAGGATTATGATACAAGTGGGCCAAACTTACATATATAGACTATGTACCTGGGGATCCAAAAGTCTAAATTACAAATTCCAAGGCTTTAGGGCAAATTTGAAAGAAGGAGAAAACTTTTTCCTCCCTAGTTATCCACAGGTTATAATTTCAGAAATAAGAAAGATGTCTGTGAACTTACACTTCATGCCTATAACACACACCCCACCCCCACCCCAGGCTCTGACCCTGGAGACCCAAGGATCATGATTTAAGCTATTTTGTAAGAGATCATTAAAATGATGCTTCATGCAAAATATAATTTAATTTCTAGTTTCGTCTATCAAAAACGAGCGTTCTGATTGGTCGAAAAAAATTATTCATAACTCCATGAACAAAATTTTGAGCACGCAGCAATTTTGTATGCTTCCGCACAAAATAGTCCCATACAAAAAGGTATCAAAATTTGTAAAGCTTTCGTTTTTCGCTCGATGCTATTAAATTATAAGAAATGAAGAGAATATTTTTTGTTTTCATGGAGGTATGAACCGAAAAACCTAATCACACAATGTATGAATCCGCTTCACGTATTCATACAGTGTGATTAGGTTTTTCGGTTCATACCTCCATGAAAACAAAAAATATTCTCTTCATCTCTTAAATCAAGGCTCTACACCTTCTGGGTCAGGAGGAGAAGATTTTTGAAGATTATTTTAAAATTTCACTTTTGTTGCCATTGCAACAAGAGTTTTTAACGGATTTCAATTCTTTTACATATTTTCAAAGGTGACCACCTTAGGAACATTTCTGCCACATTTGGTTAAAATTGGCCCAGTGGTTTGGGAGGAAATGTCTTTTAAAAATTGTTCTTTATTTCAATATAAACCCCCACCCCCCTTGGGCTGAGACCCTGGGGACCCGAGGATCGTGTTTTAAGCTATTTTGAAAGAGGTCAATATACTGATGCTTCATCCAAAATATCAAGGCTCTATGCCTTCTGGGTCAGGAGGACAAGATTTTTAAACATTATTTTAAAATTTCACTTTTGTTGCCATGGCAACCAGAGTTTTTAACAGATTTCAATTCTTTTAGCTTTTTTTAAAGGGGACCACCTAAGAAACATCTGTTAAATTTGGTTCAAATTGACCCAGTAGTTTTTGGAGGAGATGTCGTTTAATGAAAATGTTGACGGACAACACACTACGGGCGGAAGATAGACAAAAGGTGATCACAATAGCTCCTTTGAGAACTTCGTGCTTTGGTGAGTGAAAAAGCACGAAGCTGCTTGAAACAAGCAATTTCTTTTCCCACAATATTCCTACCCTATATACCACTGATTTTCCAATTTAAATGCACTTTGAAATATTGACTGCAAGACCTTGTAACTTGGACCAAATTTTGTCATCTGGTAATGGTTTAAACTGTTTCCCTAAAATCCCTAGGTTAAATGTCCCTGTGATTTATAATATACTTGAGAAAATATTGTTGGAAAGAAAAAATTGTCTGATGCAAGCAATTTCTTCTTTTCCCGCAATATTTTCTACCCCGTAGGTTGGTAACATTTCAAATTGCAGCTTCTTTCAAATTGGACTATACTAAAATTTTGAAAAACACAAAAGGGTTTGAGATTTAAAGTTGACTTTCTTCATAGTGTACATCCCATATCTTATTTCCATCTCTACATTACATTTCAAGAAGGAAAATAAAAAACGCTTGATGGAAATGAAATGTGGTATAACAGGATGTACATCAAATTCCTTGTCTGAGAAGTTAAAGACTGCAACAAATTTCCACAGATTTCTAAGATGAACAAAAAAAAAAGAAGAAAAAAGCTCATAGCTGTCCCTGAATCAGGGCCTCAACAAAAACTACAAGGATATCGATGCAAATACAGGAAGTGGATTGCATGTAGATGAAGGCCCCAGTTGATAAAACCCTTTTTACTCGTCTTTATAGGATTGTCCTTAAAGGGCTCTAAGAGATGATCTTCAAACTAATTTCTTTTTCTTTCTGTCATTTCATTAACAACAATCCCACACAACCCCGCTTTCTGACACACCTCAAGAAAGCAATTGGGCAAACATTGTTGAAAATAAAGAAATGGCTTATTACAAGCAATTTCTTCATTTTCCACAATGTTTTCTACTAAGAATGATTAAAAATCTAAAATGTCATTAACTTTGAATTGTCGTCTGTAGCTTCTTTCAATTTGGACTAGTCTAAAATTTAGTCTTCTTTTCTAATAAGGACCCACAACACAGGGCTTTTCAGACTTGTCCAATTTGTAAGAAGACAGTGACTACAGAATCAGAAAAAATCTGGCAAAATTGTGAGAAAAGGAATAATATCTTATCAAAACCATCTTCTCTTTCTCTGACACTGTTTTCAATCTTAGATATTATTCAAAATATGCGATTTATGGTAATTGATTAAATCTAAGATCAAATTGCTCTATCTACACAGCTTACTTTAACAAATTCCCACACAATGACACTTTTTGATGACACCCACCTTCCCCCCGGAAAAAAAATTTGGAGAACATTGTAGAAATTGCTTGTTACAAGCAATTTCTTTATATCAATAATGTATTCTACCCAAATGTAGAAAAAGAATTCAAATGTTTCATCAACTAAAATTTGTTGTCTACAGCATCTTTGAATTTGGAGCAGTCTAAGATTACATTGTCAGGTAATGGGTAAAAGCTGTCGACAGATATTGATGATTCCAATTATCAAAGAGTTGAAAACAGAGATATTAGAACAACTTTTCTAGTATGAAAGGTCTTAAGGGAACAATTCAAGCCCACACATTTATTCTATTCATTGATATAGTCAAAGGGAGATAATCAGGATTTGAAAAACAGATCTCTACCTTGTAAACCAAAATTTTAACCCTTCTCAAAGCAAGCACATGCTTTCACAACATTGATTCTTCGTTTCGACCAAAAATCCAGACATATAAATTGTAGACTGGTCAAATTTAAAGGAATTTATGGTTGATATAATTCTGAAATATTGCCTTCTGGGGAAGAAAAACATTGTCAGAAATTGAGAAATTACTTGTTACAAACAATTCCCTCATTTTCAACAACGAGTTTCCAAGAATTTTCTTTGAGAGGTAAAAATAAGTGGGATTGTATTGGAATGGGTTAAAATAAATGTTGCAGAAAAGAAGAACATGATCATAAAAACAAAACTTGTCTTTCTCCCACTTTTCTCTTTCCAAGAGATTTTTTTTATTCACACATTTTCAACTGTAATTCACAAACTCTTGTCTAAATTTTGTTCTGCGATAAATCACTAAAGCTCCCAAACTTCAAAGTGCCCAACGAAGAATGGATTTAGTGTAGTGGAAACACACTAGATTGTACTAGTTTGAAACCCCTTCCCTCCTCTCCAGTCAATCGGATAAGTCTTTAACCCATTACGAGACAGCACAATTCTAGACTGGTTTAACCTTTCCTGTTTTTTCTAAATTTAAGACTGGTCCAATTTGAAAGAGATTGCAGACAATAATTAATATTGGATACATTTTGAAATGAAACCATCCTATGTGGTAGAATGTGTTACTATCAATTTCTTCTTTTTCCACAATGTTTTTCAAGTTTAAAATTACAGCAATGTAAAATCCCTTGATTGTACAGGAAAGGGTTAAATTGAAAGGATATGCAGATGAAAATATATTGTTTATGAAATGTTAAACTTCTTCAACTTTGTGGTAAATGAGAAAATTGATTATTGCAATTTCTGAAAAGCGTGTGAGATTGGGTTAATCCAAGGCCTTGTCCCAAATGATCTGAGTGTGAAGTAAAACCCCACATTATCAATCAAAGTGTCCCCAAGAAATTTAATTGTGACTAATTGTGACTAGTTACTAAAGAAAGAGAACTCCATAAAATACATTTTTAAAAATCAGATAAAAATCAGCGTGGTTAAATCAGACAAGTTGGCCAAAGAAGCATAAATGACGTAATTTTTTTACCAAGGTGTGACTATATCAAAATTCTGTCTAGAGTGCACATATGTTTTTTTCTAAGATATGATCTAGTGACCTAGTTTTGACCTAACATGACCTAATATTGAAGTTGTCTGAGGTTTCATGGAGACAATCATTCTGACCAAGTTTCAAGACAGTTGAGCCAAAGTTGTGGCCTCTAGAGTGCACAGAAATTTTAAAGGACAAAGGATGATGAACGACACAGCTAGATCACAAAAGTTCAACTTGAGCACTTATTTCCTAGTTGAACTGAAAAAAACAAAACCTCTTAGTGAGGTAGAAATACCACTCTAGCTTAAAAGAAAACCTTCTAACAGCCTAAAGTATCAATCCACTTCAGGCTGTGGAGGTTACACAGTCTGGCCTGCAATTCCCAGAATGTCCCTTTTTGTCTGATTGGTCATAAATGGACAGATCCCTGGCTACGCCTTCTGCCCACTGAATCAGGAAGGATGTTCTACTTCAACATTAAACAGTGCTATTTTGAAAAATTCATGTAACAAAAAGTAAAATGGTTGGTTTGGTGACTTGAACATCGTAACTACGGCTTATTGAAGCTGTAGTTACGACGTTTAAGTCACCAAAACAATAAAACTGCTTCACATAAATGTTGGTCAATATCAAAGTTCTATGTCACTTCCGGTCTAAATGAATCAATTGACTGGTCAACTGATACTTTGTTTGACAGTTACAATTGGTTAATAGGACCCATAGCTTGAAGGTTGTAAAAGTCTAAGCATAATAAAGGCATTTACAATATTCTTTTATTAGACAAACTGGATATGGCAGACTTTGATGATGGAGTTGTAAACATAGGTGGATAGGTGACGACAAAATTTTAGACCAGGTTTAATTAAAAGAATTACAGATGATAATCCAAACTGGGAAAAGGTGTCAAAAATGGTAGAAACATTGCAAGACAATGATAAACAGCTCACTATATCCATTTTATCCTTTACAAACAATGTTTCCAACAGCTATTTTTCTCATATGTGTCAAAACTTTGAATTAGGTGGATATTGGTTAAGGAGACTCCCCTTAACTTCAATCTAAAAGTAAAATGGAAATTCATTACAAGAAAACCATAGTCATGATATACTCCACCACATTTAGGTTCAATGAAATTGAGGAGGAGTTGTGTTAACAATGAAATTTTGAATCAAGCCCCCTTTTTCTGTGATATTATAATTATAGGCATACAGACGGATGGACCACTGCACAGCCCTAAATGGAGAAGCTGATACCAATATACATCCACCTTTGGCGACATATAAGTACAATCACTCTGGGACAATTCTAAGAGTACACACAATATAGGTTTCTGTGGTGTAATGTAGACATAATTTTTATATTTCAACAGAGCTCGTCATGTAATTTGAGCAATAAGATGCAGCAACTGTCACTTAATGCATTTTTCTTTTTTACCTTAGAGGGATAAATTTGAATATCTTATGACATATTACAGTAAGTAAGTAATTATTTTATTTTATTATAGTGACATGTGTATAACGAAATGTAGTACAACAAATGAAATAAATATATGAACACCCGGCCCCATGGGCCTATATGTCACTTTCAAACATTGGAATTACAAATGTAATTGAAAAAAAAATATACGTTTTATATTACATATCATGCGTTAAAACTGTTACCAGACAAATACATTTTAGACCAGTCATAATTCAAAGAAGTTGCAGATAAGAATTTATAGTTGTTAACCCTTGTCATGCTGTATAAATTACCATACTGAATTGCTGTAAATTCAAAGGGTTGAAAGCACTGATAAAACTTGTTCAAAAATCAATATTTCTTTTAGAAATCAATTTCATAAACTGCTCTGGCAGGAAAATTACAAGCAGAAGGTGAAGACTAAGATCAGACTGCACATATGTGCAGGCTGATCTTGTCTACACCTCCAGCCAAATACCGGAATATTCCAGGTTCAGCATGACAAGGGTTGGGTTGACAGAATTGGAAAAGTAATTTTGTTCTAGTGAAGAAAACATTGTGTACAATGAAGAAATTATTTGTAACAAATAATTTAGTCATTTTATACAATGTTTTCCAATGCTTATTTCTAGAGAAGTGTTCTAAAGGGTGATTGTGTGGAAATGGGTTAAAGGTATGTGAGATGACAGATGAATTGAAGCAAAACATTTTTTTTTCTTCAATGTTACATTTAGATACACTTATGTTATATAGCTTTAAAAGCATGGATATAGAAGAAAACATTGGAAAAGCTTTCTCACAACATATTAACCTTTGCTGACATAAATTTTGTATATCTAACCCTTTTCCATACAGCAAAATTTTAAACTTGTCCAAATCAAAAGGATTTGCAGGCCTCAATTTTTAAAAACTGTTTGTCTTTTGGGGTAGGAGTTATTGTAAAGAAGAAATTGCTTGCTACAAGCAGCAGTTTCTTTGTTTTCATTGTTTTCCAAAGCTTTTAAACTTAATGCACTTTTCAATGGGAGTTAACCCTTTCCCGTTCAAATACGGGATTTTACGTCACTGTGAACTTATACTTGAGAAGACATTGTGGAAAAAGAAGCAATTTCTCCTTTTTCCACAATGTTTTCTACCACATTGGATGGTTTCATTTCGAATGGCATCCAGTTGTCATTGTCGTCTGCAACCTCTTTCAATTTGGACTAGTCTAAAATTTCCAAAAACGGGAAAGGGTTAAAAAATGTATGGAAATGGGTACACTTGTTCCAACACAATCCTGCTTTTTTACAATCTCCGATATTTTATTTCTTTTTTTTTTAAATACAATGGAAATGAGGAAACTGCTTGTAACAAGCAATCTCTTAATTTCCAAAATGTTTTCCAAAGCGTTTAAACTCTCTTTTCAAGGGGAGTTAAAAAATATATGGGAATGGGTTAACTTGTTCCAACAAAATCCTGCTTTTTTACAATATCCAATATTTTGTTTGAGATTATAATTGAAATGAAGAAAATGAAGAATTGTAACAAGCAATTTCTTCATTTCCAAAATGTTTTCTTACTTGAAAGACTTAGAATATTTGAATTTCAATGTCTAAAAATTATCCTCTGCAATTTTTTTTTTTTTTTTTTAATGAGGACCAGTCCGAGATCTAGTCATTGGGTTAAGCACAATGTACTATGTCATCTGTAAACTTTTTCAGGTTTGACCATTCAAAATTTATTTTTCCATTGGAGGACCCAGAGAACATCAAAAGGGCTTATCCGTCTAACACATTCCTACACAACACAATTTTAGACAGGTCCAAATTCTAAGAAGTTGCAGACGAAAATTTTTAGTTGATGAAATTTTAAAAACCTTGGTCTTTGAGGAAACAATGTGAAGAAATTGCTTGTAACATTTTCAACAATGTTTACCAAAGTTTTCTTCTTGGGGGGATTGTGTGGGATAGGGTTAACTTTAACCAGGAATTGTTAAAAAAAATCAGCACTTTCTTCTTTCCACAATGTTTAGAAAAGCTAATTCTCTGAAATTCAAACTGTATAATGACCTCTTACCTGGTAAGCTGCTCTCAATTTTCAGTTGCCCTCCGTCATTAATGACCATATTTTGACCGTCTATTGTAATACTTTGCCCGTCAAGAGGGAAGTTACTAGGTATCTGTATGGTTGCCTGAGACGTCCCACCGTCAGTTGTTGCTATAGACAATGCCTGTTCTATCATAAATACGTCACACTGCTGAGCCCTATGTATCTGTATATTAGAGAAACAAGAGTGCCATAGTCACAATGTAGATATTGTTACAAGAAATTGGGATGACTAGAAGCACTGACGGAGAAGATGAAACCAATATACAACCAACTTAGGTGATGTATTTACAATTATAATATTTTTACTTATAAGACGATCTACAGATTGGCCCTGCCAACTGAAGTCCGACAAGAAAAAGTTGTCAAACAGCTTAATTTTGTAAATTTTTTCTCAGCAAAATGCAACAAAAGAGTAAAATGGTTGGCTGGCGACCTAAATGTTGTCTACAACATGAATAAGCTGAAGTTATGATTTTTAACCAAAACCTATGAAAATACCTCTCATAAATGTCACCAAATATTGGAGTTCAAAGTTCAATTCCTGTCTAAATGAATGATTTGATTGATCATTTTATTCTTGGACTGACAACCAGGATCCATCAAATAAGCCATTGATCCTTTATGCTGACCCAAGGTGACTAAAGGTCAAACTTGGCCAAGGTACCCTATAGAAAATATACTGACCAAGTTTTCAGATATTTGAACCAAAAAAGTATACCCCTCAAGCACACACAAAAGGTTTTTTTCAAAATTTGGCCAACTTTTTGACAGTACGAGTCCAAAGCCAAACTTCAAGAATAAAAAATTCAAAAATTCCAACAATGGTTCAAGAAGCATGAGTCAAGTTTGTCACTGCTAGAGTGCATACCAAATTTGGATGGACACTGGACACACCTAAATTACAATCTGCGTTGGACACACCTAAATTACAATCTGCGTTGGACACACCTAAATTACAATCTGCGTTAGACACCTAAATTACAATCTGCTTTCTGTCAGTTAACATATAAACATAAAGTCTTATCCTAAGTAATGCTTCTAACTTGAATGCTTCACCATATATGCTTTAGTATTCTTATAATTACTTTCATTATGTTTTCTAGTGTCTATAAAAGAGTAAATATAAAATCTTACCCTGAGTAATGCTTCTGACTTGAATGCTTGACCACATTTATCACAAATATATGCTTTTGTATTCATAGGATAACTTTCATTATATTTTCTAATTCTGTAAAACTGCAGCTATGAAATCTTACCCTGAGTAATGCTTCTGACTTGAATGCTGAGCCACATTTATCACAGATATGTGCTTTTGTATTTGTATGTTTGCGTTCTATATGCTTTCTAATGTCTGTAAACGTGTAACCATAGAAATCACAAACACCACACTTATAGTCTCTCTGACCACTATGCCTGCAAAATGAGAAAATCAATGATTAACCCATTACCAGATGGCAAAATTTTGGACATGTCCAAATTGAAAGGAGTTTCAGACGAAAATTAAGATTATGAAATTTTAGATTTTTTCAACTTTCTTGGTAGAATCCATTGTATGAAATGAAGAAATTGCTTGTCACAAGCAATTTCTTCATTTCATGCAATGTTTTCTCAATTGTTATTCTTGAAGGGTTTCCAAAAGCACCATTGTCTGTGAATGGATTAAAACATATTCCTTAATGCTTTTCGGTTGATTTATCGGTTTTCTCTGTAGATTATTACATGATAACTTCACACACACAAAAAAAATAGTAAAATTATCAAAATGATAATCACTGCCTCGCTTTCGTTCA
Source organism: Fragum fragum (assembly GCA_946902895.1). NCBI lineage: Eukaryota > Metazoa > Mollusca > Bivalvia > Cardiida > Cardiidae > Fragum > Fragum fragum. Next base: position 18,578,532 of record OX336368.1, read on the forward strand.
AAACATGCAACTGAATATCATCTATTCAGACCTAAGGACATTGATGATATCATTGGTCTGCCATGTAATCCACGCATGGAATGGCTCTTTCATAAATTTTTTAACAAAAAGGTCACATTTTATCTCATTTGCATTAAAGATTAACAATAATCGTTTGTTTTTGTGTAAGATCAATTAATCTTCCATTTGTGAACAACTAAAGCATAGTTACACTTGTGACTCTGCCAGTCATGGAATATAGCTTTTGTTGTTCACTCAATGAAAGATAAATCAACCTAAAATTGAGACAAACAATTGTCTTCTTTTTAGTTGTTGCAATGCACTTTAATATATTTGAGTGACCTCAAAATCTTTTCATTTTGACACAAAACTTAGTAATTTCATTTTAATAAATCAATTTTTTTTGCCAACAGAAATTGGTAGCAAAACTTTGCCCAATAAATAGTTAAATATAGCAACAATAATAAAAATAAACAGGTTTTAATGATTGGTAGAAGAAGCTTGTAAAATTGATTTCATTTTACTTTAGATGAAAGATAAATCACTCTTTGTCCTTTGGGGTTGAAAAAATTGTGGATAATGAAGAAATTGCTTGTAACACAATGTTTTCCAAAACCCTTTTTTGTATTTAATGGGAATGAATTAAACATACCTTTTCATATGAAGTTCTTTATTCTTTAAATGTCTAAATGCTTTACCGCATACTTCACACACATGCTTCGGTTCTTCATGAATTAACATATGTTTGGAGATATCTGACTTTTCACAACCTCTGAAAAGAAAATTAGCCAATTCATGCAAATGATTTTTCAAACTTACTCAAATTTTGAACCCCATCAAGGTCAACAATATATTCCTACACACAATCTTTATAATCATTTTCTTTTTTCCAGCATAGATTTTTAAATACTAGACAGGCTCAGATTTATACCGTCAAAAATGAAAGGCAGAGTCTAAATTGATGTTTAATTGGGATCCTGATCTAAATGTCTACACAATATAAAGCCATTTTGAAAAGTCTTGCAATCAACTCTTGAAATGCTCTCTAAGAAGAGATTATCAACCCTTGTCATGCTGAATCAAAATCCTATGCAGAATTGCTTTAAAGTCAAAGGACTGACAGCACTGGAAGGCCTTAACCCATTCCCACACAATGGCGCTTAAATGCCCCTCAGTTTAATAGCTTGGAAAGCATTGTTGAGAATGAAGAAATTGCTTGTTACAAGCAATTTCTTCAATATCTACAATGTTTTCTTCTCTAAAACACTATGAGTTTGAAGACTTCATCAACTCAAAAATTGTGGTCTGCAACTTCTTTGAATTTGGACTGGTCTAAAATTTTATTGTATGGGAATGGGTTAATAATGGTCAATATTTCCTTTAGAAATTGACTATTTACACATCTCTGGCTTAAACCCATTCCCACACGATAAAGATTTAGACCAGTCCAAATTCAAAGAGGTTGCAGATGACAATTTTAGGTAGATGAAAAGTTTTAAAATATTTTTGTTTTGGGGTAAAAAACATTATGGAAAATGAAGAAATTGCTTGTCACAAGTAATTTCTTCATTTTCCACAATGTTTTCCAAAGCTTTAATATTAAGAGGCGTTTAAAAGCGTCATTGTTTGGGAATGGGTTAAGGGACAAACAGGAAGTGAAGACCAAGTTCGGACTGTCTGATCTTGGTATTTACCTCCTGACAAAACAGGAATATTCCAGGTTCAATATGATAAGGGTTAATACAGTAAACTTCAACTAGAATTGTTGCAAAGCAGACTTATAGCCACCAACCAACATTTTGTAACTCAAGTAGCAAAGTTGAACTCAGTGCTATATTACCCAAAAACAATAGGGTACCACCTTGGTTCAAGGATAATACCTATCGTAGGTTAACCCATTCCTGGTTTTTGAAATTTTAGACTGGTCCAAATTGAAAGCGGATGCAGACGACAATGAAAATTGGATGCAATTCCAAATAAAACCACCCTATGTGGTAGAAAACACTGTGGGAAAAGGAGAAATTGCTTACTATAAGCAATTTCTCCTTTTTCCACAATGATTTCTCAAGTATAAAATCACAGTGACGTAAAATCCCGGGTTTATCCAGGAAAGGGTTAAATAGCTTATGAGCTAGAGCACAGTAATAGTTTTCGATCGACGTTCAATAGTGACCTTGACCTTTGACCTACATGACCGGAAAACTATGGGACACTTCTCTTGATCATTGGCAACAGTTTATGAAGTTTCATAGAGGTAGGTCAATTGAGTAAGAGCAAGGAAACAAGCCGCTAGACAGATGGCCTGTTAGACAGCCAAATAGACAGACATACAGGGTTAAACAATTATGCTTCGCAGGTGGATGTATAATTATATTGATACTAAGGGGGACCAAAGGAAATATATATTGGTATACCCAAATATCAGTATAACCAATGACCGTTCTTATATAAATATCCTGTCAGGACCTTGAGATCAACTTTGTTACAATGAATATGGAATCTTATATCACAACAAAATTTCAGACTGGTTCTAATTCAAATAAGCTGCAGTCGACAATTCTTAGTTGATGGAATTTTAAGAATCTTTATCTTTTAGGGAAGAAAACATTGTGGATAATTAAGAAATTGCTTGAAACAAGCAATTTCTTCATTTTTCACCATGTTTTTCAAATCTTTTTCCGCAAGGGGCTTTAAAAAGCTGGATGGTGTGGGAATGGTTTAAGCGATATCTATTTACTGTGAACTCACAGCAGTAACATATATATGTCCTAACTTTTCTGATATTGTCTTCTCAGTAATTACCCTGTTTAAGAAATGTGTATTGTGCAGCTTAAACATTTATCATAGTCAGACCAAGAATCAAAATCACATACCTGTATGAACATTTATCACATTTAAACGGTTTCTGTGGATCATGGATTCTGAGATGACGCTTTAAATGTGCTTTCCGTGTAAACTTTTTGGAACACACGGTACATTCAAACAAGACCTCGGCTGGTAGGTGGATCATTTTAACATGCATCTTCATAACATACTGATCCTGAAATAAAGTGCAAGTATTCATATAATTTAAATCATTCCCACACGATCCCGCCTTCTAACACCCCTAAAGAAAAATATGTTTGGAAAGCATTGTGGAAAATGAAGAAATTGCTTGTTAAAAGAAATTTCTTCATTATCCACAAAGTTTTCTACCCAAAAATTATAAAAATTTCATCAACTACATATTGTTGTCAGCAACTTCTTTCAATTTGGACCAGTCTAAAATTTATCAGTTACATATTGTCAACCGGCGACCTTACCATAGCTTTCTACGTATTCTGACACAAGCACAACATAGGCTATTTGAACTGATCAATAATATAATGTCACTATATTGCTCACCTGAGTTAACTGTCAAGACAAATAATCGGACCCATTTTCAAGTAAATCAAGTAGAAAATGCCATGAATAGTTGTCGAAAATTCCTTTGAAATTGATTTTACAGATAGCTCTGGCTTAACCCATTCCCACACAAGCCCTCCTTTTTACGCCCCTTAAGAAATAAGCTTCTGAAAACATTGTGGAAAATGAAGAAATTGCTTGTATCAAGCAATTTCTTCATTATCCACAATATTTTCTCTCTAAAAAGACGAAAAAAATTAAAATTCCATCAACTTTGAATTGTCGTCTGCAGCTTCTTTCGATTTGGACCAGTCTGAAATTCTCTTGTGTGGGAGTGGGTTAAAAGGAACAGATTGGTTATGTAGACGATGATAATAGTTCATTATATTGACCAGCTGGTGACACCAATAAATAAGGGCTCCAGGGACTCAAGAGTTTGCAGAGCTACAGAGAGAGGGCGTAATTCGTATTTTAGACTTAAAATATGTCACGAATACTGCCATAAACCCTTTGTTGTGGGTACTCCTTTGAGTCGTCAGAGTTCAGTGGGCATGGTCACTTTTAACAATTTTAACTCTTGTCATGCTGAACCTGGAATATTCTGGTTTTAGTTGGAGGTATAGACAAAGATCAGACTGCACATAAGTGGAGTTTGATCTTAGTCTTCATGTCCTGTCTGTCCATTGGAAACCAGAGTTGTTTGTGAAATTAAATTTCAAAAGAAGTGTTGACGACTGAGCAACAAGTACTACCAGTGCTTTTAGCACTTTGATTTTTATACAATTCTGAAAAGGATTTTATTAAGCATGACAATATATACTGTGTGTGTTTCGAAATGACCCACCTTATACACTTTACCACATATCTCACATTTACATCCAATTTGATTGTGACACATCATGTGACGTTTAATGATGTAAGCGTGCTCCGCCATGTGATCACAGTGCGGGCAAATACATCGAGGATGAGTTTGCTGAAATTAGAAAATATATAGAAGATAATGGATGAAGCCGATGTAACAGATGATACTATGCACTAGGTCACATGAAGACAAACATTTGGTAAAAGTGACATCAAAATCCGCTGCCGTCACAGCGCTGTTGGTTGCGTGTAAGACTCCTTATGTTCAATCATGGGATGTCATGGGTTCTATCCCCGGCGGCGGCACATATCCTTTCCGACATTTGTCTCTCACAAATGGGTGGATAATCATAAACCTAGGTGAGATAGCAGCTGGAGGCTAGGAAAGGATGTAGTGGTAGAAGTGGTGTGAGAAATACAAGGAATTAATTGTTAGGTGCTCCAGCTGCTATAATATGACTGAAATACTGTTAAAAGAGGCATTAAACACCATTCATTCATTCAATCAATCAATCAATTCATCAAAATCTGTAACTAATTGTAGGAGTAGTTGCACTCAAAAGAACTTTGACAATAAGTCTGCATTTTCCACAACCCAGCACTTCATTAACAATAGGGCCATAATGGCCCTAAATAGTTCACCTGAGAATGACTTGATCCACTAAGTCTAACCCTGCCATGCCCACATTCTTTTATTATTCAAGATTTTACAAAAAAGGTTTGAAAAGGGTCATTAATGCCAAGTTAAGTCAAAATTAGCCAATTTTTTAGGAGGAAAACATTTCATGATTTCTCTGAGTATGATAAGCACTTTCCTACCATAATCAATTTCAAATTTTCATGAACAAGTCTTTAAAAATAAGGAAAAATCTTGCAAATTTTGGTCTTAATTGGTTTGATTGTTCGGGAGGACAATATCTTTAAAGAAACATTCCATGATTTCCCTAAGTCTGATAAGCCCAGAAATGCAATGCCCACATTTTTTGGGGGGAAATCAAAATTTTACTAAGAAGTTTTAAAAAGAGTAACATAAGGAGCATTTCTGCCTAGTTAAGTCAAAATTGGCAAAATGGTTTAGGAGGAGAAGATTTTTAAAGAATTATTTCATGACCTCACAGTTTGATAAGCCCATTCTGACACACCCCAATTTTTTCATAAATCAAAATTTAAACAACCAGTTTGAAAAATGGAACATTCCTGCCAAGTTTGGTCCAAATTGGTGTAATGGTTAAGCAGGAGAAGATTTTCAAAGAATTATTCCATGATTTCCTTTAGTCTGATAAGCCTGGCCCTGTCACCAACAAACTTTTCGCTAATTAAAATCAAACTGAGAAGTTTTGAAAAGGGTAATGCAAGGAACATTCCTGCAAAATTTGTTCAAAATTGGCCTAGCAGTTTAGGAGGAGAAGATGTTACAAGTAACTGTTTTTTACACCAAAAGACAACAAATATTTTCTTCACTTTCAGAATGTTTTCCTGGTGCATTTTCTTGAAGGACGTAAAAAAGCAACGAAAATGGATTAACAGCAAATGAAAGAAAATATAGTCACCTTAAAATGTTCTATAATCGTTTCTTTCGCAAAGGCTCGAAACGGACAACATTTACATTTGATGACATCCTCTGAGTGATGTTCTGTAATATGCCGCTGATACTGCTGGTCGTAGTACGCTTGGAATTCACATTTTGAACATTTTAATTTCTCTAACTCACTATTAGAGGCTTTCAGTCCTGGAAATAGAAAGGGTTAACTCTAACTAATAGACTTGACTATAGCTGAATGTGAATAACCCTTTCCCTTTTCGATCCCTTGTTTTTTACGTCCCTGTGACTTTATAATTGAGAAAACAATGTAGAAAAAGAAGAAATTGCTTGTTACAAGCAATTCCTTCTTTTTCCACAATATTTTCTACCCCAGTGAAAGGATATCTTTTAAATTCAATCCACTTTTAATTGTTATCTGCATCTCCTTTCAATTTGGACTAGTCTAAAAATTTGCTGTTTTGTAATCGGTTAATACAAACCCCTTCCCAGCAATGGCTCCAGACAATAAAAGAAAACACATTTTGTAACTGGCACAAGGTCTCTTTTCATCAAAGGACTATTATTCCAAGAAAAGATAATGGTCGATTGATTAAATAGGGTTTAACACCGCTTTTAACAGTATTTCAGTCATATCGTGCCGGCTGGAGCATCTTACAATGGATTCCTGGTATTTCTCACACCAGCACTACCACTACATCCTTTCCTAGCCTCCAGCTGCTATCCTAATTAGGTTTACGATTTTGCACCCATTGGTGAAGGACAAATAAGCGGAAAGAACGCGTGCGGCTGCCAGGGATTGAACCCATGGAAAAGATAATGGATTGTAACCAAATTACACCATGCACATTCAGTGGTTGATACTGATTACATATGTGAAATTTGAATCAAATCCATCCTGTAGATGCAGAGAAAATGAGGAGACGAGATTTTTTTAACAAAGGGTCATAACTCTCAGAAAGTTAAATGGAGTGTAACCAAAAAGCCTGTGCACATCTTTGGTTGATTCTCAGTGCTGGTGTGAAATTTTCACCAATTCCAAGCCATCTCAGGAAACAAGCGTTGGAAAACATTGTGGACAATGTTTAATGTCCACAATGTTTTCCACCTACAAGGCAAATATATTCTAAATTCCACCAACTTAAAATTGTCATCTGCAACTTCTTTCAATTTGAACCAGTCTAAGATTTTGCCGTGTTGTAATGGGTTAATTGAATCAACCCAGCAGTTAGAATAGTTGAAAAAATGAGCAGACAAAAAACAGACTGGGCAACAGACCAACCAACCAACCAACCAACCAAAAAGCTGACTCCTATGTACACCCAAAACAAAGTTTTTGGGAAATAGAGATATGCTAAATAACATTTTGTAAAAAAAAAGAAAAGGGTGCTTATTTTTCAATTAACACACACTTTAAATTGTTGTCTACAAATGACTGCCAATTGGTTACAGAATGAATTAGATGGATAGCAGATTCCAATGTTTCCTTCTTGGTAGATTGTCTGACAAATCCATTCAGTAAAATAACCTACTTGCACTTACTATTTTTTTCTTATTAAATTTTCAATGCAACTGCTAGAAATTTATGTTCAACAGATTAATTTTTCTGCTTGCCTTCCTGTCTCTTGGTAAACAATGGGAAAAAAATCATACACCACACATTATTGTGTCCCTGATTCACAATTTTTTTCCTGTGGCACAATATTGCCAACATCAGCTTTTTTACGCAGGCACGAGTAAAAAGCAAACTCAGTCATGCAGGACTTAATACATGGAGGCAAGGAAATATTGGGCAAAATCGTGACAAATTGCTTAAAAGCTGTCAACACTGCTAGAAAAATGCATGTACATCACACACCATACTGGAATCAGGAATGCGCAACTAATTGCCAACGGAAATGAACTGGCTAGGAATGTGAAAGACACGAGAATTAACCCTTGGTTTAACCCCTGCATCAACAAACTACACATCAATTCTTGATTTGGCTTTTCCTTATCAACTGTTCTTTTCGGTACCTTTTCAAATGCTGTATTTGGCGATTGTCGTTTGGTTGAATGGGGTTTATCCCCACTTTTAATAGTACTTCAGTCGAAGCACATAACAACGGATTTCTGGTATTTTTACACTAGTACAACCACTAGATTCTTTCCGAACCATCAGTTGGTCATCCCACTTAGGTTTACAATTATCCACCCATTGGTGGGAGACAAAAGTCAGAAAGAATATTTGCAATAACCAGGAATCAAATCCTGGACCTCATAATTAAGAGTCTGACATGCTGCCAACTGTGCTGTAGCCCCAGCCCTTGGTAGGTTGTAGACAGTGTTGTTCATAGCCATATACTTTACCTATAGGAATGATATAACTTCAATATGTATATGAACAAAATGGTCGAGCCCGTAAAGTTTTGACCATCAACTTGACCTTGACCATCAATCTCTCATAACGGAGAATGATTGTGCCGATTTATTCTTAAATGCATCCATAATTGTAGGAGAAATACTCTGGACAATCACAATTTTAGTGTTTGACCTTGAGATGTGACCTTGACATTAAAGATACCCCAAAAATTCTTTCAACTGGTATATCTACTCATCATGGAGAATAATTGTGCAAAATGATTTTGTAATCCATCCACAAATGTAGGAATAATTGTCCAGACAATTTGGACAGACAGACAGACTAACAGACCAACGCACTAATGCACTTACACCGCCTTGTCATAGTGACAACTATGTCTTGCTCACCACAAGCAGGCTCGACAAAAAGCTACAACATAGTTAACCAATAACCACACAATCCCGTTTTTAAATGCCCCTCAATAAAGTAGATTTGGAAAATATTGTGGAAAATGAAGAAATTGCTTTTGACAAGTTATTTGTCTTTTATTCACACACTATTTTCTTCTCTAAATGACAAGGATTTTTGAAATTTCACTAACTTGAAATTATGGTCTGCAACATCTTTCAATTTGGACTAGTCTAAAAAAAATTTGTGTAGAAATAGGTTAATGCTCAACCCATTCCCACACAACACTTTTAGATGCCCCCAAGAAAAAAGGCTTTGGAAAAAACATTGTGGAAAACGAAGAAATTGCTTGTGACAAGCAATTTCTTAATTTCCCACAATATCTTCTACCTAGACAGACAAAGAATTAAATAATTTCATCTTCTCAAAATTTTTGTCCACAAATTCTCTCAATTTTTGACCAGTCTAAATTTTTGTTGTTTGGGAATGGGTTAAATCAGGAGCTTCTAAGCCTTAGACAAGGACCCCTATGACACTGGCTACGTATTCTCGGGGAACCAAACTTTGTCGCTGTCAGACTAAAACTCTACGATATCAAGAGCTGTTGTCAAACAGTTACATGAGCAACATCAGTATAATGCCACTGACAAAATATTTGCTGAATCATTTTTCCACCTTCAAGAATGACAAGTTTTCCATTTATCTTGATTATGTCCCCAGCAATCAGCTGATAAGCCTTGTCATTAGATCCTGTCAGTTGGATGCACCAATTCTAGGAACCGTCACTAGGAAACCCTTTACACAATTAGTGTATGTCATACCAAACTGCGGTCAAATTAACCCTTGTAATGCATAACAATTCTTTTTTTTGTGATTGCATTAAAAGCATTTTAAGTGTACTAAAATCAAAGTCCTACAAGCATGGGAAGCACTAGTTGTATGTCAGAATTTCTTTTAAGACTTTTTTTCATAAAGAACTTTGGCTTGTAAAGGACAATCAGGGTATGTTCACATTCAGTTTTACATGATAGAATAATTGCAATTTAGGGTACAAAATATTGTAAAAAGAAGAAAATACTTGTTGCAAGCGATATCTCCTTACTTCACCATGTTTTTCTTAACCCATTCCTACACAACAACGCTTTTTGACGCCCTTCAAGTAAAATAGGTTTGAAAAATATTGTAGACAATGAAGAAATTGCTTGTTACAATTGCTTTTAGACACAAATATTTCACCAGTTCTACCCTAAACCCTGTGTTGTGGGTATATTAAGACAATTCAAATGAGTACCCACAACATAGGGTTTTGTTGAGAAATAAGGATTTTAGAATGCAGTTATCCCCCTCTTATCTAGGCATCTGCCCTTGTTCTTTCCTTCCTTAGTTGTCATGTAGAAACTGTTTCCAGATTACTCTCTGATAGGAGTTCTTTATATTGCTGTTATAAGAATCTGGCTGGCACTGTTTACTGATGTAATATGGCAAAGAATTAACCCTTGTCATGCCGATTAAAACATGAAATTGCAGTCAAATCAAAGGGCTGAAAGCATTTGAAGACCTGGTCATGGGTCTGAATTTCTAATGAAAATTAGTTGTTTTAAGTTAATTGGCTGAAAATGGTCAAACAGATGATGTAGACTAAGATCAGATTAAACATATGTGCCTGCTGATCTTAGTCTATATATCAATCAAAAGTAAAATATCAATGGTTCATCATGACAAGGGTTAAGCTTATCTATGAGTCTCTGAAATATGTGGCATTGTTTACATGGCTGTGGCTGATAGTTTGTACCAATGAAAAGCACTTCCTGTCCCACAGCCAGTTATTTATGAATGAAAAAAACATGTGGCAGTTAGATAGTGGGAGGGATTTTGTTCTTAACCCATTCCCACACAATCAAATTTAAACTGGCCTAAATTGAAAGAAGTTGCAGACAACAATTTAAAGTTTGTTAAATTTTGGATTTTTTCAACTTTCTTGGGAGAAAGTATTGTGGATAATGCAGAAATTGCTTGTAACAAACAATTTCGTCTTTTTCCACAATTTTTTCCTAAGCTTTTTTTCTTGAGGGCATATAAAAGCGTCATTAAGTGGGAATGGGTTAACCCTTGTCCTGATGAATATTTACTATATTTCAAAACGTTGACATAAACAGATCAATGTTGTATTCAAAGATTTCTCTCAACAAAACAAGGACAAGCAGGTTGTGTAGGCTAAGTTCAGACTGCAGGTCTGTGTAGACTTATCTGAGTCTATACACCTGCCAAAACTATTGTCAATGCAGGAATATTTCTGGGAACAGCATGACAAGGGTTGACACATTTATGAGCAAGTCCTCATACACTGGTCCAATTTCGTCCTTCAATCCTTTTCCAACAAAGTTTTCAATGATCGTATTTCTTCAGGTCGTCAGCCGGCATCATGGTGTAGGATGAGTTAATCTATTCCCACACAATGATGCCTTTTGACAACCCCAAGAAAACAGCTGTGGAAAGCATTGTGGAAAACAAAGAAATTGCTTTTAACAAGTTATTTCTTCAGAAAGTTGAAAAGTCTTAAATTTAATAAATTTAAATTGGCATTTGCCACTTCTTTAAAATTTGGACCAGTCTAAAATTTTCTTGTTTGGTAAAGGATTAAAGGGGGTTAAACCCATTACCACTTAATCCCTCCTTTTTACTCTTTGGGGGAAAAAGTTAGAAAACATTGTGGATAATGAAGAAACTGCTTTTCACAAGCAATTTCTTTAGTATCCAGAATTTTTTCTATCCTAAAAGATGAAAAAATTTAAAATACCACCAACTAGAATTTGTCGTCTGCAATTTCTTACAAATTGGACCAGTCTAAAATTTCGTTGTGTTGGAATGGGTAAACACAAGGTTATCTGGAAGCAGTTTCAACAGCAGAAGCAATATATCCTTCTGTATGACAAATAGTCTAGGAAAGTGTTACAGTCAATCACGATTATGACCTGTTTTTGTATATCTAAACCGGAAATATCACAAGCAACCTAAACAATGCTTCAAACGGTGTTAACTTACAACAGTTGGGCTCCTGGTGGCACCATGGGATACACTATTAAGTGTATGATGTCAAGTGAGAGTTCCTTTATCCATTTGTTACAAACTGACCCGACCACCAAAGTATCTTTAAACTAGGTCAGCAGCCTGATTACTTGTTCTCCACTCAACTATTTTCAGGAAAAATGAATTAATTGATTTTATGAGGTTTAATGTCATTTTTCTTTACAGTTTTTCACTTATATCCCGATGGCTGGTGCACCTAAATATGGCTTCAAGACATTTCTCACACCAATAAAACTAAACCACTACAATCAACCAGAACTACCAGTGTCTCATCCCACTTAGGACTGCAATGCTTATTCCCTCATTGGAGACAGATTAATGACGCCTGTCATGATGAGTTTTGTTGAATATCAGAAAGAATGTTGACCATGCCTCAGGAAAAATAAAAACCAATTCTGGACATCTTAACCCATATCCACACAATCCCACTTTTTTACCCCCATCCTTCCGAAATAAAAGTTCTTGACAAGAATGTACAATGTTTCCACAATATTTTATACCCAATAAGCCAGAGATATAAAAAATTTCATTGATTAAAAATTGCAGTCTGCAACTTCTTAGAATTTGGATCGGTCTCATGTTTTGAGGTATGATAATTGGTCAAATTAGGTCAGCTTATTCTTTCTTGCAACTACACCAGGAAAAATGCAGTCATTCTGAATATCTCATACGACTTTTAAAGGAAATTTGCATTAACCCATTACCAGATGACAAATTTCTAGACTGGTCCAAAAGCAAACAAATTGTAGACAACAATTACAAGTTGATAAACTTATAAGAAATCTTTCAGTTTGTGGGTAGAAACATGGTGGAAAATGAAGAAATTCCTTGTAAGAAGCAATTCCTTCCTTTTCCACAATATTTTCTCAAGTTTTGTGTGAGTGTTTTTTTAGGGCATTAAAAACAACATTGTGTTGGGATGTGTCAAAACAATTGCCATTGATTTTTAGCGGGTTTTTTTTTAGGAAAAAAACAGTATTTCGAATCGATCAACAAGTTTTCACGCATTTCCGCTCATTTCCACGCATGCTCATTAACTTGAAGTGAAGATCTATGTGATTGCCTCCATCTTTTTTCATTGCTGACGAAGAAAATAACTTACTTGCTGAATGCCAACAGCTTCCTTTTAGTCATGAATATCAAGGAAAATGAATTAAAACTTCGGCTTAATATATTGTTGGTAAATTGTCTAATGAATTGTCAAAACGAGAGAAACAATTTCCTTGCGTTCCAAGATAGAATCTAGGTCAGTGGTTAGTGGAGTTAGCGAATACATTTAGTGTTTTGACCTGGCAGGGCTAAAAAAATTTACATCCCGTATACACAGCTTATGTAACAAATTACAAACCTGTTATAGTCGCGATTCAAGCGCCTTTTTAACCCCATCGAATAAAACACCTTTTACCTCAAATTCGACTATATATTTGAAACAGACATATAGTACTTCAATTGTAATAATAATATGCTCAACAAAAAAAGAATTGATTGTTATCTTTGATTTCTTTACCTTTTATCATTTAACCTTTTACCACACAACCACAAATTTTCACACACTGATGAAATAATATTAAAGAAAATGTGATTAAATCAAAATAGCGATTTCAATAAACAGTAAGGAGTCATGATTGATGGAATAGGGTTTAACTCAACTTTTGATAGTATTCCAGTTATATCGGGCGGCTGGAGCTCCTAACCATGGATTCCTGGTAGTGACACACCAGTACTACCACTACATCCTTATCGAGCCTCCAGCTGCTCATTCCACTTAGGTGCACGATTAACTTACTCATATTGATGATGAATGCTGGCATTACTGAGCGCGGTTAATGTTAACCCCGTGAGCAAAACTGCTCTCAGGACTTTCAGTCCTTTGATTATTATATTGTCTCAGGAAGTAAGAAATCATAGTAATAGATAATTATTTACTAACCTTTAACCTATTCCCACTCAGTGATGCTTTTCCTCAATGTGAAAGCTTTTGAAACATTGTGAAAAAAGAAGAAATTAAATGGATTTCAATTCTTTCAGCAATTTTCATATGGCATCACCAAAGGAACATTCCTGCCAAATTTGGTTGAAATCTGCCCAGTAGTTTTGGAGGAGATGTCGTTTTAAAAATCCTTCTTTATTTCTATATAAGCCCCTTCCCCCCCCCCCCCCCCCCCTGGGGCTCTGCCCCTGAGTACCTGAGGGTGATGATTTTAGCAATTCTGAAAGAGGTCATTGTACTGATGCTTCATGCCAAATATCAAGGCTCTTCGCCTTCTAGGTCAGGAGGAGATATTTTTAATATTTTCATTAAAATATCAGTTTTGTTGCCATGGCAACCAGAGTTTTTAACGGATTTCAATTTTTTAGAAATTTTTATAGGGCACCACCCAAGGAACATTCCTGACAAATTTGGTTGAAATCTGCCAAGCGGTTTTGTAGGAGATGTCATTTTAAAAATCCTTCTTTTATCTATATAAGCACAACCCCCCTGCCAAATATCAAGGCTCTACGCTTTCTTGGTCAGGATAATCTTTAAAGTTTTCATTAAAATTTTAGTTTTGTTGCCATGGTAACCAGAGTTTTAACGGATTTCAATTCTTCTAGCATTTTTTAAAGGGCACCACCAAAAAAAATTCCTGCCAAATTTGGTTGAAATCTGCTCAGCGGTTTGGGAGGAGATGTCATTTTAAGATTGTCGACACACGACGGAAAATGCACGACGGACCCTTGACACAAGCTGAAATTTTATTAAAATTAGCCTATTAGTTTCAGAGATTTGCAGATGGACAGAAAGACTAATGGACAGTGTTGTATTTCTGAACTTAAAAAATTGTTTGGTACAAAATTGAACTAAATAGGCATTATTACCCAGTCATGCTTCCTGACGCCCTGAAAGATACAAGCAATTTCTCCTTTTCTAACAATATTTTTTACTTCATTTGGCACTTATTTTGTGCAATTTGAAATTTGTCATCTGCAACTTCTGTTGATTTGGAACAGTCTGATATTTTGTCGTCTTGTATTGGGTTACACAAAAATTACCAATTTGGCCTTTGTTTCACACAATATTTTTGTGAATGAACCAGAAACATGAGAACTTTAAGGTCGTGTGACTAATAGATTCATTGACTGGCTTTGAGTAGCTCTATTACAAAATGACAAGCTGTAATTGTTTTAGTTGTTTGTTTTTTCCCTTAATCACTGTTATTGTATATAAAACAGATATACAATGAAAACAATCGAATATCCTAGCATAATCATTCTCTTACAAATTGCCAAATAGTCTTAAACGGTCCCCAGAATTATAGACTGGTCCAAATTGAAAGCAGTTGCATACCACAATTTCAAGTTGGTGAAATTTGAAAAATATTTGCCTTTTAGGGTAGAAAACATTGTGGACATCGAAGATATTGCTTGTTACAACAAGCAATTTCTTCATTATCCCCAATGTTTTAATAAAGCTGATTTCTTGAGAGGCATAAAAAAGAGGGACTGTGAGGGAATGGGCCTAACAAATCCTTAACCCTTGTCATGCTGTATAAAATCCCTTACAGAATTACATTATAATCAAAGGGTTGAGAGCGCTGGTAATACTTGTTCAATAATCAATATTTCTTTCGAAAATCAATTTCATAACTTCTCTGACAGAAAGGGTACAAGCAGGCAGTGTAGACTAAGATCAGACTGCACTTATGTGCCAGCTGATCTTTGTCTATACCTCCTGCCCAACTCAGATTATTCTGGGTTCAGCATCATAACGGTTAAAATAAATGTCCATGTAAAGGATCTTTGACTAAAAGATGATATGCTGGTCACAAAGAATTGTGCATAGTTTTAAAACAATAGCATTGGTAGAAATAGAGTAACAGATATATGACAGTTGCACATAAAGTTTAGCCAAGAATTTCTATGACTAAAAAGGGTTAAAATTCCACTGAAATGAATGTCAGAATAAGGAATCTAGAGGCTCTGCAAAGTTTTGTGTAAAGTTTCAAAGCTATAGCATTAGTAGAAAAGAGGGTTATTAAATAAGTATGACAGTTGCACATAAGGTTCAACCAAGTCCTGTGCAAAGTTTCAGAGCCATAGCAATAGTAGGAACTGAGATATGACATTTGCTCATATGGTCTAACCAAACCATTACACCGACTCTGACACCGACACCCGGATGACAGGAATAGCCCCCCTATTCTTTGAATAGTCAAACTAAAAATGGTAGAAAATGAAGAAATTGGTTGTTACAAGTAACGAATTTCATCATTATCCACAATCTTTTCTACCAAAATAGACAAAAAAAAAATTACATTGACTTAAAATTGTTGTCTGCAACTTTCATTCAATTCAAACAAGTATGAAATTTTGCTGTCTTGTAATGGGTAAAAAAGAGAATGCTTTACAACCATAAGGGATTAAAAAGAAAGAAAACTTTAATGGCTGTATTGCCATACTAATTGTCAATAATGTTGTCATGAATTTCTTTCAAAAAAAAAATTCAAATGAGCAATGAGTCAAATCATCCACTTAGCTATCATTAAACTCTGAGTTCAGCACAATTAGCGACTCAATTGTTAGCTCATGCACATTTTCACGAATCAGGAACTAATATGCAACTGTACAAGGATAAAACTTGATTAACAATTTTCCCTTATAGACCTTGAACTTTGAACCAAACATGTATTACTTCCTGTATGGTAAAAACTGCTGATTCATGAGTTTCATCCTATCAAGTGATAAATTGACAAATCACTGTCCCTGTCCATAGACTCCCTAAGCTCAGCCCATTAACTCTGACAGGAAGTTCAACTTTGATTTTTAATGGCGTTATTTTGCAAAAATTATTGCCAGTAGCATGTAACAAACAAGGTGCCAAACTGTCACAAGATACGCCCGTCACACTGCTTAATATTAACTGGGGGTTTGAATAGAACTGAGGTTATTTTGAATGAATTTTTTTTGTCAAACAAAGTATGAAAAACAACAAAGGGCAATAACTCAAAAAATAGGCTAGGTAGAGTTATGGTTCTTGTGCACTGCACTCCCCCTTGGTGAGATCTATACACCCATGAAATTTCATGATTCTAGCTATTATACTTTTAGAGATATACTCCGGACAAGATTCAAGTATGAAAAACAACAAAGGGCAAAACCTCAAAAAATAGGCTAGGTAGAGTTATGGTTCTTGTACACTGCACTCCTGCTTGGTTAGCTCTATCCATCCAAGAAATTTCATGATTCTAGCTATTATACTTTTAGAGATATACTCCGGACAAGATTCAAGTATGAAACAACAAAGGGCAATAATTAAAAAAATAGGCCAGGAAGAGTTATGGTTCCTGTGCACTTCACTCCCCCTTGGTGAGATCTATACACCCATGAAGTTTCATGATCCTGGCTGTAATAATATACTCTGGACAAGATTCAAGTATGAAAAACAACAAAGGGCAATAACTCAAAAAATAGGCTAGGTAGAGTTATGGTTCTTGTACACTGCACTCCCACTTGGTGAGCTCTATCCATCAATGAAGTTCCATGATTCTAGCTATTATACTTTTAGAGATATACTCCGGACAAGATTCAAGTATGAAAAACAACAAAGGGCAATAACTCAAAAAATAGGCACGGAAGAGTTATGGTTCTTGTGCACTGCACCCCCCCTTGGCGAGATCTATACACCCATGAAGTTTCATGATCCTAGCTATAAT
The DNA here is from genome assembly GCA_946902895.1 of Fragum fragum. NCBI lineage: Eukaryota > Metazoa > Mollusca > Bivalvia > Cardiida > Cardiidae > Fragum > Fragum fragum. The sequence continues at coordinate 18,595,846 of OX336368.1, forward strand.
ACTTTTAGAGATATACTCCGTACAAGATTCAAGTATGAAAAACAACAAAGGGCAATAACTCAAAAAATAGACCAGGTAGAGTTATGGTTCTTGTACACTGCACTCCCACTTGGTGAGCTCTATCTATCCATGAAATTTTATGATTCTAGCTATTATACTTTTACAGATATACTCCTGACAAGATACAAGTATGAAAAACAACAAAGGGCAATAACTCAAATAATAGGCTAGATAGAGTAATGGTTCTTGTACAATGCACTCCTGCTTGGTTAGCTCTATCCATCCAAGAAATTTCATGATTCTAGCTATTATACTTTTAGAGATATACTCCGGACAAGATTCAAGTATGAAAAACAACAAAGGGCAATAACTCAAAAAATAGGCACGGTAGAGTTATGGTTCTTGTGCACTGCACTCCCCCTTGGTGAGATCTATATACCAATGAAGTTTCATGATCCTAGCTATTAAACTTTTAGAGATATTCTCCGGACAAGATTCAAGTATGAAAAACAACAAAGGGCAATAACTCAAAAAATAGGCCAGGAAGAGTTATGGTTCTTGTGCACTGCACCCCCCCTTGGTTAGATCTATACACCCATGAAGTTTCATGATCCTAGCTATAATACTTTTAGAGATATACTCCGGACAAGATTCAAGTATGAAAAAGAACAAAGGGCAATAACTCGAAAAATAGGCCAGGGAGAGTTATGGTTCTTGTGCACTGCACTCCGTATTGATGAGAAGAATATAACTGCCAAGTTTAAAGTCAATTGGACTTAAGGTGACAGAGTTATGCTCCGGACAAAGAAGTGGACACTGCCGGACAACCGGACGCCCAGACGCCCGGACGCCCGGACACCCGGACGCCCGGACGACCGGACGACCGGACGTCCGGACACCACGGGTGATCCCATAATACGTCCCGTCTTCGACGGGCGTATAAAAAGTAAAATAGTTGGTTTGTGACCTAAACTTTTAAGTCACAAAACCAACAATAAAGGTAAACAAAATGGCGGCCATTGTCGGAGTTGATAAACTCAAATATGGGCTGAATAAATGATTTGATTGGTCAGTTGATTCCTTGATTGACAGCCCTGATTGGTCAATTGTGAAAGATGACCTTGCTGGAGGCAAGTAGAACAGTTTTGCATTCATCGGTCAACAATTGCCTTACCAGTCTTCCTATCTTACTGAAACCCAAGACTAGACCCAGGGGTCAATATCAACTTTGCTTCAATGGGATCCCCCAGGAATCCCTACTTATCACTTCAGGGTTTCCTCCAGATAATAAGGGACCCCTCCTTAATATACATTAACTCATTCCCACACAATCCTGCCCTACTAAGCCCATCTTGAAATAAAAATTTCGGAAAACATTGTGGAAAATGAAGAAATTGTTTGTTACAAGCAATTTCTTCATCATCCACAATGTTTTCAACAAAAACAAGCAAACAAAAAAATCAGGAGCATTATTTGATTATTACATTAAGATCAATTGTACTGGAGAAATATTGAAGTATCCTGACGGAATCCCTAGCCCGAGATTGCTGGAGTCCCTTCCAATTTTCAGGAATCCTCGGGATCCCGGGACACTGTTAGTGTCGACCCCTGTTAGACCTGACAAAACACTTTTAGTTGTACCTATCTTTCTGACCCAACACTACAGTTGATACCCTAACTGATGCTAATAGTACTGAACTAACTCAAACTGACGAACTTGATAACATGTTGCCTGAAAACTCTGATACCTTGAACCAAGTAACTGATGATGAGTATATATCAACAGCTGAGGATCTTACAATAAACTATAACAGACTCGAATCTCGACATTGCCAAGAAACATGACTTGCTGATCTTTATTGGTAAAAATATGTAAACATTTGCAAATCAAAAAGTTATTTGCCTCTAGGGTAGAAAACATTACAGACATTTAAAAAATTGCTTATCACAAGAAATTTCTTAAATATCTGCATTATATTTTCCAAATTGTTTTTCTTGAGGGGTATAAAAAATTGTGTTGGAATTGGTTAGTATAGGTTAATTTCTACTAATTTGCTTTATTGGAAACTCAGGGACCTCTTGCTCAATACAGGTTGCTTGCTTAATACAGGTGGCAGATAAGACAGGTTTGGTTGTATATACATAGACAAGTTAAACAAGACTAAGGGTTTAGTAATGATGACATAAAACCACATAGGTACCCTTCCCGGGGATCCAGCATTCGGAAAATGTTTTCATCAGCTTCATCTGGCTTAGATTGCCCTGATTTCTCAAACAGATAGCAACTTTTGGACAGATAGCACAAAGGACTTTCTGCGTATCTCACAAATTGTCATGAAAACCTGTCATGTAGGTATTTGTGTAATCCATAATCAGACAAAAATAAGAGGCCCTCGAGGGTCCTTATCACTCCACCAGCTTTGATTTACTGATTCAACCTACACAATGCTGTAGATTTAGGTTCCTAAGGAACAGTATTAACCAATACCACTGAATCCCCAATTTTGACATACTGAAGAATAATAACTGTGAAAACATTGTGACAAGATAAATCAGCAATTTCTGCTGCTTTTTCAACAAAGTTTTCTACCCTGCATGACTCATATTTAAAAATTTTGACATGATTTGAAAGGGTGTCTGCAATTTTGTCATCTGATGTGTTACGGAAAAAACAATGTTGAAAAAGAAGAAAAAAACAAATGATTTCTACTTTTCTCACTATGTCTTGTACCCCTCTTTACACTTTAATTTTTAATTTGCCTTGAAATAATGTCTGCAATTTTTTTCAATTTGGACTTGCCTTGAATATATTTGTCTTGTATTGGGTTAAGCAGGCTAAAATAGTTTTTTGGTTTGGTTTTTTTTTTTCAAGCAAGGGAAGCAACTCAAATGCAAAAATAAAGCAGTGGAGAAAAGTTATTTCCCTTGAACTAAAGAGGTGCAAAACATGCAAAAAAAAAAAGTCCAGCAGCAGTTATTACCTCCCTCACGATCCTAGAATAAATCTTAGGGAATTTGCCCATATTCTTCAACTGGTCAAAGTCTATTTCAGAAATAGGAATGCCACATTTTACAACAAATTAGAATTTCTTTACTTGATCTGATAAAGGGGAGCTAAAGAATAATTCCTGTGCACTTTGTGAAAACGTAAGCCATTAATTCTTGGGAAAAGATTTCTAAAGAAATGTTAACAAATGCATGAACAAACACAAGTCTACTTGACAAAAGACCATCAAAATAGCACATAGCTGGCTTTTGGCCAGTTGAGCTCAAAATAAAACCTACTATTAGGTCCTAAAATTTAAATTGTATGCCTTTAAGAATCTATGAGAGCAAAGGATGTTAGCCAGAAAAATTAAGAAGCCACTTGAAATCTCATTTGTAGTTGTGTGAATTTACAAATTATGACAGAATATTAAAATGGTTCCCTGCAGTGTGAAAGGTAGTTAAATAAATGGATTACACCTATCATGTTAGACATCAGCTTCTCAGCTTTGTTGTAGCCAGAAACCAGCAGATATAAAATGTGACCTCTAAATTAATGGAATAAGCTTGGTAGCCAATGTTTTCTTGATTAGAAGTGAGAAACAGATTCAGTGCATTGCACTGAGGATATTGGATGAATGGTCATGATACAGAATTTATTTTTATCCCAATTTTAGACTGGTCCAAATTCAAAGGAGTTGCAGACAGCAATTCCAAGTTGCTGGAATTAAGAAAATCTAGGCTTTTTGTGGTAGAAAGCATTGTGGACATTTAAGAACATGCTTGTTGCAAGCAATTTCTTCATCTTACGCAATGTTTTCTCAATCATTTTTCATGAGGGGCATTAAAAGCATCATTGTGTGGGAATGGATTAAACCAGTTATCCATAAACAGTCATTTTAAGCGGTTTTGTAGGACAAAACCCATATTTCATATCAATCAACCAGAAACAAGTTTTCATGGATTTCCGCTCATTCCCATGCATGCTCATGAACTTGAAGTGAATATCTATGTGATTGCCTCCATCTTGTTCCATCACTGATGAAGAAAATAACTTTCTTGCTGAATGCCAACAGCCTTCTTTTAGTCATTAATATCAAGGAAAATGGTTTAAAACTTCAACTTAATATATCCATAGTAAATTGTCTGATGAATTGAGTAAATTTACATCCCGTATACGCAGTATATGTTACAAGTTACAACCCAGTGATAGTCGCGATTCAAGCGCCTATTTTTAATCTCTACTGTTTATTTCTTTGAAACGGACATGTAGTACTTCAATTGTAATAATAATATGCTCAACGCAAAAAGAATTAAATGTTAGCTTTAAATACTTTACCTTTTATCATATAACCTCTTACCACACAACCACAAATTTTCACGCACTGATGAAATAATATCAAAGAAAACGTGATTAAATCAAAATAGCGATTTTGGTAACCAGTAAAAGAGTGATAATTGATTGAATGATACTTTAACACAGATTTTAATAGTATTTAAGTTATATCAGGGCGGCTGGAGCTCCTAACCATGGATTCCTGGTAGTTCTCACACCAGTTTTACCACTACATCCTTATCAAGCATCCAGCTGCTTGTCCAACTTAGGTGTACAATTTATTTACTCATCTTGATGATACATGTTGGCATTATTGAGCGCGGTTACTGAAATGCCAGCAAAACCGCTCTCAGGACTTTCAGTCCTTTGATTACAGTTACAAAATGCTTTATAATTGGCTTCTACTCATTTGTTTATAACTATTACTGTACAGTAAGTAATGTATCGTCCTTGCCAGGGGTTGACACTAAATTTGCTTCAATGGGATCCCTACCTAGCACTTCAGGGTTTCCTCCAGACAATTAGGGATCCTTCTTTGATAAACATTTACTTAATCACACACAATCCTTTCCCTCTAAGCCTAACTTGGAAAAAAGCTTCGGAAACAAAAGTTACAAGCAATTTCTTCATTATCCACAATGTTTTCTACAAAATCAAGCAAATAAGAAATCAGGAGCATTAGTTGATACATTAAGATCTATTGTACTGAGAAATATTGAATGATCCTGACGGAATCCCTAGCCTGAAATTGCTGGGTCCCTTCCAATTTTCCTGGATCCTAGGGATCCTGGGACACTGTTTAAGTGTCGACCCCTGCATGCAATGTCAAGAATATTCCATGGGTATACTTCACTCCCACAAGGTAGGTCAAATCACAAATTATCACATCAAAAAAGTTCTGTACCAACACAGTTCACATGTTTACTGGTTCCAAGGTTTCATCTCTATTTTCAAAGCTTAACCCATTCAAACACAATCCCACTTTTCTTACGAAGCCTCAAGAAAAAAGCTCTTGATACATATACTATGAAGATATTGCTTGTGACAAGCAACCTCTTCAATGTCCAAACTGTTTTCTACCCTGAAAGTCAAATAACTAAAAATTTCATCACCTTGAAGCAAATGACATCTGCAACTTCCTTGAATTTGGACCACAATAAAACTGCATGGTTTTGTAGTCGGTTAACCCATTCCCACACAGTGACACTTTTGGACGCCCCTCAAGAAAAACACTTGGGAAAACCTTGTGTAAAATGAAGAAATTACTTGTAACAAGCAATTTCTTCATTTTACACAAGATTTTCTACCCAAAAAGATGAAAAAATCTTTGATTTTGTGAGCTTTAAACTGTCGTCTGCAACTCCTTTCGATTTGGACCAGTTTAAAATTTGTCCGTCTGGTAATGGGTTAAGGCTCGCCTGCCATGCTTTGCCTACAGACCAAACAACAAGACAGGTGACTCAAGATTCTATTCAAACCCAAAGTCACTCTATTTCTGATTTAGTTTTTGACACGTATTTAACCATTCCCACACAACAAAATTTAGACTGGTCCAAATTGAAGGAAGCTGCAGACAACAGTTTCAAGTTGATGTAATTTGTCTTCTTAGATAGAAAACATTGTGACAAGCAATTTCTTCATTATCCACAATGTTTTCCAAAGCTTTTTTTCAAGGGGGCGTCAGAAAGCATTATTGTGTGGGAAAGGGTTAATTTGAAAGAGTCCAAATTTCAAGAATGAAATGGCTTACAAGCAACTGAGAATTGACAATTGTGTCTGTTAACCCATTCCCCCACAAAGATGCTTTTGGACACACCTAAAGAAAAACAATCAGAAAAATATTGTGTAAAATGAAGAAATGGCTTGTAACAAGCCATTTCTTCATTTTAAACAATGTTTTCTATCAAGAAGGTTGAAAAAATCTATAATCTCATAAACTTTGAAATGTCGTCTGCAACTCCTTTGACTTGGACCAGTCTATAATTTTCCTATCTGGTAATGGGTTAATCAAATCATTCATTTAGACATTTCGAACTAAAACATTTGCCCGATATTTATGTGAAGCATTTTTGTTGGTTTGGCGACTTAAACTTCGTAACTTAGGCTTATTCCACAAACAACCATTTTACTTTTTTGTTACACATGGCTGGCCGAAATTTTGCAAAATAAGTGGAACTTCCTGTCTCAGTTGGTATGCATGGCCAGTGGAGTTAGAAGGTGGTATCATCGATCCATCATTTTACTGCATTTTTGAAAAGAGATGTTTAACAACAATCTCTTCTGGTGTTCTAGAAAAAGGACAAGTCCTACCATACAGCCTGTAAATTGTCTGTATCACATGCTGAGAAAAGTTTTTAGCAGATTTAACTTTGGAAGACAGGAGGATTAAAGACCACTTCAATATTTTGTAAATTGATCATTGCTCCTGTTGACTTTTTCACATTAAGTAATCATGCAAGGCATTAAGTGTGGGAGTCATTCATTGAAGAAAATTATTTTACAAGCTAGGGAAGCCTGTGGTATTAACTAGTGCACCATAGCATATCTTCATTCCTGTCAGTAACAAGTACAAAATTGACAATAAAGCAAGTTGATGCCAAATTTCTACTTACACTTGAGGTATCAATTAGTATACCAAAATATTTTCTTAATCTTGTCTGAGTAACAAATACCAAATTGACAATGAAGCCACTATATCTTAGATTTGAGGTATTAGTTAGTGTACCAAAATATTACTTAAATCTTGTCAGTAACAAAAACAAAATTGACATTAAAGCCACCTGATACCAAATTCATACTTACACTTGGGATATCAATTAGTATACCAAACTTGTCAGTTACAAGTACCAATTGACAATTAAACCACTAGATCTTAAACTTAAGGTATTAGTTAGTGTACCAAAATAGTACTTTAATCTTGTCAGTAACAAATACCAAATTTGCAATTTAGCCAGCTGAAACCCAATTTCTATTTACAATTGAGGTATCAATTATAATGAAAAATAATTCTTCAATCTTGTCAGTAACTAATACCAAATTGTCAAAGAACATGAATGAAGCCACTCGTTGTTAGATTTGAGGTAATAGTTTGAGTACCAAAATATTGCTTCAATCTCATCAATAACTAAAAAAAGTTAAAATTAAAGCCACTTGATACCTGATTTATACTTATACTTGAGATATCAATTGGTATACAAACCTTGTCAGTAACAAATACCAAATTGACCATGAAGCCACTAGATCTTAGACTTGAGGTTTTAATTAGTATACTAAAATATTGCTTCAACCTCGTCAGTAACAAAAACCAAAATTCAGACAATAAAGCCATCTGATATCAAATGTCTACTTAAACTTTAGGTATCAATTAGTATACTAAGCTAGTCAGTAACAAATACCAAGTTGGCAATTAAACCACTAGACTTAGGACTTGAGGTAATAGTTAGTGTACTAAAATATTGCTTCAATATTGTCAGTAACAAATACCAAATTTACAACAAAGCCACATGGTCTTAGCCTTATGTATTACTTTACCAAAATAAAGTTTTAATTTTGTCAATTTGTATGTTTAAATGGAGTTTAACGCCGCTTTTAACAGTTTTTCAGTCATATCCCAGCGGCTGGAGTACATAACAATGGATTCCTGGTAGTTCTCTCACCAGTACCATCACTACATCCTTTCTGAGCCTCCAGCTGCTATCCCACTTAGATTTACGATTATCCCCCATTGGTGAGAGAAAAATGTCAGTAAGGATATGTGCTGCCGCAGGGAATTTAATTCTATTGGTAAAAAAAAAGAAATTGACAATAAAGTCACCTGATTCCCAATTTCTACCTACACTTTAGGTATCAATTAGTATACCAAACTTGTCAGTAACAAATACCAAATTGACAATGAAACCACTAGATCTTAGACTTGAGGTATTAATTAGTTACTAAAATATTGCTTCAATATTGTCAGTAACAAATACCAGATTGGCAATGAAACCACTAGATCTTAAATTTGAGGTATTGGTTAGTGTACCAAAATATTTCTTCAAACTTGTCAGTAACAAGTACCAAATTGGCAATTACAATTTTCCGTCAATCTTTCCAAAGCTTTTTTTGAGGGGGCACCACAAAGCAGGATTAAGGTAATGGATTACGTGTCTTACGAATAAACACACCCAGTGGTGTGGTTTTGAGCCTGTGGCCTTCAGATCACGAGTTAAGCACCTATACAAAACCACCACTGAGGCAGTCATGTTAACAAAATCAGAGAATGAATGAATAATACATCTACTTGACCTTATAATGTGGCTATGTGCCAACTACAGAAATCAACATTCGCAGACAGGTCACTTCATTTCACATAAGTATCGCCCATTGTTCACTGGGGATACATGCCATTTGGCATTCTTTACTGTGTACACCCTATTATAAAATCCCCCAGCATGGAGTGATTGCACCAATTACATGTAAATCAACACATAGAGGAGTGCTCTGAAATGTTTGTATGAGTGAGATGTCATTTCCATTCCTTTATATCATAAATTGTGTTGATACTCTTGCATAAACATTAACAAGGACAATTGTATCATGATATTAGAAAAAATCTATTAAAATACATGGCAAGCTGTTTTTTGTTTTTGTTTCTAATCTTTTTGTCTTTTGAAAAAAAGAATATTTTACACACGAAGTAATTTGATACTTTTAAACAGTCACAAACTAATGAAATTATGCCTTAATCATACCAAATTATAAGAGTAATAATTTTTTTTTTTATATATTTTTTTCATTGAGGTATGAAATTAATAGGCTAAATCAAACTTCTAACCAATCTACAGTACAACTTCATACTTGTGATTAGAGTGTTACTTTCACATCTCTGACAAAAAATCTTCTCTTCATATAGCCAGGAAAGTTTTTTATGCAAACAAATCATTGTTTGGCATGCAAAATGTCGTAACTACAGCTTGAATAAAGCTACAGTAAAGACATTTTGTATGCCCAACGACAAAACGATTGCTCTACATATTCTCAGGCACCAAGACTGGCTCACAGCCCAGATGTTTGGTATTTTAAATGGTTTTGAGTTACCTGAGATGACTGATGGACAGTTTTCAAAATAGTTGAATAACTTTATAATGTCACTTTGCTAAAAAAGAGTGAGCTAAATTCAATATTTAGGTATGAATGTATTTCAAAAGTAATGAAATATGACAATGGATAATTTGTGAAACTCCTTTAACTCCTACCGGGGTATATATCCAAACAAATAACTCAAGCTGTACTACTTACACTTGCGCAATTAAGAATTTGATTTTTAATGGCCAATTTCTTTCCCTTGCAAATGACCAATTGCTGTCCCACCCACTTACGCTGTAGGCCCCATCCAATGACAGGAAGTTCCACTTTGAATCTAAATTCAAAGTTTGTACAATGTACGGCCAGTAAAATAAAACAAAAAAGTAAAATGGTTGGTTGGCAACCTCAACTAAGTAACTACAGCTTGAATAATGTTTAAGATGCCAAACAAACGAAAACAGATTTCACAACAAGATGTGTTTGTTAAACACAATGCCCCTGCAACAGGACTAAACATTTGACCATGATATGTGACCTTAACCTTATCACATGACCTTGACCTTGACATGAGGAAATGCATATTATAGAGATGTATCATTATGTCAAATTCGAGCATTGTATCTTGAATAGGCTGGTAGTAATTTGCAATGTTAAGTTTTTTGGTTAAGCTTTGCAGACAGACCTACAGACATACAGACAACAATCTGTACCTGATCTTTCGATGCAGGGGTCCATGTAGTAGTTCAAATTCTACTTCTGATCAAATGAAAATTTTTATTGGCCATTGTCAGCAGTGATTGGTCAATCAACAGATTGGGGAAATCAATTGAAAATAAAGTGACCAATCAAATCATTAACTTAGATCAAAATTCTAGAAAGAAAGAGTCTTTAAATTCTAGGCTCTGGACCTAAACACTTTTGAGAAGCAGACTTTAATTCATTTCAGCAACCACATGCAGAAACAGACTATAGGTAATTTCAGCATCAGCAAGTTTTATGAATGAAAATGGATGCCTCCCCCAATTTTCCCAGGGCTCTAAGGCTTCATTGAGACTTTTTTAAGTACATGACATTTAACATACTGCCACACTTCTCTGTGTATTATCTACAAAATATACACTGAAAACAGCCCCTCATTCATTGCATAACCCTTAGGGGCTACAATATGGAATTGCAAGGATGTCATTGGTCCATGGTTGGGAGGTCAAAGATTAGAGAATGCAATCCTATTCTTCTCTGCACATAGTATTTTTTTTCCCTGAAATTCTATACATGTATTTTAAATCTTGCGTTCTTTTTCTAGGATTTGAATATCAATGGGTGGTTGTTGGTTATATGGGGTTTAACCCACTACCATTGGCTTGTCCAAACTGAAAAAAATTGCAGACATTATTTCCAATTGCACTAACATTGGAAAATAAGTGTCAGATAGGGGAAAAACATTGTGAGAAAAAGAGAAAATGAGTTTTCCATGATTGTGTTTCTTCACAGCGACAGTAGGTGTCACTGTGTGGTAATGGGTTAACAATGCTTTCAACAGTCTTTCAGTCAATATTGCCGAGACTGGGGCACCTAACCGTAATATCCTGTTTTTTATCACACAAATACAACCACAACATTTGATCCGAGCCACCGGCTGCTTCAAGCTCACTTTGGCGCTCTACTTATCATTGGTCCATGTGTAAGACAAAAATAATGCATGTCATAATGACTTTTGCCAAATGTTAGAAAGAGTGATAGCAGAGCTGTAGTTTTGAACTCAGACCCCAGGATTGAGACGTTTATCGACTGAGATAGGCCTGGCAGAGGATTAGAAAGAATAACTTACTTTGAAAATAATGCTAATATCATTATAATCATAAGTTAGAAAACGTTGGTTAACCCATTCACACACAATTAAATTTTAGACTGGTCAAAATTGAAAGAAGTTGCGGATGACAATTTCAAGTAAATGAAACTTTAAAAACCTTTGTCTTTTTGGGTAAAGAACATTTTCCAAAATGCAAAAATTGCTTGTAGTAAGCAGTTTCTTCATTTTCCACAATGTTTTCCTAAGCTTTTTCTCATGGGGTACTTAAAAAGGTGGGATTGTGTAGGAATGGGTTAATCCATTACCTGATGTCAAAATTTTAGACAAAGGAGTTGCACAGGACAACTTAATAAGTCAACTTATTGGATAGAAAACATTGTGAAAATGAAGATTTTGCTTGTTGCAAGCAATTCCTTAATTTCTAGAACGTTTTCTAGAGAGGTGTCACAAAGCGCCATTGTGTGAGAATGGCATGGGTTAAAGCTGCATTCTTATGTGCAGGCTGATCTTTGTCTATACCTCCTGCAAAAACAGGAATATTCTGGGTTCAGCATGACTAGAGTTGAGGTTTGATTCCCATTCCCAGATAACAAAGTTGGCCCAAATTCAAGGAAGTTGAAGGAAACAATTATTACTTGATGAAATTTTTAAAATCTTCGTCTTTTGTAGTAGAAAACATCGTGGGTAATGAAGAAATTGCTTGTATCAAGTAATTTCTTCATTGTCCACAATGTTTTCCACAGCCTTTTTCTCATGGCGCGTAGAAAGCTGAAATGAGTGAGATTGGGTTAATGGATCTTAGCAATCATACTTAACCCTTTCTTGTACAAACACAGTATTTTACTACGTTGTGATTTCATACTTGAGAAATTATTGTGGAAAAAGATGAAGTTGCTTGTCACAAACAATTTCTTTTTTTTTTTGCCACAATATTTTCTACTACATAGGATGTATCATTGTAAATTGCATCCAAATTTTCAGATTGTCATCTGTAATCTCTTTTAATTTGAACCAATCCAAAATTTTAAACAAGATCACCATCCACGGCTGCCAACACTCAGCTGCATGTGCTGGATAATGCAAAAATTCTGAGTTGGAAAAGGGGCATAACTCTTACAAAAAAGGCTTTTAGAGTTATCCCCCTTGATAGTCTAGATAGTTCTTGGTGGATACACATGCCAAGTTTCATGAGGATATCTTCAATAACAACAGAGATATGACCAAGGTTAAAGTTTGTCACACCAACACTGACGCGCATATCACGCCAAGGTAATCACAATACCTCGGTTTTCTCCAAAAACAACCAAACTAAAAACTGTAAAGGATTAAACTCATTACCAGATGAAAAAATCTTAGACTTGTCCAAATTGAAAGACTTGTGACAAGAAATAACTCATTTTCCCACAATGTTTTTTATCCAAACTATTTGCTCTCAAAATACAGGGTTGCTTAGTAAAAGGTTAACAACTATTTTCAGAATTGTGATTCTTGTTTTTCCATAATGCTATCTTAATTTATATCAGAATATAGGGGTATAAATGGCATTTTCTTTATTTTATATGTGCTTTTTTTTTCTACCCAAAGCTTACTTTTTTGATGACCTTTTTCTGTATATAGGGTTGTTGTTGTTTGGTTTTTTTTCATCATCTTTTGTTTGTTTGCTTTTGGTTTGCATGTCTTTTTTCTTATTTGCTGTTTCTTTTCTTTTCAAATATATTCTTAGTACAGCAGAGATCTATTCACAAATATATAGTCATAGGGTTGTAACTTAATGATTTCATTGCAGCCAATTATGATTTTCACAAGGAAAAGAGCAAATGAGGAAAACTATGTTTAATGTTCCATCAAGAAGAACATAAAATTTACATGAAACCTATTACAATTAGCATAAAAACCACAATCTCTTTATTTCATTCAATCCAAAATGCCTCATTCTGGATTTTATTAGAACCTAATGCAAAACTTATTTGGAGTCCTTTATGACACGATCCTGTTTTCTTAACCCTTGTCATGCTGAATAAAATCCTTTTCAGTATTGAAAAAAAATCAAAATGTTCAGTTGTCAATACTTCTTTTGAAAATTATTTTCATGAGCAACTCAGATTTCAAAAGGACAGACAGGAGATGTAGACTAAGATCAGACTGCACTTATGTGCAGGCTGATCTTTGTCTATACCTCCTGCTAAAACCGGAATATTCCAGGTTCAGCATGACAAGGGTTAACCTATCATCAGACTACAAAATTTCAGACTGGTCCAAATTTCAAGACTTGGTGGACAAAAAGTTTTATTTGTTCTAATTTTGAAAAAATATTTGTCTATTTTCGGTAGACAACATTGTGGTAAATGAAGAATTGCTTATTATTGTTTTCTAAAGCTTTAAATTTCAGGGACCTAAAAAAGTTGTATTGTTTGGGAATGGAGAACCTTCTACTTAACAATTTTGTTTTTGATTGTCTGATTAGGGGAAAAAAATCATAAGAGAGGGAAAATATTTTTGTAAAGGAATAAAATGCTGTTAATTTTTTACTCCTTTTTACCCTATCAGTATTTTAAGACCATTCTGTGCCAAGTTCACTGAATTCACCATATATAAAATTTAATGGTCTGAAATTTTGTGGTTTTAATATACAATAGATTTTGCAATTCCCCATGACAGATCCTGAATTGTACATTTAAACTTAACCCATTACCAAACAACAAAATTTTAGACTGGTGCAATTTGAAAGGACTGTTGCAGACAACAATTAAAAGTTTATGAAATTTTAGATTTTTCGAATTATACGCGACAAAACATTTTTTAAAATAAAGATGAAAATATTTTGTAAACCCTTTGACCCATTACCAAACAACAAAATTTCAGACTGGTCCAAATTATAACGAGTTGCAAACAACAATTCTAAGTTTATGAAATTTCAAATTTTTTAAACTGTCTGGGTAGAAAACATTATTTGAAATGAAGAAACTACTTGTTTTTTCATTCTACACCATTTTTTCCTAATTGTTTATCTTAGGAGGCATATCCATGTGGAAATGGGTTTAGTTGTCTTTCCAACCTAGACTGGTTCCAGCGAAGATACTCATCACTAAGTGTGGGGTTACAGGGGGCCTTAGAGCGTGTGGCAGACATGTCACCATGGCCCTTTTTTTATGGTGCTAGGCATTTCAACGGCTTTCTACACATGTACACATGTTGTCATTAAATCATTCCTTTATCTTCGAATCTTAAAAAATTACATACATGAACCTTTTTTGTGTGTGTGGTTCTTTTACTATTTGATGAAGTTTCAGACTAGTCCAAATTGAAAGAAGCGAAAAACGACAGATTTAAGTTGATGGAATTTAAGAGATGTGTGTCTTGTTGGGTAGAAAACATGGTAGTTAATGAAGAAATTGCTTGTATCAAGCAATTTCTTCATTTCTACAATGTTTTCACAACCTTTTTTTCTCAGGAGTGTCTAAAGCGTCATTGTGTGGGAATAAATTAAAAAGAAATATAAGGCTCTTCTGTTATCATAACAAACTCCTTCCCCAAGAGCCATGCTTTTGGCGCCCCTAGGGGAAAAAAAGCTTTTGAAAACATTGTGGAAATAAAGAAATTGTGAAAAGGAATTTCTTCATTACCCATAATATTTTCTAGCTCAGACAGCAAAAAAAATAACAATTTGATCAGCGTCAAATTCTTATCTGCAACATCCTTGGATTTGGACTAATGGTCCCTGACTTTAAAACTACTCTTTCAAATCTTGAAGAAAGGCAAATATTGAACCTTTATTCTTTCAAAAATTTCCTCAATTTTTGACACAGTGAAAAATTAGAACAAGGGGGTAAAGTGGGGCTGTCAGCAGTTCATTATGTAATGAATGCCCCAACCACGTATATCTACTTCCTCTAAAACTAGGTCTAGTGGCACTGGTAAAGTCCTGGCTAAAAATTAAGTTCCGAGACTTATTTATGCCATTTCATGACAATGACAAAATTTTAAACCTGTCCAAATTTAATGAAGTTATATTGAATGAAATTTTAAAATCATTGTGTTTTAAAGTAGAAAACATGGTGGATAATGAAGAAATTGCTTATAACCCTTTCCTGTACAATCACTGTTTTTTACGTCCCTGTGATTCTATACTTTAGAAAACATTGTGGGAAAAGAAGAAATTGCTTGTAACAAGCAATTTCTTCTTTTACCACAATATTTTCTACCTTATTGAATGGTTATTTTTCGAATTAAATCCACTTTAAATTTACGTCTGCAAAATCTTTGAATTTGGACAGGTCTAAAATTTTGCAAAACAGGAAAGGGATAACAAGCAATTTTTTCATTATTCTGCAATGTTTTTAATAGCCCGTTTCCTGAGGGGCATAAAAACCAGGATTGTGTTGGAATGGGTTAAGGTCGTATGAATTTTTTACTGCAGATATATGACAGCATGTTTCACTTCCTTGATATAACGTACAGTAATAGGCTTGAGCTTTTGAATGCTCAGCCAAAAGATAAATGCTCAGATGCTTGATTCTGGACGATATATCACAATCTTAGAAGAAAAAGATCAAATAATTGGTACTTTTTTTTTCTAGTTATCTCCCTTGATAGTTAATATTAATCCATTATCATACAAATTCAATAAATATGCTTCATATAAATGTTGGCAAATGACTGAGTTCAAAGTTAACTTACCGTCCAAATGAATGATTTGACTGGTCCATTGATCCTTTGACTGACAGAATCAATCTGTCATTTATTCTAAGTTTCAAGTAAATATCTTCATTAACAACAGAGATCACAGAACATCTTTTTTGCTTAACAAGACTTTCACTTAACCCATTCCAACACATCAAAATTTAAGACTGGTCCAAATTGAAAGAAACTGCAGAAGACAATTTCAAGTTGATGAAATTTAAGAATTTTTTGGGATGGAAAACATTGAGGATAATAAAGAAATTGCTTGTAACAAGCAATTTCTTCATTCTCCACAATGTTTTCCAAGGTTTTTTTCTCGAGGGGCATAAAAAGGAGGGATTGTGTGGGGATTGGTTAATGTGATTAATACACCCCATCCACAGCTCAATGTCTCAGAAAAAAAGAATCACTAGAATTAAGCTTTCATCAACAAAGTTCCTTAACCCATTCCCACTCAATCCCTCCTTTATACGCCCCCTCAAGAAAAGAGCTTTGGAAATCATTGTGGAAAATGAAGAAATTGCTTGTATCAAGCAATTTCTTCATTATCCACAATGTTTTCTATCCTAAAATATGAAAAACTCAAAAATTCTATCAACTTGAAATTGTCGTCTGCAGCTTCTTTCAATTTGGACCAGTCTAAAATGTTATTGAGTTGGAATGGGTTAACTCTAAGAAAAGTAAATGGAGTGGTAGCCTTCATTTGTCATCTGCAACCTATTTCAATTTCGATCAGTCTAAAGTTTGGTTGTCTGGAAAAGGGTTAAGTTAATCTGCGAGTAATTTTTTGTCCCCCAGTATAATTGCATTTCCGTGCCTTTGATCTATTTATTTATAGACCACCACTGGCAGAGAATTTTCCCAGTTCATTCACTTCGAGTTTAACCTTCTTTGTCATAGCATTTTCTGGTGCAAAATATTAAAAGTACTCACACTAACAGAGCATTTCATTTTAAAAGAAGCCAAAGTTTTATAATATTAAAAGTACTTTTGTAAGAAGTAAAAATTCCTTGCGCTTACTTTTTCAGGGGGGGGGGGGGGTCTTCCTATTTGTCATATGTTATCAGACTGTTTCAAAATATTAACAGATTCCCAAACAGTGGTGCTTATCAACGCCCCTCAAGAAAAACATTGGGAAAACATAGTGTTAAATGAAGACAATGCTTTTGACAAGCAATTTCTTCATTTTACATAATGTTTTCTACCCAGAAAGTTGAAAAATCTTAACTTTCATCAACTAAAAATTGTTGTCTGCAATTCCTTTCAATTATGACCAGTCTAAAGTTTTGCTGTCTGGTAATGGATTAAAAGTACTCTCACTAACAGAGCATTTCATTTCAAAAGAAAGTTTTATAATATTAATAGTACTTTTGTAAGAAGTAAACATTTCTTGAGCTGACTTATTCAAGAGGGGGGTTTCTAGCTATTTGTCATGTGTTATTAGACTTAATTTAATCCTTTCTTATTCTAACCCAGGATTTTATGTTGCTGTCATTCTAAACTTGAGAAAACATTGTGGAAAAAGAAGGAATTGTTTGTAACAAGCAACTTCTTCTCCCACAATATTTTCTACCATATAAGATGATTTCATTTAAAATTTAATCCAATTTTCGTTATCATCTGCAACCTCCTTCAATTTGGACCAAAATTTCAAAAAACAGGAAAGGGTTAATGACATTATTTCATCCATATTTCAAATCAGGCTAATTCAGTTTCAATTTTATTCTCCTTTTTTTTTCAAAAATTCATACATTTATTTATGTTATGTTTTTCAAAAAAGAGAAATTCCTTAGTAAGATTAATTCCTCCTTTTCCTGAACTGTTTCTCTTGATTTATTTCTCCTAAATCTCCCATTTTAATGCAATGTAGATAATTAGCTTTGAAAACTTTTTGGGAAAAGAAGAAGATATTTTTAACCCACTACAACAGAATGTTACTCAGTTAAATAATACCAAGTACTATAATACTAATATATACCATTCCTCCTTCTTCCTGCAATATTTTCTACAATATTCAGTCATTTTTTCAATTACATACACTGCTACCTCTTTCAATTTTGACAAGTCCAAAATTTTGATGTCTGGTAATGAGTTAACATGCATTTTCTCTTTCACAGATTTTTTTTTTTTTTAACAACATGATTCCCTTTTTTTCTGAGAATGTCATATCCATCATTATTGTAGTCACTGTCCTTGTCGTGTGAAACTTTGACATTTTGTGATATCAGGCGACAAAATTTTAGACTGATCCACATTGTAAGAAGTTGCAGGTGACAGTTTTTTAGTTGATGAAATTTCAAAAATCACTGTGTTTTGGCCTAGAAATAATGTGGATAATGAAGAAATTACTTGGAACAAGCAATTTCTTCATTTATGCTTTCAAAAGCTGTAACATGCAAGGCTTCTAAAAGCATGATTGTGTGGGAACAGGTCAACACCACTTTCAGCATTATATCAGCCATATGTCAGCCACAAGTTGACCTAACCATTGGTTCCTAGTATTTTGCACACCAGTACTACCACTACATCCTTTCCGAGCCCCTAGCTACTAATCCAACTTAAATTTACGATTATCAACCCATTGGTGGGAGACAAATGATGGAAAGTACCCTCTGATTAGGAGTCCTATGTGAGACCAACTGGACTATGGCTCTTGCTGTCATTTACTTGAAACTATTCAGTATCAAAAGAGTATCCTACACTTTAGAGGGAGGTATTTTTTGTAAGAATTATGCTCATTTTTAAATTTAGAGTTTTTATCCACTATCGAATTAAGTTGACATTGCAAAAGTGTTTATTTCAAACTTCAAATACAATTAATTTTTATACGCAATTAAATATTGAAAGAAGGAGCGTTGGGAAATCTAGCAACTTTTATAGACAGTTGAGCACCTAAGGCCCTACTGGGCCTCTTATTTGGGTTTGTTTCTTTTTTTTTTACTTTTTTTTACTTTTTTTTTGTTTTCTTGCTGTTGTGGTCGTCGGCTCTAAAGTTGGACCATTCTAAAGTTTGTTGTGAGGAATTAAGTTAATCCATTCCAACACGTTCCACTCCTTTACACCCCTCAAGAACAAGACTTTGAAAAACATAGGAGAAATTGGAGAAACTGCTTGTTAAAAGCAATTTCTTCATTTTCCACAATGTTTTCTACCCTAGAGTTGAAAAAAATCCAAAACCTGAAAAACTGTCATTGTCGTCAGCCATTTCTTTCAATTTTGACCAAATAAAATTTAAGACAATTCTTTTTAAGATTTCATCGATTTCAAATTACTGTCTACAACCTCCTGCGGACCACTCTAAAATCCCTTCATTTGGGAATGGGTTTACAAAGATTTTTTCCAAGAAAGTATAACCCTCCCTGCACTGACAGAAAATGTGGATTTGTCTCGTTATTAGGTCTCCATGCTTCACTACATCGTAGTAATCTCTTTTTAATCTGTAACTCTAATTCGAATTCACTCAAATTCCTAAATATATGGATCTCCCAGTGTCTTAACAAAATACCACACAATGACGCTTTCTGACGCCCTGAAGAAATACAATATCGGAAGAATTTGTGGGAAAAGGAGAAATTGCAATTTCTCCTTTTCTAACAAAGTTTTGTACCCTATTTAGTATTTATTTTCCAATTTAGCGCAATTTGAAATGTCGTCGGCTAGTTCTTTCAATTAAGAATAGTCGAAAATTTTGTTATCTAGTAGTGGGTTAAAATACTTTCCGAATCTTCCTATACTGCTGCCATTTTTTTTTTTTCTTTTCTTTTCTTCGCAAATTTAATTTTACATTAATTTATTTAAGGGAAAAAGTTATATATATATAATTTGTACAAGAAAAGAGGCCAAAGAGGGCCTGAACTGGCTTGAAAAAAATGATTCAAAATAAATTAAACTCACTGATGTGCTTTTTATAGATGAAGATCGATAATAAGCTTAGACCCATTTTCAAAATGAAAATATAAAGTAGAAATGATGCAAGAATTGTGTGTATTAACTTTTGGAGGGCAGTGCATGTACAAGAGTGCTCGTCTAGCCCTGGTTGCTCACCAACATTTTGATTGATTAATATCCAAAGTGAAAAAACAAGAAAAAAAGCCTTGCCCAGCTATCTCAATCATCATTGGCCACTCAAAACACAACTAAAAATTTTGAAAGGTGACTAATAAACTTTCAAGTCAAAGTTTAAGCTCAACACTTTAACCCTTTCCCACAAAATAACACTTTTGGATACCCCTGAAGAAAAACAATTGGGACAACATTGTGGAAAATGAAGAAATTACTTTTAACAAGCAATCTCTTCATTTTCTGCAATGTTTTCTACCAAGAAAGTTGAAAAAATCTAAAATAAATTTTGAGTTGTCATCTGCAACTCCTTTTAATTTGGACCAGTATAAAATTTTGTCATCTGGTAATGGTTTAAGACAAAAGGCTTTTAAAAGAATTTAAAGAAAAAGCAGTCATGCCCTGCCACATCCATATCTAAAGGCCAAACACATTCAAATAAGCCACCCTAAAAACATTTTTTTTTAAATTTGGTCCAATTTGGTCATACATTTTCATTTAACACATTACAAAAATCACAAAATTTTAGACTGGTCTTAATTCAAAAAAGTTAAAATTTAAAATCTTTGTAAAAAATATTGTCAACAATGAGGAAATAGCTCGTAACAAGCAATTTCTTCATTCCTAAAATGTTTTATCCTAGTTGGTCTCCAAAAGCCAGTTTACGTGGAGATGAATTAGAGAATTCAAAGTGATTTTTTTGTTTAAATGGGGTTTAACACCAATTTTAACAATTATTCAGTCACATAGCAGAGGCTGTAGCACCTACCAACAGATTCCTGGTATGTCTTACACCAGTACCACCATCACATCCTTTCCTAGCCTCCAGCTGCTATCCCACTTAGGTTTATGAATATCCACCAATTGCTGAGACAAATGTCGGAAAGGATATGTTCAGCCACCAGGGATAGAACCCTTGTTACCCCATGATTGAAAACTAGGAGACTGATAATTCAAAGTGAAAAAGACCCATAGTTATTGGACAATCAAGATTTGATCATTGGTATTAGAGAAGAGTCTTAAAAGAGAACATAATTGCAAAGTTTGGTCTAAATTAGCCATTTAGCTACAGAGGAAATTTTGTTTTAACAAAACGACAAAGTTTTAGACTGGTCCAAGTTGCAGAAAACAATTTTTAGTTGATAAAAATCTTTTACTTTTAGAGAAGTAAAACATTTAGGATAAGGAAGGAATTGATTGTAAAAAGAAATGTCTTCATTTTCCACTATGTTTTCCAAACTTTTTTTTCTTAGGAGCTTCAAAGCGTCATTGTGAGGGAATGGGTTATGATTTCAAAGGGAAAAACTACCATACCTATACTTTGAGGCTAGTTGTTATTTCATCAACAAATTTTGAGAAGGGAACAGGGTCACTCTGCCACATCCATATTAATAAGCTTATCAAAACTCCATGAAAACTTTTTCAGAAGATTTACCAAAGGAACATTCCTAAAAAATTTAGTAAGAATTGCCTAAGTAATTCATAAGGAGATGTTGTTTAAAGATTTCAAACCTAAAATCTGTTGCACCCTATCAAGCCTGAATTTAATTGCCAATCAAAAATTCACAAACATCCTTTTTAAAAATGTCACCAAGGGACATTCCATTCAAGTTTTGTCCGAATATGCCCCATACATAAGGAGAAGATCTTTTAAGTAAACAAATATTGATGCTCACATGCAAAAACAGACAGGTAATGGACTTAGCCCCATGACTACAGCTAGCTGGCATTGTGCTAGAGGAGCTAATAAATTTGGTGAATAAAAATGTTTAACTCAGCTTAGGAATGCAGTCAAAGGGAGACAACTAAATCTGGATACAATCAAAGTCACATAGGTGCTGCATATATTTGCATATACACATATACAAGCATAGAAGCATTTACATTTAGGGCTCATGTCCATTTGTAAGCAAGGGTTTTAACCTTCAAAAATTGTGAATTATATCCTGTTTTGACACTTAGAATTCCTTATATAAGTTATTTTACCTCAAGTGTAATGCAATGAATAACATGCACTATTAAGTATCACATGAATCATTCGGATAGTTCAGTGTGAAACATTTGTAACTGCCTATGTATATAGGCAGTAAGAACTGTTTAGCGCTGAACCATCTATATGTCTTTTATAAGTTATCGCATTACCAGAAAAACACAATTTTAGACTTATCTAAATTGAAACGAGTTGTATACGACAATTTAAACTTTATGAAATTTTTTATTTTTCAACTCTCAGGGCAGAAAATATTGTATAAATGAAGAAACTGTTTGTTACAAATAATTTCTTCATTTTGCACAATGATTTCCAAATTGTCTGTCTTGATTGGCGTCCAAAAGTGTCACTGTGTGGGAATGGGTTAATCAAAATGAATTCAGTTTACTCTAAATCAATCACAAAATTACCACATGTGGATGCCAAGGCTTGGCTGCAGGTGCTGGAAAGTGAAACAAGAAATGCATCACAGGATAAAAAAATCTTTATGGCCTTGACCTTTGACAGATAAGGCTGCATCAAGTGAAGCACAATTGCCCACATCAAGATGTTTAGGTGTGAAAAACATTTTCAGAATTGTAGGCAATTTTAACATTTGACCTCTGACCTTATGGTTTGACCTTGACCTATAGGGTATGAAACTAAACCAAGCCAAAACACTCTTGCTCTGATCAAAATATACAAGTGTGTAAAATATCGCATGGAGCAGACCATAGAATAAAGTTTAGTTGTTTTGGTTTAGTTTACCAGTAAGTTATTAATTTTTAAAATTAATTCATTTTCCTTTGAACAAATTTACCTATAGCCTCCAGCAGAAGGACCTCTGACTCCTTAAGTCCATGCTGAGGGTTCTGGACCCATCGGATCCCTTGCGGTTTACGGTCCAGAAGTTCTAAGATGTCTTACATTAGCCCATGGAATAATGACTGGTCATTGAAAGAGGCTGCACATTTGGTTTCCCAATCTTTTATGTAGGTATAAGGTATCCCATTACCACATGGCAAAATTTCAGACTGATCCAAATTGAAAGAAGTTGCAGACAACAATTTAAAGCTAATGAAATTTTGGATTTCTTCTACCTTTAGGGTAGAAAATTCAGTGGATAATGAAGAAATTGCTTGTAACAAGCAATTTCTTCATTTTCACAGGGTTTTCCCGAAGCTTTTTTTCATGGGGCTTCCAAAAGCGTTATTGGGTGGGAATGGGGTACTATGCATTCAAATAAAGGGACAAACTGTCTTTCATTAACCCATTACAAGAAGATAAGATTTCAAACTGACCAAAATTTCAAGCAGATGCAGACGTCAATTCTATGGTGATCAAATCTTTTAAAATATTTTTCTTCTGGGATAGAAAACATTGTGGATAATGAAGAAATTGCTTGTGACAATCAAATTCTACATTTTCAATAATATTTTGCAAAGATTTTTTTCTTGAGGGGCGTAATAGGGTAGGATGTGTGGTAATGGGTTAAAGGTTCAGATTGATTGATTCATTGATTGAATGGGGTTTAACGCTGCTTTAAACGCTTTAAATAGTATTTCAGTCATATCGCGGCGGCTGGAGCACCTAAAAATGGATTCCTGGTATTTCTCACACCAGTACTACCACTACATCCCTTCCTAGCCTCCTGCTCCTATCCCACTTACGTTTACGATTATCCACCCAATGGTGAGAGACAAATGTTGGAAAGAATATGTGCCACCTCCGGGGATCGAACCTAAAGTTTCAGACCTCATCAGATATCTAACAAAGGAAGAAGACCGTTACCTATTTTCTGAGGATCTTTTTTCTGTACAAACATTGGTAAAAGAGTTTCTGGTATCTGGATGATGGTTGGTCCAGTATTTTCTGTACTTTTCTGTTGTTGTTCTTCTACTGTATCTGTGATAAAATTTGCATGGATTTACACCGCTTTCAACAACCTTACAGTTATATCATTGCGAAGCTCACTTATTCAAGTGCTTCCTGGGCATCACTTGTACTAAGCTGGGGCTAAAAATGCCTTGCTCAAGGACATAACAACATGACTAGAAGCTTGGCCAGGGCTCAAACACGCAGCCCTAAATACCTATAAGGCTACCAGTACGCATCCCTTACCACTGAGGCACACAGGACCCCTCTGTAACCCATTAGCAGGCAACAAAATTTTAGACTGGTTCAAATTATATGAAACTTCAGACAACAATTTCATGACATTTCAAGAATTTTTGTCTTTTAGATTGCTTGTAACAAGCAACATCTTTCCTTTTTTACAATGTTTTCTAAAGTTTTTATCTTGATGGGCTTGAAAAAGCACCATTGTTACTTAATTCCCCCATGAAAACACTTGGGAAAATATGGAGGAAAATTAAGAATTTTTTTGTTACAAAAACATTCCTCATTTTCCACAGTGTTTTCTACCCTGAAGTCTAAAATTACCAAAAGTCTTTCAACTTGAAATTGTTGTCTGAAGTTTCTTTCAATTTGGATCATTCTTAAATTTTCTGCTTTAGTAAGCTTTACTAAACAATCCCGTATTTTTACACTCCTAGAGAATAGTAACAACAAGCACTTCCTCCATGTTAACCCAAAGATGCTTTTTGACACCGGTGACCCCAAGAAAAAACTCTTGAAACATTGTGGAAATTCAACAAATTGCTTGTAAAGGCAATTTCTTCATTATCCACAATGTTTTTTTACCCCAAGTGTAAAAAAAACCCAAATTTCATCAACTAAAATTTGTTGTCTGCAAAACCTTTGAATTTGGAACAGACTAAAATTTTGTCAGCTGTAAATGGGTTAAAAAACTTGTTATCAATTTGAAATGTTATGCTTTCAAATTGGACCAGTCTAAATTTAGTCACTTGGAAACGAATTAAGTTTTTGACAGATAGACACACAAATTGAACAAGAGCCATGTCGGACATGGCCATCCCCCGCCTAAAAAGCTTGATAGTACACTGAAGCCAGTTAGATTTAGGCACTGTATTTCTTCTCAATTAGTTCGATAATAGCTATTATACTTTCAGAGATATGCCCCGGACAAAATCTTAGTCTTTAAAACAACAAAAGGCAATAACTCCAAAATTATGCAAGCAAGAGTTGTGGTTCTTGTGCACTGCACTTTTCCTCAATGAGATCTATCCATCTATGAAGTTTCAAGTTGATAGCAATTATACTTTCAGAGATATGCTCCAGACAAATTTAGTGACAAAAGGACGGAATGACAGAATGACGGAAGGACAGACGGAGACCATTACTACATCCCCTTCGCGGAAACGGCGGGGGATAACTTGAAGATGAGAGGTAACATAGTAAGGTATTTCAAGAGGGCCCCGACAATCTGACAAATTTTCAGGCCTATTGGGACGAAAAAGGACTCTATAGTCCCCATATGGTTGTCATAAGATCTGACTTAGAGACCTAGTTTTAACCCTCAAGTGATAAAAGTCCATTTTTTTACAGATATTTTTGAAGCACAGACTTTGACCAAATATCAAGTTCTGAGCACACAAGATATGTGGAACTTTTGAGTAGCAGTAAGTTAGTTCTATAATCAGACCTTATGACCTAGTAACCCAATATTGAACTTGTTTCTGATGAAGATCAGTAATAGGTCGAAACTATTTGATTAACCCATTCCAACTCAATCCTTCCTTTTTACGCCCCTCAAGAAAAAAACTTTGGAAAACATTGTGGAAAATGAAAAAATTGCTTGTATCAAGCAATTTCTTCATTATCCACAATGTTTTCTATCCAAAAGGACGAAAAAATTCAAAATTCCATCAACTTGAAATTGTCGTCTGCAGCTTCTTTCAATTTGGACCAGTCTAAAATTTTGCTGTGTTGGAATGGGTTAACCTATCTCTATACAACAAAAATTTAGTCTGGTCCAAATTCAAAGAGATTGCCGACAACAATTTTTTATTAATGGAATTTTAAAAATCCTTGTCATCTTGGGCAGAAAAAAATTGTGGAGAATGAAGAAATTGCTTGTAACAAGCAATTTCTTCATTTTCCATGATGTTTTCCAAAGCCTTTCTCTTGAGGGATGTAAAAAAGCCAGATTGGGTGGAAATGGATTAAATATAGTCAACCTGCTGGTGTTGTGATCTACTTCTCTACCTGTCATTATATTGTTCAGATTTTATCAAAACAGATTTACTGAAAAAAAATATCAGGTTTATTGTCTTCAAAATGTGGCCTCTATACTAATCAGGGCTCGTGCTAGCCTTTGAGATTTATGAGTGATTGACTCCTTGACCAAGCAATTACAGGAGTCAAAAATGATTTTGAAAGGGTCAAAAAGAACAAAAAGAGCTAATCATGAGTATGAATTTGACGGTTTAGGTGCCAACAGACCTTTTCTTGGTTAAGTTTGA
Source organism: Fragum fragum (assembly GCA_946902895.1). Classification (NCBI taxonomy): domain Eukaryota; kingdom Metazoa; phylum Mollusca; class Bivalvia; order Cardiida; family Cardiidae; genus Fragum; species Fragum fragum. The sequence continues at coordinate 18,622,134 of OX336368.1, forward strand.
TCACATTTATCAATCTCTTGTAAAGAAAAAAAGTTAGCAATTAAAGCCTTTAATGTTTTTTAGAAATTTTGGATTTGTCCAAACTCAAAAGTGTTGCAGACAAAATTATAAAGAAAGAACAGTTTCAAAAGTAGCCATTCTATATGAGAGAAAATATTGTGGGAAAAGAAGAAATTTCTTATAACAAGCAATCTCTGCTTTTTTGTGAGCCCTAATTATCTGTGATGCATCGTCTTATGTGTTATTTAGAATTATGTACATTTTATATCCCTGTTATTATATACTTGAGAAAACATTGTAATAAATAAGAACAATGCGTCTTTCACATGAACAAGTTTTTTTAGGGTTACGACAATTTAATTAAGTAATGAAGTAACCCTTCCGTTAAAATTACTCCCGAGTCTCTTAATGGTGTCCGAAAATTTCGGGTGTCCGAACATATCGGGAAAATACGGTACCCTGTTTTGACCTTTAGGAATTGCTCAGAAGGGGCTTTTTGTGGATTTCAGAGTGCCCATAGGTTTTCTAGGATGTGATCAAGTGACCTAAACTTTAACCCTAATTGATCCAATATTTCAAAAAGACATACATTCTAACCATTTGCAGTTGTATTGAGCATAGCATATTATCTATGAATTACCAAAAAGGTTTTTGAAGATTTGAATTATTGACCTAATGGGTACTATTAGACTGGTCTTAATTGAAGGAAGTTGCAGACCAACCTTTTTGGTAGAAAATGTTGTTGTAAATGAAGAAATTGCATGGTTCAAGCAATTTCTTCATCTTACACAATGTTTTCTCAATTGTTTTTCTTGAGCGGCTTTAAAAAGCGTTTCTGTTTGGGAATGGGTTTAGTCATCAAATTTCAAATTATCAAAAAATTTCTTAAAGCAAACATACTGATGAAATTTCAGATTAGTAGGTTAAATATGAGGCCTTTATAGTGCCAAAAAGGGTGTTACTAAGAGTTGACCAAGTGACCTAGTTTTACCATCCTGAGCTAGCCCCTTTTGACCTCGAGAGAAAAGAAAACACTGAGAATTACTCTAAGAAAACACTAAGAACTACCTGTAGTAAGTGAGTGAGGTAGATCCCCATCAACTGTCATGATCAAACTAGTAGCGAGACCTGAAAATGTAAAAAAAGATCAGCAAATCTTCTCAGGTATGGCATCACCATATTGTACGAATATGCTATGAGTTTTTCAAATCCCAAAATACCAACATTTTTGTCTAGTACCAGGTACATTATGAATGAGGTAGAGAAAATATTTTTTGAATAGTGACCAATTGTAAGCATGTGCCATGCCTTCAGCCAATCATAATTTGTACCTGATTCTTCATTTCTGGTCAGAGATCGACACCAATAGTGTCCGGGGATCCTGAGGATCCAAGAAAATAAAATGGATCCCAGCAATTCCAGGCTAAGGATTCCATCAATATCTCTTGAGTACAGCAGCTTTTTATGTAATATCTAATGTTCCTGATTTGTCTAAGACATTTAGGTAAATTACAACTTGTTCTTTACTTGACAGTTAACCAATTACCAGACAACGAAATTGTTGACTGTTCTAAATTAAAAGGAGGAGCAGATAACATTTTTAGGGCAATGGAATTCCGAAATTGTTTATATTTTTTGGTGGAAAACATTGTGGATAATGAAGAAATTGCTTGTATCAAGCAATTTCTTCATTTTCCACCATGTTTTCGAAAGATTTTTTTCAAGTGGATTATATGTGAATGAGTTGATGTTTATCAAGGAGGGATCCCTGTTTATCTGGAGGAGACCCTGACGTTATAAGCAGGGATTTCTGTGGAATTCCATTGAAAGCAAAGTTAGTGTGGACCCCTGCTGGTAACCCCTATGTGCACCTGCTAGAACAAATATAATGTGCTGATTGCAGTGGTTGCTTGCATTGTGAAACTGGAGCCCTCTTCATAGCCAGAGACATAAACTTCTAAACTACAGCTTATTCACGCTGTAGTTACGACATTCAGGTTGCCCACTAAGGATTTACTATTTTTTTCTTGTCTTAACCGTATACATATCCATCAATTGGTAAGGGAGTAAAAGGTATCTTACCTGAGACATCATTTGTCCCATCTGGTATTGGAACATTATCTGCATCGGAACCTGTGTCTAAAACACCTGTATTTACTACTTCAATTAGAGGATTATCAATACTTTTATTGTCCGGATTTCCCGACAGAGTAACCTTAAAGTAGAGAAATAAAATAAGATGTGTTTGTCAAACATTAATGCCCCCCATATTAGAAAAGTTTTCAGAAGTTTTACCTTAACAGTTGACCTTGACCTTGTCAAATGATATTGACCTTGTCATAAATAGGTGCATATCAATGAGCATGGCCCTCACACCAAATATGACCATTGAAACTTGAATATTGTTTAAGTTATATGAAAATGTTTAGAATGCATGGTTTCAAGTTCAGTTTTAGGGAAAAGGACTAAATATTTCAGCTTAACTTTGATCATTAGACTAACATCAGATGTCTATTTATTAAAAGTAACTTCATTACAAATGTTAGTATCAAATCTCAAACAGTGAAGTTACAGGAAAATAATTACATGTAGTTTGCAAGTTAGGTTGAAAGACTATAGGTTCAGAAATATTTGATGGCAAAGAAGAAAGGATTTTAACAAGCAAGTTCTCTTTTTCTTCAATTTTTTTCTACCTGATATGGGAACTTATTTTTCAGTTTAAATAAATTTGGGATTGTCCTCTTTAACCTCTTTCAATTTGAACTAGTCTCAAGTTTGACAGGTGGAAAATTCAGCCAGAAAGACATAAGCTATTAACCTACATCTTGTTCCGGCATTGGGTCCATCACAGGCTTATTAAGGAACTGGGTACCATCATTAACTACTTCCTGTAATGGTGGATTTGGCTGGATGGGTTGTTGTTGTTGTTGATAATTGACGAACAGGTTCATTTGTTTCTGGAACTCCTCAAGGTTGGTAAGACCCTAAATGGAAAAATAAGTCTTGTTCAGCTGAACTCAAATATTCCTGATTTACAGGATGAATAGACAAAGATAAGCCTGCACATACATGCAGTCTTATCTTACTCTACCCCACCTGTTCTTTTCAAGCCAGAGTAGTTCATGAAATTTATTTTCCGATGAAATACTGACACATAAGTGCTTCAAGCCATCTCGACCCATTGATTTGCAGTTCTGTTGAGTATTATATTAACCCATTACCAAACAACAAAATTTTGGACTGGTCTAAATTCAAAGAAGTTACAGTGAACAATTCATAGTTGATGGAATTTTAAAATATATGTATTGTCGGCTAAAAAACATTGTGGATAATGAAGAAATTACTTCTAACTAAAAAAGAAGTAGTTTTTCCATTTTCCCATTTTCCACAATGTTTTCCAATGCTTTTTTGGGGAAAGGGGATCCAAAATCAGGATTGTGTGGGGAGGGATGAAGCATGATAAGGGTTAGCTTTTCATCGTAACTCTAAATTCAGGTCTCAGAAAAATTGAAAAGAATAACAGAAACAGGAGATGATTGTAAAACAATCATACCCCTGAACAACAATTTCTTCAAAAGTTTGTATATGATAGATGTTCTTGTACAACAACCTTAACCTTAGTTACATATCAATGAAAGGTACTCCAAGCTGGCCGCCGTCAAAGCGCAGTTGGTAGCGCGTCGGACTGTCAATCTAGAGGTCCCAGGTATCCCCGACGGCAGCACTCATCCTTCCGACTATTTGTCTCCCACCAATGGGTCGATGATCATAGACCTATGTGGGATAGCAGCTGGAGGCTAGGAAAGGATGTGATGGGGGTACTGGTGTGAGAAATACCAGGAATCCATTGTTAGGTGCTCCAGCCTCCGCAATATAACTGAAAGATTGTTGTAAGCGGCGTAAAACCCCATTCAAACAAAACAAAAAATACTCCAAGCTAGATATAGGTATACTGGCATTGTACCTTTAATAGTTCTAAAATAATAGGTAAAAGTTTAGACTAGTATCTTAAGCCATTCCAAGATAGCTAAATTTTAGACAAGTCCAAATGGAAAGGAGTTGCAGACGACAATTTTAAGTTTATGAAGTTTTAAATTTTTTCAACTTCCTTGGTAGAAAACATTGTGTAAAATGAAGAAATTGCTTGTTACAAGCAATTTCTTCATTTTACACGATGTTTTCCCAAATGCTTTCCTCGAGGGGCGTTCAAAAGCGTCACTGTGTGGGAATAAGTTAAATAGTTTTGCAATAAAAGGTAAATGCTAAGTCGAGCACCGTATATATTTTTGAAATAATAGGTAAATGCTAAGTCTGAATTTTAGAATGATACACTGATAAATTGATGTGTGTAACTGAGTTCAGCAATATGCCCTGACTGTAATCAGTGCAAGAAAATGGAATGACCTGACACATCAAAAATGATATCATCACAAAAAGTTACTGATAAACAATGACATTCATATACCTTTTCTTTTAACCCTTGTCATACTGAACCCAGAATATTCCCATGTTGGCAGGGGGGTATAGAAAAAGGTCATCCTGCACATCACATGCAATCTGACACCGTAGTCTACACCACATGTTTGTCCCATTCAAGCCAGAGTTGTTTATGACATAAAACTTTTGACATAAATATTGTAATATTGAAAACTAGTGCTCTCAGTGCCTTCAGCCCTTTGATTATAATGCAATTCTGACAGGAATTTTATTCAGCAGGTTAAGGGTTTCCAGTCAATTTCTGTCATAATTTTCCTGTTTTACATACAGTATTTACAACATAGTTGTTTTATCTTTTTAGAAATTGGATAAATTAATATTTCTGTAAACAGGTTCTGTACAATTGTGTTTGCACCATTTGGAAGCCAACTTAAATACCTACTCAGCCCTTTACCAAACATACCTGTCCTGGAAAAATAGGTTTGGAGAACATTGAGACAAAGTGAGAAGAAATTTCTTATTCCCCCACAATTTCATTAACCACATATGGTGCTTATTTTTCAATTTTAAAATACATTTTGAAATATTGTCTGTAAGTTCTTTTCACTCATTCCCACTCAGTGATGCTTTTAGCCCCCCCCCAAAATGTTTCGGAAAACATTGTGGAAAATGAAGTAATTTCTTGTTACAAGCAATTTCTTCATTTTCCACAATGTTTTTTACCCATAAAAAGGAAAATATCTGAAGTTTAATAAACTTTAAATTTTTGTCTGTCTGGCAACTGGGTAATCATCTAATACCTATAGGTGCCACCATAACAAACTAGCCATCAACTCTAGGAATGATCGATGTGGGAATATGAGAGGTAGAGGGTGTATCCTTTGGGCGGGATACCTTACAGGTTGGCCACACCCTCTTAATTACTAAAATGTTACCTGTATAGGTGCCATCTTAACCCATAACAGACAACAAAATTTGTTTAAATTGAAAAAAGTTGCAGATGATTTTCCAGAATGTTTTCTGCAGCAATTTTTCTTGGAGGTGTCCAAAAGCTTATTGTGTAGGAATGGGATAAAAGACTGGCTGTCATCACTATGAAAGATCATTGTAAGAGGTTGTGGGTGTGTCTTACAGGCTAGGATACTGTCTAGGTTGGCCACACCCCCTATATTACAAAAATATTACCTGTATAGGAGCCATCATAACAGACTGGCCGTCTCCGCTAGGAATGATCATTGTCGGAATCTGAGAGGTAGTGGGTGTATCCTCTGGGCGGGGATACCTTCTAGGTCGGCCTCGCCCCCTCTTAACTGAAAAAATATTACATGTGTTATAGGCCATTTTACCTTTCCAACAATTTTTTCTGTATTGTAAGTTAGTATATTTACTCAAAACATCAAAATGATAAATAATTTGATAAAAGCTTACATAATTCTCTAAAAATGAAAATAAATGTGAGATGACCTTTCTTAAAAGACATACAATCATCAAAAGAAGATAATGTTTGAATCAATAAATTTTTTAGTCATGTTACATAAAATGCTAAATGGTGTAGAAGTAGCAAATAACAAATGTTTGATAGTGAATATATATTCAAAGTTTTGAATGAATTCCTTCAGTTATATTAGAGATATTACAGAGTTGCAAAGTTTTTTCACAACAACAATGACAATATCTACAGCAACGAGATTGACGATGACAAGGCTATGGCAATGCTTAGTGTTTTATAAAAAAAAACGAACAAATAAACTAGTACATGACATTTCCATTAACAACACATTTGCGCCATGTAAATTCTTGGATCAACCTGTGGATCCACACAGTCTAATCCGAGTCTTCACTACGAGTTTGACAGACAAAAACAGTGTCAGAGCTTCTTTAAATGGTAAGCAGACATTCTTTTTCTACTAGACTGCTGTCTAGGCTGGTCAGTGTCTGCACTAAAACTTGTTTAACCCATTCCCACACATTGACACTTTTGAATGTCCCTCTTGAAAAACAATTGGGAAAATATTGTGAAAAATGCAACAAACAATTTTTTCTTTTTTCGCAATATTTTCCACTCAGAAATTCGAAAAAAATCAACATTAAATTGTTGTCTGCAACTCCTATAAATTGGAATAGTCTAAAATTTTGTTGTTTGGGAATTGGTTGATGAAGACCACAATATGGAAAAACCAATGATATGTAGTTTACACATCAAAAAAGCTAACTGCTGGTTTCTCTCTCATTTTTTCTGAAATATCTCTGACCACTCCAAATAAACTACTTTTGTTTGGTGTCTCAGATCTCTGACAATTTTGCAACTTTGTAGTGGATATGACAAGAGTTCCCTCATTTTACCTGGTTGATATGATGGAATTAGTGCAACTGGGGATATTCCATCTTTCAGATCTTTAAATGCTTGTGACTTTCTCTTTCTTACAGCACCCGTCGGTAAAACTTCGTCTTCGGCATTGTCAGCTGCAGCGTCATCATCGCTTGATACCTCCAACATTTCATAATCTGTCATTAGTAAAGGTATATACTATATAGTATAATAACTCATTTTAACATGATCCCACTTTTTTACACTTTGTAAGCTTTCAAAAGCTTTGAAAAATATTGTGTACAATGAAGAAATCGTCCAATTGAGGCTGTCAATCAAATAACCTGTCAACCAATGAAACCATTCATTGAGACCAGAAATGAGTTTTTGATCTCTGACAATGGCCGCAATTTTCATTAACCTTTTTTTATGGTTTGGTGACTTAAATGTAGTAACTCAACTTATTTAAGCTGTAGTTACGACATTCAGGCCACCAACCGACTCTTCTACTTTTTTTGTTACATGCTACTGGCCATAATTTTTCAAAATAACGCTGTTTAAAATCTAAGCGGGAATTCCTGTCAGAGTCAATGGGCAAAGCCAACTAAGTAAGGGGTCAGGCCCAGTGATTGGTGGATTGCCAGTGAAAAGAGAAAACATAATAAAGAACTTACCGCAGAATATGAAGAGAGGAGCACCAGGCAGACCGACACAGCCAGATTTATCAATTCACAGACAAATAGACATTGCAACACAATACGGCTTCTACCAACTTTTTTTACATGATCCTAATAATTGTAATTGAGCTTTTTGTCTTCACTTTCATCATTAGGTAAATGGTTAAGAACCAAGTTATGCCCTCTCATCAATGACTTGTATTAATCAACCAGTCTAAATCAACATTCTGTTTTTGAATTTCAAAAGGAGGGCTCTGATGGGTTGGGACATTTGTCTCATCCAACCAAAACCCTTATGAAATTTAAAAGTAGGCTTGTAACTTAGACTGGAAGGAGTATTGATGGACATCAGCTGTCAATCAGAATTTTGATAAACCAATCAAATCAGAGATTTAGGAAGATTAAGTAAACTTTGAACTCCTACATTGGTTGACATTTATGTTATGCATTTTTGATAGTTTAGCTACTAAAACTTATTCAAGCTGTAGTTACGAGGTTAAGGTCACCACCAAACTATTCTACATTTTTTTACACATAACTGACCATAAAATTTGAAAACAATGCTGTCTAATATCTCAGTCAAACTTCCTGTCAGGGGTGTCAGGGGTGAATGGGCGTTGCCAATGACCTGAGAATTATTAAGTCCTGAACATTATTGATTCTACATACCTTCTAGAACAGAAGCCTTCTTTTTTGCTCGTCCACTTCTTCTTATACCATCTGGCCCTGCATTACAATAGTAAAAAAGGAGAACTAAATTCCTTACAAGGTTACTAGCATGAGGAAGAGCTTCTACCTTGTGATTACAAGGTCATAACTTTAAGACATTCCAACACCATCCCACTTTTTTACTCCCCTCGATTAAAAAGCTTTGAAAAAATATGTGGAAAATAAAGACATTGCTTGATGCAATAATTTTCTCTACCCTTAAATACAAAGAATTCTAAAATTCAATCAACTAAAAATTTAATCTGCAGCTTCTTTAGTCTAGACAAGTCTAAGTTTTTGTTGTGTGGTAATGGGCTAAACAATTTTAACTCTATTTCTTTATTTGTGTAAAATAACATATGGACTAAGGGTTTGTAATTATCAAAATTTTGAAAAATCAAACTGTAATACAAAATATATGAAGTATTTTATAAACCTCATAATTCTGTATCAAATTTGATGTCAAGAAGTGACGAATTTCATCTGTCAGTCAAAATTTTAACAATTCGACCAATCAAGTAATTGTAAATATTCTAAGCTGTCAACAATTTTTTTTTGTATCCGATATTTATTCAAAGCTTTTGCTTTGTTTTTCAGCCAGAGATTGTATTGATTAACTGGTTGATTGTACAGAGTTTTACGTCCCACTCCACAACTGGAGTCATGTGGATACATGGCCTCAGTTTAATCCTTTACAGTTTTTCAAAATTTTGGACTTGTCCAAATTCTAAGGGGTAGCAGACATCATTATAAAGTCAGTATATTTCAAAAGGTAACCATCTTATATGATAGAAAATATTTTGGAAAAGAAGAAAATACTTGTTTCAAGCAATTTCTCTTTTTTTCCACTATGTATTCTCAAGTAATATATCACAATGACGCAAAAATCAGGGATTGTACAGGAAAGGATTAACCCATTTCAACTTAGTGACGCTGTAAGATGCCCATATGGAAAATATTGTGGAAAAGGAAGAAATTGCTTATTACATGCAATTTCTTCATTTTCCACAATGTTTTCTACCTAGAAAGTGGAATAAATCCAAAATTTCATAAACTTTAAATTGTCTTCTGCAACTTCTTTCAATTTGGGCCAGTCTAAAATTTAGCCATCTGGTAATGGATTAAAGTCTCATCTAAATGACTGAAGGATCAGACTAAGGATCCCCGACACTACAGTATAGTGTGTTACCAATGAACTGGATCCGCTCCTCAAAATATTGTATCTACAGCCTATTCATGCTTATGTAGCCATTCAAAGTCTTACTTTCATTTCTCTTTTATCCCCTCAGGGAAGTGTCTCTCACCACAAACTTCAAGCTAATGTCCCAAGATATCCCAGACACATAGCCACGTTGGAATGTTTCGAAGTGATTTCCTTTGGCTAGGAACAGTAAATTGCATTCCCAATAGGATAAATCGACAGATTGCAGATGACACCCACTAATTCAGCCCGATTAGCTCAGTTGGTAGAGCACTTGACTTCAAACCTCAAGATCACAGGTTTGAGCCCTGGGCTGACTTTATCAACTAACACAACTAATTGTCTTTCAGATGAGACATTAAACCGAGGCTATCCACCGAGCACATAAAAGAACCAGGCAGAGCTCTCAGCAGTTTGGTCCTGTATCCTTGCATTAACCCCCTTAACAACTAACCATCTTCTGTGGGCATCGCTCAGGGCTCAAACCAATGGTATGATTGGTAAATCTATTTTTTGTTTAAATTGCCAGCAGTAAACCATCAATCGTATGCAGCATACCAGTATTAGACAATTCCAAGAGGCCCTCAGCAGCACTATTTGTTTGTTCTTTTTCTGGGACTAAAGGTTCATCTGTTGAGGAACTTGGCTGTGTTTCTGACTTTCTTGGACGTCCACGCTTTTTTCCTGCAAGACAATTAGACAAAGCCTCAACTTAATATACAGACTGCTTTACCTTAATTAATTAATCCACTTCCAGACAAACAGAAATTTAGACTTGTCCATATTCAATAATGTTACAGACAACAAATTGTAGTAGATGAAATTTTGAAGTTTTTACTTTTTAGGATAGAAAACATTGTGGATAATGTGGAAATTGCTTGTAACAAGCAATTTCTTCATTTCCCCGTATGTCTTCCAAAGCTATTTTTCTTTGGGAGTCAAAATGCATGATTGTGTTGTAATGGGTTAAGATTCAATTTATATCTCAAAAAGGTTTGTAAATTTAATCATTTTTCCAAATATACTCAATATTTCAAGTTATACATATATATATGTGGAGCTTGGATAAAGCAGAATAAATCTGTATTGGGTTGTGTTTACTGAAAATGATGTCTTTAGGGGAATACACTTCATGAGAATTGTAGGATATTTGATTATATATATATTTTGTTTATACATAACTTTGTTTAAACCCATTCCAACACAATGCTTTTGGATGCATCTGAAGAAAAATAATCAGGCAAACATTGTGTAAAGTGAAGAAATTGCTTGTAACAAGCAATTTCTTTATTTACCACACTGTTTTCTACCCAGAAAGTTGAACAATTAATTTTTTGCTCCACTGGCTGAAAGCCAGCAAGGTATTGTCATGTCATTGTGTCCGTCATGCATCTGTCTGTGCCTGCTCTTTAATTGCAATATTTCTGTTTTGTAGGAGGTATAGACAAAGATCAGCCTACACATATGTGCAGTCTGATCTTTGTCTTCACCACCTGCTTGACCCTTTTACAAACAATGTTGTTTGTAAAGTAAATTTTCAAAATAAATATTAACCCAAAGTTAGTACTTCCAGTTCTTTCAGCCCTTTCATTGTAATGTAATTCTGTAGATGATTTAATTCAGCATGACAAGGGTTAAAGTTTGTACCTGACAACTACAAGACCATGGAAATACCTCGGGCAACATTTATTAATTAGTGTAGTAAAGAAAAAGTGGAAATGCATGAGAATGAGTTAAATCTAGTTAAAAGTTCAGTATCTGGTTTTACCCTCTGGCTTCAACATTGGCTTTTTTGTCCTACCTTAACCCATTCCCACTCAGTGACACTTTTAAAGGCCCCAAGGAAAAAAAGGTCTGGAAAACATAGTGGAAAATGAAGAAACTGCTTGTTACAAGCAATTTCTTCATTTTCCACAATGTTTTCTACCCAAAAAGATGAAAAAAAAATTCCATCAGCTTGAAATTATCGTCTGCAGCTTCTTTCAATTTGGACCAGTCTAAAATTTTGTTGTGAGGGAATGGGTTAAAGGAAGTCCTTTGTTGCATGATGGTTGACACTTCTTTCAATTCCTAATTCCATGAGGTTTAACCAATAACCAAAATCAACAAAATTTCAGACCAGCTCAAATTGAAAGAAGTTAAACTTAAAAATTGTTAGTTTTTAGTCTGTCACCACGCTCATGTATGCTCTACCGACTTTACAACTTAACCCTACAATCATAGAGTTACAAGTCAGCTGTTAACACACGGGACCTACGGCTAGCCACAGCATATTGGCTTGTAACCCTCACATGTACCCATTTATACACCTGGGTGGAGAGGAGCAACGTGGAGTTAATATTTTGCTCAGAAAAATTTCCATGACCCGAGCGGGATTCGAACCAGGGACCCTCCAATCCTGATGCCCTTGTCCCACCACTAGGCCACGGACTCCAAGTTGCAGACAACAATGCTAAGTTAATGGCATTGATATCTTTGTCTTTTTTGGATACTAAACATTGTGGACAATGAAGAATTTGCTTGTGACTATCAATTTCTATATTGTTCACAATGTTTTGAAAGTTGTTTTCTTCAGGGGCTTGTAAACAGGATTGTGTGGAAACGGGTTAAAGCTGCTTAGAACAATTTTCAGCTATATCGCCATACATGCAACCTTTGGGCTATTAAATTTCTTACTATACCTGTGTGACCAGCAGTATAGGTGCTGCAAGGATTCAAACATCCAACCCTCGACTCTTCCACTCTAAACACCAAGCAACACAGTACTACAATTAATTCTTTTATCTATGGCCCACTAAGTGGGTCAAAAGTCCACTTTAGGTAGTACACACTAAGATTAATGCGCTGCACTCACAAAATTTGGGTGTGCATGCGTAATTACTGATCATTCAAGGATATAAAATGTGCGCGTGCACCTACATTATAAGTGCACACAAAATTTGGAGGTATTAACTTTTTACGTGTGCCCTCATTTTTTGAAAGTGTAGTCGTTAAAAAATGCATGCACTTTCAAAATATAAGAGTGCACCTTTAATCAAACAGATTTACCTATATTATTTTTTTGCTAAGATGATTCAAGGGGAACTTTTGACCAAAATATTACACAATATATATCTATGTTTAGAATTTACCTGTAGCAGTTGCGGATATCAAGGGATAAGCACATAATTGTCCAGTTTCTGGATTCACCTTCAACATACACTTCTTCTTTCCTACCACAACCTCCATGTTGTTGAACACTTTAATTGGTTTAGTTAAATCCGGCTGTCTTACAGGTTTTGTTTTTCCTACTATTTTACCATCCTTAACACTCTTTGTAACAATACCATCTTTATCATCAGTTTGTGTGGTGTCAGTTTCATCTAGAATTCCTGTTGTCTCCATCTCCTTGTTGCCATCAGACATGCTCCCATCTGTTTGTTCCTGTATCAAAGAGTCTTAATTTATCCTATTTAGCCCAAACAATCCAAATTTCAGCCTGGTCTGAATTCAAAGATATTGCAGATGCCAAAACAAAGTTTGTTTAAACTGAAATATAAGGGCCAATGAGGTAAAAAACATTGTGAGAAAAAGAGAAATTTCTCCTTTCTCTCAATGTTTTCCCAGTGTATAAAAAAGCACAATTGTGTTGGAATGGGTTAAAAATGAAAAGAATATTTTGTTGTTTCCATCCAGGTATGAAACTTAAGACTAAATAACACTGTTTGAATGCACAAAGCACCTTCGTTATCTCAATTAGTTCTAAACTAAGGTATTGAACTGCCAGGTCATATTCAGTCATTTCATTTTCCTCCATGATAAATTTGTCAAATGAGATTCAAGTGAACCATTTGGGTCAGCTCTGATTTTCTCACTTAGGTCACTTACTGCAAGGCCATACTTAATTATCCCTTTTCATTAAATTTAGGGCAATCTATGTGTTAGCCCTGACCAGTATTGTCTCAAGAAGCCTCAAGAAAATAATTTGAAAAAAGATGGACAATGAAGAAAAAGCATGTAACAAGTAATTTCTTCATTATCCACAAATAATTTCTACCAAAAAGGAATTCTTAAAATTCTTATAACTTTGAATTGTCATCTGCACCTTCTTCAAGATGAGATTCAAGGGCCATCAATGGGGTCATCCAAATAAGTTTAATCCCGTATTCACTCAATGTCACATGTTTTTGACCCTCAAGAAATGTATTTGAAAAAAAAAATGAAGATATTGCTTGTAACAAGAAATTTCCTCATTATCCACATTGTTTTCTGTCATAAGAGACAAGAAAATTTAAATTATTCCAAATTAATCCATTGTCATTCGTTGTCAATTTCGACTGATGGTATTGTAATCTGTTTAACCCATTCCCACTTGATAAAGTTTTAGACCAGTTCAAATTCAAAAAAGTTGCGGACAACAATTCTAAATTGATGAAATCTTCAAAAATTTTGTCTTTTAGGGTAGAAACCATTATGGATATTGAAGAGATTGCTTGATACAAGCAATTTCTTCATTGGCCACAATGTTTTCCAAAGCTTTTTTTTTAGGGGAGTAAAAATGAGGGCTTGTATGGTAATAGTTTAATTAAAGTTACCGTTACTTACTGCCAGGTCATATTCAGACATATCGTTCTCCTCCTTCACAGACTCATCAACATGAGGTTCAGGGGCATCGATGGGGTCTGCTCTGATGATCTCTATCACTGTCTCCTTAGGTTCATCGTGATTCACAAAATTGGTGTCAGTTATCTCGAGTGGTTTGTTCTCATATTCTTCAACAGCTACAAAGTAATAGTTCTTTGATTGTGATAAACTCATATGAATTCTTAATAAATTTTAATCATCCATCGACCCATTCCCACACAATAATGCTTGTAAATGCCCCTTAATTTGTAAGCTTTTGAAAATCATGTGAAAAATGAAGAAATTGCTTGTCACAAGCAAATTTCTTCATTATCCACATTCTTTTAACTTTCTACCCCAAAAGACCTACTCCAAAAGACAAAGGTCTTAAGAATTCCATCTACTTAATAATTGTCGTCTGCAACTTCTTTGAATTAAGACTGCTTTGAAATTTTAAGGTGTGGTAATGAGTTTATATTACAGTTTCAGTTATATAATTATGAGATGAAGAGAATATTTTTTGTTTTCATGGAGGTATGAACCGAAAAACCTAATCACACACGCAAAGCGGATTCATACATTGTGTGATTAGGTTTTTCGGTTCATACCTCCATGAAAACAAAAAAATATTCTCTTCATTTCTTATAATTTAATATCATCGAGCGAAAATGCAACAACTTAACAAATTTTGATACCTTTTTGTAGTGAACTATTTTGTGCGGAAGCATTCAAAATGGCTGCGTACTCAAAATTTTGTTCATGGAGGTATGAATTAAATTTTTCGACCAATCAGATCGCTCGTTTTTGATAGACGAAACTGACAATTAAATTATTGTAGGATATGATTTATGAAAGGGGAGGGGGGAGCAGAGTCACATCAGTTAGCACTGAGTCACATTTACACACATGCTTCCAAGAGCGTGCAATGGACAGAAAATGTTATTCTTATTTTGACCTCTGACCTCTAAGTGTAACCTTGATGCTACAGCTACATACTCATATGTTATACTTAAAACAACTTTATGATGGTAAAACTTGTGAAATCATATCAAATGCATCAATGTTATATTAAGGCAGTTGAACGAGCAGAAAGACAAACCAAATGATTTTAATAAGCCATCCTTAGAGAGCATTAACTCATTACCACATAAGGAGCAATCCTTAGGGAGTATTAACTCATTACCACATAGGGAGCAATCCTTAGGGAGCATTAACTCATTACCACAAAGGGAGCAATCCTTAGGGAGCATTAACTCATTACCACATAGGGAGCAATCCTTAGGGAGCATTAACTCATTACAACATAGGGAGCAATCCCTAGGGAGCATTAACTCATTACCACATAGGGAGCAATCCTTAGGGAGCATTAACTCATTACCATATAGGGAGCAATCCTTAGGGAGCATTAACTAATAACCTCATAGGGAGCAATCCTTAGGGAGCATTAACTCATTATCACACAGGCAGCAATTGCTTCTTTCTTTATTTTTCAGATTGTTTTCTACTCAAAAAGATAGAGAAATATGAAATGCTATCATCTCAAACCCGTTGTCTGCAACCTCTTTGATTTTGGATTACTGTAAAATTTTGTGCTCCTGAAATTGGTTCAGCAAGAACACTGCCTATGTTTGCCTGATGCTCATCTGTTGGGTGAATTCTGACCCCCTTGTGAGAAATTTCAAAGGATCAAAACAGCTTTTTTTCAGATTTTTGAGGATCAAAACCCTGGACAAACACGAGCCCTTGGATTCAATTTGAATGAGCCAGACCTTCCTCATACCTTGTTTACCCATATTTTCATCAGACTTAGGAACTGGGTGATTAATCATTTCAAACACATGGCCAGGCTGTTCCACAGATAGCTCATCACCAATCTGATCCGAGTCATCTTCAATGGATTCTGAATTTTCTTGTGTATCACATGACTCATGCTGTGGAATGAATCCTTCACTTTCATCCTGAATGACAGACAGAACAGTTGCAGACTGATCTGCCACAGAGAGTGGGGTAGTAAGAGAGTCTGGTAGCTGAATAATTTGTGGGCTAGTCTGTTCACTTTCTCCTGTAGGTTGCTGTAGAAATATATTCTGACTGCCAAAATCAAGACCTGAAATAAGATATAGAGGATAATCAATTGGTTATTCCAGATATGAAAAAATACTTCACGAGGATGTGTTGTTAGGCATTGAAAAACATGTGCGCAGCAAGAGTTTTTTTAACGCTTAACAACGCATCCTCATGAAATATTTTTTTCATACCTGGAATAACCAATTGATTATTCTATTTATTATATACCTTATTATTTTATATTTTATTAAAATATCAAAACCAGTCTTCTTGTTAGAGAGAAGGTCTATTGAAAAAAGAGCAGATGAATACATGATTAAAGATTTATTATACAGAGTGAAACTGAAAAGTGTTATCGTCACTCCAGTGACGATGTCAAATTTTATTACACTGAGAAATCCCGAGATTTTACAGCAAGGTATATAATAAAAACATGTATACCCATTCCCACACAATGATGCTTTAAAACGACCCTCAATATGAAAGCTTTAGTGAACATTGTGTGGATAATGAAGAAATTGCTTTGTTACAAATAATTTCTTCATTATCCACAATGTTTTCTTCACTGAAAGACAAAGATTTTGAAGATTTCATCAATTTAAATTTGTTGTCTGCAACTTCTTTGAATTTGGACTGGTCTAAAATTTTATCGTGTGGGAAAGGGATAAAGCCAGAACCGCATGCAGAAGCCTGACGCTCAGCTGATGAGTCCTAGATACTGAACAAAAAATCTCAATTGAAATAGGGACATTATCTCCCTTGATGGTGTCCCTATTGCTATTTTGATAGTGAACATATATTCTGGATTTCAAGTCAGAATTGTTGCAAAGCAGTCTTAACCTCCCTCTCACACACACATCTGCATTTTGTCACTCAACTGGCACAGTTGAACTTTGACCCAAAATAATAGGGCACCTCCTCGGGTCTGAGAGATCATAAATATAGTACACTTCAACTAAGATTTCACGAAGGGAACTTATACCATCCAACAATATTTCGTCACTAAACTGGAACAGTTGACCTTTGACCTATGTAACCACAAAACAGTAGGGCACCTACTTGGGTCATGCATAACAGTTGTATAAAGTTTCAAGGTCATAGGTCACATGGCATATGAGTTGGAGCATGATTACAGATTTTAATCAAAGTTCAATTGTGACCATAACCTTTGACCTTTGTGAATCAAAATCAAAAATGCACTTCCTTAGATTACTTGCAACAAATGTATCAAGTTTTATGGTCATAGGTCAACTGGTTTTAGAGTAAGAGCATAGAAACAAACAGTCTAACAGAAGGTTGTTTTATGACCAGCCAGGCGCATACATTTGATTTTCAAGTGAACAGCATTAGTAATACCAGAGATAAAATAAAACGTAAAAGTTTTTTGCGCAACTAGGATAAAGCAGATGATAAAACCATTACCAGATGGAAAAATTTCAGACTGGCCGAAATTGAAAGAAGTTGCCGAAAACAATTTAAAGTATGTGAAAATTTGCATTTTTTCTGGGTAGAAAAGGTTGTGGAAAATGAAGAAATTGCTTGTAACAAGCAATTTCTTCATTTTCCCCAAGGTTTCCTGAGCTTTTTGTCTTGGGGGCGTCTAAAAGCGTCACTGAGTGGGAATGGGTTAAGACAGTGTATAGGCTACTACACACAGAAGTTTATTTTCATTTGATTTACCTTGTAATTGGTCTGTATTTCCAGCATGTATAATACTGATCTGGTTGCTGGTTCCACCTCCAAGTTGCTGTGTGATGATCTGGTAGGTGCCTGGTTGAAGGGAACCATCCCCATCACCTTAAGGTGGTAAAATGAATTGCCCAAGTTACTTTCTTTTTTCGTCGAGATTCTTAAGAATTAGATTTTTAAGATAAAGCGTTCTTTAGATTAAGATTTTTAAGCCGAGAAATAAGAATCTTAAGAATTCTTAATGAGGAATTTAAGTGTACTCTGCATTGGCTTAAACTAGTAGCCTTGACGACGTCGAATTTTTCTTTTAACTCAAAATAACAAAAATCGTTCTTTAAGACATCTCAAAAATCTTATTTCCCAGGATTTTTCATCTTAACTAAATGAAAGCACCTAAGATAACTTAAAGAATCTTGTAATGTTTGCCCAATCGACCCATCATGGCTGTCTATCAAAGAATCAATCGATCATTTAAATAATACATTTTGACTGAACATGAACTTTGAACTCTGACATTGGTCAACATTTGTGTGAAGCATTTTTGTTGGTTTGACGACATAAATGTTGGAAATACAGATAATTCAAGCTGTAGTTACGACATTAGTTCCCCAACTCAAATTACACTTTTTTGTTACATGTTACTTGCCATAATTTTTGCAAAATAATCCCATTTAATCCATTCCTACACAGTGACGCCTTTTGACGCCCCTTAAGAAAAAACATTGGGAAAACATTGTGGAAAACGAAGAAATTGCTTGCAAAAAGCAATTTCTTTATTTTACACAATGTTTTCTACCGAGAAAATTGTAAAAGTTTAAATTTCATCAAAATTTGAATTGTTGTCTGCATCTCATTTGAATTTGGGCCAGTCTAAAATTTTGCTGTCTGGTAATTGGTTAATATCAGGGTAGAACTTCCTATCACAGTCAGTGGGTGTGGACAGTAGAGTCAGTGGACTAGGCAAGCAATGATATCCTTAACCCATTCCAAAACAGCAAAATATTAGACTGGTCCAAATTGAAAGGAGTTGCAGACGACCATGTAAAGTTTATGAAATTTCAGATTTTTTCAACTTTCTTGATAGAAAACATTGTGTGAAATGAAGAAATTGCTTGTTACAAGCAATTTCTTCATTTCACACAATGTTTTCCCAAGTCTTTTTCTTGAGGGGCGTCCAAAAGTGTGTTAATTAAGAGCTGCTTTGAACCAATGAAAAAGATCAAATCACTACATCCATATGTCGCCGACATGTTTATGCAAAACTATTCAGTTGACAAGCAACAAAAAGCCTGTGGTTATGACATTAAGGTAACAAACCAAAGATCTGCTTTTTGTTTTATGGCCCTGGCTATATATTTTAACCCTTGTCATGCTGAACCCGGAATATTCTGGTTTTGCAGGAGATGTAGACCAAGATCAGACTGCATATAAGTGCAGTCTGATCTTGGTCTACAACTCCTGCCTGTACTTTTCCTGCCAGAGTTGTTAATGAAATTGATTTCTAAGGAAAAAATTATTTTTGAACCACAAGTTCTTTCAGTGCTTTCAGCCCTTTGATTTTACTGCAATTCAGTAAGGTAATTTATTCAGCATGCAAAGGGTTAATGGCTAATGTTTAACCAATTACAAGGTAACAAAAATTTTGCTTTGTCCAAAATGAAAGAAGTTGCAGTCAACATTTTAAATTGCTCTAAAATCTGAAAATAAATGCATATAAGGTACAAATTATTGTGAACAAGCGATTTCTATTTTTTCCACAAATTTTCGATGACAATATTTCTCCAGGGCAGCAAAAGGTATCATTGTGTGGCAATGGATTAAGTAAGGGATCAGGGTAATTCAAAATTCTAAAGCCCAATTGGTGAGGATAAATTTACAATAAAAAGCGTTTCTTGGCATTTAACGTACATATCACAATCTTTGCAGCTCAATCATGTAATTCATGACAGAAAACAAAACCCTCTTAAATATCCTTTGTTTAATCCATTACCATGCAATCCCACTTTTTTACACCCCTCAAGGAAAATGCTGCAGAAAAGAGCAATTTCTTCATTTTACACAATTTTTTCTACCCAGAAAGTTGAAAAATCTTAAGTTTTATCAACTATAAATTGTGGTCTGCAGCTACTTTCAATTTGGACCAGCCTAAAATTTCGCTACTTGGTAATGTGTAAAAGAAAATCAAACTCATGTCAGGACAGCTTTTTAGGGATAAATTTTCATTGATGTATCCTATGTAATATTGAAAATTATATAGATTAATTTCTTACTTCATATCTTTTCAAGAAAAAGTTGGTTGGCACACAAACTATCAAATTTATACTTTATTTGTTGTATTAACCCATACCCCTGCAATGACGCTTTTTGACACCCCAAGAGAGAAACTCGGGAAAATATTGTGGGAAATAAAGAAAATGTTTGTTATAAGCAGTTTCTTCATTATACACAATGTTTTCTACCAAAAAAGTAAAAAAAAAAATCCAAAACTTTATTTACTATAATTTGTTGTCTGTAACATCTTTTAATTTGGACCAGTGTAAAATGTTGTCCTCTGGGAATGAGTTAAACCCTTCAAAATCAGTTTTGACCCTTAGAATTTCATGGTCATGGAGTCAATGATACATCTAGCACAAGCATGAGCCCAATAACAGTGTTTTTTTGCTTCATAGACAAGGCCACAGTGAGAAGTGTATCACTTTTTGTATTGTAAATCTAATACCGTGCAATTCCTGTTGTTGAAAGATCAACTGAGCCGCATCTTCAAGACTAAGCGCGATTGACTCCCCCTGGATAATGTTATTAGTCTGGATTATCTGTACACCTCCGATACTGTTTGGTACCGCAGTGACATCTATCGACTGATCTTCATCCATCTTTTGAGTCTCATGACCTAAATTTATAAATGTTTTTAAGAGATGAAGAGAATGTTTTTTTGTTTTCATGGAGGTATGAACCGAAAAACCTAATCACACTGTATGAATACGCAGAGTAATTCATACATAAGTGTGATTAGGTTTTTTGGTTCATACCTCCATGAAAACAAAAAATATTTTCTTCATTTCTTATGATTCAATAGCATCGAGCGAAAAAAACAAAGCTTTACAAATTTTGTTACCATTTTGTATGGGACTATTTTGTGCGGAAGCGTACAAAATTGCTGCGTGCTCAAAATTTTGTTCATGTAGTTATGAATATTTTTTCTCGACCAATCAGAACGCCTGTTTTTGATAGACAAATCTAAAGATTAAATTATACAATGATAACTACACAATCTGGCATTTTTGTGCAAAGTAAATAGGTAGCTACAAACAAGAGGACCATGATGGTTGTATATTGCTCATCTGAGTTACAATCTCTAATACTGACAAACTGACCTAAATGATTAAAGTTGTACATGGGTGGAGCCAAAATGGAAACCAAGGATCATAATTATAACTACTTTTATTGACAGTATGTGTACATGTAATGGATCATGCATAATAAATAGAAAACCTTTAGCCTAAAGGTTTGTCTAGAAAAGATTTCTTTTCTTGTTTCTATGTAAAATAGGTTTAGTGGGATTGTGCCAAAATGAGACCTCAGTGGCATTCTTTAACCCATTAACAGACGGCTTAATTTGAGACGGGCCCAAACTGAAAGAAGTTACAGACGACAAATTTAGAGCTTACGATCTTTTCAACTTTATAGGTAGGAAACATTGTGGAAAATGAAGAAATTGCTTGTAACAAGTCATTTCCTCATTTTTATGCTTTCCAAAGCTTTTTTTTTGGGGGGGGGGGGGGGTAAGCAAATAGAAAAAAGCGTAGACTGGTGAACCTGTCCCATCTTCGCTGCTCTCGGATATTGGGTCAAAAAGCATCATTGTGTGGAAATGGGTCACAGAAATTGAGAATGAATAGACAGATGGATGGACAATGAACAAACAACAGACAGTGCTAGATAACAATAGTTCACTGTATGCATGTTGTGCTCAGATGAGCTAAAACATAGTTGGAAAAGGAGAAATGGCTTGTAACAAGTGCAGCTGAACCTCTGTAAGACACTCACAGTAACTTTAGGGGCTTGTTAAAAGAGTATACTTCAAACTGTCTTATCAATGTTCATGCTAGCTGCGATATCATAGCCCTCTTTCTGATATTTTACTGACAAGGAGGGCTACGATATCACAGCTATTTTTATGCCACAGATAGATAATTTTGTCTATGCAAGTATACAAAGCGACAGGTAATACCAGTCAATTCTAAATTGTACAAATGATTAATTCAGTGAAATATCTCTGCCATGCAAGTTGATACCCTAGATGCTGGGGTAGTGAGATAGAAACCTGGCTAGGTCAACATTTTTTTTCCAAAATTTGACAGCAATCGCGACGTTCGTCATTCATCTCCTACTTTAAGATGACTATGAATCAGGTCGATGTATAAGAAAATATAGTGCTACATGATGAATTGGTCATGCTTTAATTTTGACAGATAAACAATAACAAACACACGTGTTTTAATCGACGGAAGTCTGAATCTTCTAATTTTGATTGGTCGATTTTTTATGGAGAACAAAAATGGACGATAGAGGACATTTTTGTCGTCTGGCTTTAATTATATGTGTTCGAAGACCATTTTCAAAGTTGATTCTGACAGATTATGACAAGTCAAATGCAATAGAATAGCGATAATCAAAGAAAACGTGATTTTTATCCGGTTTGAATTTATGCAAATCAAGTTTGTCGCGGAGCTGTATTCGGGCTGAATGGAAATGGCGGGCGAAAAATATTTTAAATTTTGAATTTTTTAAAGAAGTTTTACGAAGAAAAGATTTGTATTTAAATAACTAACAAGTTCGGACAGAACACAGTATTCAACCTACCTAACTATTTGATTTATTGACTTCTTTAAATGGACGCCGACATTGAAATTTTCTGCATTACCCATAATCCTACAAGGGAAATAATTGTAAGTGTTGCTTATGTCCCCTGAGAGAGGCCCTGTCTATGGGCCTTATTTTATCCGCAGTGTTTAAATTATACTTTCATTCTTGATAGACTGATGTTCAACAAGAAGTTTTGCATATGAAAGACTTCGCGCTTTGAATTTGCTCAAATTGAGGACCATTTGTACAAATAATGTTTTTTGTACTGATTTTTAGCTGTACTGGTCGAAGACCACAAGAGCTATTGCGATGGCTTTTTCCTGATTGTACCACCATAAGGATTTCCTTTCGAAATTGGGTCAGATCCGCCAAGAAATATGGGAAAAGGGGCCTGATTAAATCTTATTAAAAAATCCTCGTTAACACTCTAGAGTCCAATGTTTTCATCAGATTCTCATCAAACTTTCTCAGAATGATTGTACCATCATAAGGATTGTTCCTTTCAAAATTGGGTATGATAAGTCAAGGACCAAAGGGAAAAGGGGCCTTTTGAAAATTTGATTTAAAAAACCCTCGTAAACACTATAGAGTCCACAGTTTTCCACAAATTCTCTTAAAACATTCACAGAATGATTATTACATTAAATGAATTCACAGTTCCTTTCGGAAGTGGGTTTGATCCATCAAGTGTCATAGGGAAAGGGGCACTATGAAAATTTAATGAAAAAATCTTAGTTAACACATCATGGCCCCAGATTTCACCTGATCGACTTCAAACTTTCACAGAATGGTTGTACCATCATAAAGATTGTTCCTTTCAAATTGGGTCTGATCCATCGAGAAACATAGGAAAAGTGGCCTTAGGAAAATTCAATTAAAAAAATCTTAATTAATGCTTGTAAGTCCACAGATGGATGGGGTTGTCTTTATACTCAAACAGAATAATTTTTCTTTTGTAAGTATAGTTCCCTTTGGAATTGGTTCAGATCCATCAAGTAACATTGGAAAAGGGGCTATATGAAAATTCAATTTAAAAATCCCTGCTAACACACTGAAGCCCACAGCTTTGATCAGATTTTGTTGAAACTTTCACAGAATGACTATAAGGTCATAACGATCATTCTTTTCAGAACAGGGTTTCAACTGTCAAGAAACACAGGAAAAGGGGTCTTATGAAAATTTCATTTATAAATCCTTGTTACCAAGGCCAGAGCTTTCATTCGATTTTCTTCAAACATTCAAAGAATAATTTTACAATAATAATGATTTTTGATGTTGACATTAGACCTGATCCGTCAAGTATCACAGAAAAAGGAGCATTATGAAATTTAATTTTAAAATCCTTGTACCACAATAAAGTCAACAGTTTTCATCAGATTCTGTTTAAACTTCCACATAATGATTGTTCCATCAAGAGGATTCTTTCTTTTCAAATTAGGCCTGATCTGTCTAGTATCATGGGAAAGGGGCCTTTTGAGAATTTTACCTATAATCCTTGTAACTAAGTCTAAAGGTTTCACGGGATTTTCTTCAAACCTTCACAGAATCATTGTACAATAATTACGATTGTTGATGCTGACATGAGACCTGGTCCTTCAAGTATCACTCAAAAAGGAGCCTTATGAAAATCTTATTTTAAAATCTTTACACCAAGATAAAGTCCGCAGTTTTCATCGGATTCTGTTCAAACTTTCACAAAATGTTTGTACTACCATAAGGATTGTTTCTTTCCTGATCTGTCTAGTATCATATGAAAAGGGGCTGTATGAAAAATGATTACCAAATCCTTATTAACACAAGAATGTCCTCAGTCTTTATCAGAATCTCTTCATACTTTGATAGAATGATTGTACCATCATTTGTATTGTTCCTTTGTAAATTGGGTCTGATTGGTTAAGTGACATAATGATAGGGGCCCTATGAAAATTTTATTACAAAACATCATTATTACAATAAAGTCCTCAGTATTTATCATTTTTTTCAAGCTATCTATCATTAGGATTGTTCCTTTGTAGATTGGGTCTGATTCGTTAAGTTTCACGAGAAAAGGGGCATTATGAAAATTTTTTTACAAAAAATTCTTGACACAATTTAGTCCACTGTTTTCATTGATTCTCTTTAACTTTTACAGAATGATTGTTCCTTCATTAGAATTGTTCCTTTTGAAATTTGGTTTGTTCTGTAAAGTATCATGGGGGAAAGGGCCCTATGAATATATCACTATAAACTCATTAACACAATAAATTCCACAGATTTCACAGATTGATTGTACCATCATTACAATTGTTTATTTTGACAGAGGATCTGATTATGGCAAGTGTCACATAAAAAGGGGCCTTGTGAAAAACATTCTTAAATATTCTAGTTAACACAGTGATGTCCCTTGATTTCACCGGATTCACTTCAGAATTTCACAGAATGATTGTACAATGTCTTCTTTTCAGAACTGGGTACAATCCACCAAGCATAATGTAAAAAGAGGCCTTATGATTTTTTTTAAAAATATTCTAGTAAACATAACGAAGTCCATATATTTCAGGGGGTTCACTTTAAACTTTCACAGAATGATAAAATCAACAGTAAAATATCACAGGAAAAGGAGCCTTATGGGAAATTGATTTTAATGTCTTTGTTAACACACTAAAGTCAACAGTTTTATCGGATTCTCTTCAAAGATGCATATGGAATAATTATGACATTGGAAACACAGGAAATAGGCCCTCGCAGATTATCATTCAAAACATTATTGTGTATGCGATGAAGTTCACAATCATTATCAAATTGTCTTTTAAATTTCACGGGACAATTGTAGGGTTGTAAAGAAAGTTCCTTTTGGAATGAAATTGATCCATCAGAAAACACAGGAAAAGGGGCCTTATGGATTTTCATTCAAAACAATCCTGTTTATGTGATAAAGTCCACAATTATTGTCAAATTCTGATGAAAATTTCACAGGATGATTGTAGGGTCATAAGGTAACTTCCTTTTTGAAATGGAGTGGATCCGTCATGAAATACGGGAAATGGGGCCTAGATGATTGTTGCTCAAAATAATAAAGTGGATAAAGTCCAATATTTTTTCCTTTATGCATTCTCCTTTGAGTAATTAACTTCCTTAAATCTCAGATTTCTTTAACGGAAAACTTTATAAGTAGTTGAGCGTCTAAGGCCCTCAGGGGTCTCTTGTTTTAGCTCGTATTAGTTCAAGACTCTTTGAATTTTGTTTGGAAAGTCGCAATCCAAAAAAGGCCCACATTTATAATACAAATGTATATACAAGGATGTAAAGTTATAGGAAGTCGGATGGCTGTACTTTATTCAACTGTTAAAAGAAATAATCCTTTCCAGACATTAATGATATTCTACAACAAAGAAAATAATCGTCAACATTTTATTAACAATACATTGTTTTCCAAAAATACTGCTAAAATGACAGCAAGTCGTTTTAGGAAACGGAGAAAATGCTCTTCAGAAGCAATCATAGTTTATATCTTTTGATACATTATCTTTGTGCTGACGACTTTCAACACACTAAATAAACAAATGAAAATTCATTTGCCATTCCCTAGCCTAATTGATAATTTAAAAAGCGTTTGATAACACGCAAGCAATTATTCCTGTTAGAAAAATAAAACGATATAGAAATTGTCATGGTAAAAATAATCTCAAATATCAATATTGATATATGGGCCTTTTGTTCATATTCAAGAGGGCTTTCTGGTCTGGGCCTTTTTGGACCGCTCATTTTTAGCCAGCTTTAATAGTGGGTCTTTTTGGACAAGGCCTCTCGGACCGGGCCTTTTTGACCCGACACCGTCATGATATAAATGAATTCCGTTTACCGTTAACTTGCTAATGTTCGGGCTTGGGCTTCCCAATGGATTTATGTCTGCGGGAGTGATTTTGTCCAACACATGATATTTAAAATAAGAATACCGTAACTACCCAAAAGTTGACAGTCACTGTAACCACGAAACTGTGGTATATCAGTGATACATGCTTCCATGAATTTAGACTTAGTAAAATGTTACCCTTTCGCATTCAATTTGTGGCTATTCTTGGTGAATAAACGTCGTAACTTCGTCTTATCCAAGTTATTGATACGGCGTTATGGTCGCGAAACCAAAGTTTTGCCCTTTGCTTTACGTTCTTGACCAAAATTATGTAAAGTACCATCGTTACCTTGCTAGCCATTTAGGATTACACCAATTCTGTCCACCAATGAGGGAACGGGTATAAATTGCCAGCTAATCTTGTTGAACCGAAATATCACCAACAAATATTTGCGAATATTGTAAAAACATCCACATTTAGAAGATTTTATTTCGAATCTATGAAGCTTTCATATCAAAATATTTTGTCTTGTATCAGGAACCTATATTGAGAACATAAATATAAGTGTAGAAACTTTTCAATAGTTTTTTACTTAGAAGGGTGAGTTGATAGTATTGAGTGACTTTCAAGTATGCCAAGCTGAAATTATATTGTCTTCTATTAAAGTCAAAAAAGGCCAAGGAGAGACTACGTGACTTTACTTGAAATATGGTAAATGGTTCATATTTTTCAAATGGGGGGGGGGGATTAATAGGTAGCTGATACTTAATCCTTGTCATGCTGAATGAAATCCTGTAATGATTTGCATTGAAATCAAAGGACTGAAAGTATTTGAAGTACTAGTTGTGGGTCAATATTTCTTTTTTAAAAATGTTTTTTTTATAATTAACGAAAGGGGCCGAGCTGGTGGTGTAGACCAAGATCAGACTGCACTTCGAAAACACGAATATTCCGAGTTCAGTATTACCATGGTTAAAACCGATGCATAGATGTCAAATCCCAAATAGGATAGGAGTTTTTCTAGTTAATAAATGAAGATCATAGCTATTTACCAGCGGATATGAACAAACATATAGCTGGGCAATAACTATCATCGTACGAAGTACAAGTGCAAAAAATTTGGGGGAAAATAAAAACAGAAATTGCTGGGTTTAACAAACTGACTCTTTACTCACAATGTCTTCTCAAGCCATCAGAAAACCACTGGCGTAATCACTTGAATTTGATATTACAATGAATACATGCTTCCATATGATTGTTGTCCTTTTTAACTTAATTTGCACTATAAAAATCATGTGCTCTTCATAAAATGTTCCTTGTCATGTTTATATTGTATATTTGCAGTAAGAATGTTATCTTTTGCAATAAAGGAATAGTATTGTAAAAAAGAAAATAAACGCATGGCGTCCTTAAATGGTATTGACGTCATATGACGTAATTTGTTTGTATTAGATAATTTTTGACGTCGGATAACTTTTAATCCTTTTATTTCGTATTTTCACCGTTAAAATATTGAAACAATTAGGGTAAAATGCGTGAATACGTTTTGATATATATATAATTTTTCATCCCTTCACAAAGCCGCCGTCATAGCGCAGTTAGTAGCGTACCAGTCTCCCAATCTTCAAAGGATGTGATGGTAGTACTGGTGCGAGATATAGCAGGAATCCATTGTTAGGTGCTCCAGCCGCCGCGATATGACTGTAAAATTGTTAATATCGGCGTTAAACCCCATTCAACCAAACAAAACAAATTATCGCTTTTATACATAGGCCTTGGATAATCGTAAACCTAAGTGGGGTGAGCAGTTGACTCTGAAATGGTGTACTGGTTGTACTGGTGTGAGAAATACCAGAAATCCACGGTTAGGTGCTCCAATGGTCGCGACATGACTGAAATACTGTTGAAATTTTGCGTTAAACCCATTCAATCAATCAATAAATAGACCAAAGGATTTCCCCCAAACAATGAAATTCGGTTCGAAGAAGCTTCATTGCATACGGATTTAGAAAACGATACATTCTATGCATTTTGCGCTTGAATATGGATGGGAACCAATATGAAAGATGCTTTACTGAAAATAAAAGTACCAAGAAATATATATCCTGTCCGACAGACAATCAAACAACATCATCTATGTTGTGCGTGTGCGAGCTATTTGGGGGGAGAGCTTATTCGATTGAATTCCTTATTTATTCACAAATAAAGCATGATTTGATTTAAAGATATAAACATCATTATAAAGACATGTAACACATTTAACGATTTCAGCATTATGATTTGGAAACCCCCATGGAAAATGTGACGGAAATATTTTTCAGGGTTGGTTGGGTAATATGATGAATAGAAATATTTTTGTATAGAATAATGGCATAAAGAAATACTCGAGTAAGGTCGTAATAAATGATTGAAAATAAAAAAAATCATCGTGTTACTTTTTTAAAGTCAATTAGTTGTCATATTTCATCTTTAATTTAATTTTGTTGTGTTTATATCATTAACGATTAAGTTTAAACCATTCGCCTTTTGTGAACTGAGTCTAGATTACCGCAACAATGTTTAACACCGGGCAATTATCAAGATTAAAAATAAAGTAAATCGAATATTCACGCAAAACCGAAAGTAGCCTATACAAAATCCGGTATGGAGAGTTACAGTGAAAACCTGTCTATAACTGCACGACTTTTTTTCTGCAACATATGTTTAAAAAATGATGATACCGATAAAAAAATGCATTGTGTGGTGCCTCGGTACTGGTGATCCGATTTTCTATAAATCTGTCCATAATAAGATATATGCTGGAATTTTTATATAAAAAGGAACACATAATCCAAATGACTGCATAGCCAGCGCTCAGGCTTACGTGTTCATACCACATTGAAAAGGAACTGGTGATTATTTCACACCTTTTAAAATGGTCTATCACTTGATCTAATTGACCGCCATGACACGTGCCAGTATTCCCGACACCTTTTTAATTTAGTGGACATATTCACCAAAACAAGGAGATAAAAATGAACTTTCTTTTTCTACTAAAAAACAACATTTACTTCAATGAAACTCCATACATGTCACTATATACTATATTGGGGCCGAGTTGACCGGTCACCGAACCTATTATATTTTCCCTAAGATGTCTATGAGTTTGCATTTTTTAAATGAAATAATTCATAATATCTTTGAATTATCTTCTTCTATAGTGGTACATTTTTTTCCAACATCTTCGAGAAGAAAATAAGAACATTAACCCTCATTTTTCGGAAATCCAAAAAGACATCTAGTACGATGTGAAAGATATGATAGATTTTTTTGTTTGATTTGTCTTACCTCGTTTTACCTTATTGATGAGCTCTTCTGCAAGCTGGTGCCTCTTTGACCCTTTTTGAAATTTATATCGCTTCTGTTTGAATCCTGTCCATAGAAGTCTACGTTAAATTTGATTTGTGCTGTCCAGCAAGAGTTTAAACTATTTTTAAAACTACAGTTTTGCAACTAATCATTTCCCGAGGCAGCCGAATGAAGAGTCATTTTCATTGTCAGATTTTACATGACGGGCCTCTTTGAAAAATTTCATGAATGGATGACGTCACCAGACGGAGCAAGTATCTACCGAAAACGAGGCTGAATCGGTAATGTCAACAATGAACCGGTGAGGTTTCAGCTGATCAGTGAATTCTACATTATTTTTCAAGATCCGACATTTAATTAGGGAAACTGAAATTACACTAGCGACTAAAAGGCACATAAGTTTCTCGTATGTTTGTTATCAGTTAGAATAAGCAATCGAAAGCGGATGTCATAGACAATATTAGTCATTCCGCCTCTGCATTTCGATCTATTTTTATTGAACACAGTTCAATGGCATTCTGTATTATACGATAATTTGTAAACTTATAATGGCTTCAAGTTCAGTGAGCCAAGAGAGTTTAGATATCACTGACGATTACGAACTCAATGCTAGGAGAACGAGAATCCGGACAATGCGAGCTCGTGGGGCCCTCCCTAGGGCGGGGGACAGGGACTCCGAAACCTCAGGAGACAGAGATGGGTGGGACGTGAATGGGGACGAAAATGGACCCCCTCATCAGACGCTGAACAGTTTGGTTACAGAACAACATGACTCGCCATCCAGAACTTCAGCTGCCCAGCGTGCTAAAGACAAGAGGTCCCGTCCAAATCACCTACAAAAGGGTAAACTACCTAAAGACAAGAGGAAACTAAGAGAGAAGCGACGTAGTACTGGTGTGGTTCATCTAGCATCAACAGAGGTATGTTTTGAACATTTAACTGCCACTCAATTTTAGATATAACCCAGAGCTACATATTGAGGGCTATATTGTATTTTAGATTTAGATATTTCACCGATACTGTCATTATGTAGGTACCCATTTGAATCATCTCATTTCTTGACCTGTGATAACCATTACCAAGCTGATGATAGAATGAGGAGTCTACTTTAACCCTTTCCTGTTTTTTGAAATTTTAGACTGGTCCAAATTCAAAGAGTTTGCAGACGACAATGAATATTGGATACAATTTGAAATGAAACCATCCTATGTGGTAGAAAATATTGTAGGAAAAAAGGAGAAATTGCTTGTTACAAGCAAATTCTCCTTTTTCCACAACGATTACTCAAGTATAAAATCACAGTTACGTAAAATCCTGGGTTTGTACAGGAAAGGGTTAAAAGAAGACGGAATTTCAATGCAGTTGCACATGTAGAAGGGGGTTGGGTGTGTTTTTAACCCATTCCTGTTTTTTAAAATTCTAGACTAGGCTATATTGAAACTATTAATAGGTTGGAGAAGACAATGAAAATTGGATGCAATTTAAAACGAAACCATCATTTTTAGGGGAAAGGAGAAATTGCTTGTTACAAACAATTTCTTCTTTTTTTTCTTACAATATTTTCTCAAGTGTAAAATCACAGAAATGTAAAATCCAGGGTTTGAACAGGAAAGGGTTATATACCCACTCTGTAGCCTAATTATTTTACTTTTGAGGAATAATTCAGTATATAAATGAAAATGATAGAAAAACATAACCTCATTTGGTAAGTTTAAACCCCATGATTTGAAGAAATCCTAGATCCACCTTTGACGTGCTGCAATTCAAAGTGTGTTCATAAACTTTAGATGGAAAGAAGAAAGTTTCATGTAGGAAAAGAAACATTGTTGATAAAGGAGAAATTGGTTGTTACAGGCAATATCAACTTTTATCTCAATATGTTTCATAACTTAATAAATTAACTACATTGTATGTTTATTGTTTTTTAAATTCATTACTATGGAAGAGGATTATTATAAGTAAATAAACATATTTAGAAACCATTCGTTGACACTTAAACTTTCAAATTAACCCTTTCCTGTTCAAACCCGGGATTTTACGACGCTTTGAATTTATACTTGAGAAAACATTGCGGAAAAAGAAGAAATTGCTTGTAACAAGCAATTTCTTTTCCCTCAATATTTTCTACCACATAGAATGGTTTCATTTTAAATTAATCCAATTTTCTATGTCGTCTGTAACCTCTTTCAAATTGGACAAGTCCAAAATTTCTAAAAAACAGGAAAGGGTTAATACTCATCTTTTTTTGCTGAATTGACTCTTTCAATAATAATTTTGATCACTAAAATTTCTTGGTCAAGGAGTCATTTGACTCCTGAATTTCAAAGTCTGGCACAATTTATCAGTTTAACCCATTCCAACACAAGAAAATTTTAGACTGGTCCAAATTGAAAGAAGCTGCAGACGACAATTTCAAGTTGATGGAATTTCAATTTTTTTTGTCTTTTGGAATAGAAAACATTGTGGATAATGAAGAAATTGCTTGTTACAAGCAATTTCTTCATTTTCCACAATGTTTTCCAATGCTTTTTTCTTGTGGGGTGTAAAAAGGTGGGCTTGAGTTGGAATTGGTTAAAGAAATATCAAAATGTTCCCACAAAGCCTTGGATCCAATACTAGGTGTTGAATTGATATTATTACATAATATTCATTAATTATTTTCACTAAGGAGCAATTTTTCAGACCTAAACCATATTTTGATGGTTTGCATTTAACCCATTACCAGGTGACAGCATTTTAAACTGGTCCAAATTCAAAGACAACAATTTCATATTGATAGAGTTTCTATGTAAGTGAAATAAATATGCTGATGATGGAGAAACTGGTTATTGTTATTCAAAGTACAAGTTTCTTACAGAGATTTGATCTAGCTCAGGGCCAGCTGGTTGATAGAGATACAGATACTCAGATAGAGTGATAATTTAGGTTTCCAATTTAATTGTTTCAAAAATACAAATTTACTTCCCTTATCAATATGTTGTAGGTTCTCATTGGGATTGTCTCTCAGGAGATTCTGATAAGCTCCCACAACATATGGTATCAAACCCTGTTTTGACCCTTAGTAATTTCTCCCAAAGAGGTCATTTTGATCTCCTTGGTAGAAATTTCTAACAAAATAGCACATTTACATATTTTTGAGGGTCAAAACCTGGATTATCCTTCAAACCTGTAATGTACTGCCTGCCTTGTTGCAAAATATGACATGTCTCATAGCTAAAGAGAGACCATGATTTTAGTAGTGGGAAATGTATTAGTTAACCCTTGTCAGTCTTGTCAATCTGTGCAGGCTGGCCAGCGTTTTTTTCTTATTGTGAATTTCCTGATTTCTACCTTACTTTAAATCCATTTTTCAAAACACAATCTCCAATTGGTATTTGCTCAATCCCTTTTTTTTTTCAAGTTTTATTTTATGGAATGATACCTAATGGGTCTTATAATTTCAAGGCCTCGGTTGTATGTCTGTCTATCCATTAGTTATTTTTTGTGTGCACAACTCTCCTACATTTTCATTTCAAATGAAACTTGTGACACTGAATCTCTATGATGTCTAGTTGTGCATGAGACAAAAAATATTTTGATCCCTCAAGTCATTTTGAAGTTGTCGGTATATGCCATTGACCTAGAAAAATAGTTACTATGTTTTTTACTGAAAAGCTCCTGCAGGTGTATATCCCATTCCTACACAATCCTGTTCTTTGAAGCCGATTGAGATGAAAACTCGAGAAAAACAATTAAGACAGTAAAGAAATTTCGTGTGATTTTCCACAACATTTCTACGCAGAAAGATAAAGATTGTTGAAATTCTATCATCTTGAAATTTTCATCTGCACCTTTCAATTTGGAGCTGTCTAGAATTTTTCTGTCTGGTAATGGGAAATGTGCAGCTCTTCAAAGCTTATGTTTCATGTATTATCATCTTTGATTTAAGAGTACGGGAGATTCTTTGGATGACGATGAAGAAGAAGAGAAAGTCCTCAGTGAGGCTAAACGTAACACACCTTACAATGAAGTCATTGATGCCGATAATCCACAAACACCTTCAGAGGTGAGTATTTAACCCATTTTTAGATGACGAAATTTTAGACTGGTCCAAATAAAAAGAAATTTCAGAAGATAATTTTGAGTAAATAAATCTTTAAAATCTTGGCATTTAAGGTAGAAAATAATATAATGGATGATGAAGAAATGGCTTTTAACCCTTATCGTGCTGTATAAACTACATTACTGAATTGCCCTAAAATCAAAGGGCTGAAAGCACTGATAGAACTTGTTGTTCAAAAATCAATATTTCTTTAAGAAATCAATTCCATAAACAACTCTGGCAGAAAAATTACAAGCAGGGGGTGTAGACCAAGATCAGACAGCACTTGTGTGCAGGCTGATCTTGGTCTACATCTCCTGCCAAAAACCGAAATATTCCGGGTTCAGCATGACAAGGGTTAAAAAGTAGCTTCTTCATTATCCTTGATGTTTTCTGAATCTTTTTTTCATGTGAGCATCAAACATGGTTGGAAAAGTGTTATGTCATTCTCTCACTATTCCTTTTAAAGTTTTTTTTTCGTGCCTGTCGAGAAAAAAGTTTGGGGCAAAATTGTGGAAAATAAAGATTTTGCCCTAGATGGTTAACAAAACAAAAAGGCTCAAAGTTTATCCAGAGAAATTGATAAATCAAAACAGTTCCCTCTGGATTATTTGGAGCTGTATTGAAATTAGGTTTGAAAATTTAAATTGTTTTGATATTTTTTAAGTTGACAAATATAGAGTCAAATTAACAAATTCATAGAAGAGATTAGATTAGGTGAAGTGTTGGCTACCTGGAAATTTATCTTAATATTTTGTTAGGTGACAAATATAGAGTCAAATTTAACAAATTTATAGAAGAGAAAAGATTAGGTGAATTGTTGGCTACCTGGAAATTTATCTTAAACATTTCCTGTACAACCCCGGGATTTCACGTCTCTGTGATTTAATACTTGAGAGAACATTGTTGAAAAAGGAGAAATTGCTTGTAACCAGCAATTTCTCCTTTTCCACAATATTTTCTACCAAATAGGATTTTTTCATTTCCAATTGCACCCAATTTTCATTGTCGTCTGCATCCTCTTTCAATTTGGACAAGTCTAAAATTTCCAAAAACGGGAAATTTATCTTAAGCTGATATTTATCTTTTATAAGCTGGATAAACATCTGTCTGAGGCTTTCTATAATGTATCAGGCCACTTATTGATTTGGTGGTATTTGCTAAAAAAGAAAAGAAAGTTCTTCAATTGCTAATATTAACTCTTCAATATGTCTAATATTTCTTGTTTTACCCTCCACCTATGAAGGAGAGGGGCTATATCAGTTTCACCATGTCTGTCTGTCTGTCTGTATGTCCATCCATTCATCCATCCTCTTTTTGTTTCCGTAGTCTAATTCAAGAACTAATTGACTTTCAAGCATAAAGTTTCATACAATTGTTGCCAATGACCCAAGGAATTCTCCTGTTGTTATTTGGTTGTGTAGGTCAAAGGTCAAGGTTATAATTTGACTTTGATTGAAAACCGTTTTTGTACTCTAGCTCAAAAGCAATCTGACCTAGGAGGCTAGGACTTTGAACCTTTATCCATGACCGAAGGAGTTTCCCTAATGTTTATGGGTATCTTAGGTCAAAGGTCAACTGTGCTTCTTCATTGACACAATGCTTGGGGGGGGGGGGGGGGGGGAAGGAAATTATAAATCTGCTTTGTGCCAATCTTAGTTTAAAGTCATTTAAGTCAGTTAAATTATTTAACCCATTACCATAAAGCAAAATTTTAGACTGGTCCAATTTGGAGATGACAATTCAAAAGTGATGAATTTAGATTTTTTCAACTTTTGGGGTTGAAAATATTGTGGAAAATGAAGCAAATACTTTGTTCAAGCAATTTCTTCATGTTTCACAATGTTTTCCTTATAGTTTTTTTGAGGGACATCAACAAGTTTCATTGTGTGGGAATGAGAAAATCCAGAATCAAAATTCATTAGTAAGTATTTCATATCTTGAATGAATATCAAAGGGTTTTATCTAAATTGTTCGGCATTCCATTGATATCACTAAAAGCCAAGCCTTATTGATGAGGTTTAGTGCATTGCATTGAATTATGATTAATTGATGTGTTATCAAATTACTGTGAATAGTTTTGTGTATGTTTTCAATAAGCATTTCAAAAATATGAAACTTATTTTTAGCTCACCTGAGCACAATGGGCTCAAGATGAGATTTTGCTGTTATTTGATGTCTGTTGTTAGTTGTCTGTTTTCATCTCTGACGGCAGCACATATTCTGTCCAATGTTTGTTTCTCACCAATGGATGGATAATGGTAAACCTAAGTGGGATAGCAGCTGGAGGCTAGGAAAGGATGTAGTGGTAGTACTGGTGTGAGAAATACCAGGAATCCATTGTTAGGTGCTCCAGCCCCCGGGATATGACTGAAATACTGTTAAAAGTGGCGTTAAACCCAATTCAATCAATCTATCATAATTTACATTGAGGGCACTCTAGGGGTTTCAAATTTTGCTTAATCATCCTTTAATTTGATCAGAATTTTTGTCTTGATCAAATCTCAGACAAGATCGACATTTGGTCACATAGGGTCAGGTTGTAGGTCTCTTAGTCACATCTTAGAAAAACCTTGTAGTCTCTTTAGTGGCCACATTTTATGCTCAGTCAACCAGAATATTGGTCCGAATGTTTGATGAAATCTTTAACAAGTTTGAAATCCGATCTCCCTATTCACTATTCAGACCAGATAGCAATGTGAGCCATGGACATGAGACGCTTTTATTTTTTTGTGTATTCATATAATTATATTTGATTTGTATTTCAGAGTCTGTGATCAATTAATTAGCCAGTCTTTACTTGAATATTTTATGTATTTATGAATAGGTTATGAAGAGAATAAAGCAGTTTCAAGCTTTAACAGTTTCATTAAATAACCATAATACTGCTGACTCTAAGTCCTTGGTAAGATGGTGTGAAATGGTGATGGGCAAATAATCATGCTAAATTATTAAAGAGCTTTTTATTAACCCCCATTAAACTATACTTTCACAAGCTTAAAAAGATTCTGAACAGTTTTGACTATAAACTAACGAATAGAAGCAGGTATCAGGATTTAGTCTAATTAATCCTTTCCTGCATAATCCCTTCATTTGATGTCCTAGTGATTTTATGCTTGAGAAAATATTGTGGGAAAAGAAGAAATTGCTTGTTACAAGCAATTTCTTTTTTTCCCACAATATTTTGTACTTATAGTTTGGTTACTTTTCAAAATTACACTCACTTTTAATTATCGTCTGCAAATTCTTTCAAATTGGACAGGAATAGAATTTTAAAAACAGGAAAGGGTTAACTCATTCCCACACAATCCTGTTTGTTATGCTCTTCAAGAAAAAAGCTTCTAAAATATTGTTGAAAGCAAAGAATTTGCTTGCTTCAAGCACTTAACACTGCTGTGAATCATAAAATATAAATAGAATTGTTCATTGAGACCAGAACTGAACTTTGAACTCTGCATTTAATCAACATTCATGTGAAATATTTTTTGTTGGATTGGCAACTTAAAAGTTGAAACTACATCTTATTTAAGCTGTAGTTACATTTGGGTTGCCACCCTATCATTTTACTTTTTTGTAAAATACAATTGACAATAAAATTTGCAAAATAAATCAGTTAAAAATCTAAATCAGTCTTCCTGTCAGGGTAAGTGGGCGGGGCCAGCAACCTTTATTATCCAATAATTTAATTTTGAATTTTGTCTATCAAAAACAGGCATACTGATTGGTCGAAAAAAAATATTCATACCTCCATGAACAAATTTTGAGCACCCAGACATTTTGTATGCTCTCATACAAAATAGTGCCATTTGTCTCTCACCAATGGGTCGATAATCGTAGACCTATGTGGGATAGCAGCTGGAGGCTAGGAAAGGATGTAATCGTAGTACTGGTGTGAGAAATACCAGGATTCCATTGTTAGGTGCTCCAGCCGCCGCGATATAACTGTAAGGTTGTTGAAAGCGGCGTAAAACCCCATTCAAACAAACAAACAAACAAAATAGTGCCATACAAAAAGCATCAAATTTGTAAATTCTTTGCTTTTTTCGCTTGGTGCTATTAAATTATAACAAATAAAGTAAATATTTTTTGTTTTCGTAGGGGTATTAACCAAAAATCATAATCACACTATGTATGAATCCACTTCGCATATTCATACAGTATGATTAGTTTTTTTCGGTTCATATGATACCTTCATGAAAACAAAAAATTTTCTCTTCATCTCTTAACAATAATTTCTAAGACATAGATTTGGTAAAAATTGTTGTCTGCAACTTCTTAGAATTTCAGCCAGTCTAAAATTTAGTTGTCTAGTAATGGGTTAAGCTACTACCAGATGATAAAGTTTTAGACTGATGATGATCCAAATTTAAAGAAGATGTAGAAGAAAAATTTCAATTGATGAAATATTAGAAATCTTTTTTCTTTTTGGGTAGAAAACATGGTAGATAATGGAGAAATTGCTTACACCAAGGAGTTTCTTCATTTTCCATAAAGCTTTCCAAAGATTTTTTTCTATTTAAGCGTCAAAAAGCATTATTGCATGGGAGTGGGTTAACCCTTTCCTGTTTTGCTAGGTATCTGGCCTGTCCAAGTTCAAAGGTTTTGCAAACGTTAATTTAGACTGGATTTAATCTGAAGAATAACTATTCAGTAGGGTAGAAAATATTGCAGAAAAAGAAGAAATTACTTGGTACAAGCAATTCCCTCTTTTTCTACAATGTTTTCTCAATTATAAAATCACAGGGACATAAAAACCAGGGATTGAACAGGAAAGGGTTAAACTGTCAATTCATCCAATCATTTGTCTGTTGATAGTCTAGCTCTTACTGATAAAGCCATTGTTTGACAAATACTAGTACATGTAATCCATTACCACAGGTGACACGATGGCGCTTTTTGATGTCTCCCTTATGGTAAAGCATTAGAAAACATTAAGGAAAATGACGAAATTGCTTGTTACAATCATTTTCTTCATTTTCCACAATGTTTCTACACAGAAAGTTGAAAAATATAAAATTTCATAATATTTAAATTGTCGTCTACAACTGAACTCCTTTCATTTTGGACCTGTCTAAAATGTTGCCATCTGGTAATGTGTTAACCAATGGAAAATTCAAATGTTTGTATTATGTCACAATTGTTTGATTAATTCTATGCTCACCAGGAAATAAATAATTAAAAAATAGTGGAAGATGAAGAAATTGCTTGTCACAATTAAATTCTTCATTATCCACAATGTTTTCTACCTCAAAGTACAGATTTTAAAAATTTCATCAAATAAACATTGACATCTGCAACTACTTTAAATTTGTACCATTGTAAAATATTGTCACCTTGTAATGGGTTGATGTACAAAAAAAATTGACATTGTTTGTGTATCAGAAAGATAGTTTATTTAACAAATTTGAAAAAAAAATGAATATTTATATCATTTTCGGCATTTTCCTGTATAACAGATTATTTATAATTGATTTATTTAAGAGATGAATATTTTTTGTTTTCATGGAGGTTTGAACCGAAAAACCTAATCATACTGTATGAATACGCGAAGGGGATTCATAAATTGTGTGATTAGGTTTTTCGGTTCATACCTCCATGAAAACAAAAATTATTCTCTTCATTTCTTATAATTTAATAGCATCGAGCGAAAAATTCAAAAACTTTGATACCTTTTTGTAGTGAACTATTTTGTGCGGAAGCATTCAAAATGGCTGCATACTCAAAATTTTGTTCATGGAGGAATGAATTAAATTTTTCGACCAATCAGATCGCTCGTTTTTGATAGACAAAACTAACAATTAAATTATATATGATTATTTATAATTGATTTATACTTGATTCAAGCAAAAGCTCAGGAATTTTGTCCAGATATAACAGTTGCTGATCTTAAAAAATATCTTCTTGCTTTACTTACCATTATGCCTTTTAGCTTCACTGACCAAAGGGCACAGGGCTCTGCAAAGTGGGCGACTCAGGCGAAAAAGTCGCCTGGTTTCATAAAACTTCGCCTGATTTGCTGATCAAAGCGAAGTCGAAGTCGCCTGGAATTTTTAGGAAGTCGCCTGGATACCATAGGTGATAACCTAATCTGGCCCAGTGGCTATAAAAGTAGGTGACAGTGTGCAATTATACAACTGTTGATCGGAAGCCCTTTGATCGAAATTCAAGCATGTATCGATAGTCGCGAGGCCAGCAGATTATCATAAAGAGGGGTATGTTCTGGCAGCTAATAGTCAACTAGCTGCGATATCGTAGCCCTCTTTCTGATAATCTGCCTCGCCAGCAGATTATCAGAAAGAGGGCTACGATATCGCAGCTAATAGTCAACATGCTTGCTTCATTCACACCTACGCTGATCGGCACCAGAAATCATTTAAAATCCTTTCCCTTCTTAAGTTTTAATTATTTCTGTAAATTACATTATCATCATTCTAGGAGATTTGTTGCTTACTTTCACATAATGAGAATAATGGCCGACATTTACGGACGCCATGTCATTTACCAGAAGTCAAAATTTTGTTAAAAATTTGAAATCTTGATGAAAAATAATTCTGCCGAAAAATCTATGTAGAGTAAATTCATTTTTCTTTAGAATCATTCAATATGAGTTTTCTGCTTTAATTGTAACAAGTGAAGAAAATTATGGCAAACAATTTAAAGGCTGCTACGATCTTTTCCTGAGATTCTTGTTATGATACATTCAATCCAAAAACTAAATTTCACTTACTTGTGTTGGTAATAATTCCTTTAAATAACATGTAATCCTATAAAATGGAGCAAATTATCCTGTGTTAACTTTAAACCTCTGCATGTACAGTCTGGTTTTGTGTACTCAGCAGTAATCCTTACCCTTTACACACTATAACTGACTTAATCACAGAGGACCATTTTTGACCCATTAATGACAATTTTATCCATTTATATGTTATCAGGTAAAGTGGACAGACTTTAACTCATTACCACACAGTCCCCCATTTAGACCTCTTGAAATAGTTTTATGGGAAACTGTGGAAAAAGGAGGAAATGATTGCAGCAAGCAATTTATCCTTTCCCCAAATGTTTCTACCCTCTTTGGCACCTTCTTTCTTATTTAAGCTCACTGTGATTTGTCTTATTTAGCTTCTTTCAATTTGTACCAGTCTGAATTTTTTTCTTCTGGTAATGGTTTGATTATTTACATGTTGTTACAATAAAATCTTTTCTCATTTTCTGCTTCAAATAGGAACACTACTCATTTCATTCAGACCGCCTATACACTATTTGCATTTTTTTATTAGTTAACTTTTTTTTATCATATATGAATCTATTATGAAATATTAAAAAATAAATAAATTCAGAATCAAACTCTTGAATTCTCAAACCTAAAAAAAGAAAAATACAAAGGTGTTTGTTCACAGGAATAAGATCTTTTTTGAGGACTGAAAGGATAAGCAGTATTCTCTATGTTTATTGCATAATACATAATATAAAATACAACTCCTTGGTTGTAAAGCTATTTCATTTTGTGATAGAAATGAGGAATATGCGCAAAAACTTAATTTTTAACGCGTTCCACTTCTCCTGAAAGACTCACCATTTCTCCCTATCTTGAAAAACTTCTCCCAATTCTCAGACTAGTGAGAAGTGACTTCTCCCCAAATTCTGGGAGTCTGCAGAGCCCTGGGGCAGTGGGCTATCATCAAGGAATTGCTTCAATTGCCTATCTATGCATTTGTCTGTACACCTTTGCTTATAAAAATCTCCCCCTCAGAAGAAACTTTGATGCACTGAAGAAATATACATACATGTACCTGCTAAAATATGTTTTCCAGCCTATATGGCATTTCATTTCTCTTTTGAAAACACACTGAATTGTTGTCTGGAACCCCTTTGAACTTGGATCAGTTTAAATATTTTGTCATTTGAGAATGGGTTAATGATAAGCTGGATTTTATTTTAATAATTCTCTTGAATTACCCAAGTTATTCATTAAAACATTGAAATTTTCAATATGTTTAGTCATTCTAACACAATCATGTCCCTAATTTTCAGTTGGTATTTAATGAGTGAAAATTTTAGAGCCAGTGGAGCAATATAGGTCCCTTTAGGCATCTCTTTAAAACCCTTCTTCAAGGATAAGGGGTTATGTTACTGACGATATTCACCTGTCTTTTTATCCTTATAATTTTCTTTTTACTTCACAATAACTGACCATATTACATGTACTTCAATTTTATTGAAGATCCGAGAATCCATAAACCAAATGAACAATGTATATGTATTTGCAAAAATAACAAATTATCTTAACCCTTGTCATGCTGAACCCAGAATATTCCTGTTTTGGCAGGAGGTATATACAAAGATCAGACTGCACATATGTGCAGTCTGATCTTTGCATACACTACCTGTTTGTCCCTTTCAAGCTAGAATTATTTATTAAATCAGTTGTCAAAAGAAATATTGACCCATGATTAGAGCCTTACATGCTTTCAGCCCTTTTATTTCGATGTAGATCTAAATGAATATTTTATTCAGCATGTCAAGGGTTAACTTGCATAGGTTTTTGAGCCATGAAAATACGGGAAGGTAGAATGACCATTTTACTCTCAGAGAGTCTATCAGAAAGTGAACAGTTTTGACCCTGGTCAGTCTGCACTGTTTGACAAGAGTAGATACTTTATGCGCTATCATGCTTGGTTGCAAGGGTACATGTATGTTTTGTATAAGAAATAGTGCTATTCAATTTTGATGTGGTTTGAAAACTTTA
This sequence comes from Fragum fragum, assembly GCA_946902895.1. NCBI lineage: Eukaryota > Metazoa > Mollusca > Bivalvia > Cardiida > Cardiidae > Fragum > Fragum fragum. The sequence continues at coordinate 18,664,697 of OX336368.1, forward strand.
CATTTTCTTAACCAGAAGACACAATTTAAGACTGGTCAGATTCCAAAGAAGATGCAGACAACAATCTTTAGTTGATGTACTTCTAAAAATATTTGTCTTTTAGGGGATAAAACTTTGTTTTCCACAGCTGTTTGCTTAAAGCGTGTAAAAAAAACAGGATTGTGTGGGATTGGGTTAACCCATTATTAGACAACATAATTTTAGACTGGTTCAAATTCAAAGATATAGACAAAATCTTTAGTTAATGTAGTTTCAGTTGTAAACAGTGTGGATAATGAAGATATTGCTAGATAAAAGATTAAGTTTCATATGAAAAATAAAACCTTGTCATGCTGAAAAATCCTTTTTAGAATTGCATTAAATCTAAGGGCTGAATATACTCGAAGCATTGTATGTGAGTGAATATTTTATTTTTTGAAAATTGATTTGATAAACAACTGTGGCTTTAAAGAGAAAAAGCAGGTGGCACAGACGAAGATCAGACTGCTCATATTACTATGCTTTATGCCAAAACAGGAACATTCTGGTTCAGCATGACAAGGGTTGATTTCTCTTTACATGTTTTTCATAAATTCTGCACTTCATACATGAATTATTCTCTATAATCCTATTAATATTCTATTTGTGTAATTCCGATAATATGTCAAGGATACATCATCATATTAATCAAAATAAGCCAGTCAATTTGTTGTAAAGATATGGTTGATTCTTAACCCTTGTCATGCTGAACCCGGAATATTCCGGTTTTGTCAGGAGGTATAGACCAAGATCAGCCTGCACATAAGTGCAGTCTGATCTTGGTCTACACCTCCTGCTTGTACTTTTCCTGCCAGAGTTGTTTATGAAATCAATTACTAAAAGAAATATTGATTATTGAAGAGCAAGTTCTATCAGTACTTCCAGCCCTTTGATTTTACGTCAATTCATTAAGGTTATTTATATAGCATGACAAGGGTTAACCCTTGTCTGTTTGATTTAAATCCTTTATTAGATCAAAGGGCTGAAGGCACTGTAATTGCTGGTTATTGGTCTAGACTTCTTATTAAAAATCATTCAAGAACAAATTTGGTTTAAAATAAGCTTCTTTTGAAAAAATTTTCTGTAAACAAATTTGGCCCAAGATAAACCACCAGGTGGTAAAGACTAAGATCAGATTTCTATGTGTTAGCTTGTTAGGTCACCTGACCAAATGGTCATGGTGACCTATTGCAATCATCGTTTGTCCATCGTTGTCCGACGTGCATCGTCTGTCGTCCGATAACTTTTAAACATTTTCATCTTCTTCTCAAGAACTACTGGGCGGATTTCAACCAAACTTGGTAGAAAGCATCATTGGGGGATGACAATTCAAGTTTGTGAAAATAGGGGTTCTGGGGGTCATAGGGGCCCCAATCGGGGGCAAAAAGGGGTAATTTTTGGTTCTTCTTTAAAAATCTTCTTCTAATAAACCGTTAATGCCAGAGCTTAAATATTTTGTGTGCATGACAAATAGGACAGGTATATTATAAATTGTGAAATTCATGCCCCTGGGGTCATGTATGGGGGCCACACCCAGAGGTCAAAGTTCATCATGTTAAAAAATTCACATTTTCATCTTCTTCTGATGAAGTACAAAGCCAATTTCAAACAATCTTGGTGAAAAGCATCATTTGGTAATGGTTATTCGGATTTGTGAAAATTAAAAGGCTGGGGGGTCAGGGGGGCCTAAAATGGGGACCAAAAGGGGGTAATTTTTGGTAACTTTTAAATTTTTCATCTTCTTCTCAAGAACTACGGGGCGGATTTCAACCAAACTTGGTAGAAAGCATCATTGGGGGATGACAATTCAAGTTTGTGAAAATAGGGTTCTGGGGGTCAAAGGGGCCCAAATAGGGGGCAAAAAGGGGTAATTTTTGGTACTTCTTTAAAAATCTTCTTCTAATAAATCGTTAATGCCAGAGCTTAAATATTCTGTGTGCATTACAACTAGGACAGGTATATTATAAATTGTGAAATTCATGTCCCTGGGGTCATGTATGGGGCCACACCCAGAGGTCAAAGTTCATCATGTTAAAAAATTCACATTTTCATTTTCTTCTGATGAAGTACTAAGCCAATTTCAAACTTACTTGGTGAAAAGCATCATTGGGTACTGATTATACAGATTTGTGAAAATTAAAAGGCTTGAGGTCAGGGGGGCCTAAAATGGGGACCAAAAGGGGGTCATTTTTGGTAACTTTTAAACATTTTCATCTTCTTCTCAAGAACTACTGAGGAGATTTCAACCAAACTTGGTCGGAGGCATCATTGGGGGATGCCAATTCCAGTTTGTGAAAAGAGGTTGGGGGGGCTTGGGGTAAAAGGGGCCCCAGTCAGGGGCAGAAAGGGGTAAATTTTTGTACTTCTTAAAAAATCTTTTTCTTATAAACCCTAAATCACTTGTCTTGATGCTCTTTTACTCAGGTGACCATTAAGGCCCACTTGGCCTCTTGTCTTTGTCTATGCCTCTTGCAAGAAAAGAAATATTACATGTTCAGGATGACAAACGTTTATAGGTACAGAGCATACAAGCCTTGTCAGCTTTTGTCATATAACGGCAACCATATAATATTACTGCCACCATGTTAAAGAGAATATACCAACACAAGAATTTTATGCAGCTTTTTTTAGCTAGCAAATTGTGGGTGGGTGTGTCTTGTCAAGAGCATATTTTCTACAGTAATTAACCCATTCCCACTCAGTGATGCTTTTTGATGCCCCTCAAGAAAAACACTTTGGAAAACATTGTGTAAAATGAAGAAATTGCTTGTTCATTTTACACCATGTTTCTACCCAGAAAGTTGAAAAAATCAAAAATTTATAAAATATAAATTGTCGTCTGCAACGCCTTTGAATTTAGTCCAGTCTTAAATTTTGTCGTCTGGTAATGGGTTAATGGATTTCAAAACTCTTGGACACAGTTGTTCCCCATGAAGAGCATATTAAAGTTGTTTTGGATACTCCCTATTTCAATGTCAAATTTGAAGGTTATGAAGTCTGGTTGGAGGTTTTTGCTAATAAAATTATCATAGCTAAATTCTATGTTAAAAACTCTTAGAATCATGTAATGAGAGGATTCTAATGAGTTACATCAACATAGGATTAACTTCTTACCACATGTTAATTTTAGACTCGTCCAAATTCAAAAAAACTGCGGATGACAATTTCAAGTTGAGAGAATTTCGAGTATCTCAGGCTATTTAGGTAGAAAACAAGGTTGAGACTGAAGAAATTGCTTGTAACAAGCAATTTCTTCTTTTTCAACCTTGTTCTCCTCAAGTCTTCTTTTGAGGCTTGTAAAAAAGGATTGTGTGGAAATTGGATAAGTGATAGTTCAGCTATAATTGATGTATGCAGTTGAATGGATCCCTCATATTTTTCACACACACAAAGATGTGTATTAACCCATTACCAGACGACAAAATTTTAGAGTGGTCCAAATTGAAAGGAATTGCAGACGACAATTTTAAGTGGATGAAATTTTTAAAAATCTTTATTTTTTTGGTAGAAAACATTGTGGATAATGAAGAAATTGCTTGTAACAAGCAATTTCTTCATTTTCCACAATGTTTTCCAAAGCTTCTTTTATAGAGGAGTGGCTAAAAACATCATTGTGTGGGAATGGGTTAAGCAACCACTCTTTTAACCCATTCCTACACAACAAAATTTTAGACTGGTCCAAGTTCAAAGAAGCTGCAGACAACAATTTCAAGTTGATGGAATTCTAAATTTTTCTGTCCACATTGTAGCTAATGAAGAAATTGCTTGATACAAGCAATTACTTCATTTTCAAGATTGATTTTCCAGAGCCTTTATCCTGAGGCTCGTAAAAAGGAGGGATTGTGCGGGAATGGGTTAAACAATCACATTTTGGCCATCCCTTGAGTGGTCGCTGAATACATTAGAAGCAATTACACGCAATTTTTCCTTTTTCTTCAAAGATTTCCATATCTATATTTATTCAGGGTATCAAAAAACAGGGAGGTCCCGGGTTCGATCCCCGACGGCGGCATTCATCCTTTCCGACTTTTTGTCTCTCACCAATGGGTCGATAATCGTAGACCTATGTGAGGTAGCAGCTGGAGGCTAGGAAAGGATGTAATGGTAGTACTGGTGTGAGAAATACCAGGATTCCATTGTTAGGTGCTCCAGCCACCGCGATATAACTGAAAGATTGTTGAAAGCGGCGTAAAACCCCATTCAAACAAACAAACAAATCAAAAAACAGGATTGTGTGGTAGAGATTTAAGGAAAAAGTTAATACTGTGTAATTTTGAATTATATATCTTTTTAGAGGTTGCTAGATACAAGTCACTTTCACTTATTATGAAAAGCGATGCCACTAAAAGCTGTTTTTAAAGATTACCTAGAACTTGAAATAAGTCTGTGATTTTAGATACTTTTTACAATATTTGCTCTTAGAACAAAGGAAATTGCTTCACATTATATGCTTGAAATTAAAGGATATCAAGCACCGAAGGCCCTTATTATTGGTCAAATTTCCTTTGTTAATCCGTTCCCACACAATGATGCTTTTGAGGCCTTTTTGAGGTCTATACTACCTATGTTCATGGATCATTGTGACAAGGGTTAACTCATTTCCACATAATCCTGTTCTTTTATGCCCCTTTAGAAAAATGATTTGGAAAATATTGTTGAAAATGAGAAGAAATGGGTTGATACAATGTTTTATAGCCCAATAGAAAAAGGGTTTAAAATTTCAGAAAAATAAAAAAGATTTCCTTTTCTGTCTTCTTTGAATTCGGACCAGTCTAAATTCTTGTTGTCAGGTATTTCTTTAACATATTTCATGCTTTTGATACATTTTTAAACTCAACAATTTTCATCTTTTTTTTCAGACACCAAAAAGCTTTGCAGCAAGAAGAAATAAGAGGTTTGTAAAGTGTTCACTTTTCTCCTTAACAAGTAATATGGATTTGGTAACAGGGTAAAAATGTCCTAGGAATAAGATTGAATACAAAGATTTTTCTAGGATTTTTTTGGGTCCCCCCCCCCCCTTGAACCAATTCCCACACAGTAACAACTTTGGATGCCCATCAAGAAAAACAATTGAGAAAACATTCTATGAAATGATAAAATTGCGTGTTACAAACAATTTCTTCATTTTACACAATATTTTCTACCTAGAAAGTTGAGAAAATCTGAAATTTCATATACTTTTGTTGTCTGCAACCCCTTTCAATTTGGACCAGCCAAAATTTTGTAGTATGGGAATGGGTTAAATGGCAAAAACAATGCACTGGCTTTCTAAATGGTATAATCTGTAGAACATATCATTGATTGACTTCTGATGCATTCTCTCAATTACAAAATTTAACCCTTGTCATGCTGTATAAATTACCTTACTGAATTGCTGTAAAATCAAAGCGCTGAAAGCACTGATAGAACTTGTTGTTCAAAAATCAATATTTCTTTTAGAAATCAACTTCATAAACGATTCTGGCAAAAAAATTACATGCAGGAGGTGTAGACTAAGATCAGCCTGCACATAAGTGCAGTCTGATCTTAGTCTACACCTCCTGCCAAAACCGGAATATTCCGGGTTCAGCATGACAAGGGTTAATATGTTGTAGAGGTCATGCTTGAATGAGAAAAGGAGCAATGTAAACTTTTATCATTAGATTTTGTACACCTTTAATCCATAACCCATTCCCACACAATTACATTTTTGATACCCTTTAAGAATAACAATTAGGAAATCATTGTTTAAGATGAAGAAATTGTTAATAACCGTCAATTTCTTCATTTTCCACAATGTAATCTACTTTGAACGTTTAAAAAAAATCTAAATTTTCATAAACTTTAAATTATTGTCTGCAATTTCTTTCAATTTGGACCAGTCTAAAATTTTGTTGTCTGATAATGGGTTAAAAGGGTCAATGTGCAGCATTGTATGGTATTGGGTTATTGATTAACCCATTCCCTCACAATAACGCCTTTTGACGCCCCTCAATAAAATCAATTGGGAAAACATTGTGTAAAATGAAGAAATTGCTTGTGACAATGCTTTCTACCCGGAAAGTTGAAAAAATCTAAAATTTCAACATTTTTAGATTGTCTTCTGCCACTCCTTTCAATTTGGATTAGTCTGAAATTTTACCATGTGGTAATAGGTTAACTCATTCAAATACAAAGTTTTTATTTTTATGTCCATCTGGATTAAAGCTTTTGACATGATTGTGAAAAATGAAGAAATTGATTGAAATAAGCAGTTTTATCATTTCTCACATTTTTTTTTCTTTTCAGGAAAGAAAATGAAGATGAATTTCATGAACCTGAGATTGCCATCTGCAACTTCTTTTAATTTTGACTGAGCCAAAGTTTTCTTGTTTGGTAATTTTTGCTTAACCCTTGTCATAGGCTGACCCCAGAATATGCTTGTTTTAGCAGGAGGTAGAGAAAAAGATTAGCCTACCCATATGTACAGTCTGATCATTGTTTATACCACATGTTTGTCTTTTTCAAGTCAGAATGGCTTATGAAATCAAATTTCCAATGAAATAATGACCTACAATTAGTACTTTCAGTGCTCTCAGTCCTTTGATTTTCCTGCAGTTTTAAAATAGATTTTAGCCAGCATGACAAGGGTTAAAATGTTTGCTTTAGAGATGTATCTAAACAGCACCTATATGGTTACTTGGTAATAAGTTTTGTTGTTACTAGGATATAGAATACTGTTTGAATTTGTTTCCATTGTAGTCCAAGTGACCTTGAAGCTGACTTTGAGGATAATCAGGATTACGACAGTACTGTTAGTCAATCAGATTCAAACCTTACCCTGATTGGTCATTCAAGTTCTGCAGAATATTACCAGGCACCAAAAGTACCGGAACGAACATATCAAAAATCGCCATATGAATCACAAATTGTTTCAACCAAGTCAGACTTATATCAAAAGGAGAATGTTTCTCCATCAAAAAACACAGTGCTTTCACATTATCGAACTGGTGATATAGAACCAGAGACACCTTATTCTAGAGCTAGTCATCCACGATCACCCAAATCTCCTAAATCACCTAGACGCACAAATCAATCTACTGACATTGTTCGAGAACCGTACAGGCCTGTTTCTAGTGCATTAGCCAGGTACCAGCCACAGGAAGTCAAACATGAGGAACCAGTGGGCTATAGGTCAAGGTTCAGTGAACGTGAAGTGTATGGTGTTCGTGGACCAATTGCTGCCTCTTTGTTGAACAAAGATAGCAAAGCGGATGATGCTGTCAGGAAAAAATTAGAAAAGGTTTGTTTTTAGCCTTCTTTGAAACGCCTGTTACAACATAATGAGAAACATACGGTCCAGTCTGTATAAGAGAACAAAAAATAAGGGACTCAAAGTAGTGTTGAAACAATGTATTAAACGGCATATTGCAATATATACAAATTGCAATATGGGCAAACCACATTGAAATATGGACAAACTACATTGCAATACCTTTACACATGTTACATGTCCTATGCCCGGAGAAAAGAAGTTCTACTTAGGCTTTCATAAATCTCTCTGCAAGTTACTAGAATTATCAACTCTGTGTTTTGGGGAAAAATGGTGTTTTTAACTCCTATACAAAATAAGGAGTTAACAAATTGCAGAAAAAACAGTACAGAGAAATTCGAACAAATTTCATTTTTTGTTCTACGAATAGACTGCTGTGAATCATTGTAACTGCAAGATGTTTCACCGCTAACTTAACCAATCACCAGACGACAAAATTTTAGACTGGTCCAAAGGCAATGGATTGACACATAGCAATTTAAAATTTATGAAATTTTAGATTTTTTTTCAAATTTCTTGGTAGAGAACATTCTGGAAAATGAAGAAATTGCCTGTAACAAGCAATTTCTTCATTTTACAAAATGTTTTTCCAATCATTTTTGGCTTCACTGGCTGAAAGCCAGCGAGCAATTGTCATGGCGCTGTTTCTGTTGTGTGTGCATGCCTGTGTCCGCCAGTGCGTAAACTTTTACTGTAAAAATCTTCTCCTCAGAAAGTACTGAATAGAATTCAACTACATTTTACAGGAATGATCCTTCAGTGACCCTTTATCAGATTCCTTCAAAAAATTTTGATCAGATGTAAAACATTGCTTTAATGGGTTGGGCTGATTTCCATATATGGTGAAACCTTTAAAAATCTTCTGCTTAGAAACCAGTGAATGGATTTCAACCAAATTTTACAGGAATGATCATTGGGTGAACCTTTATCAGATTTCTTCAAAGAATTGTGATCGGATGTAAAATATTGCTTTAACAGGTGGGGCTAATTTCCATATATGGTGATACCTTTTTTAAAAAAATGTTCTGCTCACAAACCAGTGGATGGATTCCAACCGTGTTTTACAGGAATGATCATTGCTTGACCCTTTATCAGAATAGAATTTTGATAGGTTGAAAAACATGGCATTAATGGCCGGGGCTGATTTTGAAACCTTAAAAAATCTTCTCAGAAACCGAGAAGAAACCAGAGAATGGGTTTCAAAAAAATTTTTAAGAAATGTTAAATAGATTACCCTTTATCAGATTCCTTCAAAGAATTTTGATTGGAGGATAAACATGATTTAAATGGGCAGGGTTAAATCCCATATATGGTGAAACCTTAAAAATCTTCATCTCAGAAAACCAGTGGATTGATATCAACCCAATTTTACAAGAATGATCATTAGGTGGCCCTTTATCAGATTCCTTCAAAGAATTTTGATCTGATAATAAACATGGCTTTAAGGGGTGGGACTAATTTCCATATATGGTGAAAGTTTTGAAAATCTGTGGCATAGAAACCAGCAAATTGATTTCAACCATATTTCACATGAATGATCCTCAGATGACCCTTTATCAGATTCCTTCAAAGCATTTTGATTGGATGAAAAGCATTGCTTAAATTGGCAAGGCTAATACCCATACATGGTGAAAGCTTTGAAAAACTTTTCTCAGAAATCAGTCGATGGAGTTCAACCAAATTTCACTGAAATGATCCTCTGATGACTCTTTTTCAGATTCCACCTATTAACTTTGATTGGTCGGAGATATAGCTCTAAACACCACTTGCTTTATCTGTACTATCAGGCCTGTGGAGCAATACAGGGGCTCAAATGCCTCTGTTTGTCTTTTTTGGCTGAGAACATGTATAGTAACAAATAATCTCTTCATTTTCCACAATATTTTCTATCCCAAAAGACAAAGACCTTAAAAATTTCATCAACTTAAAATGGTTGTCTGCAACTTCTTTGAATATTGACCAATTTAAAATTTTCTCTTTTGGTAATGGGTTAATACATCTTGTTATAGGATTTAGAAAGAGAAAGAGATGAAAACAAAAGACTAGAAAAAGTGATAGAAGAAAAAGATAGAAAGATTGCTGAGCTGGAGAGACAGGTTGCTTTATTAAATAGAGTAAGTTAACCCCTTTATTCTTTCCCAAACTTGTTTTAAATGCTTGAATTGTCATTAATCTTCATTGAATATGGTGATATTACATCTAATATGAAGTAATAGGGGCCTTGGTGGCAATATAAGTTTTCTGCTCATCCAATTACAACATTTTGCTTTCATATCCATTAACCTTTGTCATGCTGAATGAAATCCTTTTCAAAATTGCACTTCAAAAACAGGGCTGAATACACTGGCAGCTTGAGTTGATAATCAATATTCTTGTTTAAAAATTATCTTGTAAAGAAATCTTGTGTGAAAGGAACACTCAGGTGATGTAGACTAAGATCAGACTGCACATGTGTGCAGGCTGATCTTTGTATATACCTCCTGCAAAAACAATAATACTCTGGGGTTCAGCATAGAAATTGTTAACTTTGTGAACATACTTGTATTGTTATCAAACGTAATTTGAATAGTTGACTTAATCTAGGACCAATTTTGCCCTTTTGTTAATCACCATGACAAGATATGTATCTTGGAACTTGATGTCTGAAGCTCCAATGTCAAGGTCAAATTTAGAATTGCGCCTGTTCCAGTACTTAGGCATTTACTAATAGATTGAAATATCTTAGCATATCTGTAAATATCTGTAGCCTCCAGGATAAGGGCACTCATCATCAGTGTTCATTTCATGGGAATTTATGTTTTAGAGGCATCTTGTTTTGGCAAAAATATTTTTTTTTAAATTGGTATTTAACCCATTACCAGACAACAAAATTTTAAACTGGTTCAAATTGTGAGATGTTGCAGACAACAATTTTAACCAACAAATTCTAAAAAAAAATTATCTTATGGGGTAGAAAACATAGTGGAGAACAAAGAAATTGCTTTTAATGAGTAATTTTTTTTCATTTTCCACAATGTTTTCGAAAGCCCTTTTCTTTGGGAGGTGTCAAGAAGTAGGATTGTATGGGAATGGGTTAAATCATGATTGTTCTAAAATGTTGATCTTATTTGCTGTTTGAAGCATCACTGAAGTCTTGTAAAAAAGGTATATTGTATGTTTTCTGTTGTTTCATCCATTTTGCAACAATATTGATTCCTTATAACTCTTGTATTGTAATATGAAAGATAACAGTTTGGCAAAGGAAAAATTTATTTGTTACAATATCTGTCTCTTCTTACCACAATAAGGTTTACCTTATTGATATCTATTTTTCCCTATGTGGAATTGACCTATTGCTGCTCTCAATAAATAAATCAATCAAATCATTCATTTAGACCAGAAGTGAACTTTGAGCTATGACATTGGCTGACTTTTTTTTAAGCATTTTAGTTGGTTTGGCTCCTTAAACTACAGCTTGAATAAGCTGTAGTTACAACATTTATGTCGACAACCAACCATTTAACTTTTTTTAGCATGTTACTGGCCATAGATTCTAAAAAAACGACACAGTTTAATATCAAAGTGGAACTTCCTGTTGGAGTCATGAGTTTGGCCAGTAGAGTTAGTTGGCAGGACTGTCTTCTATGCTTACTCCAAAAAGATTACTGCAGCTTACTCCAAAAAGTTTTGTTGTTATCTAGTTATCTCTTTCAATTAGCAAGACATAGTTGTCATAGTAACAGTTGAGTGTGTATGATGGTGTTAGTCTGTCTGTCCCTCCGTCTAAATTTTGTCTCTACATTTGATGGATCCTGGCTGAAAATCAAAAATCGATAGAGCTTTGAGATCTGACATTTGTTGACACAGGAATTTTTTGATTGGTTTGCAACTCAATTATTATAACCACAGTTTATCCAAGCTGTAGTTACGGCCATTAGGTTCTCAACCATCTATTATGTTTTTTGTCACATGTTACTGATCGTTGATTTTGCAAAATAACTGTGTTTAACATCTATGTTGAACTTCTTGTCAAAGCTCAAATGGCTGGGCCAGTAATCCATCAATCATGGGTGGGTGGATACCTTGGCATGACTGTTCTACATCATGAGTAAAGCTTTTTTTTACAACAGTTCTTCTTCTCAAGTAGGTCAAAGGTTATGCTGGCACTTGAATGTCTCTTTTTTCATTGATAGATTTTTGTATAAATTGTCATGGCTGAATATCCACTTTTTGTACGACCCCCTTAATACTACAATAGTGTACATGTTTAAATTTAACTATGCATAGTAATGAGTAGAAGTGACTGTTTAGGCATCTGTTTAGACAGTTTAGATGAAGGGCACACTTCAAGGTCAATGTGTGCTTCTAAAATATTGTCAGTGGACAACCATTTTAGTACCATATTTAATTATTTATCCTAGTAAATGCTCACATGTGATTTTCAAAATACAGACAGGAAATTTTCATTTTTGTAATTTATGTAATTAAAGAAACTAATAACACCAAGGACATACCTAATAGATTTGTTTATTTCTGTTTTGTTTTCCTCTGATTTGCTGATAAATTTCCTGTAAACAGTCATTAAAAGAATTTGCTTGGATAGAAAAATTATCCTAAAATTAGAAAAAATCTAACCAGATTCCTCAAGTGGTAATTTCAATCATCACCTAACTAAAACGGACCTTTCTGAGTCATTTCTTAGGACAAGCTTTTACTCGGGAAGCGTCATTTTTTAGGGAAAAAACGGTAATTGTAAAAGCTTTGTAATTGACTGATAGCTGGCTATGCCCACTGAACAGGCAGTTCAACTGAGATGTTAACCCCTTACCAGACAAGCCCTCCTTTTTACGCCCCCCTATTGTTTCTTGAGGGGCATCCAAAAGCGTCTCTGTATGGGAATGGGTTAATCACCATTATTCATGGTTAGTTATATTTAACAAAAATATAAATGCTTGACCTATATGTCATAATTACACCTCAACTAAGCTGTACTTACAACTTTTGAATTGCCATATCAACAAAAATGCTGCATTTTAATGTCAGCTTTTGTTATAGTTCAAAGTTCACTTCCAGTCTAAATGAATAGTTTGATTGTTTGATTGATTCTTTAATTGACATCTGTAATCTATCAATCAAAAGCCCTACATACCATGCATGCATTCTTGTGTTGCTAATAATTAGATGGCATCAATCTGAAAACAAGCCAAGCTAAACAAGTTTATTTAGTTCAATGCATGCTTTAGATTATCATCGTGCAATTCTTTTTACCATTTTTCTTGCAATCCCTGACTTTTACCTTCGTATGATATTATACTTGAGAAAACATTGTGGAAAAAGAAGAAATTGCTTGTAACAAGAAATTTCTTCTTTTTCCACAATATTTTCTATCATATTTGATGGTTGCTTTTTGAATTGTACTTACTTTTTAATGTTGCCTGCTACCCCTTTGAATTTAGACTATTATAAAATATTGAAAAACAGTAAAGGGTGAAATTTGTATTACTTTATGGTATGTGTAAAGCTGTTGTTAAATTTTGTTTCCAAATTCCTTACATGACTCGATTGAAGAGATGAAGATAATAATTTTTTTTTATTCAGATACGAAATGAAAGACCTCAGAAGTCATGAAAGGGATTCATATATTTATGTTTCGTATCTTGATGAAACAAATATTCTCCTCATTTCTTTCAATTAAATGTCGTTGAGACAATTGAAAAAAAAAATCACCAATTTTAGACATTTCTAGCTTGACTTTTCAAAGAAATGGGGGGCTATTCCTGCTACTAGGGCGTCACTGTTGGTTTTGGCTTTAGCGTAATGCTTTGGTTAAACCTCATGTGCAAGTGTCATAGCTCAGTTTCTACTAATGCTATTGCTCTGAAACTTTGCACATGCTTGTGTGGCAATAATATCAGCCTCTAGACACAGATTCAATACGCTGACATTCATTTAGTTGAATTTTAACCCTAATTTGACTTAGAAATTTGTGGTTAAACCTTACTTTCATTATAGTTTTTTTGCCGTATGTTGACTTTCAATAGTTTTTACTACCCAGCACTAAGTTTTTTTGCCGTATGTTGACTTTCAATTGTTTTTACTACCCAGCACTAAGAATAGTCGAGGCTTGGTGTCCTCTGACAGCTCTTGTTTATGAAATTATTTTTTGTTCCAACGAATGAAATAGTTTTGACTCATTATTTTCAGGAGGTTTGAAACAAATTTAACCCTTTCCTGTTCAAACCCGGGATTTTACGTTGCTATGATTTTATACTTGAGAAAACATTGTGGAAAAAGAAGAAATTGCTTGTCACAAGCAATTTCTCCTTTTTCCACAATATTTTCTACCACATAGGGTGGTTTTATTTCAAATTACATCAATTTTTTATTGTTGTCTGCAACCTCTTTTAATTTGGACCAGTCTATAATTTTAAAAAACGGGAAAGGGTTAAAGACGATCAGAATCATCTTTGATTATTGCTTACATTATATATCTGTTTGGACTAGTCTAAAGTATTTTGCTGTAATCATTAAACTTTTTTTGGTAATAAGTAAAGATTCCCATCTTCCCATTTAACCCATTCCAACACAGCAAAATTTTAGACTGGTCCAAATTGAAAGAAGCTGCAGACGACAATTTCAAATTGATGGAATTTCGAGTTTTTTCGTCTTTTTGGATAGAAAACATTGTGGATAATGAAGAAATTGCTTGATACAAGCAATTTCTTCATTTTCCACATTGTTTTCTAAAGTTTTTTTCTTGAGGGGCATAAAAAGGAGGGATTGAGCTGGAATGGGTTAACCCATTCCTACAAATGCAGCTTTTTTACAACACCCTTGAAAAAACCTTGCAAAAATATAGTTGAAAATACAGAAATTGCTTGTTACAAGCAATTTCTTCATTTTCTGTAATGTTTTCTACTCCAAAAGACAAAGATCTCTTTTTTAAATTCATACACTGATAATTGTCATCTGCTGCTTCTTTCAATTTGATCAAGTCCAAATATTTGTTTTGTGGGAATTGATGAAACAAAGTCTATGCTAGTTTGAAGTGCAGATCTCAGTTCAATTACATTCTTTCTGTAAATTTTTCAGTTTGGACCAGTCAACAGTATTATTGTCTAGTAATGCGTTTAACCCAATTCACAGAAAGATGCTGTAGATGCCTCCGGGAAAAATTATTGGGAAAACATTGTGATAAAAGAAGAAATTGCTTGAACCAAGCATTCTTTATTTTCCAGAATGTTTTCAACCCAGAAAGTTGAAAAAAAAATAAATTCATAAACTTTAAATTGTTATCTGCACTTCCTTTCAGTTTGGAACAGGTAATGGGTTCAAGTGCTAAAATGTTCTGTTTTCCTTGCAGGACCTTGATGATTTTGAAGAGGAAAACCAGAAGCTTCAGATTGAAAATCGTGCCCTAATTCAAGCTGTCGGACAGTTGAGTCATTCTAACGGAGGAACACATGTGTGACAGATGCACACTTTATTATTCGTCATCTCTGCCACTACGAATTGAGAATTGTTCGCTAACCCATTACCAAATTATGAAATTTTAGACTGGTCCAAATTAAGAGAAGTTGCTGACATCAATTTCAACTCTTTCACGTTTTTTTGAAATTTTGAACTGGTCCAAATTAAAATAGGATTCCGACACAAATGAGAATTGGATGCAATTTGAAATGAAGTCATCCTATATGGCAGAAAAAAGTGTGGGAAAAGAAGAAATTGTGTGTTGCATGCAATTTCTGCTATTTCCACAATTTTTTCTCAAGTATAAAATCACAGTAACTTTACATCTTAGGTTTGAACAGGAAAGGGTTATATTGTAGTTCAATTGAAAAGTAAATGGGGTAGAAAGAACAAGGTAGAAAGCATAGTGAAAAAGGAATTGCTTGCAACAATCAATTTCTCCTTTTTGCTTGATGTTTTCCTCTGTTTAATGCCGGGATTGTGTGGTAACAACTAATTCTGTAACCAGAAGTTAAAAATTGTAAATCATGTATTCATTCAGTTCATCACACATTTTATATGATAGATTCTTCTGTCTCAATTATGTAACCCAGAGAATGCTGATTGCTTCAAGTCTTTCAAAAATGTTTTAACCCTTGCCATGCTGAACCCGAAATATTCCTTCTTTTGTAGGTGATATAGACAAAGATCAGCCTGCACATTTGTGCAGTCTGATCTTAGTCTACGCTACCTTCTTGTCCCTTCTTTTGACAGATTTATTTATAAGACAAACTTTTATAAAAATTTTAACCGACAATTGGTACCTCAAGTGCTTGCAGCCCCTTGATTGTAGTACAGTCTCATAGAGAACTCTATTCAGCATGATTAGGGTTAGAATTAAGCATTGTTTTCAGGGAGGGGGAACTTCAATTTCAGAGCATTTTGATAAAATGAATAGAATAGGAATCTTTATTTCTGAACATGTTGTTAATTCCAAACTCGTTTTGATGAAAACATTGGGCTTTTATTTTGAATGAATCATAAAACAACATTTATTTGATAATAAGTGAAATTTTATGTAGGAAAGATCATTTATGTGAGAAGTGAGCCGATATAGAAAAATACACTTTGACATTGTTTTAATGTCAACATTTAAATTACGCAAGGCAAACTATGCAAGGCCAACTACACAATTACTTAAGCAATTTTGAGAAAATTACAAAATGATGAATTAACAGGTCACTAGGCACGCCAACTTAGCCCCCAACAGGAAGTTCCATTTAGATATTAAATGGTGTTACATTGCAAAATTTATCGTCAGTCAAATGTTAAGAAAAGTAAAATGGTTATTGGTGACCTAAACATGGTAACAACAGCTTGAATAAGCTGTAGTTACAATGTTTAAGTCACCAAACCAACAAACATACACATAAATGTTGGCCAATGATGGAGATCAAAGTTTCCTTCGGGTCTAAATGAGTGATTTGATTAAGTGATTGATTCTTTGATAGACAGCTAGGATTGGTAAATTATGATTACAGTGGTACATTTTGAATCAAATCATGAAAACATAGGACAAGCAAATGGTCAATAGTGCTAGCAAATGCTTGACCATTTACTACCAAACTGCCGCCGCGATGTAACTGAAAGATTGTTGAAAGCGGCGTAAAACCCCATTCAAGCAAACAAACAAATACTACCAAACTGACTTAGTGTACGTTTAACCAATTCCCACACAATGATGCTTATGGACTCCTCTCAGGAATAACATTTAAAATTTACCTGAAATAAGCGATTTCTTCATTTTCCACTATGTTTTCTGCCCAGAAAGTTGAAAAAATCTGAAATTTCATAACCTTCTAGAAACGTCCTCTTCAACTCCTTTTAATTTGGAACTGTCTAAAATTTTGTTGTCTGGTAATTGGAAAGTTAAATCATTTACAAAGTTGCTGGAAATCAGCATTGTCTCAGTTTTAGATCACCTAAGTACAGCATGAGCTTGGTAAGCTTATGTGAACCTTGAATGTCTGGTTAGAAGCGTCAACAGGTTAACCCATTACCAAACAACAAAACTTTAGACTGGTCAAAATTCAAAAATGTTGCAGATACCAATTCATGGTTGATAGAATTTTAAAAACCTTTGACTTTTGGGGTAGAAAATATTGTAAGAAATGATGAAATTGCTTGTTACAAGCAATTTCTTCATTTACCTAAATGTTTTCCCAAGCTTTTTTCATGAATGGCACTAAAAAGAGGGATTGTGTAAGAATAGGTTAAAAGTTTACACTCTAGATGCGACAACTTTTGCCTGATCCTCTTGAAGAAATGGATTGTATCATGCAATCAAGAAGTTTTCACTTTCCACAATGTTTTCAAAAGCTTTATTTCTAGGGCATCAAAAAGCTTGACTGGGGGAATGGGTAAAAAACTTTATTCATTTGAGAACAGTTTTAAACTGGTCTGTTTTCAACCCATTATAAGTCGACAAAATATTGGATTGGTCCATATTCAAATAAATTGCAGATGACAATTTGAAGTTGGTGAAATGTTAAAAATCTTTATTTTTTGGGGTAGAAAACATTCTGGATAATCTAGAACTGACTTGCTATATATGCAATTTCTTAACACTTGTCATGCTGAATAATTAGCTTTCTCAGAATTACATTGAAATCAAAGGACTGAAAGTACAGGATTACTTGACTGTAGGTCAATTTTTCTTTTGAAAACTAATTTATTTAAACAAAATTGGCTTCATTGGGATAGACAGGTGATGTAGACTAAGACCAGACTACACTTATGTGCAGGCTGATCTTTGTCTTTACCTCCTGTCAAAACAGGAATTTTCCAGTTTCAGCATGACAAGGGTTAATAGTGAAAATAAGTGGAATTTTGTGGGATTTGATTTTAAAGAGGTTGCATAAAAAATTTAAGAGAGCATATTTTCAAAACCAGTTAACCCATTCCCAAACAATCACATTTTTTACCCGCCCATAGCGTCATAGCGCAGGTGGTAGCCCGTCAGACTCCTAATTTTCAATCATGGGATGTCATGGTTTTGATCCCCAGAGGCGGAACTTATCCTTTCCGACTTTTGTCTCTCACCAATGAGTGGATAATTGTAAACCTAAGTAGAATAGCAGCTGGAGGCTTGTGGCAAGCAATTTCTTCATTATCCTCATTGTTTTCAACCCAGAAAGACAAAGATTTTAAAATTTCATCAACTCAAAACTGTCCTCTGCAGCTTTTTTGAGTTTGAATCCGTCCAACATATCTGTCAAGTGGGAATGGGTTAAGGCTAAATAGTATTTTTGGGAATAGTGGATAGGTGGATGTTTTTTTTTTTCACATATGATTTCCCTTTTGCAGTTAAGGAAATTGACGATTGATGGGATACTAAAATACACTGCAGCTTAGTGAAGCTGTAGTTATGATATTTTGATAGGAAATGGACTTTAGGATGTTTCAGAGCCATGAAAATTCATTGATTGTTCAATCCATCCCCATAATATTCCTCTTTTAATGCCAGTCAAGTAAACAGCTTTGGAAAAAAATGTAAAATATTTAAGAAATCGCTTATGAAAAGAATTCTTTTTATTCCCCACAGCATTTTCTACCCACAGAGAAAAAAGTTTTTAAATTTCAAATTAACTTGAGATTGTTGCTTGCAACTTCTTTCATTTTGGATCATTCTGTAATTGAGTCATCTGGTTATGGGTTAACCCATTCCCACACAATGACACTTTATGACACCCCTAGAAAATAGCTTTGGAAAACATTATGGGAAATAAATGAATTTCTTGCTTGTTACAAACAATTTCTCCATTACCCACAATGTTTTCTTCCAAGAAAGTTTTAAAAAAACCTAAAAAATAATCAACTAAAATTTGTTGTCTGCAACATCTTTCACTCTAGACCAGTCTAAAACTGAGTAGTCTGGTTTTGGCTCAAGTAACGGTTTACAAAAACAATCAGATAATGATATCTTGTTAAATTTTGCATTGTTTATATTGGTTGTGAAGCATTATTTACACTTATATCACATTCCATTTACATGTGTTGTTTAATTTATTGCCAGATATTTTTTTTAGTACATGTCATGGGACAATGAGGGAAAATTGCCATTCAAGAAAATTGTTTTAGATGTAGACTGTTGTAGATTTATTATATACCTTGCTGTGAAATCTTGGGATTTCTCAGTGTAATGAATTTTGATATCGTCACTGGAGTGAGGATAACACTTTTCAGTGTCACTCTCTGTAATAAATCTTTAATCATGTATTCATCCGCACTTTTTTCAAAAGATCTTCTCTCTATCAAAAACATTGGTTTTGATATTTTAATGAAAAAATAAAATAAAAATGAGGTATATTATGAATAGAATAATCAAATGGTTATTCCAGATATGAAAAAATATTTCATTCAGATGCTTTGTTAGGCGTTAAAAAACTTGTGCTGCGCACTCGTTTTTTCAACGCCTAACAATGCATCCTCATGAAAGCTTAAAGTTAACTTACATTCCCACATGCTTTTTGACATCTCTCAAGAAAAACAGTTGGGAAAACATTATGTAAATTGAATTAATTACCAGCAATAAGCAATATCTTCTACAATGTATTCTACCCAAAAAGTTGAAAAAAAAATGTAATGTAGTAAACTTTGAATTATTGTCTGCAGCTCCTTTCAATTTGGACAAGTCTGAAATTTTTGGTAATAGGTTGAAGAAATAGCAAATAGCATAGTTAGTGGGAGAAAATTTATAATTGAATATCTTAAAAATTTGAAAACAGTGAAGGAAAAGTAATTTGTCGCACTTCAAACATTTTTAACTCAAAGAATCGCTATAACCTTAGCATTGTTGTCATTATTGTGCAATACTTTGACATTTTATGATATCTCTGATATATTATGTATCATGTAGGTCAAATGTCAAGGTCACAATAGGTCTGAAAAAATTGATTGACCAATCAAATTAATTTAGATCTAGTAAACTTCAAACTTCTATATATATGTTTCGTTTTTTGAGTTATGTCAAAAACTAATTGTTCCAAAGTCGAAGTGGAAGCAGTTTACAATACATGAATAAAAATTAACCCTTTCCTTTTTTGCAAAAAATTACACCGGTCCAAATTCAAACATTTTGCAGATGAAAATTTAAAGTGTATTTAATTTGAAAAATAACCATTAAGTAGGGTAGAAAATATTGTGGAAAAAGAACAAATTGCTTGTGACAAGCAATTTCTTCTTTTCCCACAATGTTTCCTCAAGTTTGAAAACACAGGGACGTAAAAACCAGGGATTAAACAGGAAAGGGTTAACCAATTCCTATACAATTTTTGATGCCCTTTTAGGAAAAAGGTTTGGAAAACATTATGGACAATGTTGAAATAGCTTTTTATCAACAATTTCTTTATTTTTCTCATTTTCTACAGTTCAGGGCAAAGATTTTCTTCATTTCTGCCAACTGGAAATTGTTGTCTGCAACTCCTTTCAACAAGAAAATTGAAAAAGTCTAAATTTCATCAAAATTTGAATTGTTGTCTGCATCTAATTTGAATTTGGACCAGTCTAAAATTTTGTTGGCTGGTAATTGGTTAAAAAAATGGGGGGATGGGGGGGGGGGGGAATGATGAATTGGAAAAGGGTAATAGTGTCCAGAAGAAATAGTCAAACAGGGATATTAAATAGTTAACCAACTGACCAATTGTTGGCTTCGCCCACTTAATATATTCTCCCCGCCCACTGACTCCAACAGGAAGTCCTGCTTCGATTTTTTACTGCTTTGTTTTTGCAAAATTTGTGACAAGTAGAAGGTTACAAATAAGTAGAATGTTTGGTTGGCGACCTAAACGTCATAACTATAGCTTGAATAAGCTGTAGTTACGAAGTTTATGTCACCAAACCAACAAAAATATTTCACAAAAATGGGGGCCAACGTTGGAGCTCAAACTTTAATTCCAGGCTGAATGAATAGTTTGATTGGTCAATTGTTTCTTTGTCAATTCCCATATTAGGACGCTTTTGATACACACTACACCCCCTTTTGTAGTCTGGTAACAGGTGAAAAAGGAATAGGAAATAGTCAAATCAAAATATCACTTGCTACAAGTAAGAGAACACAAGAAAAAACAATAAAATCTTTTAACCCGTTACCACCAAATTTTAGATGGATCCAATTTTAAATACTTGTAAATTGAACAATAAGCACAATATAGGGTAGAAAACACTGGAAAAAGGAATTTCTTAATAATTACAAACAGTAGTTTATTTGAGTGTGGTAAAAAATGGTGTTAATTGAAATTTCTCAGAGTTGTGAAAGTAATGAAAAGGATGAAATATATATACTTATATATATAATCATATCTGCATGTGTCAAAGGGTAAAGGAATGCAATTGTACTGTTTTTTTTGTTGTTAAAAGGAAGTTGTCAAAACTTTAATGTTGTGTTTTATTATTTATGCTGTGGTTGCATTTAAAATGCACTTTTTATGTTCACTTATCAATCAAAAGAAACTTATGTAATATAGTTTTATTTATTTTACATATTTTCAAATTTTTATTCTTTTTTTTTTATTTATTTGCAGAATTGAACTTATATGAAGTAAAAGGAACCCTATATATCATGTGATATATCATAAGATTGTTTGACACAATTCAAATATTATCATTTGTGCAAATTTTTGTAGAGTTAAATGAACTTAACCCTTTCCCATTTTTCAAAATTTTAGATTAGTCCAATTTGAAAGAAGTTGCTAACGACTATAAAAGGTGGGTGGTATTTGAAAAGTAACCAACCTATTGGTTAGAAAATATTGTGGGAAAAGAAGAAATTGCTTGTCACAAGCAATTTCTTCCTTTTCCACAATGTTTTCTCAAGTATAAACTCATGGGGATGTAAAAACAAGCGATTGTACAGGAAAGGGTTAACCCTTCTCATGCTGATCTGGAGTATTCCTGCTTTGACAATGGCTTTGGCAGGTATGTAGACTGAGATCAGCCTTCACAAACGTGCAGTCTGATCTCAGTATACACTCCCCACTTGGTTTTTTTTGCATTGAGAGAAATCTTTGATCACATCATCAATCTAATTAAGTCAGATTCTTAAAGTATTGTAAAAAGAGGATAAATATTATGCTTGACAAGGTTTAAGTTTTCATATTTAATACTTTATCAGACAACAGAATTTTATACTGGTCCAAATTGGAAGATATGTAGGACTAAATTTTAGAAGAAGTAGATATTGAATAGAAATCTCATGAAGTAGATGTGCATTTGAAAAGGAGAAATTGCTTTCGTCAATCAATTTCTTTAATTTTTTTCCTCACCACCCACCTCCAAGTTTTTTGTTTTGTTTTTTGTCAATCCCACTTGCAGTGAGCGAGACATAGTTGTCACTATAGCAAGTCGCTGTATGAGCATTAGTCTGTCCGTCCGAATCAGTCCAGACAATTACTCCTACATTTATGGATGGATTTCAATATAAATTTGCACAATTATTCTCCATCATGAGTAGATGTGCCATTTGAAAGAATTTTTTGGACAGCTTCAAGTTCTAGGTCACAGCTCAAGGTCAGACACTAAATTTGTGCTTGTCTGAGCATTTCTCCTACAGTTATTAATGGATTTCAAAATAAATTGGCACAATTATTCTCCATCATGAGTAGATGTGCCATTTGAAAGAATTTTTGGATAACTTCATGTTCAAGGTCAAAGACTAAATTTGTGCTTGTCCGACCATTTCTCTTACAATTAAGGACCAGTCTAAATTTCTGCCATTTTGTAATTGGTTATAGAATTCAAGCCATATCTAAAAAATGTATAAGACCTTCATGTTGTTACCAAGGTCATCTGTATTGGATGTCAGGATATATGTCATATTAGGATTAAATTTAAAAAACTAAAATGGATGCTTGTGAGGGCAATTTTTGTTTAACCCATTTACAGATGGCAAAAATTTAGACTAGTCCAAATTGAAAGGGGTAGCAGAAGTCAATTTAATTTTGGATTTTGTCAATTTACTGTGTAGAAAACACTGTTGAAAATGAAGAAATTACTTGTTACACAAAGTTTTCCCAATTGTTTTTCTTGAGGGTTGTCAAAAAGCATAATTGGGAATGAGTTAATGCATCTTCAATACTTTTATTATGCTTAAATGCTAGAGTTGCAATAGATTTTCACTTGCTTCAAATTTATGTTTGCTCACAATTTGCTTTTTTTCGACATACATGTATTATTTGTTATCTAGCTGTGCTGGCCAAAGGCAAGAAGAGCTATAGTGATGGCATGTTTCCTTCCATCCATGCGTCTGTCTATATGCCTGTCTATTAACCCGTTCCTGTACAATCACAGTTTTTTTTACGTCATTGTGATTTTTGTACTCGAGAAAACATTGTGGGAAAAGAAGAAAATTGCTTGTGACAGGCATTTTTTTCTTTTCCCACAATATTTTGTATGCTGTTTGCCAGTTACTTTTCAAATTGCACTCACTTTTAGTTGTTAATACAACTTCTTTCAATTTGGACAAGTCTAAAAATTTGAAAAACAGGAAAGGGTTAACAAAATAACTAAAATATTTTAGACTGTTCTAAATTGAAGATAGTTACAGACAACAATTTAGAATGAAATTTAAAGATTTTTTTTTTCATCTTTCTGGGTAGAAAAAATTGTGTAAAATGAAGAATTTGCTTGATCCAAGCATTTTCTTCATTTTACTTGATGTATTCCCAACTGTTTTTCTTCAGGGGCGTCAAAAAGTGTAATTGTGTAGTAGATCTAATCAGTTACACTTTTCATTTTAATGCAAGGTCTAGTGTCTGTTCTCTTTCTTTTACAGCTTTTTGACACCCCTCAAGAAAAACAGTTTGGAAAACATTCTGTTAAATTAAGAAATCACTTAAAACAGGCAATTTCTTAATTTCCAACAATGTTTAACCTATTCCCATTTTTTTGTAATTTTAAACTTGTCAGAATTGAAAGAGGTTGCAGATTCAAAACTGGATGCAATTCTAAATAAAACCATCATATGATGTAGAAAATATTGTGGAAAATGGAGAAATTGCTTGGTACAAACAACGTCTCCTTTTTTCCACGATGTTTTCTCAAGTATAAAATCACAGCGACTTAAAATCCTTTGTTTGTACAGGAAAGGGTTAAGGAAGTCCATCAGGTTGTAGGCTTCCACTTTGCATCTAGAATGGTGTCTTTGACCTTCTAAATAAAGCTTTTATGTTGTGATTGTACAATTTGTAAAAGTCTAGAAGTTTGTTGTCGTGAAAGGTCTTAAACACTTTATGTGATAAGCATCTTAAACTGTGTTTTTAAAGAGTCAGTAGAGCATGCCAACCCATGAAATTGGTCTCCTATTCTGTAGAAAACTTTTGCCATTTGTTATAGTCTAATTAAAGTAGAATTAATTCTTTGCTATGTTTAGAAACAAAGACTCAGTCGTACAACATATACTGTACATAGTTCAGTACCAGTGAAGCTGATGAAGTCTAAAGGGTTTGATTTGTTGTCTGCAACTTGCTGACCAGTCCAAAAGTTAGTCATCTCATGATTGGATAAGACTGATTCAAGGATCAATATTTAACCCATTCCCATTCAAACCTGCTGTCTCGCAACAAGAAAAGAAACTGAGAGAAACATTTTGGGAAATGAAGAAATTGCTTGTTTCAATTAATCAACAATGTAATCTACCCTGGAATACAATATATTTTTTTCCTGAAACTTCTTTGAATCTAGACCAGTCGAAATTCTGTCAGTTTGTAATCCCATACAATAAAGCTCTTTGACACCCTTTAAGAAAAGAGGCTTTGGAAAATTTTGTAGAATATGTAGAAATTGCTTGTTATAATTATTTCTTCATTATCCAAAATGGTGACAAATGTTTATTAAATTCCATCACCCAGAAAATGTTACTTCTTTCAATTTTGACCAGTCAAAATTTTGTCATCTGGTAAATGAGTTAAGCCATTCCCACATGCAACTTTTTTACACCCCTCAAGAAAAAAGCTTTGGAAAACATTGTTAAAAAGGAAGAATTTGCTCGTCACAAGCAATTTCTTCATTATCCACAATACTTTCTTCCTCAGACAAAGATTTTTTTAAATTTCACCAACTAAAAATTGTCGTCTGCTTCTTCTTTGTCAGCTGATAAATGAGTTAAAGGGCACAAAATTGTTTATACAATAAATGCTTTTGTTATTGTTGTTGTAGTTTTATAATGCTTGTCAAAACAAAGAGAAATAATTTACACCAAACTTGAACTTGTTTAGAATATCATTTTCTTCCCTTGAATTGATTAATTGATTGTATAGGTTTTAACCATTCAGACACAGTGACGCTTTTCTGACACCCCTGAAGAAAAGCAGTTTGGGAAAATATTGTGTAAAATAAAAAAAAATGCTTGTAACAAGCAATTTTTTTCATTTTACACTAAGTTTTTTCCCAAAAAGATGAAAAAATCTAAAATTTAATCACTTTAAATTGTTGTCTGCAACATTTTTCAATTTAGACCTTTTTCATGCCCATCTAGTAGACAAAAGGCCCAAAACTTGTGTCACTCCAGTGGCTAAATTATGTCCACCACCCACAGGATGCAGTTCATTTTCCATGATCTTTTTTAAACATTAACCCATAACCTGATGGCCAAAAAATGGTCAAAATTTATGAAATTTTAGATTTTTTCAATTTTCTTATCAGAAAACATTGTGTCAAATGAAGAAATTGCTTGTAACAAGCAATTTCTTTATTTTACACAATGTTTTTTCAATTGTTTTTTCTTGGGGGCGTCCAAAGTGTCATTGTGTGGGAATGGGTAAAGACATTTTCAATTGTAAAATTTTGTTATCTACTGATGTGTTAAATAAGCTCATCCCAATTCCATCTATGGACCCAATTTCCTTCAATATTTTGATATCAACATGTGATATGAACAAGCCATATATGCAACTGAGAATTTACGTAAAAGGGACATATGGGAGTTTTGCCAAATAGTAAGTTGTCTCTCTTACACCATAAACAATCAAACAGTTATATATAAAAATCAGAGGACTGAATTTTCCAGAAAAAAACCCACACATTTTGATATTGAAGTGAAACTTCCTGTAGGAGTCAGTGGGTGGGGCCAGCCATTCATCAAATACAGGTAATGAAGTAAATCTTGTTTCCTATCATATGAAATATATTGAGGATTGATTGGATTGCATACACAGGCTATTACAGAATTATTGCTAACCCTTTCCTGTTCAACCCCTGCTTTTTACAGCCCTGTGTTGTTATGCTTGAGAAACATTGTGGAAAAAGACGAAATTAATCTGCTTGTAACAAGCAATTTCTTCTTTTTCAACAATATTTTCCATCCTACAATATGAATCATTATTTTTGCAATAAAATCAACCTTGAATTGTCGTCTGCAAAACCATTGAATTTGGACAGGTCCAAAATTATGAAAACAGGTAAGGGTTAAATCCTTTGTTGTTGGGACTCATGAGAATCGATTCACCGAGATGACTCTTATGGGTTCCAACAGTATTGGATTTTTCAGGACATACTTTTAGCAAATATGATTCATAAAATCTCCAAACACCAAATTTAGACTGTTCCAAAATCAAAGAAGTTGCAGATGAATTTTTTCAGTTGAAGAAATTTTTAAAAATCCGTGTCTTTAGGTGTAGGAAACATTGTGGATAATGTAGAAATTGCTTTAAAAAGCAATATCTTCAATATCCCCAATGTATTCCAAGAAATTTCCCTTGAGGAACTTAAAAAAAGGGATTGTGTGGGAACAGGTTAACTGTTTACCAAACAATTAAATTCTAGACAGATTCAAAACTAGAGCTGTCGCCCTCAAGGGCTGACGAGAATACCCCCCACACCACTAAAAAGGCTTTTCTATGAAAGAGTGGAATTTGAAGCTGTTTAATCACATGCATGTCATGGTGGATGAACATTGCCAACCCTCCACCTCTTTCTGATTTTGTGTTTGTTGCTAGAGTTGACTGATTAGGAAAGGTTGGTCAATATGAGCCTATATTAAAGAAAACTGTGTGAGGAGATGATGACACAAAATTATATCCACGTAAAGTCAATATGAGCCTATGTTATATTTTTGACCCCGGGGGGCGGGGTCAAATTTGACCTCAGGAAATAAACCGTTCGATATTTTGTAAAGGTCAACAAGATGATTTTACTTACCAAATTTGGTAACTCCCCTTATGGTTACTGAGTTTTGCAATTTTAAATTTTGACTACTCTCCCCCCCCCCCTTAAAAAGTTCAAAATGGCATAACTCTGAAACTGGATCAAGATGAAAATTGCAGGTGCACAACTTCATATGATAGAAAACAACCTGATAAAATTTCAGCAAAATTGGTCAAAAAATGTGGGAGGAGAAGAGGACACAAAATTACTCCCCCCCCCCCCATTAAAAAGTTCAAAATGGCATAACTCTGAAACTAACGACTGGATCAAGATGAAAATTGCAGGTGCACAACTTCATATGATAGGAAACAACCTGATAAAATTTCAGCAAAATTGGTCAAAAAATGTGGGAGGAGAAGAGGACACAAAATTATGTCCACGGACGGATGGACGGACGGACAACCCGATTCCAGTATACCCCCCATAACTTCGTTGTGGGGGGTATAATGAAAGAAATTGCAGATGAAATTCCAAAATTGATTAAAATAAATACCAAATGAGATGGAAAATATTGTGAGAAAAGGAGAATTGCTTTATTTCTTCATGGCATCAGAAAGAAGGATTGTGTGAATGGTTAACCCTTTCCTATTATTCAAAATATTAGGCTGGCCCAATTTGAAAGAAGTTGCAGACTACAACTAAAAGTGAGTGCAATTTGAGAAGTAACCAACCTACAGGGTAGAGAAAATTGTGGAAAAAGAAGAAATTGCTTGGTACAAGCAATTTCTTCTTTGTCCACAGTGTTTTCTCAAGTATAAAATCACAAGGATCACCAGGTATTGAACAGGAAAGGGTCAGAGAAATGAATTTTAGTGCACTTTCTTTGAGGTAAGGGAAAACATAGTGTAAAATAAAGAAATTGCTTGTAACAAGCAATTTCTTTATTTTCCACATTGTTTTCAGCCCAAAAGGTTAAAAAAATTCTAAAATTGCATAAACTTTAATTTGTCATCTGCAACGCCTTTTAGTTTGAACCAAATTTTACTGTCTGGTAAAGGGATGATATCATCAAGACATACACCATAAAAAAGATTTGAAAT
Source organism: Fragum fragum (assembly GCA_946902895.1). Lineage (NCBI taxonomy): Eukaryota > Metazoa > Mollusca > Bivalvia > Cardiida > Cardiidae > Fragum > Fragum fragum. Next base: position 18,692,672 of record OX336368.1, read on the forward strand.
GAGCAAAAGTATCACCAGATTAAAACAAATTTCATGATTTTTTTTTTTTTTTGCATCTTTGCATACAAGAGTACAAAATATTCCCCCCTTTTTTTTTTGGTCAAGGGTGTATGAAACAAAATTTTCAGCCAATCAGAATTCAGGAATCTCGATACACAACAAAAATCAAATTATTCTTTTATATTTAATTTCATTATCATCATGAAATAAACATACAGTCATCAACAATACATAGAATATGCAACTTTGATATAAATATAGTAATGTAAACAAAGAAAAAGCAATATGTTCACACTTTCCTGTGAATTTTATAAGATATGAATTTGTAAGTGAATTGGATACTGAACAAAGGCACCACATGTGCATGCCAACACTCAAGTGCTTGATAGTAGGTAAATTTCTAAGTCGAACAAGATGCGTTTAAGAAACACAATGCCCACACAACTGACTTAACTATGAAAAGTGATGTTGACTTGTACATGAGTTTTAATAGAGTATTTTAGTGAAAGCGACAAGGAAATTTCTTTGGCGTTTGACCTTGGTATGTGACCTTGACTTTATCACATGACCTTGCCATGAGGAGATGTGTATTATGGAGATGTATCATCGTACCAAATATGAGCATTGTTTCTTGAATAGGCTGGTAGTAATTGGTAATGTTAAGTTTTTGGTTAAGACAGACAGACCTACAGACGGAAATACTGAATGACGGACAGACAGTCGGTCAGCTGTAAAACAATATGCCCCGATCTTTCCATGCGGGGGGCACAAAAAGGGGCATAACTCTTCAAAATGGGATTTAGTTAACCATGTTGTTATTACACTTTAACCCTTGTCATGCTGAATTAAAATCCTTACAGAACCGCTTTTAAATCAAAGGGCTGACAGCTCTGGAAGGTCTAAATGAAGGTCAATATTTCTTTTGAAAATAATTTTCTAAACAGCTCTTGCTGAAAGGGGACAAGCACTTATGTGCAGGCTGATCTTGGTCTTTACCTTCTGACAAAACAGGAATATTCCGAGTTCAGCATGACAAGAGTTATTAGTGAACATATGCATGTATTCTGAGTTCAGTAATTTAAGAGATTTAACAAAATGTTGATACTTTTGGATGACGATGATGGCGGCAAACATGAAGACCTGCCTAAAAATGTATTATGTAAGAAAAATGTCTTTTGAAAAAATTAAAAGTTCTTCACCTTTGATCATGCTGTTTGCTATATGGAATGTATTTTAATTTTACTATCAGATGACAAATTCAAGACTTGTTTGTCCTATAATGCTATTTTTTATCTTAACAATCCTGAAGGGCTTGTGTGAAAAGTCTCAAAAACAAATGTTTGTCAAATACTTATGACCCCATTTTTTTCACAAGTCTTACGTTGATATAAATGACCTTGTGAGATGACATTGACTTTGGCACTAGCAGATACATATCTATGGGAGGAGCCTTCGTGACAAATATTAGCACTGTAACTTAAAAAGTTTTAAAGTTACAGGAAAAAGTTAAGACTGCATATTAACCCTTGTCATGCTGAACCCGGAATATTCTTGTTTAGTCAGGAGGCATAGATGAAGACCAGCCTGCACATACATGCAGTCTGATCTTGGTCTATACCTCCTGATTGCCCATTTTACGCTGAAGTTTTATATCAAATTAATTTAAAAAAAAAAACATGAATCACAATCATGTCTTCATAGTCCTTTACTTTAAACGCAGTTCAGCAAGAAGAGGGTTAAGTTTTTGACGGATAGATGTGATAGATGGACAAAGGGTCACCAATTAAATGACATGCTTTTCATTTCATTGAAGTGGAAATTTTTAAAAAAAACTTTGTGAACATTTAACAATTAATGTCTCTTTTTCCCATTGTCTTTTTTTTTTTTAGAAATTGTCTTGATTTTTGCTGTTCAAAAACTCTGCTGTCCTAAAGCAATTCACATATGACAAGATTTAAGATCAGCCCAGTATGAAAGGTGTTGCAGATGACAATTCAAAGTTTATGAAATTTTAGATTTTTTAAATGATTTTTAAAATCATTGTGGAAAATGAAGAAATTGCTTTTTACAAGTATTTGCTTAATTTTAAACAGTGTTTTCCAAATTGCTTTTCTTGGGGGGAAGGATTAAAGTTACCCTCTAGAACTGGATGATTAACAATGATTGCAATTATGAATGGTTTTGGGGTTTGATTTCATTTTCAACCATTTTCCAGTGATTTTTTTTTTTCTTTTGAAATGGACTGTTTCCTTTGTTCAAATGAGGCATTATGTAGCGCTGCAGAATTCAGAAAAGAATATAATACATATAACAAGATTTTAATACATCAGTTTAAACACATTAAAATTTCAATGATATGACATAAATAAGAATTCACTTTCGACATATGACAATAATTTATGGACGGCATCAAAGTCATGTGATAATATAAGATGAAATGGTGAAAGTTTAAATATATACTTGTATAAATGTTCCCCTTTATAAACCAAATTCCAGAAAACAAAATTTGAGACCTGGTCCAAATTTAAATGAGTTGTAGAGGACAATTTAAACTTTATGAATTTTCATATTTTTCAAATTTCTGGGTAGAAAGCATTGTAAACAAGGTGCCAAATTGTCACAAGATACGCCCGTCACACTGCTTAATATTAACTGGGGGTTTGAATAGAACTGAGGTTATTTTGAATGAATTTTTTTTGTCAAACTAAAAAACAAAAAAGGGCAATAACTCAAAAAATAGGCTAGGTAGAGTTATGGTTCTTTACACTGCACTCCCACTTGGTGAGATCTATCCATCCATGAAATTTCATGATTCTAGCTATTATACTTTTAGAGATATACTCCGGACAAGATTCAAGTATGAAAAACAACAAAGGGCAATAACTCAAAAAATAGACCAGGTAGAGTTATGGTTTTTGTGCACTGCACTCCCCCTTGGTGAGATCTATACACCCATAAAGTTTCATGATCCTAGCTATTATACTTTTAGAGATATACTCCAGACAAGATTCAAGTATGAAAAACAACAAAGGGCAATAACTCAAAAAATAGGCCAGGTAGAGTTATGGTTCTTGTGCACTGCACTCCCCCTTGGTGAGATCTATACACCCATAAAGTTTCATGATCCTAGCTATTATACTTTTAGAGATATACTCCGGACAAGATTCAAGTATGAAAAACAACAAAGGGCAATAACTCAAAAAATAGGCCAGGTAGAGTTATGGTTCTTGTGCACTGCACTCCCCCTTGGTGAGATCTATACACCCATAAAGTTTCATGATCCTAGCTATAATACTTTCAGAGATATACTCCGGACAAGATTCAAGTATGAAAAACAACAAAGGGCAATAACTCAAAAAATAGGCCAGGTAGAGTTATGGTTCTTGTGCACTGCACTCCCCCTTGGTGAGATCTATACACCCATAAAGTTTCATGATCCTAGCTATAATACTTTTAGAGATATACTCCGGACAAGATTCAAGTATGAAAAACAACAAAGGGCAATAACTCAAAAAATAGGCCAGGTAGAGTTATGGTTCTTGTGCACTGCACTCCGTATTGATGTGAAGAATATAACTGCCAAGTTTAAAGTCAATTGGACTTACGGTGACAGAGTTATGCTCCGGACAAAGAAGTGGACACCGCCCGGACGACCGGACGCCCGGACGCCCGGACGCCCGGACACAACGGGTGATCCCATAATACGTCCCGTCTTTGACGGGCGTATAAAAATGAAGAAATTGCTTGTTACAAGGGGAGAACTGTTAAACTTTGACCCGTAACCAGATAATAAAATTTCAGACAAGTACAAATTGAAAGATGTTGCAGATTACTTTTTAAATTGAAAAATAAGTGTAAATTTAGGTAGGAAGAGTTGATAGAAAAGATTAAATTGTGTTTTAAGAGCAATTCTTCCTTTTCTCAAAATGTTTCGTATGCTATATTTCTACAGAGCCTAAAATGTGGGATTGTGTGGTAATGGGTTAAGCCTTGAAGGATTTGACCCCATTACAATAAAAACCTGAATTTTAATGTAACCAGGAAAAAGAGATATGGAAAATAATGTCAGAAAAAAGAAAAAATTCTTGTAAATTGCAATATTTCTTCTTTTTTTTCACAATATTTGCTATTGAAATTGGAACATGTTTAAATTTGAATCAGTCTAATATTTTTTTTATCTGGGAATGGGTTAAAAAACACTTAGCTTAGCCTGGACATCAGCAGAATAAATATTAAAACATTTTCAAGTTGTGTACAGAAATTTTGATCAGACTGCACAATTAGAATTGTTGCAAAAATTAGTGTCAAATAATTTGAGAAATAAAAGTTCATATAACCTGATATTTTATCATGTCAATGCTAAATTACTTGATGACAAAAATTTGAAATTTCATTAATTTTTTCTAATACTTAGTTTAACTGCCTATGTAATGTGAAATAATTTGTGCACAATTTGCCTGGTTGCCTAAGCATTTAATCCTGGCAAAGTGAATAAACTATTCATGAATTTTTCACAAAAAAAAACTATACAATAACTATCACTTAACTAATGGTATTTTCACACTATCAAGAAAGAACTTACAAAAAGTAAAAATACTCATGTAAACATTGTAATGGACGAATTTATCTCGACTAGATAATGTTTTTGGTCATGTACTGTCTTTGGACCTTTTCACGTAATTCTCAAACTAAATAAACTATGTATTAAAACAAGAACAGAAGAAATCTATTGTCTTGGCAAATATATCAATACTACGAAATATTAAGACATAATTATATCATATGCCTTTAAGAATGTTTTGCACTGTTTTCACAAATTCGGCTTTGGCACTGCATTTTCCCTTGACACAAATTTGGACAGGTCCAAATTTAAAGAAGTTGCAGACGTCAATTTCAAGTTGAAGAAATTCTTAAAACCCTGTCTTTCTTGATAGAAAACATTGTGGGAAAAGAAGAAATTGCTTGTGATAAGCAATTTCTTCATTTCCACAACTGTTTTACTCAGAAAGATTCCCCTTGTTTACCTAAGTGCATCATAAGTGGGATAGTGTGAGAATGCTTTAACCCTTTCCTGTTTTGCGAATTATAGACCCGTCCAAATTCAAAGATTTTGCAGACAAAAAATTAAAGTCAATCTAATTCAAAACATGACCATTTGGTAGCATAGAAAATATTTCAGAATAAGAAGGAATTGCTTGTTACAAACAATATCTTCTTTTTCTACAATGTTTTCTCTATCATAAAATCATAGAGACATAAAACCAGGGTTTGAACAGTAAAGATTGATTTGTTTGTTTAAATGTGGTTTTACGCCGCTTTCAACAATCTTTCAGTTATATCGTGGCGGCTGGAGCACCTAACAATGGTTTCCTGGTATTTCTCACACCAGTACCGCCATCACATCCATTCCTAGCCTCCAGCTGCTATCCCACATAGGTCTACGATTATCGACCCATTGGTGGGAGACAAATAGTCGGAAAGGATGAGTGCCGCCGTCGGGTAAAAGATTGAAGGCTCAATCAAAGTGCAAATACCACTATAATACTCCCATATTTGCACCGTATTTATCTCATTACTACACAACCCCTTTTTAACATTCTAAAAAATGTTGTTAAAGAAGACACTGTAAGAAAGGGGGAAAATTGCTAGTAACAAGAAGTTTACACTTTTTTCACAATATTTTTTCCCCTTTTGTTGGAATGATTTTGATAATTTCAAAATACTTTGAATTCTAGAATGCTCTTTATTTCAATTTGGACTGGTCTAAAAAGTAGTCAACCCTTGCCATGCCGAATTAAAATCCTTTGTAGAATTACTTTAAAATCAAAGGACTGACAGTACAAGAAGATCTTAATGAGGGTCAGCATTTCTTTGGAAAATTGATTATTTAAACAACTCTGGTTGAAAGGAGACTGGCTGATCTTTGTTTATACCTCCTGCAAAAGCAGGATCATTCTGGGTTCAGCATAACATAGGTAAAAATATACTATTAGATTTGAGAACAAAACCCAAATACAAAAGGACAAGTCAGACAAGTCCAAATTCAAACACATTGTAGAAAACAATTGATAGCTACTGAAAATTTTAAAATCTTCACGAAATGGGGTGGCGTGCATTGTGGAAAATAAAATAATTGCTATCATGAGCAGTTTCATTATTTCCGCATTGTTTTCCAAGATTTATAGCCAAGGGCCATAAAATAGAAGATTTGCGAGGGAATCGGAATCAGAAACTGCTGGAGTCAGAGTTGAATTCTTTTTTGCGAATAAATTTACTCTACAATAACAAAACCACTTTTAAATACACACTAAATTTTCTAAATAAAATTAAACTTCATTTTCCACAACGTTTCACATGAATTGAGGAATTGCAATTGCACAATATGCTAATGAAAATCTAACAACAAAGTATCAAATATCACAAGAAAAATCGTACAATTATTGGTCCTTTTAATAATATAAAACCTAGTTTGAATAGCTCTTAGGTAAAAGAGCTTTTGCAACCATTGTTTGGTTGAAAATACCATATTTCTCCTAATAAAATTTTCTCCCTAACAGTAGTTGCCCCTATAGTATTTACCTAGATTTTCTGCTTATCTTAGGACTATTTCATCTGAACAAACATTTTTTTAAGATTGTTTAGAGAAATAATTATCTTAGAAGAGGAAAGAAGAGCATAAGTAGAATTGACATAAAGTAGATTTATCCCCCCCCATCAGCATCTGTCACTCGATTAGCAGTTACCTTTGACCTACATTAACCAAAATTGAAAGTGCAACTCCAAGTTTCAAGGTCCTATGTCAATGTGCTTTTGAGTTAAAGCATGTAAACTTTTCTTTTATCAAAGTTCAACTGTGACCTTGGCCTTTGACTTACATGATCAAAAAGCAATGGGGCACTTCCTTGGAAACTAATGTATGAAGTTTCATGGTGGTAAGTCAATTAGTTCTGTGGATGGACAAACAGACAGATTGAACTCTACTACTTCGTAGGTGGGGGTATAAATATTCATAGGACAGAATAAGAGAATTAGGTAGAAAATAAGACCTTCTTGGCTGTGTTAACCAATTACCAGACAACAAAATTATAGACTAGTCCAAACTGAAAGAAGTTGCAGATGACAATTTCAAGTAGATGAAATTGTGGGAAATGGAAAATTGCTTGTAACAAGCATTTTCCAAGGCATTTTGCTTGATGGCATCTAAAAGCGTCATTGTGTTGGAATGGGTCAACCCATTCCAACACAATGACGCTTTTTGACGCCCCTTAAGAAATAGAATTGGAAAAAGCCTTATGTAAAAAGAAAAAAATGCTTGAAACAAGCAGTTGCTTCATTTCCCACAATATTTCCTACCTAGAAGTTTGAATCTAAAAGTTCATAAAAGTTAATTTGTTATCTGCAACTCCTTTCAATTTGGACCAGTCTAAAATTTTGTCATCTGGTAATGGGTTAAGAAGGCAAAATATAGATATTTTGAACATAGACAAGACTATGACCAGAATTTCTTCTTTCGCTAGCACATCATGGTAGCCTTCACTTACAACCACTTTGAAGATCTTTTAGCTCTTATAAGGAAAAATACAGTTTACCCCATTCACCTCAAGAAAAGACTTGAGGAAAAAAAGGTTGAAAATGAAGATATTGCTTGTTATAACTCTGCATTTTCAACCCTTGCTTTCAACTAAAATAGAAAGGGATACTCAAAATTCTCTCAACTTGAAATTGTTAACTGTGACTTCTTTGAATTTTGACAAGTCTAAAATTTTGCCATGTGGTAATAGGTTAACAAGGTTCTCTCAACAATTGAAGACAACATGGATGTCATATTTCATACAAAGGAATGTAAGAAGTAATCAAAGCATGTGGCAGTAAAATTATTCCTTGGCTATGTACATCTTTTTTAGTTATTCATTTCAACACAATCCCGCATTTTTACAAACCTCCAAAACAAGAGTTTGGGAATACTATTTGGAAAATGCAGAAACTGTCAACTGCAACTTCTTTGAATTTGGACAAGTGAAAAAAAATTGTTGGCTAGTAACAGGTTAAACACCTTCTATCTAAACAATATCCTACTGATCTTAACAACAAGCAGGAAGCAAACATAGATCAGACTGCATGTGTGGGTAGACTTGACTTTGTCTCTGTTTCCTGCTACAGCAGAAGTCAGTCTAAAACTGTTGTGCCTTTATATATACATCACTTAATACAGTTTTGCATTAATCCTTTCCTGTTTTTTCAAAAATTTGGACCTGTCCAAATTCAAAGGTTTTGTAGACGACAATTCAAATTTGATTTTATCTGAAAAATAATCATTCTGTAGGGTAGAAAAAATGTGGAAAAAGGAGAAACTGCTTACAAGCAATTTCATCTTTTTCCACAATGTTTTCTTCAGTATAAAACAAGGGGACGTAAAAACCAGTGATTGAACAGGGAAGGGTTAACCTCTAAGAACATATCAGGATAACCTGAAAAAAGGGTTAACACATTACCAGATAAATCATTTTTACCAATAGAATATGCAATTCCTTCATTTTTCACAATGTTTCGAAAAAAAAAATTCTTGGGGAGGTCTTTAAAAAGTGGGATATGTGTTGTTGTAAAATGTTATGAAAAAAAAAAAATCAATATGTAATAAACTGTTTCAATTATCTTTGTTATCAAATACTTTTTAATGGGAATGAATTATTAAAAGAAGTTCAAGACCCATCACCTAATCAGGTCATGCTAGGCGCAACTATAATTCATCAAAACATTTACTTTTTGGTGGGATTATATAAGGTGGGAGCAAATGCTTCTAGTGTATGATGTCATAATGTACTGTATATATTTCATTTTAACAAACACTAAAAAAGCAACTAAAATTTCACATTAACAAAATAACATCTGAGTCGGTGGGTAGCCATTTAACAATGAGTATCAACCTGTTGCAACCAACTCAAGCTTTTTGACACCACATAAGAAACATGTTTATGGTAACAAGCAATTTCTCATTTTCTATCTATGATTTTAATGTTACTTTGCACTTATTTACCACTTTAATGCTTTAGAAACTTCTTTCAATTTGGAACAATCTTAATTTTTGTGATCTGGTAATGGGTTTATATATTTGTGACATGGTAAAAAAGGGAACACGTCAAGAACTATTCAGACTAATAACATTTCCGTTTACACAAATGACAGAATGCTAACCACGCTCACTGGCCTCCCACAGCGCATTTAATTTAGATATTAACCCTTTCCTGTTTTGCAAAATTTTAGACTGGTCCAATTTGAAAGAGGCTGCAGATGACAATTTGGATTGGATGCAATCTGAAATGGATTCATCGTATTTGGTAGAAAATATTGTGGGAAAGGAGAAATTGCTTGTTACAAGCGATATCTTCTTTTTCCACAATATTTTCTCAAGTATAGAATCACAGCAACGTAAAATCCCGGGTTTGTACAGGAATGGTTAAACTGCCTCACTTTGAAAAACCAACTAAATACATCATAAAATTAGCTAAGACATTAAACCGTTTTATTTTGCAAAACCAACAAAATTCTTCATGTAAATGTCAACAAATGTATTAGTTCAAAGTTCATTTCCCGTCTTAATGTATGATTCATTTTGTCTATGTATTGATTGGCAGCAAGGATCTTTAAATTTCATGCAAAACTCTTCTAATTATGTCACACAAAAACCCTATTCTTTTAGCCAGGATTAACCCATTACCAGTCAGTAAAATTTTAGATTGGTTCAAATCTAAATAAAAAGCAGACAACAAAGTTTAGTTGATGATTTTTTTTATCTTTTGAGGTACAAAACATAGTGGAAAATAAAGAAATTGCTTGTCTCAAACATTTCTTTTTTTTCCTCAATGTTTTCTATTGCCTTTTTCTTCGGGGTGTCAGAAAGCTCCACTGTGTGTAAATGGATTAACAATTAGCTGCATGGCTTTTTAGATAAGAAAACGAAGATGGATTTTCAAAACTATCAAACAATCAACATCATCTATCAAAAGCTTGATTGGCCAATCAAACCAATTCTTTTATCATGCGCCATAACTATAATCTCAAACAGTAACACGAGACCATTTCATCTGCAAAAATGTCTGTCAACAATCTGTTCACATATCACGCTCAATGACGCTGACAGGAGTTCAAACTTCAACAGGAAGTTTAATTCCAAAGAGGAAATTCAACTTCCATATTAAAAGTTTTATTTGGCAAAAAAGTAAAATGGATGGTTGGTGACCTAAATGTTGTAACTAGTTTGAATAAGCTGTAGTTACCATGTTTAAGTCTCGAAACCAACAAAAATGCTTCACAAAAACACAACCAATGTCAGCTCAAAGTTCATGGTTTGATTGGTAATCAACTTTTTGATTGACAGCCCTGCTCTGTCAATTTTGCACTATTACATTAACTATTTATAGCATTAATCAATAGATTACGGTCAAAACTACCTACATACTTGATATGTATTGTTTATCATGTTAGAATGAAAATCTCCCCATGAAGGTGATGATACTTATGTGGAAACATTGAAAAACTGTATCGTAAACAAGCATTCTGCACACCTAAAGTGACATTCAGCTTACAAAATTACAAGGCTTAATCTTAGGTGAAAATATTTTTCTCAAATAAGTTTCTTAGGTCAAAATTTGAATAAATTCAATTACAACACTATCCCCTTGTTTTGTAGCCCTGCATGAATTGAATTTGGGAAAACTGAGAATCTAAGAAAAGAGGAAATTACTAGTATCATGTAATTAATTCTGTGCTTAGAATTTTTCATACCCTAAAATGATATTAGATTTCAAATCACATATACTTTTAACCCATTACCAGAGTTTTAGACTAGTCCAAATTGAAAGACATTGCAGACAACAAGTTTTACTTCAAGAAATTTAAAAAATAATCATCATTTTTGGTAGAAAACATGGTAGATAATGAAGGCATTGCTTGTAGCAAGTACTGTCTTCATTTTCCACCATGTTTTCCAAAGTATTTTACTTGAGGACCATCAAAATGAGGATTGTGTGGGAATGGTTTACAAAAAATCGAATTTTGTTCAATAAAAACTGCCCTTAAATTCTGTCATCTTTCTTTTAATGGGTTAAGGCAATGCCTCAATATAAATATTTCACACCAATTCCTCAATATTTCACACCGACTGGAAAATCCTTAATCACTCATAAGTTTCTCGAATTGAGAATCCCAAACACTTTGACATTCTTATACCTCTTTTTGGACAATTTATGTAGCCTTCATTGTATAAAAGGTCACAATTTTTCGCCAATCTATTTGAGCTAACCATAAAGGCAAACCCACTTTTTTACACTCAAGATATTACAGAACTTTGACGACGATGAGACATGGTGAGACGGTAAATAACAATGATCGTGATTGGACGAGATTTCATTCACATGCTAGTTTACTGTCAAAACTACTGAGCGCTATACCAAAGGCCTGTAAAGCACACATGGGGTAATTATAGTCCATAGTAAACACATCCTCTGCCACACGACCAAACTGCATCACAATATAGTCCACTGAAAAACAGATAAATAGATGTCATGAAATACCAAATTGATTAAATGAGTGATCTATAAGCAGATAAAAACAACGCTTAGTCTGATGGTTGGGGATAAAAATATAGATATATGATAGACAGAAAGAGTTTTGAAAAAAATTGTGGATAATGAAGATATTGCTTACATCAAGCAATTTTTCTTTTTTTTCACAATCTTTCCCAATCCAAAATAGATAAAGACTTTTGAAACTTCATTACTTTTGAAAATTATCATCTGCAGTTTATTTGAAATCGGGCCTTTATAAAACTTTATCCTCAGATTCTAGTAATAGGTTGAAGAGGTACTTACTGTCATTATCATGAACTATCTGGAAATTTTTGACAGATGCCTGAGTGACACGACCGTGAAAATTGAGGACATATGACTGGGTTTCTGAAATAAAAGTAAATCCTGAATTATTAAAGACTCTATATAGTAGAACATGGTATACAACCAAACACTATTGGATTGTAAATGAGTGTCCAATGACCACATTCCATAAAATCACAATATTTTTACACCAAGAAAGTTGAAAATATCTAATTTCATAAACTTGGAATTGTCATCTGCAAAATCTTTCAATTTTGTCATCTGGTAATGGGTTAAACCAAATTAATAAAGTAGATTAAAACAGTTGGTAAAAACAAACACAAGAGGTATCAGGTTTTACTGATGTAATTGTACAAAGCAAGCTTACCGTCATTCCAAACAGGACTTTTGTTGTGCAATTCAAGAATGTTTTCCATATTTTTTCTCTTCCATCTTTCTACTAAACCATCATGGTCCTACAGAAACATAAAACAAGATCAAAATGAAAAGAAATATTGTGAGGGCTTAGTTTATATAAGTTTATAAAGGCGCTATGACAAGTGTTGTGCTTACCACTCTGATTTAAATCTTTTTTTAATTTTGAAAAGCTTTAGCCCATTCCCACACAGCAAAATTTTAGATCGGTCCAAATTGAAAGAAGCTGCAGACGACAATTTCAAGTTGATGGAATTTTAAACTTTTTCGTCATTTGGGGTAGAAAACATTGTGGTAATGAAGAAATTGCTTGATACAAGCAATTCCTTCATTTTCCACAATGTTTTCAAAAGCTTTCTCTTGGGGGGGGGTGTAAAAAGGAGGGATTGAGTTGTAATGGGTTAAGAGCTCAAACCATTACAAAACGGGAATTGATTTTGTGGATTTAATTTAATATCACTTGGAAATTAATATACCATGAAACAATTAGATTTTTTCCAATACACAGATGAAATATAATGACTTAAAGTATTGTGCGAAAATTTGCTTGTAATAGGCAGATTTCATTCTATCAGTTACTTTTCAATTTAAATACATTTGAAATGTTGTCTGTATCCTCTTTGAAATTGAATGAATATATAATTTTGTTGTGTGGTAATAGGTTAAGATGTCAGTAACTATTTACATATGCTTCCCATAAACTAAAAAAGAAACTTGATATACAATTTTGACAGGGATAAAATTCATTTACTTGGAACAATTACATTGTGACAATATGCCATCACAATAGGAAGTTATGGTTAGCTCTCACACACTAGACTGTAAGTGCAGTCTAACTATTGTCTATACCTTGTCTATATTGTAAAAGCAAGAAAATTCAAGATTAAGCATGACATAAGTTGAAAATGATGGATACTCTAAATACATATTTGCACCAGAGTTCAAGATGTCCGCTATGTAACTCACCCCTCTTGGTTTGATATCTACTCGTTCATGGTCTAAATTCATGCCTGGAATGATTATAGTCATTTTCCTTGGTCCTTTAAACCCTAAAACATTGGTTTCCTGAAACAAGGTAATTAGAAAACATCATTTAAATTCAGACAGTCATTAGTGTTGTGATTACAACTCTACTAACCTTTAAATTTGTTAAAAAAAAATCTCACATTTCAAACTTAAAAAGAAAATAGCTTGTACTTTCTAGTAAACGACATGGAAAATGAAAGTTCTCCCTATATGGAACAATCATGTTCATAAGGTGTCTGAAAATAAACTAAGACTTAAACAGAAATGAGATAACTTGCCAGCCTAAATTCAGCAAGCACCATGTAGAACCCCTATTTGAACCAAGTACCCAGTACATGTTATTAAAAGTCACTGAGAAAAATAGGATAACGAGAAACAGGTAGTCAAGGGAGAACATGTTGAGCCTGCTGATTTGAAAAGAGAATGTGTTGCATAGATTTTTTTTCTCTAAAGATCCGACCTATTAACATACTTACTGAAGAATGTGTTGCATAGATTTTTTTTCTCTAAAGATCCGACCTATTAACATACTTACTGAACACACATTACCAATATTGGATTGATTGAATGGGGTTTATCGCCGCTTTTAGCAGTATTTCAGTCATATTGCAGCGGCTGGAGCACCTAAGAATGGATTCCTTGTATTTCTCTCACCAGTACTACATCCTTCCCTAGCCTCCAGCTGCTATCCCACTTAGGTTTACGATTATCCACCTATTGGTGAGAGACAAATGTCCAAAAGAATATGAACTGTCCCCAGGGATTGAACCCATGACATCCCATGATTGTAGATTAGGAGTCTGATGTGCTAAAGACTGCACTATGATGGCAGTAGACCCATATTGGAATTCAGCTGAGGGATCAATTAGAAAAAACATTCTAATGATTAACATTGGACAAAAACTGTGGCTTACAGAGTGCACAAAACTTTTCACAAAGATTTGACCTCATGACCTACTTTCAAGATGGAAATGACCAATATTGAAACTTTACCAAGATATCATTAACAGAAACATTCTGACCAACTTGTATGAACAATAGACAGAAAATGTGGCAGAATGACAGAAAGAGTGCACAGAGGGTTCTTCTAAATAAATGACCCAGTGACCTACTTTCAGGAAAGATGTGACCCAGCTCCACTGTTGGCCCAGATATCATTAAGACAAATATTCTGACCAAGTGTCATGCACATGGAAAAGAAATTGAGAGTGTGTAACCAATTACCACTCAAGCAATTTTGGACTTTTCCAAATGAAAAGGATTTGCAGATGACAAATTCATAACCGTAAAAAAATGCTTCTGCTTGTCTGACGGGATAAAAAACTTGCAGCCTTTCCCACATTGTTTTCCTAATCCTTTCACTTTTCAGTCATAAAAACAATGGATTGAGTGGGAAAGGGTTAAGTGTTAACAAGGTGAAATATGGCTTCTTTTTTTCAAATTAACAAGGTGAAATATAGCAGGTTTTTTTCAAAATTCAAGAGCAGATAAGTCTGAACTTACTTGTTCATTCAGGCTGAAAACCAGATTTGTCCCAAGAATTTAAAGTTATTTACATTTTGACTAAGTACATTGTATTTCTAAGATAATTGAAGAAAGCAATTCACGGATCATATGACACTAGTACTCATCAATGAACAACTGTGCATCATATAAATGTAGAAGTTATGCTCCGTACTGGGTCAATTTTGTAAATTGACCTACAACCCTGACCTTGACCTTGGGTGTATCATAACAAATATTTTGCATGACACTAGCACTCATCAAGAAGAACTGTGCCAAGTTATTTTCAAATCCAACCATAAAGGTAGAAGTTATGCTCCGGACAAGCTTAATTATGTCATTTGACCTTCAACTGTGACCTTGACCTTAGAGGTATCACAACAAGTGTTTCGCATTATACTAGCACTCATCAAGAAGAACAACTGTGCCAAGTTATTTCAAATCGATCCATACAAGTAGAGTTAAGCTCCAGACAAGGTCAATTTGTCATTTGACCTTTACTCATCCAGAAGAACAACTCTGCCAGGTAATTTTCAAATCCATTTATAAATGTAGAAGTTATACTCCAGACAAAATTCCTGACAGACGCATGCACTAATGAACACACTAACACTGAAGTGAAACTGACATCTATGTCTTGCTGACTGCATGCGGGCTCCACAAAAACATACAACTATTCTAGGCAATGTCAGAATATTAACTTAGTTTCAAAATAGGAAATAGATAACTTGCTGATCTAAAGTCTGTAAACACCATACAGAACACCTACTTGGCCCTCTTTTCCAAGTTTGAAATGGATGTATAAAATATTTGCCAAGAAAAAATACAGCATTACATGGCAATGTCAAAAAATAAACCAAGTCCTAATAAAGGAAGAAGATTAGTTGCAGACCCGAATTCAGCACTTACCGGTATACTACACCAAAGAAAAGAATTCTTGAAAACAGTGTAGAAAACAAATGAAAATTGCTTGCCAAAAGTAATTTATTAAATTCCGAATGTTTTCTACCCTCCCTCCCCCAGAGGTATTTACAATTTTATCAACTTTAGGCTGCTGCCTAACATTTCTTTCAAATTTGGACCAATCTAAAGTTTTGTCATCTGGGAATGGCATACAAATAAAATTTATGAAATTACTAATTTGTATATTTGTCTTTAAACTTACATCACCTTCTCAGTTTGTTAAGAATCACCTATGTATACATTGACCAATTCCATGATCATTATACTTACATAAACAACCCCTATTAGCTCCTGTCTGGCCTTATCCATCCCCTTTTTAGGGTTCTCACCATTGTCATACAGTGTAAACTGAGTTCCCAGAAGATTGGACCTGAAAATATGGTTTTAACCCTTGTCATGCTGAACCTGAAATATTCTGGTTTTGGCAGGAGGTGCAGACCAAGATCAGCCTGCACATAAGTGCAGCCTGATCTTAGTCTACCCCTCCTGCTTGTATTTTTTCTGAAAGTGTTGTTTATGAAATTGTTTTCTAACAGAAATATTGAATATTTTGAACAACAAGTTCTATAAGTGCTTCCAGCCCTTTGATTTTACATAAATTTGTTAAGGTCATTTATACAGCATGACAGGGGTTAATAAAGTTTTTAAAGTAGTGGCATGACTGGGACTCTAACCTGCAACCCTTGATTGCAAGTCTTCAATCCTAACCACTGACAGATGCAGGACCCAACAAAAGTTTTTTACAAAAAAAAAAACCAGCATATTTAATGGTTTGGAGACTAAAATATTGTAACTATAGCTTTTTCAAGCCGCAGTTACGATATTTAGGTTACCAACCAACTATTTGCCTTTACTTTTAGTCCCATACATCACATTTTACATAACAATGATGTTCATCACCCCTAGCAAACTGCAATGTTGGATTTGAGTGGACATAGGCAGCAAACCATCGATTCCAAAGAAAACCCATAACATAGGGGTATGGAGAATAAAAAGAATTTTCTGTTAACCCATTGCCAGATCTACAAAATGATAGACTGGTCCAAATTAGAAGAAGTTGCAGACAACAATTTAAAATTAATGAGATTTTCAAAGTCATTGTCTTTTAGGGTAGAAAGCGTGGTGGATAATGAAGAAATTGCTTGTTTCAAGCAATTTCTTCATTTTCCACAATGCTTTTCAAAGTTTTTTTCTTGAGGGGCATGAAAACACGTCTTTGTGCGATAATGGTTAAAACTTACCTTAATTTACCGACAAAAGATTCCCCGCCACGAGACAGATCTGTTGGGTCGGTTGAGATCAAATAGTTCGATGTTTTGGATTTCTTTCTTTTTCTTCCAGCAAGTAAAAATGTCTGAAATATTCAAATGTTTGCCAAATAGATATATCAATCATGTGAAATAAGTACCTCTCTTCTTCTGATTGTAGTTTTTATTTCCTTTGTTAAAGAAAAATTCAACCTGTAGTCTAAATATTTGAATTAAACATGCAGTGCTTCTTGTCAAAAGATTGACTATCAGATAATTTCGTCCAGTATGAAATCTGGTTACATTACACAGGCTTGTACAGATTTTTATGTATTTTTTCATTGGTAAAATAAAAAAACAAGAGGCCCAGTGGGCCTTAATGGTCACCTGAGTAAAAGAGCACCAAGACAAGTGATTTTGTTTGAAAGAATAAGAAAAAGGTTTGGTTGAAATCCCCTCAGTAGTTCTTGAGAAGAAGATGAAAATGTTTAAAAGTTACCAAAATTGACCCCCTTTTGGTCCCCATTTTAGGCACCCCTGACCTCCAGCCTTTTAATTTTCACAAATCTGTATAATCAGTACCCAATGATGCTTTTCACCAAGTTAGTTTGAAATTGGCTTAGTACTTCATCAGAAGAAGGTGAAAATGTGAATTTTTTAACATGATGAACTTTGACCTCTGGGTGTGGCCCCATACATGACCCCAGGGGCATGAATTTCACAATTTATAATATACATGTCCTAGTTGTCATGCACACAGAATATTTAAGCTCTGGCATTAACGGTTTATTAGAAGAAGATTTTTAAAGAAGTACCAAAAATTACCCCTTTTTGCCCCCATTTGGGCCCCTTTGACCCCCAGAACCCCTATTTTCACAAACTTGAATTTGCATCCCCCAATGATGCTTTCTACCAAGTTTGGTTGAAATCCGCCCAGTAGTTCTTGAGAAGAAGATGAAATATTCAAAAGTTACCAAAAATTACCCCCTTTTGGTCCCCATTTTAGGGCCCCCTGACCCCCCAGCCTTTTTATTTTCACAAATCCGAATAACCATTTCCAAATGATGCTTTTCACCAAGTTTGTTTGAAATTGGCTTTGTACTTCATCAGAAGAAGATGAAAATGTGAATTTTTTAACATGATGAACTTTGACCTCCGGGTGTGGCCCCATACATGACCCCAGGGGCATGAATTTCACAATTTATAATATACCTGTCCTAGTTTTCATGCACACAGAATATTTAAGCTCTGGCATTAACGGTTTATTAGAAGAAGATTTTTAAAGAAGTACCAAAAATTACCCCTTTTTGGCCCCTATTTGGGCCCCTATGACCCCCAGAACCCCTATTTTCACAAACTTGAATTTGCATCCCCCAATGATGCTTTCTACCAAGTTTGGTTGAAATCCCCCCAGTAGTTCTTGAGAAAAAGATGAAATATTTAAAAGTTACCAAAAATTACCCCTTTTGGTCCCCATTTTAGGGCCCCCTGACCCCACAGCCTTTTTATTTTCACAAATCCGAATAACCATTACCAAATGATACTTTTCACCAAGTTAGTTTGAAATTGGCCTTTTACTTCATCAGAAGAAGGTGAAAATGTGAATTTTTTAACATGATGAACTTTGACCTCTGGGTGTGGCCCCATACATGACCCAAGGGGCATGAATTTCACAATTTATAATATACCTGTCCTAGTTTTCATGCACACAGAATATTTAAGCTCTGGCATTAACGGTTTATTAGAAGAAGATTTTTAAAACAGTACCAAAAATTACCCCTTTTTGGCCCCTATTTGGGCCCCTATGACCCCCAGAACCCCTATTTTCACAAACTTGAATTTGCATCCCCCAATGATGCTTTCTACCAAGTTTGGTTGAAATCCGCCCAGTAGTTCTTGAGAAGAAGATGAAATATTCAAAAGTTAACGGATGACGCACGACGGACGACGGACGACACACGACGCACGACGACGGACAAACGATGATTGCAATAGGTCACCATGACCATTCGGTCAGGTGACCTAAAAACTGAAAGGAAAGGAAGACAATAGTTCAAGTTGAAAATAGACTATGTGGGGTAGACAATATTTTGAGAAAAGGAGAATTTGCTTCTAGGACAGTTGGCCCATTTCACATGTCTTCCTACAGATTTTCACTCAACATGTCCAATGAGGAGCTGTGTGGTAATGAGGTTACATGGCCTTTCTAACTGTTATTTAAAACAATCAGTATTTTTCTTATAACATTCCTTGAGAAAATAAAATCATAATAAAGTAACCCACCTTTTTACCATCTTCTCGTTCCATATGAAGGAAGTAGGCAGGGTGAATCCCCCTGTCAACTCCTTTTTTATCCCTAGTAATCCTGCACTTTATTGTGACTCCTTGAGGGGCCGGCTTCAACACAAAGTCATCCAAATTTTCTGATATGTCTGGGGTAAAGGTCCTGCCTGTAGCCCCTTGTGGTGACCCATTGTCTTCATCCTGAAGTAACAAGCAGTGAATCTTTAACCCTTTCCTGTTTTTAAATTTTTTTAGACCTGTGCAAATTCAAAAGTTTTTCCAGACGAAAATTTATAGTGTGGAATATGAAATATGTTCATCATAGTTATATTTTGGAAAGAAGTGTTTAGAAAGCATGTAGAATAACTGGTAGAAAAAGGATTTTTTCATAGAAGGACTGATAAACCCCTTACAGAGTGTTTTTATTTTTTTATTTAACCTATTATCACACAATATACTTTTCAGATGTGGCAGTCAACAATTTTGAAAATCTTTGTCCTTCTTGGTAGAAAACATTGTGAATAATAAAAAAATTGCTTATTAAAAGCAATTTCTTCATTTTCCACAATGTTTCTAAAGCTTTTTCTTGGAGGCATAAAAAAGGATTGTGTGGGAATGCACTAACCCAATCCTCCGCAATGACACTTTTATGTCCCCTAAAGAATAGGTTAAGAAAACATTGTGGAAAATAAAGCAATTTCTTTATTATCCACAGTGTTTCCTATCTCAAAAGACAAAGGATTTTAAATTTCATTAACTTGAAATTATTCAGTGCAACTTCTTTCAGTTTGAACCAATCTAAAATTTTCTCTAAGTAGCCGAAAAATATTCTTTAATCACACAAGAAAATCAGGGCTACTTAACCCTTGTCATGCTGAACCCGGAATATTCTGGTTTGGGCAGGAGGTGTAGACTAAGATCAGACTGCACTTATGTGCAGGCTGATCTTAGTCTATACCTCCTGCTCATACTTTTCCTTCTCGTGTTGTTTATGAGGTTGATTTCTAAAAGAAATATTGAATTTCGAACAACAAGTTCTATCAGTACTTTCAGTCCTTTGATTTGACAGCAATTCAGTAAGGCAATTTATACAGCATGACAAGGGTTAAATAATGAAAAGATTATTCATGATATCAATTGAGCGTTACCCTTTCATTCTGATAATTTTGCAGGTTTTTGGTACTGGGCGTCCGACTGCCCGGTTTGGGTGCAATGGGAATACTACTATCGTCTACGTCATCGACCTCGTTATATACATTGTCTTGTTGTTCCTGTGGCATTTCTTGCTGCGGCTTCTTTTTCTTCTTCTTTTTTTGATTCTTGGGAGCAGGGGTATTTGATGGCTCGTCCCCTGTGAGTAGAATATAAATTGGTCAAGTTTTATGCTTGATTAAGGCCTTGTGAAGCAAGAACTTGAATTGTTGGAAAATGTGAATACTCTCATTTGTTTAAGGTAAGAAACAGAAAAACCTAACAAAATTCTATCGCCATAGCCTTTTACGTTTTGAGGAATCACAGAAAACCTATGGGAAAGGATTTCGCATCAATCAAGCAATTTCTTCTTTTCCAAGAAAGTTTTCCATCTCATAAGATGTTTAAGCTTCAAATATAATTACTTCAAATGCAAGGTGTAAACTCCTTTAAAATTGAAACAGTTTAACTTTCATCATTTTGTAATGGACAGAAAAGCAGAAACAGAATGGTACCTTTCAGAATTCTTGATACATTTTTAATGAAACGGCACCAACTGTGAAACCTTTAGCATGAACCCACACCATCTTTACTCCTCACCCAGGTGATCCGACTTTGCTCACCTTGGTCAAGACAACTAAATTTGCCATTTTTTTAAATAGAGTGGTCATTCCATCTTACTTAACTTCTTTTTTAAAATATTTTGTTTCACAGAGATCCTAGATGGTTTTTTTAGTCTGACAGGTCACATATTAAAATGTCCTCATTTTAGACCAAATGAAATTTATCAGTCTGTAAAGAGTTAACCAAAATGAAAACATGCTTTATTTATGGTTGACTTGTCTTGTGTTACATGCATAATTCATAATCATTAACATATGTTTGATTAAAGACAGTTGACATAAAGAGAATAAAAAATCAATTAGTTAATTGCATCTCCTTGCATGTTTGATACTTTGAGGAAATCAATATTTCAATCATTGAGTCATAATTTTGGAAAGAAAATTCCAGTATTCAGTAACAATAGTATTAAACATTAAAAATTCGAGGTGTTTGATAGTGAAAAAGTCTTTGCCAAAAATTCCTTACAAAAACATACCTAGGGTTGGTTCCATTTTTGTTATGATTGGTATAATTTCTCTGATAAAGGAACTATTTCAAATCCGAATGAATGTAAATCAAAGAAAAAGTGACACAAAGAGTGCCGCTTTTGGACGCCACCTCAAGAAAAACAATTGGGAAAACATTTTGCAAAATGCAGAAATTGCTTGTACAAGCAATTTCTTCATTTTACACAATGTTTTCTAACCAGAAGGTGAAAAAAATCAAAAAGTTCATAAACTTTAAATTGTCGTCTGCAACTCCTTTCAATTTGGACCAGTCTAAAATGTTGTGTTAAACCTGACCAAATGCTGACCCCAGACACTGTGGCCGCCCATTGACGACAGGAAGTTCCTCTTCGATTTTTAACATTTTCTTTTTCAAAATTTATAGCCAGTAGTATGTAAAAAAAAAGTAGAATAGTTTGTTGGCCACCCAAGCGTTTGAACTTGATTAAGCTATAGCTATGACGTTTATAACGCCAAACCAACAAAAATGTTTCACGAAAATGGAGGCCAACGTTGGAGTTCAAAGCTCAATTACAAGCTGAATGAATGATTTGATTGGTCAATCAATTCCTTGTTTGACAGCCATGGTTGCATAAAAATCAAAGAACCAATAGATCTGTAAGACTGGTTGTCAGACCCAAGATTTAGTACGAGATTTGATTTTATCTTAGATTCTAGCTTAGAGGGTTGATGCAGGAGGTGTAGATTAAGGTCAGTCCACACATATATGCAGGCTGATTTTTGTCTATGCCTCTGACCAAAAGAGGATTATTCCGAGTATAGCATAACAAGGGTTAAAATCTAGTTTATATAAGAGCTAATCAACATCATGTCCACTCATCACAGGCATGACAAACTATTTGACCCATGACCCATATTGCCAACTTATTCAATTACACCACAACAGTCTGTTTCAAGTTCCAAGATATTGCAGACCACAATTTTTAGTTGATGAATCCCAAGTATTTTTTGTCTTTTGAGGTAGAAAACAGTGTGGCCAATGAAGAAACAAGCAATTTCTTTATTTCTTCATTTTCCACAATGAGTCTGAAAGCTTTTTCCCTGGGGATGTCAAAAAGCTTTATTGTGTGTGAATGGGATAAGTATTTGAGACCAGTCATGTGAAAAGTGACCATTTGGAATTCTGCAACAAAACATTCCAGTTGGTACCACTTTTTAGTACTTGACTGAGAAATCTGTAGCCGTGCCAGTTTGGTTCTATAAACTATATTAGATTATATCAACCCTAGTCATGCTGAATAAAATCCCTTTTGTAATTGTATAGAATTGTATAGAAATCAAAGGACTGAAAGCACTAGTAGTACTTGTTCAGTTGTCATTACTCCGTTTTAAAATTGATTTCATAAACTATCCTGGTTATAAAAAGACAGACAGGAGGTGTAGACTAAGATCAGACTGCACTTATGTGCAGTCTGATCTTTGTCTATACCTCCTGCTAAAACTGGGATATTCCAGTTTTAGCAGGGCAAAGGTTAATCCTAAAGTTTAGTACCCAACCAAATTAAGAGTTAGTACAAGCAGGGAATATAGTAAAAGAGAAAGAAGAAAACAAATACTAGGTTAATATAAACATCATTTTACCCATTACCACGTAATCCCTACTTTTGACATGGCAATGAAAGTTAGCAATGGATAGTACTTTGAGAAAAGAAGTAACTACTTGTAACAAGCAAATCCTCCTTTTCATGCATTGTTTTCTACCCCATGCAATCTTTCGTTTTAAGTTAAACACACTCTGCATCTTCTTTCAATTTGGACATGTAAACAATTTTATCATCTGGTGATAGATTAATGATTTATGATCATCATTTATGAGTGCAAAATTATCCATCTGTAAATTCAAAATCGCAAAATTTATCTAATTTTGTGCTTAGTAATGACTATTATTCATCTAATTTTGAAACTAGCAAGCCTGACATTCAGTATCAGGAAAACTTTGTGGAAAAAGACATTCACATGCTACCCCTAATCAACTGGCAAAGCGCAGACTAAAAGCTTTTTAATCGAAAGTATTTACGAGTACAAGACTTATAAGCAGAAAAAGAACACATAAGTCAAGACGAATAAAGGATTCAAATCACAACTTATCACTTTCACTACTTTTATTTGTTGCCAAGCAACATGCAAAAAAGGCCCTTTTACGGACAGGAAAATCAATGGCAGTAAGAATGTCCGTCAGATTATTTCCGTACGTGTAATGAAAAATGCATGATATCCATGACAGAGACAGTGACTGTAACAAGCAATTTCTTCATTTTCCACAATGTTTTCTAGAAACCAAGAGAGTTAAAAAAATCTGAAATTCCATAAACTTTTAATAATTGCTGTCTGCAACTTCATTCGAATTGGATGATACTAAAATTTTGATAGAAGGAAAAGGGTTAATCATGCTGAGGTACTTGTCTGTCATATGGCAGTCAAAGCAGTGTAACCATAGCTGAATTAACCCATTCCAACACAATGATGCTTTTTGACATCCCGCATGAAAAAAAAAATGGGAAAACATTCTGGAAAATGAAGAAATTGCTTGCAACAAGCAATTTCTTTATTTTCCACAATGATTTCTACCTAGAAAGTTTACCAAGTCTAAAATTTAATAAATTTTAAATTCTTTCCAACATGAATTTGAACCAGCCTTAAATGTTCTCTTCTGGTAATGGTTTAAGATAAGTTACCATATATAAGTTTCATAATTATTTTGAAAACTCATTTTATAAACAACTATACTGGCTTAAAAGAATCAAGCTGCAGGTAGTGTTGATTAATATCAGGCTGCATGTTCATGCAGGCTAAGCTTTGTCTAAACCTTCTGTACTGTACAAGCCCATAATTTTACATATTATTGTCTTGTAGACAGACTTAATGAAGAAAAATTCTGGCTTAAAAGGGATAAGCAGGATGTGTAGACTAAGTTCAAACTGTACATATGTGTAGGCTGATCTTTGTCTATACCTCCTGCTAAAACAGGCATAGTCTAGGTTTAGCATGACAAGGTTAATAAGTTTGAGCAAAAATGTATTTCTAGACATTGTCATAACCATTTCCTGAAGATGACGGCACATACAATGGATTCAGGCTCGTTATTATGGTAATAAAGCAAATATTTATCGATATTCTATTGTTACAGGGAAAGCTTAATGGCACCAAATCTCTGTTCTATGGCTCAAATTAACAACATTTAGTATAACTTTTAAACATAAACTTCTCTATTACATTATTTTACTTGAATTAAAACTTTCACTTGTACAAGTGGCATAAAGAGAACTTAAATTAGCACTTGTGTGCTAGATAGTGAACGAAAAATGTTAAGTAAACAAGAAATGTTTGTGAAAGACAAATGCTCCCAAAATGGCTAATTTTCTGAAACAAGACTGTCATTTTAATCTGGTCATCTGAACCCAGGATATTCCTGCTTTGGCAAGAGGTATAGACTAAGATCAGCTTGCACATTTTTCACAATGTTTTCCGAATGGTTTTTCTTGAGGGGCGTCAAAAAGCTGTCTGGAATTTTACTAAATGAAAAAACAGGAAGCATGCATAAAGCAAATATACCCTGTTTGAGACATAACTTCTATATTAACCCATCACTAGACAAACAAGATTGTTTGTGAAGCACATTGCCCCGCCGTACATGAAGTGTTTTTTATGGCATTTGACCTTGGTATGTGACCTTGACCTTATCACATGACCTTGACCTTGACATGAGGAGAAGCGTATTATGGAAGTGTATCATCATGCCAAATATGATCATTGTATCTTGAATAGTCTTGTAGTTTTTTGGTTAAGTTTTACAGACAGACAGACTCAATGACAGACAGACAGACGGACAACGGTAAAACAATATGCCACCGAACTTTCAATGCCGGGGCATAAAGATTTCAGACTTGTCCAAATAGGAATGTGCAAATTAAATAGCAAGTCTTTGAATCTTTGAGTCATAAAAAATAAATTAGATAGAAGTGAGCTTTGTGAGATTTGTGAGAAAGGTGAAATTGCCTGTTACTAGGACTTTCTCCTTCTATCATAAGGCTTATCCTCATCTTGTTGGGCACCAAAACCAGGGATTAAGTGCAATTTACCCAACAAAAACTTTTTAGACCCGTCCAAATTCAAAGAAGGTGCAGACAACAATTTTCATATTGATGAAATTTTACATATATTGTCTTTTTTGGTAGAAACCATTGTGTATGATAAAGAAATTGCTTGTGACAAGCAATTCCTTTATTTTCCACAATGTTTTACAAAGTTGTTTTTTCTCTCTTGAGGAGACATTTAAAAGCGGGATGTGTAGGAAAAAGTTAATGGGTATGTGTTTTTTTCAAAATGATTAAACAGTCATGTTCTCTATTATCAGTACAAGTGAAACACAAAAACTTTATCCCTATCCATCCAAGGTAAAGGACACATCTGAAGGTGAAAATGACCAACATTTTCAAAAGTCCCACACATGCAGGTTTTAATAATATCAATTAACAGTAGTTTGATTTCTAAATCAGCAATGGGCTTATAGCACAAAACTAGTTTAAGTGCATGGCTATAAATATTTACTCAAAACATTTCTTAATTAATCCTTTATGCTTAATTTGACACCAAAAGGGAAATGAAGAGATTCTGTCATTGTCAGGCAGACAGATAAGGCAATGAAAATCTTTAATGCACTTACACATATCCCCTTGATTTTCATCGCTGTCAAACTCGAAGGCCAGATTGTTTTCTGCCATACTTGTTCATTGATTGACCATGCCGAGAACACACTAATATATCATTTATAACACTTAGTCCACTGAAAGTCAATCTCCATGGCCGTACATTTCTCATGATGCCACTGTCATACTTGTCACTCAGCTATTTTCACATCCAATGATAAACAGACTAATGTTTTTAGCATTAGACAAGGAAAAACAGTAAAAACTAAAATTTGCTGACAAATTTTTTATGAATCTAGAGTTCATTTGAATGTCTGCCAGGAATTTTTTCCTTAACCCATTCCCACACAATGACCCATATAGATGCTCTCAAGTAAAAAATTGTGAAAAATGAAGATATACCTTGGTACAATATTTGGATTTTAGTAGGAGGTATAGACAAAGATCACACTGATCTTAGTCTACACCTCCTGTCTGTCTCTTTGAAACCAGAGTTGTTAATGAAATTATTTTTCAGAAGAAGTATTGACAACTGAAAAACAAGTACTTCCAGTGCTTTCAGCCCTTTGATTTTTATACAATTCTGAAAAGGACTTTATTCAGCATGATAAGGATTAACACATTTTCAGGTGAGAAAACACTAGGCTTACACTATCACTCACTTTGATTTTGAGTACATCCAATAAATACCTGCTAAATCTTACAGAAGTACAGGGAAAAACCAGTTAAATCGCATGCTGGTTGGCAAATAATTTAATATTTCATATTTATGACCATGGTTTCTCAGCTAAAGGGCACACAAGTAATAATGACTTTGTTACCCAGCAAGTCCCCATCAATACCAAATTACCAGAATCCGAACATATTATGCCCTTTTGAACTAACATCACCAACTAACCAAACAATGAGCCCTAATAACAAAACCTTGTTACACCCTTTTAAGAGCTTAGCCTCAACAGACCTATTGGACTTAGCGTGAATGATTATCACATTTGGCACTCTGCAACTGTGAGGTTTAGCACATTCAATAAAGTCTCCCTGTCTATGCACTGAAGACTTTATAATCACTTTAAATCACCTCTAAGTAAGGCTATATAAAACTTTCTACACTACTCCGTGCCTTCATTTTGATAAGATTTACCAATCATAAGAAAACTTAAAGTTTTGGGGAATTGCAACCTACAGCACAAAATAATCTGCTCTTTAGTGGGAAAAAAGGATGTTTTTGCCATTGGAAATGGAGCCAAATTTGGGCCTCAAAAATGAGCAATTGAGACCCCTGGGTTAAAATGAAGAAACTACAGCTTATAAAACTATTTGTTTTTTGTTTCATGTCCCTGAACACATACTTTACAAAGTGATGTCAAATATTACCTCAGTCCAACTAGCACGTATGAGGTCAGATTAAAGGCATGGCAGAGGTCTAGATAAAAGGGGGGTAACGGCATTCTAAAATACATATTTCTCAACAAAACCCGATGTTGTGGGTACTCATTTGAATCGTCTCAACGAGACGATTCAAATGAGTATCTACAACACAGGCTTTATGCTATAATTGGTGAAATATCTTTACCTAAAATACGAATTACGCCCTCTATCTATAGCTCTGGCATGGCAAGCCATCAATAAATTACAAAGACAATACCAATCCTATAGCAATATCTCTGCTTTTCTCTGAACAAGTCCAAAGTTCTCTACACTGAGGCAGCTATAAGATTATGAAATCATCTCTGTGACAAATGTCTTTGCCGATACTACATTGATTAAGGATGACATCAAAACCTCATGACATTTAACAAAATGAAGATGGAAGAGAAATTGAGAATCCTAGAGTCGTGCTCAAAATTACAAATGTCTCTAAACTTCAGAGTCCAGAGCAAAAAGTTCTCAATGATGAATTTCTCAAAAGGTTTGAATGCCTGAAATGGTTTGAATGCCTATCTCTTAAATGATTCGAAATTTTTGGTTTTCATTACATTTGGTTCATATAGAAAACTTTAGAAGACATTAACTATTTATATTTTCCAAGAAGGGAAGAATCACCACTGCAAAAAAATTAAGAACTAGTTTTCTAATTCTAAACTTTTCTAGAACTTCTAGAACTTATTTTGAGGTTCTAGAACTTTTGTTGAACTTCTAGAACTTAAGTTCACCCATTTGCTTTTTGTTTTACAAATCTATGACCATATATTTTGTGACCTAACATTGTTTCACATCTCATCCAAATTTGCTGTGCCAGGGGTCAGTGGGCAATTTAATCAATCTTAGCCCAAATACAAAGTGAGAAGTTTTTTCTCCTTTGGTCAAAACAATTTCTATCCATCCACAAACACATAATACTTGCTTGAATTAGGTTCAAGGTTTAAAAGGTCTTAGCCCACAATCTAGCCTTCTTGTACTCTTAAAGAAAAAAAAACAAGATTTTTTTTTTCAAAAATGTAGAAATCGCTAGTTACAAGCAATTTCAAAATTTTCAACACTGTTTTCTACAAAGACAGAGATAATTGAAATTCTGTTGAATTAAAATTGTGGTCTGCAACTCCTTTTGAATTTAGTTGGACCAGTCTTAAAACCCTGTCATCTGGTATCGTGTTAAATTTCATTCACAATAATTTTGCAATCCTTTGTCGTAAAATCACTACACACAATAAACAACGATTGTGGCATTATAATAACGTATCGTCCTCAATTCCCCAAAGTCGTCTTATCACTCTATAAAATTGACAGAGGATATTGCCAAGGGCATACTATATATGGATATGGGGATTATATGGTATTGTATTGAATTTTGAATCCATCAAAAACATCGGCACAATGCATTTACATTAACACAGAATTCTGTTTGCCTGGCTTCTGCAAAGGGAATTTGAAGGCCAAGCAATTGCCTGCTTTTAAAGGTCAAATTAGTGAATGAAATATCTTAAGCCTTTTCATGCTAAAAAAAAAATCCTCTACAGGATTGCTTTAAAATCAAAGGACTAAGAGCACTGGATGACCTTTATGAGAGTCTCTTTTTTTTCTTTTTTTAATTTATTACTCAAACAACTCTGGTTTAGAGGGGACAAACAGGAGGTGAAGACCAAGATCAGACAGGTCTAAAAACAGGAAAGCGTTAGGTATGAAATCATTGTCTTCTGCTTCTTTTTCAAATGTGATTTCTTACTTTTCAACAAACAGCAACCATTAATTGTCATCCTTTTTATTTTTCCATTCTACACTTTTTCACATTGCAAACACACACAGAGTCATTAACATTTACAACTCCAACTTTGTCAAACCCCATTTAATTTAAACTGTGAACTGTAAAGAATTCAATGTACATTAAAACTTATTCATCATTTTCAATAAATGTTATCTTATCACACCAGTATGAAGGACTTAACAGCATTTCAAAGGTTTATGTGTTGGGTGATTAACTCCATATAAGATGGACACTATGAGGATTAACCCATTACCAGACAGCAAAATTTTAGACTGGTC
Organism: Fragum fragum; assembly: GCA_946902895.1. Taxonomy (NCBI): domain Eukaryota; kingdom Metazoa; phylum Mollusca; class Bivalvia; order Cardiida; family Cardiidae; genus Fragum; species Fragum fragum. The sequence goes on from OX336368.1 coordinate 18,722,443, forward strand.
CAAATTGAAAGAAGTTACAGACGATAATTTCAAGTTTTTGAAAATTTAGATTTTTTCCAACTTTCTGGATAGAAAACATTGTGTAAAATGAAGAAATTGCTGGTAACAAGCAATTTCTTCATTTTACACAATGTTTTCCCACCAGGGGTGTCAAAAAACATCACTGGGTGGGAATGAGATAATTATGATACTGCTCTAAGTGCCGATACAATGTATAGACACTTACAACAGTATTGAAATTGACACATGACTTGTCCAAATTCAATTAACCCTTTCCTGGTTTATGAAATTTAGACTGGTCCAATTTGTAAGAGGATGCAGACGACAATGAAAATTGGATGCAATTCCATATAAAACCATCCTATGTGGTAGAAAACGTTGTGGGAAAAGGAGAAATTGCTTATTATCAGCAATTTCTCCTTTTCCACAATATTTTCTCAAGTACAAAATCACAGTGACGTAAAATCCCGAGTTTATCCAGGAAAGGGTTAAACCATTGCCAGACCACTAAAACAAAATTGGTCCTAATTGAGAGATTTATAATGGTGAGCATTTTTGAAGACATCCAAGCCTTAAACAATTTGAAGATTGCAGTTATCTCACAAAAAAATCAATTGAACTTTCAAATCATTCATTTAGACCAGAAACATCAGGCATTTTGTTACCTCAGTCTTAAATGCTGTTAGAACAGAGTATTCAGACTGTATTTACAATGTTTCGGTCTTCAAATAACAGTTTCAATTGATTTGAAGTTCTTGACCATTATGCTAATAACAGTAGTTAAACTAATGTTGTTTGATATCTCAGTTGACTTCCTTGAACTTGCAAATGTCATTGGGCACAATCCATTAATTCCTCTAAAATCATTACTATTTGTAGTTCATCTGCAGATGCCATACTAATGATAGCCACCATTTTTAAGCGTATTCTAAAGGTCAGAAGACTCACAGAGTTTAAATGACAACTTCCCTAGGGTAAAATCAGAAGCATTCAACTTTTGACATTATAATACAAACAAGAGCACTGTATATGGAATGCCTACTGCTAGACTATATACTGAGGTGCGCCTTTTTTTTTCTTGCTTAACACCGCTTTTAACACTTTTCAGTGATATCGCTGCGGCTGGGGCACCTAACAATGGAATCCTTATATTTCTCACAAGCCTTCCACCTAGCTGCTATCCCACTTTGGTTTACAATATCAACCCATTGGTTGAGAGACAAATGTCGGAAAGGATATGTGCCGCCCCTGGGGATCGAACCTATGACATCTCATTATTGAGGTTAAGGAGTCTGATGCGCTACCAACTGCGCTATGACGGCGGCTTAAAGTATGCTCTCTGACTAGATAGTACCCCGATCTCCTGTGTGACAGGCAGGGATACTTACCACTATATTTGGTGAGCCAGTGGACAAGGTTTTATACCCCAATGTTGAACCTGGAATATTCCTGTATTGGCAGAAGGTATAGACAAAGATATGTGCAGTCAGATCTTAATCTACACCTCCTGTTTGTCCTGTCAAGTCAGAAATGTTTAAACAATTCATTTTCAAAGGAAATATTGACTCTCAGTAAGACTTTCCAGTGCCATCAGTCCTTTCATTCTAAAGCAATTCTGTATGGAATTTTAATTAAGCATGACAAGGGATAACATACACTCATCAATATATCTTTCAATCTGGTCTAGTCTTTAAGTTTTAGCCATTTAACCCATTCTCAAGAAACAAAATTTTAGACTATTCTAAATCTAAAAAAGATGCAGATGACAAAACAAAGTTAGTTTGAACTGAAAAGTAAGGGCCATATGAGGCAGAAAACATTGTGTGAAAAGAAGAAATTGCTTCTTCTTTTCAAACAATGTATTTTTAATACCTATATTTCTTTGGCTTGTAAATATTGCGAAATTGTGTGATAATGGGTTAATGTGTTAACCCTTTACCACTCAGTGGAGCTTTTAAATGCCCCTAAAGGATAAAAGCTTTTGAAAACATCGTGAAAAATGAAGAGATTGCTTGTTACAAGCCATTTCTTCATTTTCTACAATGTTCAACAAACCCTTTTCTTGTAGGGTGTAAGAAAGCGGATTTGTGTTGGAAAGTTCCTAACTTTTATGCAAAGTCCACAAAGAGAAACACAACTGACACAATTCTTCTATACCAAATCCTATAGACAGTATATTGCTTAAACTAAATGATTATTTTAACTACATAACTGTATAACGAGCTAAATTGCACAATGTAATCATTTAAATTGGCCGTCTACATGACTTTTAAAGTCTTTTAAATAGGTCATCCCTATGCAAATATTTCTTTAGCATATTTAAACTGGTCCAAATTGAAAGATAATATACTGTTTACAAGAGGACTAACATATGATTTTGTTATATTAACCCTTTCCTGGTTTTTGAAATTTTAGACGGGTCCAAATTGAAAGAGGATGCAGACGACAATGAAAATTGGATGCAATTTCAAATAAAACCATCCTATGTGGTAGAAAACACTGTGGGAAAAGGAGAAATTGCTTATCATAAGCAATTTCTCCTTTTTCCACAATGTTTTCTTAAGTATACATAAAATCACAGTGACGTAAAATCCCGGATTTATCCAGGAAAGGGTTAATTGAAAACCAATTAGTTGATGAAAAAGAGTAAGTAGTTCTAACAACTTATAATTCATTAGAAGATGTCAAATTTATGATAAAAAACAGAATTTTTTTAAACATTATATAGCATCAACCCATTCTAACAAAATCCCACTATTTTATGACACTCTAGAATATATTTTAAAACAATGTGGAAAATGAAGAAGTTGCTTGATATAAGCTATTTCTTCCTTTTCCACATTGGTTCCTACTAAAAAAAATTGAAATTTAAAACTTTAAATGAGAGGCGTAAGAAAGCATGATTGTGTGGGCAAAAGCAAACAAGTGAGCCAAAATGGCCTTAGATGGCTAACCTGAATTTACTTTCCTATGCTTAGTAATCAACTCAAATTTGATAACAATACAATATTGACAGTCAAATGGATAAACAGAAAAAAGGATGAGACTGGATGAGCAGGAAACTAATTTAACTTCTAATGCCACATTTTACTTCAAATAAAATGGAATGTCACCATATTCAAAAGGACCCTTTCTCATGACCATACAAACATTTACAGCAAGTTTAAGAAAGATTGAGCCAAATTTATGACCTCTAGAGTGATAACAAGGAAATTATCAATAAGGCCCTTTGTCTATTGATATGCGTAAGAATGCTATAATATTCAAATCCTCATGACCATCATTCAAATCCTCATGACCAAATTCTCATGACCTTCATTCAAATCCTCATGATCATTTTTCAAATCCTCAAGACCATACAAATGTTTTAACCCATTCCAACTCAAGCCCTCCTTTTTACGCCCCGCAATTAAAGGGCTTTTGAAAACATTGTGGATAATGAAGAAATTGCTTGTATCAAGCAATTTCTTCATTATCCACAATGTTTTCTACCCCAAAAGACGAAAAAATTCAAAATTACATCAACTTGAAATTGTCGTCTGCAGCTCCTTTCAATTTGGACTGGTCTAAATTTTGATGTGTGGGAATGGGTTAAGCAATTTTGACACAGATTGAGCTCTAGAGTGGTAATAGGCAATAAGCACCGCCTTTACCATAAAGTTCTACTTCATGACCACACAAACATTTTCTACAAGTTTGAGAAAGATTGAGCCTAAATTGTGACATCTAGACTGATAACAATAGAAATTGTCAAAAGGCTGCTTTTCCCTTGATATTGGTCAGAATGTCACCATATTATACACTCTTCTTCCTCATGATCATATCAACATTTTCTGCAAGTTTCAGAAAGATTGAGCTAAACTGTCACCTCTAGAGTGGTAATAAGCATATTAATTGTCTGTTAGGCCCCTATCGTTTACACAAAATCATATCAATCATGAACCTTAACTCTTGTACATGTAAGTGCTTGTTACAAACAATTTCTTCTTTTTTTACAATACTTTTTTCAACGCTAAAGAGTTGGGTTAACCCAGTCTTCCTTGTGGGCCTCTAGAAAAAGGCATGCATTGTTGGGGACTCTATCTGCACTGAATTTAAATTAATGAAAAACAATTGCAAATTCAAAACAGAATCTAACTTTTTTCTTGCCGATGATACATCTTAATTCATCAACAAACCCAAGATCCCTGACGGCTTTAAACACAAAACTACAAATTTTTCTTCAAACAATTATAATTCTATTAAAACAAAATCACGGGCCAAAGGAAATTTTATTCACTTTCTCCTTTTCTCCTGATGTCCTACCCTAGTTAGTACTTATTCCCGATTAAATAATCACTGTAAAACTCATTCCCACACAATCTCCCTTTTTTAGGCCCCTCAAGAAAAATGCTTTGGAAAACATTGTGTAAAATAAGAAATTGCTGCTCATAACTAGCAATTTCTTCATTATCATCAATGTTTTTAAACCCAAAAGCCAATTAACTTTGAAATTTCATCAACTACAAGTTGTTGTCTACAAATTCTTAAAATTTGGACCAGTCTAAAATTCTCTCAAGTGGGAATGCTCAACAAGGGTTATTTCTGTTTGGCAGCAGGTATAGACAAAGATCAGCCTGCACATAATTATGTGCAGTCTAATCTTAGTCTTGTTAGTCCCTCCAAGACAGATTTGATCATAAAAAATAGTTTTCTAAAGAAATAGAGACTTATAGTTAGTGACTCAAGAGGTTTCAGCCCTTTAATTTTAACTCTTTTCCTGTCCAATCCCTGGATTTACGTCCCTGTGATGTTATAATTGAGAAATATTGTAGAAAAAGAAGATATTATTCATAACAAGCATTTCTTCTTTTATACACTATTTTCTACCCTTCTGAATTTTTGTCTTCAAAACCTTTGTATTTGGATAGGTCTAATATTTAGAACTAGAGGCGCTTGAGAGCCTGTATCGCTCCACAGGCATGTACTGATTACGCAAATTTTTTCATTAATATAATGAAAATAAATCTATATAATTGAAATCTTTGAAATAGTTCTAGAGAACCATTTCAAACTTTTCATTCTTTTTAAAAAATTCAAGTAAAGTTATGTAAAATTCATAATGTAAAATTTTCACTGAATACCATATATGGACATAACCAACCACCATAATAGCCATGATTTTCAACCAATCAAAATTATATGAAGGAATCTGACAAACAGTCATCTGGTTATCATTCCCGTGAAATTTGATTGAAATCCATTAACAGGTTTCTGAGAAATTTACCAAGTTTTCAGTATATACCATTTTGGAAATTAGCCCTGCCCATTCAAGCCATATTATTCATCAAATCAAAATTTTTATTCATTAACTGATAAAAGGTCACGCAAGGATCGATCCGGTCAAATTTGGTCGAAATCAAACAACTGGTTTCTGAGAAGAAGATTTTCAAAGATTTTACTCTATATGGAAATAGCCCCGCCCATTAAAGCCATGTTTTTTATCCTATCAAAATTCTTTGAAGGAATCTGATAAAGATTCACCCAAGGATCATTTCTGTGAAATTTGGATGAAATCCACCTACTAGGTTCTAAGAGGAAGATTTTCAAAGCTTTTACCATATATGGAATTAAGCCTCGCCCATTAAAGCCATGTTTTTCATCCGATCAAATTTCTTTGAAGGAATCTGATAAAGGTTCACCATAGGATCATTTCTGTGAAATTTGGATCAAATCCATCAACCGGTTTCTGAGAAGAAGATTTTCATAGCTTTTACCATATATGGAATTAAGCCCCAATCATGAAAGCCATGTTTTTCACACGATCAAAATTCTTTGAAGGAATTTGATAAAGGGTCACCCAAGGATCATTTTTGTGAAATTTGGTTGAAATCCATCCCTCGGTCTCTGAGAAGAAGGACGGACGCACACACAACGGACACAACGCCATGACAATAGCTCTCTGGCTTTCGGCCAGTGGAGCTAAAATCAGGAAAGGGTTTTATTCAACATGACATGGTTTAGTTTTCATCAGTATTCTTCTTTAATTTGGGCCAGTATAAAATTTTGTCATCTTGTAATATGGTAATTATAGGCTGTTGACTAGACAAAACCACACCATTACATTCAGACTGTTAAGCTTGTCTGATTTATGACGCTGAAAGGTGAGTGTAAAACAATTATCAGTGCAAACGAAAAAAGCATATGCATTTGAACCAACTTTTCAAAGTATCTTGTTTATATTGAAATATATAATTATATCTTAGAATATTCATATCACCTTATTACCACTTTATTAACAAGAGGACCATTTCCTCTCAGCCTGGCACTCACTTGTGATAAAGGCTCTAAGCCTTCTGGGTCAGATGGAGATCAGACTTTTATCTTTCTTTTTTCAATTTCACTTTTGTTGCCATGGCAACAAATGGATATCAATTCTTTGAACAAATTTCAAAAGTGGCCATCTAAGGAACATTTCTGCCAAATTTTGTTGAAATTGGCCTGGTAGTTTAAGGGGAGTACTCGTTTTAAAAATTCTTCTTCCTTACTATATAGCCTGCAGCCTCTAGGGCTGCATCCCTGAAGACAAACAATTGAAGACAGACAGACGCAAGGCACAGGATGATGACAATAACTCACTTGAGCACTTCAAGCTAAGGTGTGCAAAAAAGTCAACTTGATTTGGAAGGAACCAGCTTGTGTGCAATAAAGGCCAGTCTGTATATGCATGATCCATTCCTAAGCAATTCAGACTTTGACGCCACTCAAGAAAAAGTCCCGAGAAAACATTGTGAAATATAAAGAATTGCTTGTTACAAGCAATTTCTTCATTGAACACAAAGCTTCTAGTCAGGTGCTTGCTTAACCCATTCCCACACAATGACGCTTTTAAATGCCCTTTGATGTACACACTTCAGAAAATATTGTGGAAAATGACGAATTTCTTCATTATCCACAATGTTTTCTTCCCCAAAAGTCAAAAATTTTGGGGATTTCACAAACTTATAATTGTCGTCTGCAACTTCTTTCAATTAGGACTGGTCTAAAATTTTGATGGCTGGTAATGAGTAAATACAGGTTAAATTGTATTGCCTTATTTGGGAACTCAATGACTGCTTGCAGAATACAGGCTGTTTAACCCTTTCCAATTTTTTGGAAATCTTAGACTTGTCCAATTTGAAAGGAGTTGAAGGCAAAAATTAAAAGAGAGTGCAAGTTGAAAAGTAACCAATCTACACGTAGAAAGTATTGTTGGAAAAGAAGAAAGTGCAAATATATAATTACAGGGACATAAAACCCAGGGATTTAACAGGAAAGAGTTAATACAGGTGGACCCTAGCACAGACAATGGGCAGCCTGGTCAGCTGCAGGGCTTTAACTGGTGGCAAAATTTAGACTCTTCCAAATTGAAAGGAGTTGCTGGTGACTATTTGAAATTTTAGAATTTTGCCGACTTTCTGAGTAAAAACTATTGTGGAAAATGAAAAAAATTGCTTGTTAAGATAGTCGCTTTATGTTGTCTAAATATAGAAAGCAGAAGCTATAAGGCTAGGTTAATCCTTTTGCACACAATCCCCCGTTTTGACACACTGAAGTATATACCATTACAAAACCATGGTTGGAAAACGAGAAATTATCTGTTACAAGGAATTTCTCCTTTTTCACCTTATTTACAACCAAAGTTTGTATTTTTCTTCTCAAGTTTAAATGCAAATGAATTATCATCTGCAATTGCTTTCAATTTGGACCTGTCTAATATATTCACTTCTGGTAACTGATTATTGGTAAAAGTATCAAACATATGATAACTTCCCATCACCTCAATAGCAAAACATTTAACCCATTCCCACTCAGTGACGCTTTTAGAAGCTCCCAAGAAAAGAAAAGCTTAAGAAAACATTGTGAAAAATGAAGAAATTGCTTGTTACAAGCAATTTCTGCATTTTCCATAATGTTTTCTACCCAGAAATGTAAACAATCCAAAATTCCATTCACTTTAAATTGTCGTCTGCAACTTGGATTTCGATTTGGGCCAGTCTAAAATCTTGCCGTCTGGTAATGGGTTAACTGGCAAAGATATGAGGGTGTATCAAGTATATGTTACCAGTCAAACCTAGAGAAAAACTAATAATGTGTTACAGACGTGGATGCCCCCACGAAGTGCTTGAAGCATGACCTTCACTCATGACCTTGAACTTGGGAGTATTCAACATAACTTTATGCTAGTGCTTGTCAAGGGGAACAACTGTGCCAAGTTATTTTCAATCAATCAATTAATGTATAAGATAGGCTCCTGACAAGAAATGGATACAAACACTCTCACATATGAACAGAGGTAACTCTGTCTATCAGTGAGAGGTACATATACACCAGTTAAGATACAAGGTAAAAATGTTTACTATCAAATCTATTTCAAGGACAAGAATAGCACATTTGAACTTGACCCCTAATCAGATGCAAATGGTAGAAAGCTCCCATCATACCAAAAATAAATTGTCAGTTAATTAGTGTTTAAGTCACATGGAAACCCTTGAAACACTGAACCGCAAACATTCCTGTTGCGGTAAGAGATGTAGACTTAGATCAGCCTTCAAATATATGCAGTCTGACCTTAGTCTGCACTACTGATGTCTCTTTTACGAAAGTCTTGCTGATAGAATTGACTTTCCATAGAAATGTTAACCCACAAAAAGGCATTTCCAGTACTTTCAGTCCTTTGAATTTTTTTACAATTCTGAAAAGGAATTTCATTCAGCATGACTAGGGTTAAAGTCATATCAGACAAACATTCCTTGCATTCCTTGCCCTGTATATTTGGACTCAACAAAAGTAAGCTTCTACAGTTTATTTCATTTGACACGAGTCAATACTTGTCCTATATAAGAGGTGGTCCCTATTTGGATGACAGGTCACATAATTATCTATACACTTATAAAAAGCGCTATCTTCTAATACTCATTGAATGACATTAACCCATTCCCACACAATAAGATCTTAGACTGGTCCAACTTCAAAGAAGTTGCAGACAACAATTTTAAGTTGATGAAATCTTTAATCTTTGTCTTTTAGGGTAGAAAACATTGTGGATAATGAAGAAACTGCTTGTCACAATTTTTTCCAAAGGTTTTTATATTGAGTGTCACTGTTTCGGAATGGGTTAAAGAAAAGTACAGTAACATTGTTTGGTGAATAACCAAATTATTGTTATAATCATGAACCCTTACTATTCTGAATAAACATGCTTATCTAAATTTGCATTAAAATCAAAGGTCTAAAAGCACTGGAGGCACTAGTTTAGGGTAAACATTTTTTTTTGAAAATCAATTTTATTAATAACTCTGAATTAAAGGAGACAAACAGGAGGTATAGACTAAGATCAGACTGCACCTATGTGCAGGCTGATCTTTGTCTATATCTCCTGTCAAAACATGAATATTCCGGGTTCAGCATGATGAGGGTTAACAATATAACAAAGTTGTAGAATACTCCCTCAAATCTTGAGCAGAGACAAAACCTCAAATCTTGAATTGACAGAGCAGAGGCAAAACCCACTGAACTCTACCAGGAAATTCAACTTAGATATTGAATGGCAAACTTTTCCAAATCCTTGGATAATAAATGTAGCAAGCAAAGTACAATGGTTGTTTAGCAGCCTAAACATAAAAACTACAGCTTTAACCAGTTACCAAACAATGACGCTTTTTGACACCCCTCAAGAAAAGCAATTGGGGAAAATATTGTGTCAAATGTTGTAACAAGCAATTTCTTCATTTTACACAATGTTTGCCATCCAGAAAGTTGAAAAAAATCTAAAAGTTAATAAACTAAAATGTTCATCTGCAACGTCTTTTGATTTAGACCAGTCTAATATTTTGTTGTCTGGTAATGGGTTAATTTGCTGATTTGACTGTTCTATAGATTTTTTTTATTGACAATGTTCATCTTTCAATTTTCTAGTATGCTAAGGAACTGACCGATTGCGGCTGGTAATCAAACAATCAGTTGACCAATAAAATCATTTGTTTAGACCAGAAATGAGGTTTTAACTCCGACATTGAGGACCTAGCCATTCTAGTTTTTTGTTACATGCTACTAGCCATAAATTTTGCAAAATAACCCCGTTAAAAGTTGAAGCGGGACTTCCTGACGAAGTCAATGAGTGAGGCCAAGTGAGGAAGTGTGTTGGGCAAGCAATTAGTAAATTATCTAGATCTTGCCTAGTTTTGTACAGTTAATGTCAAAAGGTTGTAATAGCCTATCTAGTATATAAGCATGAATGTATAACAATTAATCTAGATTAACCCGTTCCCACTTGACGAAATTTTAGACTGGTCCAAATTGAAAGAAGATGCAGACGACAATTTCAAGTTGATGGAATTTTAAATTTTTTCACCTTTTTGGATAGAAAACATTGTGGATAATGAAGAAATTGCTTGATACAAGCAATTTCTTCATTTTCCACAATGTTTTCCAAAGCTTTTTTCTTGAAGGGCGTAAAAAGGAGGGATTGAGTTGGAATGGGTTAATCTGATAGAAAGATAAGTGCACACAGTTGAAGCCCTATACTCCATTCTAAGATTATCAAAGAAAGACAACTCTGCCTAGTATGCATTATACAATACCTTCTAAAGCTGGGTTTGGTGACCCGCCCCTTGGCTTTGGAGACCCTCCCCTTTGCGTTTCCACGCTGAAATTTGAACTATTGGGGAATGCTTTATTGGCCATTTCTGGGGTCAGCCCAGCCCCAAGCTCAAAATTTCGTTCAGGGGAGTGCATCCAATTATTTCCAGGCCCTTTTTGTCCCTTTTTGGATTTTGAGTTATCTTCAGTACCTGTGTCAACATTATTGTTCAGATTGTGAGACAATAAAACAAAAATCTCAAAAGTCTTAAGTGTGAGCAAAACAATACTGTTAATCCTATGATTACTGGGAAACAGTCACAGAAAAAAGTCACAAGCTGGGTCATATGAGAGTATTAGCTCAAACAGGAATTTGGTAAACTTTGTACATGTAATTCATGTGCTACTTTTGAAAGATACTACCGGTACTTTGTCCCTAACTTTTTCATATTTTTTTTATTTGTTTTTGATTCCGAGATTAAGAGTTAAAGGAACACAAAGTACAAAAAGAAAAAAATCCAGCCTGAATCTTTTTTTTTTTCAGCAAAGTTTCTTTTTCCAAAAACCCAACTTAAATATAGAAATGTCTAATATTTTTTGTGACTTTTTTCCTGTGATTAATCTCCCATTAAAATTTTTTAATTTTTTAATTTTTTCTCTCAGATTTTTTTCGCTACATTAAATCTGTCAAACTTAATAAAAATGACCATTTCTTCATTTATTTCACCATGTTTTCCCTAGTACTTTTATTAACCCATTATCACACATCAAAATTTTAGATTGGTCCAAAGTGAGAGAAGTTGCAGACGGAAATTTCAAACTGATGAAACTAAAAAAATCTCTGTCTGTTTTGGTAGAACATTTGTGGAAAATGAAGAAATTGCTTATTGTAAGCATTTTCTTCGTGTTCCATGATGTTTTCCTACGCTACTTTCTCAAGGGTCATAAAAAAGCCGGATTGTATGAGAAATGTAAAAAACTACATCGTGTGGGAATGTGTTACACATAAGAAAATTTCTGTGGTTGTATATTTAATTTAATGATTTTTAAAATAGGTATCAAAAGAAAAGGGTAGACAATCATAAGAAGAAACACATTACCACACAACAAAATTTTAGACAGGTCCAAATTCAAAGATATTGCAGACAACAAATTTTAGTTGATGAAAATACAGATTTCTTTCACCTTTGGGTTAGAAAGCATTGTGGATAATGAAGAAATTGCTTGTAACACACAATTTCTTCATTCCTTACAATGTTTTCCAAGCTTTTTTCTTGATGATGTAAAAGAGTGTCATTTAATGGAAATGGGTTTAGTAGACCAAATAATATATAGTTTCATCATCATTGATTTTTTGTTGTTGTTTGTTTTTTTCTTTTTATCATTTCAACATTGACTGCATGAAAGATCTTCAAGAATAAATAAATTTAACCCATTCCCACACTATGATTCTCGACAAATTATTAAAAAACATTGTGTAAAATGTACAAATCGCTTGCAAAAATCAATTCCTTTATTTTCCATAATGTTTTCTACAAGAAAGTTGAAAAAATCTAAAATTTCATAAACTTAAGATTGTTGTGTGTGACATCTTTCAATTTGGATGAGTTTAAAATTTTGTTATCTAGTAATGGGTTTTACAATTCATTTGTTATATGAATAAACAAATCTTCATATCAGGCTACTACCCTTTTCATCCTGTTTTGTATTCTTTGAACATTAATTGATGGTTACATATAAATTTCACTAACAATATTTTTTATGCAATTGTTAACCCATTACCAGACAACAAATTTTTAGACTAGTCCAAAACAAAAGAAGTTGTGACATTCACATTGCCCTAAAATTTGAAAATAAGTGCAAAATAGGGGAGAAAACATTGTGAAAAAAGGAGAAATTGCTTGTTTGATTGTATTTCTTGAGGGAAACAGAAAGCGTCATTGTGTAGTAATGGGTTAAATATAATTTTTTAGTAACAGAAGTAGTCAGACGAAAAAATGGTATGTCAAAAACTCAAAAAATGTATTAACTGATTTTGGAATTTGTTAGTTCAGAAACATCGAGGAAGATTATAAATTGCTAAGAAACAAGGAATTTGTGAGAATTTGAGTACATGTCTGAAGTGACGAAACTTACTCAGGTCAATTAGATCGCTCTCAGATTTTCTTCTGCCTGTAACATACATGTTTCTGTTGTCAAATATTCAAATATGAGCATAGAAGTTAAATAAAATCAACTGAGTTAAACGAAAAACTTGATTCACCAACTCTGAATACTTGGAGTAATTTCAAATATAATCCAGTGGAAAGGAGTATTGCACTGGTGAAATTAATCCGTTACCACATGGTGATGCTTTCTAAAACTCCTCAAGAAAAGAGAATTAGGAAAACATTGTGGAAAATGAAGAAATTGCTTGTGACAAGAAATTTCTTCATTTCCCACAAAGTTTTCTAGACAAAAAAAGACAAATAAAAAAATAATAATGATAAACTTTCATCAACATGAAATTTTAGTCTGCAACTTTTTTCAATTTGGACCAGTCTAAAATTTTGTCATCTGGTTATGAGTTAAAGTCCTCTGTTCTAAAAGATATCTAATGGGAAAAGTCACACGCTTCCCAATGGTTTGTTCAATGCAAGCTTTTACTTCCTTTCACTTGATCCAAATGATGAACTCAGAGCACACAAAGTACTTGGAGAAGATGAATCAAGCCTTTGCAAGATCATACACAGACCAAAAAATCTATGGAGGGGAGAAATAAAGGTAGACAACACAAAAACATGCATAATTCCTCTACAACAATTAACTCCCTTGACACCAATAGCTCACTTCCCCAAAATACATGTACAAATATCAAATGTGGCCTGTGCATATTTTGCTTTATTTTTCCATTTTAAGTTACTTTTTGTGTAATTAGTCCACGGTAATTATTACTCTTCCTTGCCACTATTAACCCATTACCAGGCCACCAAAGTTGAGAAATGTTGCAGACAACAATTATTGAAAAATAAGTGCCAAATAGGGTAAAAAACTTCATGAGAAAAGGTGGAAATTACTTTTTACTTTCAAATTTTCCCATGTCTACGCCCTTTTTTCTTCAGCAATGTGGGAGTGTGTGGTAATGGGTTAATCTATGCACATGGCTACTATTATAGTAAAGACAAAAGCACTATGCACAGTTGAAAAGCTGTTGATGTTTGAGTCTTTATCCTGAGAGAAAAGCTTACCATCTGTTTCAATTGTGGGGATTTCATCTGAATCACTGTTGTCGCTTGTACTGTCGATTGTTGCATTATTTATTCGTATTTTAGGACTATGACTGTCGACGTCATTATCGTAACTAGCCGGACCCAGATATTCTGTAAGAAAATATATATAATAACTTAATCCATTACCACATGACAAAATTTCAGACCTGTCCAAGTTAACCCATTCCAACACAATGACGGTTTTAAAAGCCCCTCATGAAAAAGAGTTTGGAAAACATTGTGAAAAATGAAGAAATTGCTTGATTTGTTTGAATGGGGTTTTACGCCGCTTTCAACATTCTCTCAGTTATATCGCGGCGGCTGGGGCACCTAACAATGGAATCCTGGTATTTCTCACACCAGTACTACTTTTACATCCCTTCCTAGCCTCCAGCTGCTATCCCACATAGGTCTACGATTATCGACCCATTGGTGAGAGACAGATAGTCGGAAAGGATGAGTGCCGCCGTCGGGGATCGAACCCGGGACCTCTAGATTGACAGTCCGACGCGCTACCAACTGCCCTATGACGGCGGCTAGAAATTGCTTGAACCAAGAAATTTCTTCATTTTCCCCAATGTTTTCATCCAAGAAAGTTGAAAAAAATATCATTAACTTTAAATTGTTGTCTGCAACTCCTTTGAATGAGGACCAGTCTAAAATTTGGTTGTCTGGTAATGGGTCAAAGAAAAAATTGATGAAATTTTAAATTCTTTTGCCTTTTGAGGTAAAAAATTTGAGGAATGAAGAAATTACTTGTTACAAGTAATTACTCCATTATCCACAATGTTTTCTTCCCAGAAAAATAAAGATTTGTGACCTTCACCTTTGAACCTATAAGGCAATTGCATCATTGGCAATGTTTATATTAAGTTTTATGGTAATAGGGCAATTGGTTGTAGGGTTAGAGCAAAGAAACAAAAAAGTTGACTGACGGATGAACAGACAGATTGACAGGCAGACTTGGTGAAACCAATACAATGTCTATGTAAAACCACTAGACCACTCTACTTCATAGTTGGGGGGTATAATAACTTTTTTTTTCAAATTGTCATCAAAATGAAAAGAAAATAGTGGTTTAGATTTTGTCACAAGCCATTTTTTCATCCATTCCGAAAACTTCTTTGAATCTGGACAAGTAAAATTTGTTGCGTGGTAATGAGTTAAGTATGGTTTGGAAATAAGACTTGGTTGGACTATGGTGTCTTTTTCAAAATTTCTGGGAATTACAGGATGGCCCTCTTTGAAAAGCAAATATGAACCTATTCCCACAAGACAAAATTTTACACTGATCCAAATTGAAAGAATTTGCAGACCACATTTTAAATTTTATGGAATTTAAGATTTTTTCAATATTCTTGGTAGAAAACATTGTGGAAAATGAAGAAATT
The DNA here is from genome assembly GCA_946902895.1 of Fragum fragum. Classification (NCBI taxonomy): domain Eukaryota; kingdom Metazoa; phylum Mollusca; class Bivalvia; order Cardiida; family Cardiidae; genus Fragum; species Fragum fragum. The sequence continues at coordinate 18,737,681 of OX336368.1, forward strand.
GCTTGTAACAAGCAATTTCTTCATTTTCCACAATGTTTTCCAACTGCTTTCCTTTGGGGGGGGGTATCAAAAAGTTATATTGTGTGGGAAAGGGTTAATACATTAAATAGAGAAGATTCATGAATCAACTTTAAAATTTACAAACCATAACTGTTAGAGGCTGAGGATTTATTTTGCATTTCACTTTTAAGAATTGGTCGAGATTCTTCCTTGCCTTTACGCCCCGAGGAAGGTCTTCCATCTGTGTTGGCTACAATCATGGTGCTGGCTTGACGCTTTTTCACTTCCATTTGTTTTATACGGTTTCTCTGAAGCAAAAGACATTGAGAGTTTGATTAAACTAGACTTTACAACCTAACATGGGATAAAAGTGAACAATCTTCAGGAGAGAAAATGATGTCAGATCATTTCTAATTATCTTAATACTTTTTATAAGTCAGGAACATATGGAATAAATGGCATTTTGACATTACTTAACCCATTATCAGTCTACAAAATTCTACACTGGTCAAAATTCAAAAATGTGCAGAGGACAATTTTAAGTTGATTGAATTTAAAAAACAAAAAATATTTTTTGTGATGCAAACATTAAGTATAATGAAGAAATTGTCACAAGCAATTTCTTCATTTTCCACAGTGTTTTACATAGCTTTTTTGTTAAGTGGCATGGGTTGCGTTGAAATGGGTTTTGATTCTTTCATTAAAAAAGAAATGACCTCATTGCATTACAATCTGTCATGTCAATAACAAAAACAGAGAACAAATTGCGTGAAGTGTCAAGGTCACAGGCTCGTGTACTTATGTATCTGAAAAAAAAAACAGCCTTCAAATGCCATTGTTGTTTGATTGACATTGCTGAATGAAACAAGAGAGCCGTTGGCCCTGGGGCGCTCACCTGAGATAAAGGCTCTTTTTCTTTCAACAGTCTTATTTCATGTTAAGGTTAGGATTATGAAACAAGTGGGCCACAATTACATATAAAAACTATGAACCTGGGGATCCAAAAGTCTAAATAATAAATTCCAAGGCCTTAGTGCTGATTTGAAAGAAGGAAAAAACTTTTTCCATGGGTTATAATTTCAGAAATAAGAAAGAAGTCTGTGAACTGATGCTTCATGCCTATACCCCCGCCCCCGAGTCTGCCCCTGGAAACCCTAGGATCATGATTTTAGCTATTTTGTAAGAGATCAATATACTAATAGTTCATGCAAAATATCAAGGCTCTACGTCTTCTTGGTCAGGAAGAGAAGATTCTTAAAGATTATTTTGAAATTTCACTTTTGTTGCCATGGCAACCAGAGTTTTTAACGGATTTCAATTCTTTTAGCTAATTTTAAGGGGGACCACCTAAGGAACATTTCTGCAAAATTTGGTTCAAATTAGCCTTGTGAATTGGAAGGAGATGTCATTTAAAATATCGTTCTTTATTTCTATATAAACCCCACCCCCTGGGGCTCCGCCCCTGGGGACCCGAGGATCATGATTTTAGCTATTTTGAAAGAGGTCAATATACTGATGCTTCATGCAAAATATCAGGGCTCTACGCCTTCTGGGTCAGGAGGAGAAGATTTTTAAAGATTATTTTGAAATTTCACCTTTGTTGCCATGGCAACCAGAGTTTTTAACGGATTTCAATTCTTTTAGCTATTTTTGAAGGGGACCACCTAAGCAACATTTCTGCCAAATTTGGTTCAAATCGGCCCAGTGGTTTGAGAGGAGATGTCATTTAAAAAATCGTTCTTTATTTCTATATAAACCCCACCCCCCTGGGGCTCCGCCCCTGGGGATCCGAGGATCATGATTTTAGCTATTTTGAAAGAGGTCAATATACTGATGCTTCATGCAAAATATCAAGGCTCTACGCCTTCTGGGTCAGGAGGAGAAGATTTTTAAAGATTATTTTAAAATTTCACTTTTGTTGCCATGGCAACCAGAGTTTTTAACAGATTTCATTTCTTTTAGCTATTTTTGAAGGGGACCACCTAAGGAACATTTCTGCCAAATTTGGTTCAGATTGGCCCAGTGGTTTAGGAGGAGATGTCGTTTAAAGAAATTGTTGACGGACGACGCACGACGGACGGACGCCGGACAAAAGGCGATCACAATAGCTCACTTGAGCACTACGTGCTCAGGTGAGCTAAAAAGGCTAGTAAATTTTCAAACTCTGCCAACTTGACAATGTCTGCAAGTTCTTTATATTCAAGGGAGTCTGAATTTGATGGTTCAGCGAGAAACAGTTGTAACTGCCAATAAACATAATGGCAGTTACAACTGTTTCACGCTGAACCATCGAATTGTATCATCTGGTAACTGGTTGAAGAATTGCATGTGGCTTACCTCTTTTTGCAGCCTCTCCTGGGCCTTCATCTGTTGATAGTCATCTTGCACACTGAAATAGCAAACAAAAGTTGCCATGTTTGACTAACAGTTGTGTTTACAGCCTTTACTAACCAATATCAAATTCATCCATTTCAATTTCAGACAAAAGGGGTCTGTGTGGGAATGGGTTAATTATTGAAAATTTCCCGATTTACCTCTGGCAAAATCTCATTTACAACTAATTGGTTGACAGAACACACAGGAAGTCATGTTTATTTAAGAGATGAAGAGAATAATTTTTGTTTTCATGGAGGTATGAACCAAAAAACCTATTCACACTGTATGAATACGCGAAGCGGATTCATACATTGTGTGATTAGGTTTTTCGGTTTATACCTCCATAAAAGCAAAAAATACTCTCTTCATTTCTTATAATTTAACCCTTGTCATGCTGAACCCAGAATATTCCGGTTTTGGCAGGAGGTGTAGACTAAGATCAGACTGCACTTATGTGCAGGCTGATTTTAGTCTATACCTCCTGTTTGTGCTTTTTCTATCAGAGTTGTTTATGAAGTTGATTTCTAAAAAAAATTATGTATTTTGAACACGTTCTATCAGTGCTTTCAGCCCTTTGATTTTACAGCAATTCGGCGAGGTTGTTTATACAGCATGACAAGGGTTAATAGCTTTGAGCGAAAAAAACAAAAGCTTTAAAAATTATAGTATGGGACTATTTTGTAAGGAAGCATACAAAATCGCTGCGTGCATGGAGTTATGAATAGTTCTTTTCAACCAATCAGAACGCTTGTTTTTGATAGACGTAACTACAAATTAAATTATTGCCTGATGGATTGATATATTATTTTAAGCTTCAGTGATCACTTTTAAACAGTATAAAAAGATAATATTAAAACTGGAAATAATGTAAAAGAAAACCAATTTCATCACCATGGCAACAAAAGTTTATATATAAAGAATGCTAGACAGAAAATGACTTTTAAAGTAATTTTTCCACATAGAATTTTTTCTCCAGGAAAATGAAATTATGCCGCTCCTAGCCTCTACTATTATACAAGAAATTATTGGACTAATGCTAAATTAACCCATTCCCACACATTGACGCTTTTTGACCCTCCTCAAGAAAAATACCTCAGAGAACATTGAGGGAAAATGAAGCAATTGCCTGTAGCAAGCAATTTCTTTGTTTCCCACAATGTTTTTTACCCAGAAAGACAAAGAGTTTTTGAGATTTCATTAACTTCAAATTGTCGTCTACAACTTTTTGAATTTAGACTAGTCTAAAACTTTTGCTACCTGGTACTAGGTTGACCCATTACCAGATGCCTAAATTCAAGACTGGCCCAAATTGAAACATGCTGCAGACAACAATTTAAAGTTTATTAAATTTTGGATTTTTTCAGCTTTCAGGATAGAAAACATTGTGTAAATTGAAGAAATTGCTTGTTACAAGCAATTTCTTCAGTTTACACATTGTTTTCCCAAATGTTTTTCTTGAGGAGAGTCAATAATCGTCTGTAGGTGGGAAAGGGTTAATTTTATTGCATACACCAATAACTTGCCACACCCACTAACCTCTGACATGGTAGTTTTGTTGAGCAAATCACTTTTTTGTAAGATATGCAGTAAGGCACATGAAATAAAAATCATGCCGTTCGTTGATGGGCAAACTAAACTTAGTAACTACATCTTTCCACAATATACCATATACAGAAATCATTAACCCATTCCCAGACAATCCCATTACTTTATGACACTCAAGACATAATCTTTGGAAAACATTGCAGATAATGAAGAAATTGCTTGTGACAAGCAATTTCTTCATTTCTATAATTTTTTCTACCCTCAAAGACTAAGAATTTTAAGGTTTCATCAACTTATCCCTTGTCATTCCTAATTACAATTCCTCTGCTTTCTTTTCTTAAAATCAAAGGGCATTGGAAGCACTACTTGTAGGTTAATTATACTTTTGAAAATGTATCTTATAAACAAATCTGGTTTGAAAAGGGAAAAGCAGGTGGTGTACACTAAGATTAGACTGCACATATGTGCAGACTGATCTCTGTTTATAGGTCCTACCACAGCAGGAATATTCTGGGTTCAGCAAGACAAGGGTTAAGTTGTTATCGACGACTTCTTTCAATTTAGACCAGTCTAAGATTTTGCCATCTGGTATGGGTTAAAGCCAAGCTTTTATCCAATCAAAATTCTTATAAGGAATCAGATAAAGGTTCAAACACAGATTATTCCTGTAAAGATTGTTGAAGTCTAAGCAGTAAATTTTCATCGGAAAAGTTTTCAGATGGATGAATATACCAAAGCACGCATGTAAAACAGACATAAGCCATGATTAACCTTGTGGCTTTCAACCAGTGGAGCTAAAATGAGCTTGTAATAAGCAATTCTCCTTTTCCAATAAAGTTTTCTACACTAAAAGGTTTTCATTTCTAAGTTCAACTCATTTTCAATAGTCTTTTAAACCCCTCTGAATTCAGACAAGACTAAAACAGTGTCATCTGAAATGAATTCAGATGGTTCAGCCTCACCTTCCTGGGACCCCACTCATGGTTAGTTGGGAGTTGGCAGCCGGATCTGTGGGTCTGAAAGTATAAAGGGTACACTGTTCACCCATTCCCACAAAACAAAATTTTAGACTGGTCCAAATTGAAAGAGGTTGCAGATGACAATTTAAAGTTTATCAAATTTTAGATTTTTTCAACTTCCTGCAGGTAGAAAACCTTGTAGATAATGAAGAAATAGCTTGTGACAAGCAATTTCTTCATTATCCACAATATTTTCTAAAACCTTTTTCTTAGGGGTATGTAAGAGTGTCATTGAGTGGGAATGGGTTAGATCAGGGTGTGGAGACTTGTCAGACATGGACTTTTACTTGCTGATAATTCTTTTTCTAAGGTCGCTTGTCAAGGGACAAGTAAATACTAGTGCAAATATTGGAGTGGTACAATATAGATCTCAAAGATGAATAATCCTGATGTTTAAGTTGAAGGGTTGAACATACTGTTGCTAATGCAGAAAATGCAGGGTTACAACCAAGTATATCTTCTTAAACTTTGCTATGCTGAACCAGAAATATTTCAGTTTTAGCAGGAGGTATAGACAAAGATCAGACTGCACATAAGTGCAGTCTGATCTTAGTCAACACTTCCTGTCTGTCCTTTTGAAACCAGAGCTGTTTATGAAATTAATTTTCAAAAGAAGTATTGACAACTGAATAACAAGTACTGCCAGGGCTTTCAACCTTTTGATCTTATACAATAATGAAAAGGATTTTATTCAGCATGACAAGGGTAAAGAACAATCTTCTCAAATTTTATCTACTCATTTTTTTGCAGACAAATTCATTTTGATTCTAGATAAGTAGAAAATCATCTCTTACTTGACAGAGGGACATAGGAATAGAATCCTTCTTATCAAGGGTTAAAGGTAAAATCTAATAAAGCCAATTTTATATCATTAGGCGGACAAGAAGTTAATTAGGATCTTAAGGCTTGGTTTCCTACAGGTATATATAAGTTCATTTGTTAGAAAAGACAAAATCAATATACCATCAGTCACATCAAATCACACTTTATCAGATCCTGACCACAATTATACAAGATTTAATTAAGATGTTTTGTTAACCCACCATTAGTATGATCTTAACCCTTGTCATGCTGAATCCTGAATATTTTTTGGCAGGTGGTTTATGGACAAAGATCAGCCTGCACATACGCGCAGTCTTATCAAAGTCCTCATCACATGCAAGTCCTTTTTTTAGCTCGAGTTTTTTATAAGACTAATTTTCAAATAAAATATTAGCCCACAATCAGTGCCTCCATTGCTTTCAGCCCTTTGATTTTGATGTAATTCTATAGAGAATTTTATTCAGCATCACATGGGTTAATATAAATTCTTTTAAAAAATTTAAATAGGAAGCTTTTAATTTTTGGAGGGGTCAAAATCTAATCAATGTGGTCAACAAACAGTAGTTTTTGTCAATGAATGATCTAAAAACAATTATCAAAATTGAGAAAGTTGCTAGTTACTTATTTTTATTTACAATAGAAAACACAGATATACAACCCTCAAGAAAAAATGCTTTATAGCATTGCAAGGTAATGAAAAAATTGCTTGTAACACCAAGTTGCTTCATACCCCAAGATGTTTTCTTACCTAAAATGAGCTTATGATTATCATCTGCAACTTCTTTAAGCATGGAAGTTTTATATTATGTCATCTTGTAACAGGTTAAAGTGGATAGGATCTAGCTATCTGCCCTAGAGACCTACTTTCTTATTGCATGTAACCTAATATTAAACTTGAAAGATATATATTTGAGACAAACATTCTGACCAAATATCGTGGCCCTTTCAGACAAAAATGTGGTCTATAGAATGCGCACATTTTTCTAAATTTTGACCTAGTAACCTAGTTTTTGGCCTCAAGTGACAAAATACATAACTTGGCAAAGATATCAAGGACACAAACATTCTCACAAACTATCTAGACAGTTGAGCTAGTTATGTTGCGCTCAGAATGCACACATGCTTTTTTCTAAAATTTAACCCATTGACCTAGTTTTTACACTATGTGACCCATTATTCAACTTGACCAATATATAATGCAGACATTCTGACCAAGTTTCAAGAGACTTGAGCCAAAAATGTGGACAAGATATTGATGCATGAAAGACAATGGATGCTGTACATAGCTAGATCACAAGAGCTCACCACAAGCATGTTGTGCTCAGGTGCACTAAAAAGCATGGTTGACATTTTGATATGAAAATGCACATGCTTAATTATAGGAGTAAGAATTATCCCTAAAAGACTATGCAATCAGATGCATGCACAATATGCACATTATCAAAATCTACACAATATAATTAAACAAAACCTCATATTTTGTTTAGTGTATCATGGTTGAATATAAGTACTTTTCAAAAATGTTAATGACAAGGTAGATAGACAATTAGGGACTCTTGGATAATTAGAATAGCTAGCACAAATGAGAACTTGATCCAAACAATGATACTTCCTAACTTCTTTCAGTCTGAATCAGTCTAACATTTTGTTATTTGGTATTGGGTTAAAGAAACCAAAACAGTTGCAAACTAGCCAAATACTTCCAAATGGATGGTAACAAAGACAAGGGGGCAAGTGCCTTGAGCAAACAGACAGACGGACCTATTTTGTACATGGTAGTGGTTGAAAATCAAAATTATAAAACATATACTAGAATACAATATCACAAATATTTTGTGAAAGTCTGTAAAATCACCAGTCAAAACTGGTCCAAGTTGAAAGGATTTACTGACAACAATTTTAAGTTAATAACATTTTAGATTTTTTGAACTGCCTTGGTAAAAAGCATTGTGTAAAATGAAGAAATTGCTTTTGCAAGCATTTTCTTCATTTTTCACGATGTTTTCCCGATTGCTTATCTTGAGGAGCATCAAAAAGCTTCGTTAAGTGGGAAAGGGCTAATTTACGACTGAGAACAAACATCAATATTCAGATCATCCTCATTTGAAAAAAAAAAAGCAAGATTTACATACTCTAAATCATGATAAATATCAGAAAATTCCAATAAGTAAAGTTCATCTTTCCTGACACCTCTCATCTTTTCATCTGTGATCTAACTGACAACAAAAACTAAATCAATACATCATTTTGTATGATGCCTCAAACAGGGACATTTAGTACAGCAGCAGAAATAAATACTGATAATTGTGTGATTTTTCTTTGACTGTTGTTATGGCAATAACCCTTAACCCTTGTCATGCTGAATTACAAATCCTCCAAAGATTCTAATAAAAATCAAAGGGCTGAAAGCACGGGGAGGACGAATCTTAGGTTAATATTTCTTCTGAAAATTTATCTTATAAAGAATTCTTGTTGAAAAGGGACAGGCAGGTGCTGTATGTAGACTAAGATCAGACTGCACTTTCAGCCAAAGCAGGAATATTCTGGGTTCAGCATGACAAGGGTTAATACCTTTTTCAAATGAGCAAAACTATGAGATTTCCATCACATTGTTTTTTAAGCTATGAATTTTTCCTCTTCATTTTTGTTCACATTCAAAAGTTACAAACTAATAAATCAATTGACAGTGTATGTCTAGGTGTATTTTTCCTTAGGTATTGACAGACATATGCAGTCTGATCTTGGGCTACACCAGCTATTTATCCGTGTTAACCCTTTGCTGTTCAATCCCTGGTTTTTACAACTCTGTGATTTTATACTTTAGAAAATACTTATGGAAAAGATGAAATTGCATGTAACAAGCAATTTTATCTTTTCCCACAATATTTTCTACCCTGTATGTTAGTTACTTTTCAAATTACAATTACTTATGGTTGTCTTCTTTCAAATTGGACAAGTCTAAAATTTTGAATAAAAAGGATAGTGTTAAGCCAGACTTGTTTTATAGATAAATTCTTAAATAAAAAATAACCCATTCAAACATAATGATGCCTTTTGAGAAAATTTTGGAAAATTAAGAAGCAATTTTTTTCATTTTCCACATTGTTTTCTATCAAGAAAGTTAACCCCTGTCATGCTGAACCTGGAATATTCCTATTTTTGCAGGAGGTATAGACAAAGAACAGCCTGCATATAAGTGCAGTCTGATCTTGGTCTACACCTCCTGTTTGTCCCCTTGAAACCAAAGTTGTTTAAATAATCAATTTTCAAAAGAAATATTAACCCTCATTGAGACTTTCTAGTCCTATGATTTTAAAGCAAATTTGTATAGAATTTTAATTCAGCATGACAAGGGTTAAAAATCTAAAATTTCATAAGCTTTTAATTGTTGGTAGCGACCACCAGTCTAAAATTTTGCCGTCTGGTAATGGGTTAGCAAAGAATTAGTGCTTCCAGTCTTTACAGGCCTTTTCTGTATCGGATCTTATTCAGCTTTATAAGGGAAAATAGCTTCTTATTTAACTTCCCTTCTATGATAAAATGCCAGCAATTACCAAGAAAAAGATGCTGCAACATCAAAAGTATAGTGGCCGATAAATTCCATAGATCTGGCAAATGGCTTTAGCCATTACCAGACTACAAAATTTTAGACTTTTCCAAATTCAAAGATGTTGCTGACAACAGTTTTTAACTGATGATCTTTTTTATTTTCTTTTGAGATAGTAAACATTGCAGGTAATGAAGAAATTGCAAGTAACATGTATTTCTTCCGATACTACAATTCTTTCCAAAAGTGTTTTTAGCTAGCAAAGCGACAGCTTTGATAGCTTAAGATAACAGACTAAATTTTTAGGTCGTCTCAAAGTTCAACGAGTGCAAACTGCCATTGGAGGCTTAACCACTAAAACCATTAAATGTATACGCCATTAAAAGAAGTTCTCATGTATTTCAGGAATATTGCAAACTCTATTCATATTGTATTGAACTCTGTCAAAAGCACAGTATCTAACTCATTCTCAATCAATTCCGCTTTCCAAAAAAGGCTATGGAAAACATTGTGGACAATGAAGAAATTGCTCGTAAAAGCAATTTCTTCAATGTCCACAATGTTTTCTACCCAACAAGGAAACGTTTTCTAAATCAACCATGCTTTGCTAGCTTACAGTACTTTGATTTCCTGGAGGCACCAAAAAGCGTAATTGTGTGGAAATGGTTTATTTGAAGATAATTTCTTCTAAACAATCTGAATTTCAACGTGACACACAATACCAAGACAGTGGTTCACTGGACTAAAATTGGCCAATGGAGCCAGCTAAATCAAAATATGCAATATTTCTTCTTCATCTGTTCTCTTATAAAGCCACTTGACATTTTTGTCTGTATCTAATGATTCCAGACAATCCCTAATAGACCACCTATACTTGAACAATTTACAAGAGAAAGTTTGTCTCTGGGAATGCAGACAGTGTCATATTAGATACTCAACCTTTTAACAACACTGACATGTTTGTGTTTGCAGACGACAATTTAAAGTCTATGAAATTTGATTTTTCAACTTTTTAAATAGAAAACATTTTGTAAAAATGAAGAAATTGCTTGTTACAAGCAATTTATTCATTTTACACAATGTTTTCCGAATTATTGTTTCTCTTCAGGAGGGTCCAAAAAGCATCACACTGTGTGGGAATTGGTTAAATACACTGCATGGCTAATCAGACTACTCAATGACTGTGTAAAATTGTTGCAAATTGTTGCAAATGTTACACACATACAGGTGGTTGCATATGCATACAAACTGGTAGGAGAAGGTTGTCAATGTTTTAGCGCGACAGAATATCAATCTTCCTTTTCCAGTGAAATCGCATTGCATTAACCCTTTCCTGTTTTAAATTTTTTTAGACCTGTCCAAATTCAAAGGTTTTGCAGACGAAAAAATACAGTGGATTTAATTTGAAAAATAACCATTCAGTAGAGTAGAAAATATTGTGGAAAAAGAAGAAATTGCTTGTGACAAGCAATTTCTTCTTTTTCCACAATGTTTTCTCAAGTATAAAATCACAAGGACGTAAAAACCAGTGATTGTACAGGAAAGGGCTAAATCCCTATAAATATATGTATAGTGAAAGTCTAGAAACATTTTGAAGATTCTATTTGGCTTGAATATGGTACAAGTGCTAAGGGTCCTTGCATTAGGCTTCGGAGGCGCCGTGTTTTAAACATTGATTGTTTTCTTTACCCATTACCACACAAGAAAAATTTAAACTGGTCCAAATTGAAAGAAGTAGCAGACAACAATTTCAAGTTGATGAAATTCTAAAAATCTTTGTCTTTTGGGGTAAAAACATTGTGGATAATGAAGAAATTGCTTATTATTTTAATTGTCAAAGCAATATCCAAATGAATCTCAAACTCCTGAAAATTGAAGAGTAAATTTGTTCAGACTGCCTCATTTTTCATACAATTTTGATGTGAAACTAGAAATTAACCTTTGTCATGTTCAATAAAATCGTTTGCAAAACTGTTTCATCATTTAATAATTAGTTTAAAAAAAATCTGTAGTTTAAGAGGGATAAAGAGGTGGTGTAGTATAAGATCAGACTGCACATATTAGAAGGTTATTTTGGTCTTTAACTCCTGCTAGCACAGAAATGTTCCATTTTAGCATGACAAAGATTAATTTGTTCAGGTCTTTAACCCTTTCCTGTACAAATCCAGAATTTTATGTCATTTTGATTTTATACTTGTGAAAACATTATGGAAAAAGAAGAAATTTCTTGGAACAAGAAATTTCTTCTTTTCCCACAATATTTTCTACCAAATAGGATACTTTTGTTTCAAATTGCATCCACTTTTCATTGACTACTGCAACCTCTTTCAATTTGGACCACTCAAAAATTTAATAAAAAACAGGAAAGGGTTAATAAAGCAAAATATACAAATATTGCAACAGCACTAGTTGACTAACCTAAATGGCGATTCCTCATAAAAACTTGGATTTATCATCATTTATCACTTTAATATGCTGCAACTTTTCCCAGTACAAATAAATAAATAAATAAATCATAAATGAAAAAAATAGATGAACAGGTGTGTTTCTAGCACAACTTCTCAAACTCTAATGAATTCTAGAAGAAGTATATCCAAGACTATATTAGTTTGACACCAATCTAAGTTTGTCACAAATCCTCTTGCAGGACCAATCAACACCTCTAAGATCTGTAAAATGTCTTAATATTTCTAGCAACATTTTTCTCTGTCTGTACTCCATACAATTTTTCACACATCAGCACATGCTTGGGCTTGTCACCAAAATAACACAAATTTTAGAAATTCTGATATCTTTTGAAACAGGCATAATTTATATCCTACTCATATTGTTTATTATTCTTTCACATGACCAGATGGTAAAATCTTAGACTGGTAAAAACTCAAAGAAGTTGCAGAAAGCAATTTTGGAAATTCTAAAAATGCTTTTCTTTCTTAGTGGTTTTTTTCCCTTTAGGTTCCCATTGAAGCAAAGTTAGTGTCAGCCCCTGTGGTTCAGTCTCATGAGGCAAAGTAAATGTGAGTAAGTTAGCCCTTAACATTCTTAACTTTGAGTATTCCTGTTCTGGCAGGAGGTATAGACCAAGCTCAGTCTGCAAACATGTGTAGTATGATCACCACCTGTTGGTCACTATAACTAGTTCTCACACATTCCGGCTCTTTGACTTCTCCTCCCACCCCCTCATCCCCCACCCCAAGAAAAAAATCTCTAACCTTTTTCTGTTTTGCAGGATTTTATACAGCATGACAAGGACTAAAGAAGCTTTAGGATTGGGCAAAACTATGGCAACTTTTGGACAATAAATGCACAATGGATGAAAAGACTAAGACAGGAGATGGCCAATATGGCCCTGTCACACCATGACGTTTTTACACGCTACAAACACATTGGAAATGCTATGGATATGTTCTGTACTCGTAAACAACACACTGTAAAATGCTGGCACACGCTATGATACACTAAGCACCTTGAAAAATTTTGAGCATGCACAAAATTTCTCATTATGTGCTGAGTGTGTTGATATACGCTCGGCACACATTCTGCATAGGCTACTGGCATTGTAGGAACATGTTGGCACAAAGTTTAAGAAGCTTCCAGCTTGTCTCCATTTTGTGGCCACTGTCTAGCGCAGTCGGTAGCGCAATAGAATCCTAATCTTCAATAAAGGGATATCATGGGTATGATCCCCGGCGGCGGCACATATTCTTTCCAACATTTGTCTAATGGGTGGATAATCGTAAACCCAAGTGGAATACTGCAACTGGAGGCTAGGATAGGATGTAGTGGTAGTACTGGTGTGTGAAATACCAGGAACTCATTGTTAGGTGCTCCAGCCACCACAATATGATTGAAATACTGTTAAAAGTAGCTTTAAACACCATTCAATCAATCAATCAATGTCTCTACTGTATAGAGCTAGCTGAGAACTAGATAAATATCTCTAGGTCAGCATATGCCAACATTTAGAGACATTGTCAATTTTCCAACTGCAATAGCCCATGTACACTCTGGCTTAGCCCATTCCTACACAGGCTATCACATAATAGATCAGTAGACCTCGATTATCACTCCTTCTATAAGAAATGTGTAATTAAACTGGCTGCCATTTGCCTTTTCTTGATGAGTACAATTGCCAAATTTGGGCATATTTTAGTATATTTCTACTGACAGTTTCAGTCAGTTGCTAATCTCGGCACTGCTACCGCGATTCCTTGCTAAATAACTAAATCAGCATTTATGGGTAATAAGAAGGATATTCTGATGAACAGCTGATAAAAACAGTGGTAGTTTGTCAAAATTTGACATAAACTTCAAAAGTTCTACAGTCCCAAACGCAGACGAACCATTTTATTTATTGTTAATTTGTACCCAAGAACATTCAACCTAAAACCAATTTTTTTTTAAATTACAGAAGTCTACATTATTTTATAATTAAATCAAGCATATTTTACAAGCTTAATTACTATTTCCTTTTCTCTTTTTTTCTCATAATAGTCTCGATTTTCTAATCAAAGTCCTGAGAGCACTGATTAAAGATGAATAAAAATCATGTAGGTGTATGAATTAGCTACATTCATTCAAGACAAAATTACAAATGAATTGCCATGTAAAAACCTGTTTATTTGCATATTATCTATTCAACAACATAATTATAGGTTAAGAAAATAATAGTGCAGTTAAGAAATGTTCGAGTTTGGCACCAACTCCTCAATTTGGCCCCAACTTTACTGCATTTGGCCCCAACTTTTTTTCATTAGGCAAAAGTGATGGCGACAACTTTTTTCAAGCCAGAGCTAACCCTGGCCAGTCTAAAATTTTTCCGTCAGGTAATTGGTTAAACATTAATGATAACAGGGCAATAGATTGAGTGATCAGAAATATACTTAAGAAATGAAGAGAACATTTTTGATTTCATGGAGGTAAGAAGAGTTTGAGGGCCTGTATTGCTCCACAGGCCCGATAGCTCTGATTTATTTAAAGTGGTGTTTTCAGGAATTTAATATAAACCAAATCATATTCACCACGTGTTGCAAATAAATCTTGTCAATGAATTCTTTTAATACTTTATAGATCATTAAGGCCTTTAATTTCTCATGACTATATAAATGTTTTCAGCAAGTTTGAAAATTGTGACCTCTACAGTTCTACAGCTGCAGCAAGGAAATTGTAATATTAAGGCCCAATTTCCTGTGATATTGGTCAGATGTTCTCCACATTTAATTGGGACCCTCCTCATTACCATAAAAACATTTTCAGCAATTTTGAGAAAGATTTAGCCAAATTTGTATTCTCTAGAATGGTAACAAGGAAATTGTAAATAAGGCCATTGATTTTTCCATAATATTAGATTAGATTGATTGATTGATTGAATGGGTTAAATACCACTTGTAACAGTATTTCAGTCATATCATGTCAGCTGAGCACCTAAGCATGATTTCCTGGTATTTCTCACACAAGTAATGCCACTACATCCTTTCCTAGCATCCAGCTGCTAATCCACCATAGGTTTACAATTATCGGAGACAAATGTCGGAAATGAAATTCGCCACAACCGGGGATCGAAACCGGGATCATAGGAACCCTACGTGCTAACACTGCCCTATGGCCACGGCCTAGTATTAGATCAGAGTATCACCTTATTCAATATAGACCTTCCTAATGCAATAGCAAACATTTCAACAAAGTTTGAGAAAGATAGAGCCAAAATTGTAACCTATAGAGTGGTTACACTAAACTATTGCTAATGGAACATGGACAAAAGATCAACTTGAGCATATTTTGCTAGGGTGAGCTAAATAGCTCACAAAAATATTGGAGGATAATGAAAAAAGTGTTTGCAAGAATCATTTTCTTTATTTACTATAACATTTTCTTCCCTGAAGATTTTTTGTTGTATAGTGATGGATCAAGGTAACAATATTGCTAGGTAACAAAACATCTCTCAAGGACAGTAACTCTGTAAGGTACTTTCTCCTAACAATACAGAAACTTGATCAAGATACAATGTCAAACAGATTATTGAGTTTATCATTGATGTTGAAATTGTCTCTGTTATCAATCAGCAAATATTGACAGACTCTTGTAAAATATGATTAAACACACATTGTTGTCAAGGAAGTGGGAAGGTGTAAACAACTCAACTGAACAAAACTCAGGCTACATGCCTCACAAGCTCTACTAAGCCCTGATGTGGTATGATATAACCCTTGTAATGCTGAGCCCAAAATATTCCTGTTTTGCAGGAGGTATAGACAAAGATCAGCCTACACATATGTGCAGTCTGATCTTTGTCTACACCACCTGCTTATCCCCTTTTCAAGTTAAGTCTGTATATTAAGTAAAGTTTCAAAATGAATATTAACCCACGATTGGTGCTTCTGGTGATTTCAGCCCTTTGATTTTAATGTAATACTGTAGAGGATTATATTCAGTATGACAAAGGCTACATGCATGCCAGTGATCTTTCTTTTTTTTTTTTTTTCTCTCTCCAAAAATATGAATATCAGACATGGATTTCCGTACAACTTGCCATTTGTCTGAAGCATTTACTCGCATTAACTCATTCCTAGAAATTCAAACTTTTTTACTTAACCCTAACCCCAAGAATGCGGAAAAGGTGGAATATTATGTCTCCATAATGGCTCTTGTTAATTTTTTTCTACATTGTAACTCTAACAGCAATGAAAATATTGTAACTACAGCTTTTTTCAAGCTGTAGTTACATTGTTTTTGTCACCAACTAAAGATAAGTGATCTATTGACAGATCTCAAGGCTAAGGCCTCCAGAAACAATGATGTACTTGATTTTACACTCTATTTCAGTTTACCTATAGATACTCAATAGAATCCATTATTCATGGAAACGGATTAAACTGCGTTTACAGCGTTTATCCCTTCTGGTTTTGGTTATTCAGGATTTATTCCAAGTATTCAATAAAAGTCTTTACAAGGATGTAAATTGTATGTTAACCCATTCCAACACAATGACACTTTTTGACGCCCCTCAAGAAAAATATTTGAGAAAACATTGTGTAAAATGAAGAAATCGCAAATTTTTCACAATGTTTTCTACCCAGAAAGTAGAAAAAGTCTTAGATTTCATAATCTTTAAATTAAAGTCTGAAACTCCTTTCAATTTTGGCCTGTCTAAAATTTTCCCATCTTGTAATGGGCTACAAGATTGTACTTCCCTTAACCTATTCCCACACAGTGACCTTTTCTTACGCCCCTCAAGAAAAAGAATTGGGAAAGCATTGTGTGAAATGAAGAAATTGCTTGCAACAAGCAATTTCTTCATTTACGCAATGTTTTCTACCCAGACAGTTTAAAAACTCCAAAATTTCATTAACTTTTAATTCTAGTCTGCAACTCCTTTCAATTTTGACCAGTCTAAAATGCAGATGTCTGGAAATGTATCAGGAAATTATTTTTCAGACTGGTCAAAATTGAAAGAAGCTACAGATGGTAATTTTAAGTCATTGAAATAGTAAAAATCTTTCTGGGAGGAAAATGAAGAAAATTGTTTGTCACAATTAATTTCAATTTCCGCCATGTTTTCCAAAGCTTTTTTCCTGCTGGGCATAAAGAAGAGGTATTGTGTGGGATTAGGTAAAAAAGCAGTCTACAAGACAGATGCATCAGCTTCTGCTATTATACAATGAGAAAGTGCATCTGCCCGATACCGGTTACAGAAAAACATGCACCTGCGGAGTTTCTCAAAAAAAGAACAAGGGGATCATTCAGAAACACCTCTCTTTGTAACAAAAGTCTCAGTAAGTGAATAGAGTAACAGTACCATCCCCATGTCCCCTTCATTATAATCTTATATAGCGCCCTTAGTGACAACAACTGTCGATGCACCATAAAACTCCAATCAACAATACTGTGATAAGCTACAAAATTAAAGATGCTAGAGAAAATAGGAGTACATAATATGTAGAGAATACCAACAAAAGATCTGCCTACTAGTGCCTGCAGATTAGCTGGTATGTACAGGATAGCGGATAAAAAATTTGAATAAACATGAGCACCACCTACGGTTGCCTACACTCGGCTATTGGATGTTGGATAGTGGATAAAAGCAAAAAATGCATCTAGAGTTATCCCCTTTGATAGTATAGGTTGCTCTTTTGAAAGTGAACAAGTGTGCCAAGTTTCAAGTGAATGCCTTAAGTAGAACCAGAAATATCACAAAATGTCAAATTTTCGCATGACGACAACATCAAAGGCTGTAGCAATACCTCGGGTTTTCTGCGAAAACAACCGAGCTTAAAAGGGGGATATTGCAAGTAGAGTGACCTCCTTTGATAGTATATTGAGGGATTAACATTTGTAATATAGATTATTTTTTTGATGGTGACATGATGGTGATTTCAAAGTTTCGAAAAAATGCCTTCTGCGCCATCAGAGATTACAAATTGTCAAAGTTTAAGCATGACAACAATGCAGTCAATGACAGGGCTCCAACAATAACTCGGACTTTCTGGAAAAAAAATTAGCTAAAATTGAATTTAGAGTTTCTACCTTGATATATATTTCTCTTTTAATAGCAAACATGCTTTTGATGTCTTGATGTATTATAATGTATTCACAGAAAAAAAGTTTTGCATGACATGGGAGGTGACAATAATGCTTTGGAAATATCAGTTTTCTCTGAAAAAAACAGACCAGCTAATAATGATTTTGGTAGTCTTTACTAAACCAATTCTAACACAATGGCACTTTTAAATGCCCCTCAATATGAAAGCTTTGGAAAACATTGTGGACAATATGAAAGCTTTGGAAAACATTATGGACAAAGAAATTGCTTGATAAAAGCAATTTGTTCGTTATCCACAATGTTTTCTCATCCAAAAGACAAAAATCTTAAAGATTTGGTCAAATTAGAATTGTTGTTTGCAACTTCTTTGAATTTGGACTTGTTTAAAATTTCATTGAGTGGGAATTGGTTAAAAGATAAAGACAATTTGAGAATTGTGCAGTATTTCATTTTTGCAATTCAGATTTTCGAAAACGACAAGAGAAAAAGTATTGTAATTCATAATTTTACAAGCAGTCAACCACTTATTGGCAGTACTAAATATAACAACTCTTAAAAAAAGAGTTCATACCATTGAAACACTTTCCCCTTTTTATATGACTCTCAATAAAAAAAAGCTCCTGGAAGCTCAAGGAAACATGAAAAGTGAAGAATTGCTTGTAAAAGCTATTTCTTAATTTCTAACAATGTTTTCATCCCAGAAAGACGAAGATATTTAAAATTTAGTCTTATCAAAATCGTTGTCTGAGTTTTATTTAATTTGCACCAGTCTAAAATTTTCTTGTATAGAAATTGGTTATAACTCTATATATTCTGTAATATGTAATGTTTAAAAATTGTTCACATTAACTTACCGCATATGGTGACTCCATTTCATTACTTTATAACTTGGCTCCATAATTCAAAACTTTTCCCACAAAATTATGCTCATGTAATACACTTCCTACTTAAAAAGTGAGTGAGAAAAATTCCACCTAAATAATCAAAACAGGAAGTGTCAAATCATGGCAGCCATATTGGAAATTCCCAATAAATTCTACAATAGATAACCAAAGCCAAAATTGGTTTAACAAAATCTAAATACACCTCTTGATACAATCAATTTTATTGGCCATAGACAGTTATAGAACCGATATTGGCCGCCATAACACGCCAGTGTGTATAGATTGAGTTGACAAAACTATAGATAAGTACTAGTCCGATATTGATCTCAATAGCCTGTTTAAATGAGCCTGTAATTCAAAACATCTCTTGTAAACACTGTATCGCTTTTTGGACAACAAATTTCAAAATAATATCATATACGTCACTGATGAAATATTAAAGGATCATCAAAGGATTCAAAATATGTCTTCATCAATATAAACATGTCTGGAAATGGAAGAAAATGATGGCCAAAAATATTTACAGATTTTTAATTAGAGGAAGTCTAATTAACTGTTTTACTTTTTTTATTCCCCATTTGGAACATAATTTATTATGTTTTAATACCACAGGAACAGTGGAAGAGTGTATGCAAACACTTTGCATGCTAGTAAAATTTTTCTAAGGTATTTGAATTCGCTGATTAACCCTTTTCAAACAACAATATTTTAGAGCAGGTCAAATAAAAAGAAGTTACAAACAACAATTTAAGTTCATGAAATTTTAAAAATGTTCGTCTTTTGCGGGTAGACAAAATTTTGGCAAATAAAGAAATTGCAATGTTTTCCAAAGCTGTTTCTAAAAGGGTGCGAAAAAGAGAATGTGGGGGAATGCATTAAGCAGATTATTTCAACCCATTCAAACACTGGATCCCACTTCATTTCAACCCCAATAAACATTGTCGAATTTTCAAGGCATTTCTCATTTTCAGGGTTTTCTATTCAGAAAGATAGAGATATCTAAAATTCTATAAACTTTAAATTGTTATCAGCGACTCCTTTGAAATTATACCAGTCTAAAATTTTGTCATCTGGTAGTGGGTTAACCCATTCCCAAACAATGACAATTTTTGATGTCCCTCAAAAAAAAAACAAAGAAATTGCTTGCAACAAGCCATTTCTTCATTTTACTCAATGTTTTCAACCAGAAAGTTTAAAAAATCTAAATTTCATAAACATTAGATTGTTGTCTTGGGATTGTACAAATTTTGTCATCTGGTAATGGGTTAATCAGATATATTGTCCCAGATTTTTGTCATGCTGATGTTAGCTTGTCTAATGCAACACCTTTATATATTCTGGACACAATAATGATAATCGTTGCTTCATTCTCCTATCCAATTAGCATATTATTTTGTTCAATACTTCATCTGTAAATGTGTATTCCATTGTCATGCCTATTGATGAAATAAGATATCAAACTTCATTATCTAATAGTAAATCAATAATAGCAGAATAATTGTTATGTATCAAAATAAGAGATACACAATGGTCCTATCTTACTCTTCTGTGAACCAGTGTGTCTTAATTCACTACCAGATGGCAAAAGTTTAGACTGGTACAAATTCAAAGGCCTTGCAGAAGACAAAAGATTTTGAAATTTAAGGTTTTATGCCAACTTTCTGGATAGAAATATTGTGTAACAAGAGCTTTGTCCACAGAACACAGATGCCCCCACCGGTAGCTTTGATAATAACAGAGGGCAATAACTCAAAGATTATGCAAGCAAGAGTTAAGGTTCTTGTGCACTGCACTTCTCCTCAATGAGGTCTATCCAGCTGTGAAGTTTCAAGTTGATAGGTATTATACATTCAGAGATATGCCCCGGACAAAATGTAAGTCTTTAAAATAACAAAGGGCAATAACTCCAAAATTATGCAAGCAAGAGTTAAGGTTCTTGTGCACTGCACTTCTCCTCAATGAGGTCTATCCACCTGTGAAGTTTCAAGTTGATAGCTATTATACTTTCAGAGATATGCCCCAGACAAAATGTAAGTCTTTAAAATAACAAAGGGCAATAACTCCAAAATTATGCAAGCAAGAGTTAAGGTTCTTTTGCACTGCACTCTCCTCAATGAGGTCTATCCATCTATGAAGTTTCAAGTTGATAGCTATTATACTTTTAGAGATATGCCCCGGACAAAAGGCAAGTCTTTAAAATAACAAAGGGCAATAACTCCAAAATTATGCAAGCAAGGGTTGGGGTTCTTGTGCACTGCACTTCTCCTCAATGAGGTCCATCCACCTGTGAAGTTTCAAGTTGATAGCTATTATACTTTCAGAGATATGCCCCAGACAAAATGTAAGTCTTTGAAATAACATAGGGCAATAACTCCAAAATTATGCAAGCAAGAGTTGTGGTTCTTGTGCACTGCAGTTTCAGAGATATGCTCCAGACAATTTCGGGACAGAAGGAAGGAGGGAAGTACAGACGGACAAAGGCAAATTTATATGCCCCCCCCCCACATTAAGTGGTGGGGGGCTTAAAATGAAGAAATAGCTTGTTGAAAGCAATATATTCGTTTTACACAATGTTTTACAAATTAATTCTATTGAGTGGCGTCAAAAAGCGTCACAGTGAGGGAATGGGTTAAGAGTATCATTGAATTATGACCATAAGGAAAATTCTTCAATTTATTCAATCTTGTGAACCCATTTCCATTTTCTTGGTGACCCTCAACAATAAAGCTTTAAGAAAAACTGTGGAAAATGATGAAATAGCTAAGCAATTTCTTAATTTTACAGGTTCTTTCTTCTGAGAAAGACAGATCTTTATAGGATTCATTCATCTTGGAATTATCATCAACAATTTCTTTGAAATCTTTTTGTTTGTTTGTTTGCTTGAATGGGGTTATACGCCGCTTTCAACAATCTTTCAGTTATATCACGGCGGCTGGAGCACCTAACAATGGAATCCTGGTATTTCTCAGACCAGTACTACCATTACATCCTTTCCTAGCCTCAAAGTGCTATCCCACATAGGTCTACGATTATCGACCCATTGGTGAGAGACAAATAGTCGGAAGGATGAGTGCCGCTGTCGGGCTTTGAAATCTGGACATACTGTCATAAACCATATGTTGTTGGTACTCATTTAAATAGTCTCATCGAGACGATTTAAATGAGTACCTACAATATAGGGGTCAATTACAAAATAAGGATTTTAGAGTGCTGTTACCCTCTCTTATCTACCCCTCTGGTTACAGGATAAGGTTTTTCAGCAAAACAATACTATTCATTCCTATTATGCAACGCTTACCTGATAATTGTATGGCAGAAACATCCTCTTGTAGAGTGAGATTGTCAATTTGAAAATAACCCTGATTTTAGAGTCACTTTTAAATGTAAATTAAATGTGATTAAATTTGAGTGCTTCTTTCAACAAATATTTGCATTTAAATTGGACTCATTGTCATTGAGCGAATAACAGTGGATTTGCCATTTACTACATAATGAAATTAAATTTGAAATCTATTCCTTTCAACATAGACTTAAGCCTTGTTTAAATTGATTTGTACATATACTTGATTTGGATGCAACATATTTCTCCTATAAGAAGTGCCATCCTAATAGTAGTTCCTCGTTCAATCCGAATACAGATTGGATGTGCTTGAGTGCCAGTGTATCACTCCACAAGTCTGAATTTACTTATTAACGGAGCATATATACCGGTAGTCAAAAAGTTACTTCTCTTGTACCAAAAAGATGCACAGCAAGGTTGCTCTATCCTGCAGCATTATTTACCCCCCTTTAATAAGTCTTACAACGTAAGGCTAAACTAAGTCCATTATTTTCAATCAATTATCTTTTTTTATAGGAATCTAATCAAAGGTCACCCAAGAAACTTTCATGTAGAATTTGCTTGAAATCTACTTCATACTTTCCAAGGAAAAATTTTGTTAGGAGGTATGTGCAGTCTGATCTTGATCTAGACCACCTGGATGTGCCTTTGAAACCAGAGTTACCAGTGCTTTAAGCCCTTTGATTTCAAAGATATGCTTTGGAGGTTTTTATCCAACATGATGAGAGGTAGAAGCCTACTGGTCTTCAGCAAGTGGAGCTAAAAAATTAAGACATCTCATAGATTAAAATTACAAAAAAGATTAGCCCTTACCATACTGAATAAATTCCCCTTAACCCATTCCAGCACAAGCCCTCCTTTTTACGCCCCTCAAGAAAGTGGCTTTAGAAAACATTGTGGAAAATGAAGAAATTGCTTGGATCAAGCAATTTCTTCATTATCCACAATGTTTTCTATCCAAAAGGACGGAAAGAATTGAAATTCCATCAACTTGATATTGTCGTCTGCAGCTTCTTTCAATTTGGAGAAGTCTAAAATTTGTTCTGTGGGAATGGGTTAAGAACTTCATTAAAGTCAAAGGGCTGACAGTACTACATGCAGACATCTTGGGTTGATAATTCTTTTTAAAATTTATCTTATAAACAACTCTGGCTTTCAAGGGCAAGCAGGAGGTGTAGACTAAGATCAGACTGCACATATGTGCAGTCTGATCTTTGTCTATACCTCCTGCCAAAACTGGAAAATTCCGGGTTCAGCATGACAAGGGTTAAGATTACCAAATCTAGATAAGTACTCTGATTTCCTTTTTATCACTATTTTAAGTATAATTTCAGCATAACCAAACGCTCCATGAAAATAAGTGTTTTGAAGAAATAAGCCTAAAATAAAATATGTTATGACATAAATATCATTTAAAGATCCATTTTTTTTTCTAGGTTAAACAATTATCAACTTCTTCTTTTCTCACAATATTTCCTACCCATACAAGAATTTATTTTTCAATCAAAAATACACTTTGAAACATTGTCTACAACTTTTTTGAATTTGAACCAGTCTAAAATTCTTTCATTTGGTAGTTGGTTAACTGGGTACCATATTAAAGCCTCTTGACTCATTCCCACACCTTTTTTACACAGCAAGAAAAAGGGCTTTGGAAAACATTGTGGATAGTGAGGAAATTGCTAGTGACAAGCAATTTCCTCATTATCCACAATGTTTTCTACCTAAAAGACAAAGAATTTTAAAAATTTCATCGACTTAAAACTTCTTTGAATTTGATCAGTCTAAATTTTTGTTCGTTGGGTAATTGATTATTTAGCCTTTGTCATGCTAAACCAGGAATATTCCGGTTTTCACAGGAGGTATAGACAAAGATCAGACTGCACATAAGTATAGTCTAATCTTAGTCTTCACCTCCCGTCTGTCCTTTTGAAACCAGAGTTGTTTATGTAATTAATTTTCAAAGGAAGTATTGACAACTGAACATTATCACATGTGCTTCCAGCCCTTTGATTTCTATACAATTCTGAAAAAAGGATTTTATTCAGCATGACAAGGGTTAATGTTCAGCACAGATCCAGAAGCATTTATTCGGAGAAATATGGTGAATTTTACAAAAAACTTGACCTTCCGCTACTCTAGCCATGTGGTGCGAATCGCAATGGTTTCTTTCAGCGAGCATAACAATTTGGGAATTACACTCCTGTTTTCATGAGTCATTTTCATTCATTACCTAATTTGGTATAGTGA
The DNA here is from genome assembly GCA_946902895.1 of Fragum fragum. Classification (NCBI taxonomy): domain Eukaryota; kingdom Metazoa; phylum Mollusca; class Bivalvia; order Cardiida; family Cardiidae; genus Fragum; species Fragum fragum. Next base: position 18,762,003 of record OX336368.1, read on the forward strand.
CATACACCCATAATAATATCGATGAAATGTCAAAGAAAGTTCATAATTAAAATTCATAAAACTATAAACCCTTAAGCTTACTTACTCTAAGACTTAGAAAAAAAAACAAAATCTACTTCATTTGAAAAGTTTGCATTAACAAAAGGTAAGAAGTGACATATTGGGTATCTTGATAAATGAAAACAAAAAATAAACAATTAAACATAATTTGGCTTTCTTTTCACTGAAGATCTAATCAATACAACAGAGGTCATTTAATAGAACAGTCTCTAATAGCACTGTTAACCCATTACCATACAACCAAATATTAGACTGGTCCAAATTCAAAGAAAATAGTGACAATATTTTTTTCACTTAAATTCTTAAAGCCTTCGTCACTAGACATGGTAGTTGTTTTCTATTTCAAACTAACTATAAAGTGTTTGCTGCATGTTCTTCTGTCTCCTCTGTATCAATATTTTGCATGATTATAAACCATTATACCGAGTAACCTATTCCCACACCATGATGCCTTTGGATGCTCCCAAGTAAAAAGCCTTAATAAAAATTGTGAAAAATGAAGAAATTGCTTGTCTTGTTACAAGAAGACAAAGATTTTTTATATTTCATCAACACAGAATTATCCTCGTAACTTCTTTCAATTTGGACATGTCTAAAATTTTGTTGTCTGGTTATCGGTTGCCAAGAATTTACCCATAATGCATTGATGATTTTCACTCTTCTGTTTGATGAATGTGAATTAAAAAAGTTTAAACACTTGATACAATATAATTGCAGAACAAAATAAACCCATTCACAAAAAAACCCACAGCATGATAATAAAGAAATACATGGAGACAGAGGCTTTTGAAATTCTAGCAACTTGAAATTTGAGTTGTCCTTGACACATAACCTTGACCCATACATTAGCAGAATGTGTGTTGGTAATGAGAGGTATCTTCCTTCAGGGTATTATCAACATACCTTATCTGAATCTTGAAGTCAAACACAAAAGGACAAGATTGCATGCAGGTTAAATTTTTAACAGACAGTTAACCCATTCCGATACAATGACACATTTTGACGCTAACCAAGAACAAAAGTTTTGGAAAACATAGCAAACAATTTTTTCATTTTCCACAATGTCTTCTATCTCAAAGACAAACAAATTTGTCGTGTGGTAAAAGGTTAACCTATTCCCACACAGTGACACCTTTTCAATATATAGCTTTGGAAAACATTGTGGACAATGAAGAAATTTCTTCATTGTCCACAATGTTTTCCATCCAAAAATACAAAGATTTTAAAGATTTCATCAATTTAGAACTTCTTTGAATTTGGACTGGTCTAAAATTTTATTGTGTGGGAATGGGTTAAACAGACTGAGAGATCCTCACAGTAAAAGAATATGCCCCGATCTAACCAATGAAAGGCATAAAAAGGCACTTTACTGTTTAAAAGAAATGGAGTAACCTATCTTGATGGTATCTAGTAAATACAGGATTTTTATGTCCCTGTGATATTATACTTGAGAAAATATTGTGGAAAAAAAAGAAATTGGTTGTAACAAGCAATTTCTTTTTTTCCCACAATATCTTCTGTCATATAGGCTGTTTACTTTTTAAACTGTAGTCTTCTGCTGCCCTTTTGAATTTCTAAAATTTTGAAAAACAGAAAATGAAAGTGATGGTAAGTGCACTGCATTGCATCAGGTTGTCTCCAACAACATTGCTTTTCTACTGAAATTCCTTAACCCTTTCAGTTTATGAAGATATAGACTGGTCCAATTTGAAAGAGGTTGCAGACACCAATGGAAAATGCATGCAATTTGAAATCTGACCATCCTATGTGGTAGAAAATATTGTGGGAAAAGGAGAAATTGCTTGTTAAAGCAATTTCTCCTTTTTCAATAATGTTTTCTCAAGTATAAAATCACTGTGACCTAAAATCCCTGGTTTGTCCAGGAAAGGGTTAACCCATTACCAGACAACAAAATTTTAGACTGGTCCAAATTGAAAGGGGTTGGGATAATTTAAAGCTTATGAAATTTTGGACTTTCTTTACTTTTGGGGAAGAAAACATAGTTGAAAATAAAGAAATTGCTTGTCACAAGCAATTTCTTCATTTTTCACAATGTTTTCCAAAACTTTTTTCTTTGGGGCATCACTGAGTGGGAATGGGTTAAATAGCTCCAGAAAACAATACAAAGGAGCCCCTACTGTTGATTACAGACATACAACATAGGAACAGACAAATAGTTTCACCCATTACCAAACAACAACTTTAGACTGGTTCAAATTTAAAAAAAATGCAGGCAAAATTACTAGGTTGGTTTTTATTGAAAAATAAGGGCATATGAGGTGGAAAAAATTGTGCGAAAAGAAGAAATTGCTCATTTTTTCTTAATAGCCATGATTCTGTGACACATAAAATGCAAGTTTGGGCAACCCTTTATGACACAATGCAACATTTTGAAGCACTGAGAAAAAATAAGGCCTTGGAAATATTGTGAGGAAAGGGAAATCTACTTTTCAAAAGCAATGCCTCCTTTTTTCATATTTTCCACCTTGTTTTACTGCTGCTTTATAATTTCTATGTATTTGAATTTGAGTCCACAACTCCTTTAACCAATTATTATACAGTGACGCCTTTTGACGCTCCTTAAGAAGAGTAAACTGGAAAATATTGTATAAAATGAAGAAATTGCTTGCAACAATCAATTCGCTTCATTTTATACTGTGTTTTCTATCCATAGAGTTGAAAAAAAAAAAAATTCATAAACTCCAAATTTTTGTCTGCAACTCTTTTCAGTTTGGACCAGTCAAAAACTTTGGTAATTTGTTAATTGAATGAATTTGTACCAGTATAAAATTCTGTAGAAAGGTACTTGCTATAGTAAGATTTTATTAATCTGACAGACTGTGACCTCTATTTGCATAATTACGCGCTTGACTTATTGTCTTCGGTCTTTCTCGTTTTATTCAACTAGTCAAAAATAACATTAAAATATTTGTTAATGCACAAATTCATAAACCAAAATGTGTACCAATGTGATAGAGCGATGTCTTACTGTATTAAAAGTCGGAAGTTCGAGGTGAGAGCGATCTTTTCTTTTTATGTTTGATTTTATTCGTCTACTTTTTAATCATTTTACTTCAAAATGTCAGAGAATAACAGGCTTATTAGTGCTTGGCCCTTTACATAAAACAGCTTTGTCGTTCTTTTGTTTATCCACATATTCTTGATACTGTACAGATGTTCTCCGAATTTGCTTCAGCTGTTATTGAAAGGTATGACAATGGTCACTTAATGATACAATTGTAACTGTTTATCCGCTGACAGGAGATACATTGTATCACTGCAATGTGGAATCGTGCAGATGCACTTTCTTTAACACACATTTGATTAAAAGAAGAAAAAAAAGTTGAAAAAATCAATCAACTATGGTTTCTTGGCAGTTTCGAACCTGTGTTGACTGCTTGCATACTACCACTGGACCACTAATCTGTTGTGGGATTGGCTAGATATACAAACATTAGATTTTTAAAAATGTATGTTGAATTTCTCCGGGTATGGACGAAATAACTTGTAAACGCACGAATTTTGTCTGGATCAAATTTATTCATAACTAATTCATTCATTGCATAAAGGTCAAGTCATGTCAATAATTTCAAGCTATACCTTGTTACGAGAGCTTTTTACAATATTGAAAAATACCTTGCACTGTGCTAAAAGGCTTCAATCAGATTAACCCATTCCCACACAATCCTGCTTTTTGATACCATCATGAAAAACCATTTGGAAATATTGTGGCAAATGAAGAAATTACTCGAAACAGACAAATTCTTCATTATGCACAATGTTTTCTACCCAAAGACAGAGATTTTCAATATTTTATCAACTATTAATTATCAATTATTATATTCTCTAATTGCTTTACATTTGGATCAGTCTAAAATTGTATTGCTTTGGAATAGGTTAAACCATTACCAGACAGCCAGATTTTAGACCAGTCTAATTTGAAAGGGGTTGCAGACAAATATCTAAAGCTTCTGAAATTTTGGACATTTTTACCTTAGGGGTAGAGAACATTGTGGATAATGAAGAAATTGCTTGAAACAAGCAATTTCTTCATTTTCCAAAGGTTTTTTTTATTGGGAGCATCTAAAAGCATTGATGTGTGGGAATGGGTTAAGATGTCTCCCACAAAACAGTTAGTATTTCCATATTGATAATATGTATACCCCAATTTGTTATTACATACATGTCTGTTTTGTTATTACATTCATGTCTGCTTTGCTATTACATTCATGTAACTATTAGGATTACCATTTACAATACATGTACATGAATACTATTTATGATTATACTGTATTGTTTATTGCATGCATTATTTTCCATATAAGAGATTAGAGGTACAAAAATATAGGGTGCACAAAAGCAACACATACAGGGTGCATTTGAGTAGAGGGTAAAAAGAAACAAATTAAAAGAAGGGATATAACTAATGTTTTAGACAAAGACAATCATGGAAGAGTGACTCACCCTGGATCCCCAGCATACATATTTAATCCTTATTTTGTTTTAAATTCCTACAAACAGACAAACAAAGCCCTTGAGTGAAATTAAACTGTTGTTTATACATCATTTCAGTCAATAAGTGAAATAAGCATACATGAAACATCATTTGAATATTTGAATAATTTGTGTAGATTTAAAAGTATGATAGAGAATTCTTTTTCCAAATTTAAAGATTTTTTTATTCACATTCCAGACATTGGCGTGATTGTATCAACCCCCTTTTTTTAAATTCTAGACTTGACAAAATTCAAAGGGGTAGCAGACAACATTTGTTAAGTTGGTTCAATTCAATTTGTTTGTTTGTTTGAATGGAGTTTTACGCCGCTTTCAACAATCTTTCAGTTATATCGCGGCGGCAGGAGCACCTAACAATGGATTCCTGGTATTTCTCACACCAGTACCGCCACCACATCCTTTCCTAGCCTCCAGCTGCTATCCCACATAGGTCTACGATTATCGACCCATTGGTGGGAGACAAATAGTCGGTAAGGATGAGTGCCGCTGTCGGGGATTGGTTTAATTCAAAATGTATTCTTCCTATATGACAGAAAATATTGTCACATAAAAATGTGGGATTGTACAGGAAAGGGTCAAATGTACTTAACCCTTGTCATGCTGAACCCGGAATATTCCAGGTTTGGCAGAAGGTGTAGACTAAGATCAGACTGCACTTATGTGCAGGCTGATCTTAGTCTACACCTCCTGCTTGTACTTTTCCTGCCAGAGTTGTTTATGAAGTTGATTTCTAAAAGAAATAATGATTTTTTGAACAGCAAGTTCTATCAGTGCTTTCAGCCCTTTGATTTGACGGTATTTCAGTTAGGTAATCTATACAGCATGACAAGGGTTAAGTGTGGTGCAGCAACCCTCTTTAAAACATTTTACTTTAATAACAAAATTGCAAAATCATTTCAAATTTTGATTTTTTATATTCAGTTTTGACTGCAATTGAAGCTGTTCATGCCTTTTTTGTTGGTTTGGAAACAAAAATGTCATAACTGCAACTTGTTGAAGCTACAATTATGACTTTTAGATCACCAACCAACCATTAAATAGAGGATAATCAACTGGTTATTTTTGATACGAAAAATCTCTCACGAGAATGTGTTGTTAGGCGTTGAAAAACGAGTCCGAAGGACGAGTTTTTCTAATGCATAACAACGTACTCGAGTGAGAGATTTTTCATACAAAAATAACCAGTTGATTATTCTATTTATTGTATTCGAAATAATTTTATTATTCATTAGTTGCTGATTTATTTCAATCATATTTGACATCATCGGCCCTAGAAACCGTGCGCATTAATATCAAAGGATTTTGTAATTCAATAATTTATGTTCGCCATCTTGGATTTTCTTTCCAAGCGGGCGAGTTTTTCAAAGGAATTTTTAAGGAAATGTCCGTATTTTAGACACTTAGAGATTTGCAATGTCAGACACAAAAATAATTTGGGCGAAACATATACTGTATCTAAGGGCAACAATCTGATCACCGATCAAAAGGCCCTGGGATATTTCGAACATTGATCGACGACTCATGGCTTGGACTTGGACAGAATTATAGGATAGGCAATCTGTGATCACTTAGTCTCCTGACTTGGGCGTATAAAACAAGCTCATGCGGGTTAGGTTTGAGTGTCACTTTAACTGCAATATCATCAGTATTCGAGGAATAATTTTGGACGTTACGAAAATTATGCATTTGTGATAACACAAACATCAAGGTTCGTTATGGTTTCAAACCAGTTGTTAACAAAACAGTTATTTTGGTGTTGTATTTATGTTCGTTAATTTCCTCTTATTCTACTGTTTAATAATTGATTTTTAGCGTAAGAAATTGAATGTAAGGTCACCGAGCGAGCTGGCCCTTTGAAAATAAAACTAAATTTTGGGCTGGGACCCTGATTTTTTTCAGAAAATGCCCATACCTCTAATGTTAAATATTGTATTTTTACAGCCTGAACTCCCCGCTTCAAACTGTTAGTCTTTTTCCCTGTTATTACATGTTACAGGCAAGAAATTTTGCAAAATGACACTGTTTAACCCTTGTCATGCTGTATAATTACCTTACTGGATTGCTGTAAAATCAAAGGGCTGAAAGCACTAATAGAACTTGCTGTTCAAAAATCAATATCTTTTTTAGATATCAACTTCATAAGCAACTCCGGCAGGAAAAGTACAAGCAGGGGGTATAGACTAAGATCAGCCTGCACATAAGTGCAGTCTGATCTTAGTCTACACCTCCTGCCAAAACCGGAATATTCCAGGTTCAGCATGACAAGGGTTAATATCAAAGTGGAACTTCCAGCCTAAGCTCAGGGGGCTTAGACAGCAATCCGTCAATCATAATTCCATAAATCTATGGGAGGTTTTGGAGCCATGATATACAAACAAACTGTTGATGAAGGAACACAATATTGTTAGTACAGTTTTAACCCATTACCAGACAGCAAAATTTTAGACTGGTCCAACATGAAAGGTGTTGCAGACTACAATTTAAAGTTTATGAAGGTTTTGTTTTTTCAACTTTGTGGGTAGAAAAAATTGTATAAAATGAAGAAATTGCTTGTTACAAGCAATTTCTTCATTTTACGCAATGTTTTCCCAATTGGTTTTTTTTTTTTTTTTTTTGAGGGGTGTCTAAAAGCGTTATTGATTGGGAATGGGTTAATGAATTAACAAATAAGAAGTACCAAAATAGCTTGTATACTATCAACCCTGTTTTCTAATCACCGTGTTTCTTCTTGATTTTGGGTGTCAGTGTCCTGTACAGAGGGAAAATCTTAAATGAATAGTTTAATAACAGGAAAAATTGCCTTCTGCATTTAATGACGTTTATCTGTATTTGAATGTAGAAAAGAGAACAAAAATATCAGAAATTTCATATCTTTAAAAACTGAACCATTTCATTAAATGTTTCAATATTTACAAAGAATATTACATAGCTGTAGAAAATTCCTCATACGAAGGGAACTTCTCAACCAAAACAGGAAAAATACATATTCCGGGAAAATGGGGATGGGGGTGGGGCCAGATATTTTCTGTTTATTTTGGTCAGAGAAACACTGAATCCAATGAATATTATATTGCTGTTTAACACAATGACGCTTTTAGACGACCCCAAGAAAAAAAGCTTTTGAAAACATTGTGGATAATGAAGAAATTGCCTTTTTACAACTTGAATTTCTTCATTATCCACGATGTTTTCTATCCAAAAGGATGAAAAGATTTAAAATTCCATCAACTTGAAATTGTTGTCTGCAGCTTCTTTCAATTTGGACCAGTTTTAAATCTTGCTGTGTGGAAATTGGTTAACAAGCAGTGTTCCCCTTTCCACAATATTTTGGTCTACATATTTCTTCAAAATTCCTAAATAAGGGAATCTTGATAAATTGTTAGCCTATTCCCACACATTGATGCTTTTTGATGCCCTCAAGATAATCAACTAGGTAAACATTCTGTTTCCACAATGTTTTCGACTCAGAAAAATGAAAAAATCTAGAATTTCATAAACTTTAAGTTGTCGCATTTCAATTTGGACTAGTCTAAAATTTTGCAATCTGGTAATGGATTAATGGAAAAATCTAAGTATTATGTAGATGAGTGCAGACAAAGCAATACTAAATCATCTGAAGAAAAACAAATTAATAGTTGGATGCTTTACAAACTTACGAAATATGAAATGTTAAAAATTCAAAATATTACCTTATATAAATGTGTGAATAGTTCTCCTATATTATTGTACTTAATCCTAATGTATTGAAATACAATAGCTGTTCCCTTGTATTCCAATTCCGATAGAATAAAATCAATATTTAATGAACTCTATTTTTAAGACAGCACTTTCAGGTATTTTGACAAAAGTCCTACTTTTTTTACTGTACTTAATTACCCTTCTGACTTGTAATTACCAAACTTAATATATTTTCTCAAATCAAATATAGTAGATTCACTCATCAAAAAAAAGGGATTACAATAGTGATTTCTTCTACATGATACTCGACAGGTCATTCTACCTTCATGTAATTTAATTTTTGAAATACCAATCCTTACCAGACAACAAAACTTTAGACAGGTCCCAAATGAAAAAAGTTTAAGAAAAACAATATCAATTTGATGGAATTTTAAAAATATTCGTCTTTCCAGTGAAAAGCACTTTCTGGATAATGAAGAAATTGCTTGTAACACTTCATTTTCCAAAATGTTTTACAAAGGTTCTTTTCTGAAGGGCATCAAAAAGAGTCACTGTGTGAAAATTGGTTAAGTGACAGCCCACACATTGCATAACCCATTAACCATGCACTCTAACTTTTTCAGCTTTCTTATTAACCCTTGTCACGCTGAACCCGGAATATTCTGGTTTTTGCAAGAGGTGTAGACTAAGATCAGACTGCACGAATGTGCAGGCTAATCTTAGTCTACAACTCCTGCTTGTACTTTTCCTGCCTGAGTTGTTTATGAAGTAGATTTCTAAAAGAAATAATGATTTTTGAACAACAAGTTCTATCAGTGCTTTCAGCCCTTTGATTTGCCAGCAGTTCAGTAAGGTTATTTATACAGCATGACAAGGGTTAATGTGCTGGCCAAATAGCAGTGCAAAGAAAGCCACTGACAACCAGTAAACTTTAATTGGCCAAATTTGTCTATTCAGTTTTATGCAGACATGTTCATTTTCTTTGTGAACAAGTAAATAAAAGATCATGTCTTATTTGTCATGGGGAATCGATTGATTGAATGGGGCTTAAAGCCACTTTTAACAGTATTTCAGTCATATCCAGGGGGGTGTCTAGGGGAAAGTTGAGAAAATCTTCCACACCCCTACTCTTTATAATTCTTATGCTATTATAGATTTCTTTTGTTCATTAGAAAATAGACATTAACACTTTCATGAACAATTCCACTTGTTACATGCAATTTCTTCATTTACCATTTTGTTTTATTCCAAGAAAGGCAAAGAATTCTGAAATTCCATCAGTTTAAACTTTTTTGACTTGTCTACAACTTCTATAACCCTTTCCTGGATAAATCCGGGGTTTTACGTCCCAAGCGATTTCTCCTTTTCTCACAATAAATTCTACCACATAGGATGGTCAGATTTCAAATTGCATGCACTTTTCATTGTCATCTGCAACAACTTTCAAATTGGACCAGTTTAAAATTTCATAAAACAGGAAAGGGTTAAATTTTGACAAGTCTAAAATATGTCATGTGGAAATGGGTTAATCCCACACAATCCTGAAACTTAACAATAGCTATGTAAAACACTGTGGACAAAGAAGAAATTGCTTGTAACAAGCAATTTCTTCAATGTCCACAAAAAATTTCTATCCTATAAGGCAAATCTTTTCTAAATTCCACCAACTTGAAAATGTTGTCAGAAACTTTTTTCAATTTGGATCCGGTCTAAGACTTTGTTGTGTCAGAAAGGGTTAATGATGATGCCAAGAGATACCCCTGGTTTCCACCAAAAGCAAGTAAAACAAATATCAAACATTTATTAGGGTAAATTAACCTAAATTGCCCTAATAACAAATCACATAAAATCATAAAATAGCTGACCATGCTTGTTGAAGTGGTCGAATTGAAAGTAGCTTCATCAATAATTCAACAAGCAAAACAATCCCTATTGATTAAAATGTTTTCTTTCAATCCATACCGTCACCTGGATACAGGAATTCATCTACCTTAGCTATGATACAGGAAATATTTACTCTTCAGTTTTATTTTTGTTGGTGTTATTTCTTTTTTTCTTCACTTTTCTCTTTTAAATCCTATCTTGTGGGTAATCACAGGGATTATTGCAATGAGATAAGTCAAATAAATACCCACAAGAAAGGGTTTTATTGAGAAAAAAAATTAAAATGTTATTATTCCTCTTATTCTATATCACCAATATTTTTTTTAGTCCAGTCAAAATCCAAAGAAGATGCTAACTCCAAATTAAAGATGATTTTATTAGAATAAAAAAGTACCATATAGGAAAAATTGTGATAGAAAGAGTAATTAATTGCTATCAGTAATTTCTACTTTCCTCATAATGTTTTCTAAAGGTTAAACTCATTAGCCTGTGCTAAGCAACAAATGGCAACATAGCTGCAGTGGTATGAAGCTTTGTAAGGAAACATTTTGTAAAAGTTTAACCCATGCACACCAAATCCCGTAGTTTTTGTGGAGAAACTTTAATTGAGTAATGAAAGGCAGAAACACACTTATATACTGTCTACATAGAGAACTGAGAGAAATCCAGTTGTGTTTGTGAAGTACTTAACCCTTTCCTGCTCAATCCCTGGTTTTTACGTCCCTGTGATTTTATATTTGAGAAAACGTTGTGGGAAAAGAAGAAATTGCTTGTAACAAGCAATTTCTTCTTTTTCCACAATATTTTCTACCCTAATGAATGAATATTTTTCAAATGAAATTGTCTTGAAATTTGTGTCCGCAAAACCTTTGAATTTGGACAGGCCTAAAATTTCGCAAAGTAGGAAAGGCTTAAAACAGATTTTTCCCAGTTTTACCTTGATAGATAACCTTGGCCTTGTAAGATGACACTGATCTTAATTTCAGCAGATATGTATCAATGCCAAATAACATACGGTAATAGCCATAAGAGATAAGCTTTGATACTAACTAAATTTTTGCCTGTAGGACAAGTTGGTCCCAAATTTCTCCTCCTCTGTGATTAACTTGTTCCAACACAATGGCCCTTTGGACAACCCTCAATAAAAAATTTGGAAAACATTGTGTAAAATGAAGAAATTGCTCATAACAAGCAATCTATTCAGTTTACACAATGTTTTCAAACCAGACAGTAGAAAAATTATAAATTTCATGAACATTAATTTGTCATCTGCAACTATTATTCAATTTGGACCAGTCTAAAATTTTGCTGTCTGGTAATGGTTACAACAAGCGAGTCAAGCTGTTTGTTTTTAACCCATTCCCACACAATAAAATTTTAGACCAGCTAAAATTCGAAGAAATTGCAGACAAGAATTTAAAGTTGATGAAATCTCTAAAATCTTTGTCTATTGTGGTTTTCCTTAGCTTTCATATTGAGGGGCGTTTAAAAGTGTGATTGTGTGGGATTGGTTAAGGAAATTCTGAAAGCTTTTTATCCAGCAAGAGTTAACTCTTTTGCAGGAAAGAAATGGAAACCTGACAGCAGCTCTTATTTTCTAATTATTTGTAATGGAAATTGGTGAACAAACTGCAGGAAATCCTGACTCAACCAATTTAATTAACCAAGAGCTTTTTTCTTTTGGTATATACCAGATTCCTACATGTCATTGGTGAGTTATCCATCCTTTCTAACAACAAGCTAAGGTGTGGTTATAATGAATTGACCTCCCAATCACATTTGATGGTGGATGCATTGATTGATTGAATGGGGTTTAATGCCACTTTTAACAGTATTTTGATCATATCCCTACAGCTGGAGCACCTAACCATAGATTCCAGGTATTTCTAGCACCAGTACACATTTGACTACAAATCAGCAGCAAATCAAACAAGAGGGCCATGATGGCCATAAACACTCGCCTGAGAATGATTTTCTAAGTTTGAATAGGCTAGCCCTGCAATGCCCACATTTGATGCAAATCAGAATTTCATTAACAAGATTTGAAAAGGGTCACCCTAGGAACATTCCTGCTTAGTTTAGTCCATGTTGTTCCAGTGGTTATGGAGGAGAAGATTTTTAAAGAATTATTCTATGATTTCCCCAAGTGTGATAAGCCTAGACCTGCCATGCCAACTCTTTTTGGCAAATCAAAATGAGTTTGGAAAAGGGCCACCAAAGAAACATTCCCTCCAAGTTAAGTCAAAACATCCCTAGGGTTTAGAAGGAGAAGATATTTCAAAAATTATTTCATAATTTATCTAAGTCTGATAAGTCCTCCCCTGCCATGCCCATGTTTTTTTGCAAATCAAAATTTCTTGACATAGTTTGGAAAAGGGTTAGCCCACAAACATTCTTGCCAAGTTCAGAGCAAATTGGCAAAACAAAGCCCGGCCCTGCCAATCCCTCATTTCTTTATAAATCGAAATTTCCTAAAGAGCCTGAAAAGGGTCACCAAAGGCACATTCCTGCAAAGTTCAGTTGAAATTTGCATTGTGGTTTAGAAGGAGAAGATTTTTAAAGAATTATTTCATTATTTCTCTTAAGTCTGATAAGCTCTATCCTGCCACACCCCCATTTCTTCACTAATCAAAATTTCATGACCAAGTTTTGAAAAAGACCACCCAAGGAACATTCTTGATAAATTTTGTCCAAATTGGCACTGAGTTAAGGAGGAGAAGATTTTCAAAGAACTATTTTATGATTGGCTAAGCCTGATAAGCCCTGCCCTGCCACATCCCTATTTTTAGGCAAATTCAGGAATAGGTTTTGAAAAGGGTCACCAAAGGAATACTCCTGCAAAGTTTGGTTGAAATTGGCCCAATGGTTACAGAGGAGAAAATTGGTGAGCTAAAAACAATAGACCACGCAACAAGTGAAGCTTTAATATTTTGTTTTTTGTTTGGTGACTTAATTCAAGCATGGTATTACAGCTTCTTCAAAATGTAGTTACGACACTGAAGTCACCAACCAACCTACTATTTTTTTGTAAAATGTGTAAGTTAAGTTGAATAATTGATTGAATGGGGTTTAACCCTATCAATTAAGAGCTAGAACATAGTGTAGAGGTCCAGATAAGAGGGGGTTTCTCAATGGAACCCTATGTTGTGGATACTCATTATAATTGCTAGTTGAGACCATTCAAATGAGTACCTACAACTTAGGGTTTGTGGCAATATTGGTGAAATGATTAAATATGAAATACAAATTACGCCCTCTGTCTATAGCTCTTTAGTAATTAGCAGAACTTGGTCCAGGACCTTTTAACCTATTACCAGACAACAATTTTAAGTTGATGGAATTTTAAAACGCTTTGTCTTTTAGGATAGATAACATTGTGAATAATGAAGAAATTGCTTGTTACAAGCAAATCAATATCTTCATAGTCTACAATATTTTTAAAGGCTTTTTTTTTTGAGGGGCTTAAAAAATTGGAATTGTGTGGGAATGGAATAAGCTTAAAAATTAAAGGGTTTAAAGCACAGGTCCGCAGATCCATACTTAGTGAGGTGCATAGTGTCAAAAAAATATCATGCCTCAAACAACATGTATGTGCTTTAGAAGCTGCGTGAGTTTTCAGGAAATCTATTGGATATTTCCCTTTACAATCCTGACAATTTATCTGGGAATCTTGGATATTTTCCACTAACTGCACAACACATTTGATTGGTGTCATATTCATACAATAACTGCAACCAGGTTTTTTCCCACTGTGTTTGGAAAGTATGAAGATGTTTTATTGCATCAAAATTGTGTGTTTCACCAAACTTGGAGATTCCTCCGAAGATTTCCATTTATTCTAATATAAATCCTCATTTAAAAAGATTCATTCTAAGAAAAGTGAACGAAAAGTATGACTATGTATCAGCTTCAATTCTTTTGTAATAAAACTAATATCATCGCAAAACAAGGACCAAGTAAGGTACAGGAAGTTAACAATGACAACCACAAGTAATGATAAGGTCTAAAACACCAAAATGCTCCTATTGTCATATCAAAAATTTTCGATTTGATTTTTATGAAGACAATTATTATACCAGATTATTTAATGCTGAAGTAATTATAATGATTTCAATATACATGTTTTTTCTTGGCATCAGAATTTCAAAAATGTAGGGATTGGTCTGTTTTAGCAGGTTTGTCCAACCCTCATCTTGTTAATTTCAGCAGGTCCAATTCTGATACTGGACGGTCCTGGACCTCCTACCTGTGCAATTTACTAGCCCTAAATCTTCTAAAATAACACTGTTTTATATATATTTCTTTAATGCCTTCAGGTGGATTAACGAGAAATAACGGTAGATTATCATTTGATAAACTCATCGTCTATCCAGTGAAATTATCAAAAACTTATGGCCCGCTTTCGTTCATTTCACCCTATCGGACATTATCTAAGCAGAGCCAAATAAGTGACGCCATCAATAGCGTTGCATAGCAGTCACGTGCAAAATGACGCGCTTTAAGAAAATTTGTCATAAAATTTTCGCATTTTGTCTAATTTTTGCACTAAAGAAATAGAACAATCGTTTGTTTTTCGAGTAAGATCGATTGATATTTCATTTTGTGAACAACAAAAGCTAAATTTCAATCGTGGCTTCGCCACTCATGAAAATAAAGCTTTTGTTGTTCACTCAAGGAAATACCAATCAATCTATTATCCTCTATATAATGATGACCATCCTGTTGTAGTCCAGTGGGTGTGGTCAGCAATCAGCCAATTATCATGAGGAGGCAGCATCGAAACTTTTTATTTTTTCTTATTTTTTTTCATGAAAAGCATGCATTTAACCCTTTCCTGTTTTATGAAATTTTAGACTGGTCCAATTTCAAAGAGGTTACAGACGACAATGAAAAATGCATGCAATTTGAAATCTGACCATCCAATGTGGTAGAAAATATTGCGGGAAAAGGAGAAATTGCTTGTTACAAGCAATTTCTCCTTTTTCCACAATGTTTTCTCAAGTATAAAATCACTGTGACGTAAAATCCCAGGTTTGTCCAGGAAAGGGTTAAATTGGTATTTACCCATTACCAGATGGCAAAATTTCAGACTGGTCCAAATTGAAAGGGGTTGCGGATGAAAATTTAAAGTTGATGAAATTTTGGAATTTTAACTTTTGGGGTAGAAAAGATTGTGGATAATGAAGAAAATGCTTGTAAAAAGCAATTTCTTCATTGTCCACAATGTTTTCTAAAGCTTTTTGTCTTGGGGGTATCTTAAAGTGTCGTTGAGAGGGAATGGGTTAGGTAAAAGTTTAGCCCATAATTCTAAGCTCATAAGACCCCCCCCCCTTCAAAAAACAAAACAAAAAAAAAAAACCCCAACTTATTGTCACTTTAGACAGAATGAACCTCATTTTGTATGTCTGGACACACCTACACCTTACAATATATTGATCAATTACTGACAGGATGGACTGAGGAAGGCATGATGGACACAACACAACAACAATATCATTCCTGAGAAATTTTGTTTGAAATCTGTGCAGCACCTTCTAAGGAGAAGATTATTAAAGAAAAAGTACACATAAACATGCATAGATTGAAACAGCACCATGACAATTTACCAATCGCTGACCCCACCCACTGATTCCTTTGGCCCTGCCCATTGATTCCAACAGGGAGTTCTGCTTCGATTTTTAACAGCACTATTTCACAAAATTTAGACCACTAGCATGTCAAAATAAGTAGAATGATTGGTCGGCAACCTAAACATCGTAACTACAGCTTGAATAAACTGTAGTTACAAAGTTTAAGTCACCAAACTATCAAAAATAAATGATTCACCAAAATAGCATCCAAAGTCAGAGTTCAAACATAACTTCCTGTCTAAATGAATGATTTCATTGGTCTACCGATTAATTGATTGACAGTAGCGATTGGTCGATAGCTCTCTGGTTTTCAGCCAGTGCAGTTATTAATCCTTTCCTGTTTTTTGACAATTTAGACTGGTCCAAATTGAAGAGGTTGCAGACGACAATGAAAATGTGATGCTATTTGAAATGAAACCATCCTATGTGGTAGAAAATATTGTGAAAAAAGGAGAAATTGCTTGTTACAAGCAATTTCTTCTTTGTCCACAATGTTTTCTCGAGTATAAAATCACAGGGAGGTAAAACCCCGTATTTGAACGGGAAAGGGTTAATAATTGTCTGCAGTCTGGGGTTTGGAGTATCATAAAGTTTGTAATATCAATGAAGCAGATAAGAGCGAATTAATTCTGAAAATCCTGTAAAATTTGTTATATAACTCATTCCGAAAAAACAAAGCTTTTTGATGCCCCTCAAGAGGGGATATTGTGAAAACATTGGGCTAAAATGAAGAATTTGGTTGCAGAAAGCCAAGAATGTTTTCTACCGAGAAAGTTGACAAAATCTCATGTTTCATAGGGTTTGAATTGTCATGCGCAACTTCTTTTAATTTGGACCAGTCTAAAATTTTCTCTTGTGGTAATGGGTTAATTGTTTTACAGTAAATGTTACAGATGCAACTTTGAATTAATGAAGAAATATCATTCTTGACAATCAAATTTCAACATTTTCCACAATGTTTTCGAAAGCTTTTTTCTGTAGTGGTGTAATAAAGCAGGAATGTGAAGGAATAGGACAACAAAATATCTGATTCAAAACACTCACTGAATCTTTTAACCCATTCCAACTCAGTGACACTTTTAGATGCCCCCAAGACAGAAAGCTTTGGAAAAAATTGTGGAAAATGAAGAAATTGCTTGTTACAAGCATATTTTCTTCATTTTCCACATTGTTTTCTACCCAGAAAAATGAAAAATTCTAAAATTTAAAAAAACCTTAAATAGTTGTCTGCCATTTCTTTCAATTTGGACCAGTCTAAAATTTTGTCATCTGGTAATGGATTCACAAGATGTACAGACTATTTTTTGGTGTGATATGACCTACCTACCAGTAAATTACTTGAAATATTTTTTCTATAGTGCTTCACTTCAGGCTATTCTCTCTGAAAAGAACAAAAATATTAATAAAGTTAAGACTATAGAATGATTGCAAGCAATCAATTTATCTGCATAGAATATTCAAAGAACTTTTGTGAAACACATGTGACCCTGAAATGGCAAACTCATATCAGTGTGATCTGACTTACTCAAGATCTTAATCTGTTAAGATAACCTTAACAGTAATATGAGTAAAAGGGTATCATAGTGTTCTCAATAAGCGGACGTCGACGTACATTACGTCCAGAAAATCAGAAAAAACGTCCGGAAAATTAGACCGAGACGTAAATTAACGTCCGAGATTCTAGGAAAACGGCCGGTATTCATTACTCGGACGTTTTCTGAAGTTAAAATATAAAGGGTTTGTCAAACAAAAAAATGTATATTCTGGCCATACCCTCAGGTAAATTTGAATCCACAAATTGAGTAGAAAACATTGTGGATAATGAAGAAATTGCTTGTAACAAGCAATTTCTTCGTTTTCCACATTGTTTTCCAACACTATTTTCTTGAGGGGCGTAAAAAGGAGGGAGTAAGCGGGAATGGGTTAAGGGTCAGGAATATTGTGGGAAAAGGGGAAATTTATTCAAGATAAACTTCTTTTACCTTTTTTTCTCTAGTTTCACTCAATGGGACATGAAATTTAGGTACTTCATGTATAAGTAAAGGAAGGAAAAGAATGTAGGCTTTATATATCGTTTTTTGGGAGGGTGGGGGTATGGTTGCGCATGAAAAAAAATCCCTGATTTTGTGAAAACTTCCTGAAATTGGTCCTTTTTGAGAGCACTGGTATCAATGAGAGCAATAATTATTCCAAATATGAGTATTGTATCTCAGATATGCTTTCAGTGTTATTTTCCCTTCTTCAAATGGTCTCTAGAAAGGACCTTTTTCAACTGCCCAAAAATAACTTTCTCAAATTCAGCATAAAAATTCCCAATATAAGAGTGGAAGATCTTACCATATATGAAAATAAGAATAAAGATTAAAATGTTGCTTCTTAGTTCAGTCTAAATCATTAAATGATTCAAGAGGCAAAGGAGCCTTTATAAATGATACGCAGTGTCCTAAACCATGATGGATATATTTTACCAATTTTTGAGAAAATAACATTTTTTGCCAAATGAGTATGAGTTTGTACCCCAAAACTGTGAGAAAAATAACTGGCTTATCGAAATTTGAAAAATCACTTAAAACACCAGATGACGAAATGATGTCAAGTATTGATGAACATTAGACCATACGGAGGAGGAATATCGACAACGATTGGTCAATACCTTTTTATGCCATCTTGTTATTTGTTAACCAACTACCACTCAGAAATGCCTTTTGACACATTTGTAAAATAATACTACGGAAAGAATTGTAGGAAAAGGAGAAATGGCTTGTAGCAAGCCATTTCTCCTTTTCGCACAATGTTTTCTGCCATATTGAGTCATTATTTTTTAAATAGAACACAGTTTGAAATGTCGCTTGCAACTTCTTTCAATTTGGACCAGTCCAAAATTGTATCATTTGGGAATGGGTTAAAATGGTTGATCTAATTTTCCCATAACTTATCAGGCAATACTCACTAAATCTTTCAGTCTCTGTATATAAAGCCATGAGATTGCTGGCAACGCCAACTGACTAGCAACAGGAAGATTGTAAGATATCAAATGGTGAAAATTTACAATAACATGCAACAATAAATAAAATGCTTGGTTGGTGACCTAAACATCAAACTTTAAAGTTGTACAGAAAATATTTACAATATTCAAGTAACCAATCCAACAAAAAAAACGTCCCATAAATGGCGCAGTTCAAAGTTCAACTCTGGGTTAAATGAATACTATGACTTGTCAATCTAATTTTGTTCATTTTTTATCAATACATTTATTCTTTTAACCCTTGTTATTCTGAACCCCTTATACACTGCAACTCCTCTTTAACGCAACCCGGCACAGCGCTGACTCCATTATAACGCGGGATCCGCTTGGCTCCCAAAAATTGGGGGGGGGGGGCATTTTGGGTTGCTGATGCTGAGATACAACGTAAACGCTGATTTGGTCGTGATTTTTTTAACCCATCTTCAGCCCGCTCGAAGAAAGAGGGTTGCACATAAAAATCGATAATTACCCGAAGCCAGGTAAGTTTTTAACACCTAATAGAGGACAGTCGTGGCAATTAATGTATTAGTTCAGAGGTAATTGCTTTGATTGATGGCACACATAGTTTTTCAATTTCTAAAATTGGTTCAATTGTTTGGTAAAACTATTTGACATTGAGATGATCAATGCCTTAGGTCATTGATATTTTTTTAAATCAAAAGAGAATAGGCACGCACCTCGGTATCCTTCAGTTCCTAACCTTGAAGGTGATGCAATTAAAATATCAAACTTTGTTTCTCTCTCGGTGTTCTTAATTTTTTTCAGTCATAGGTAGAACATGATCTGAAAGTATTGCGCTACCGTGAAATTAGACAAATTGACTTGAGCCTACTTTTTATTTCACGTCATAGTTTGCAGGTATCCGAAGCTCAAAGAGGATAGTGGCTTAAAGATAAAAAGCGCAAAAATATGCTTTGAAAACAATCAGTCATAGTTGCGACGTTTTCGCTGAATACAGAAAATACATGAATTTTAATTGTAAGTGTCACAAAATCATAAGATTCTCATAGATGATACAAGTAGATTAAAATAAAATACCGTTATTTTTCCGCATTTCTTTCAATAATCCAAAAATTTAATCCCATTCTGTATGATCAAACACACAACAAAAAGCTCATCGACAACTATGAAGTAAAGATTTTTAGGGTACAGTTTATTTTATTTTGAGATAGAAAAGGTGATCAAAGGAGCCGCCGCCAGATGTTCAGCTTTTTTTTGGAGAGTTTCCGGAGTTGACACATGCCTGATGCGTACTCTTTGAGAATTCTTGCTGACCGAATTTTTTTAACTCATGTCGTTATGAAACTAGACATTCCACCGTCTCGGATTTTTTTTCCGATTATAATGAGCAATTAAAGTTAGCCGCTATAAAGTTTTATCACTTTTTGTACACGTGCAACTGGTCACTTTAAATTCCTGATTCGTAAATGACTAGGTTCAGATAGAGTTCTTTGTTGATTTATTGTTACGGTATTTTAACAATGGTAAAGAAATTAGACCAAGTCCATTACCGCGAAAGAGGTTCAAAGGTCGTTCCACGAGACATTTTCTCAACACTTCAGTAACCCCAGGTGTTCAACAACTTGTCGGTCTCCAAGGAGATGTCGCTATGCGTGATACTTAGATTTTATCCCTTTTGTTTGAGGATGGAAATATTTATGTCAGTGTAAAACTAAATTCAATTAGATTAATGCCGACAACTATCATAACAATAAAATATGTCTCGGGTAAAAATTCTAGCTTCTTTATACTGGGATACTGAAAGAAAATCACTATCTGTAGACCTGTAGAAATTAACGGATTATTCAATCCAGATAGACCAGGAAGGTTAGGGTAGAATTTAATACTCCACAAGCTGAATTCCGTCGGTTTTCTGCTAAAATCTAGTAAATACAGTTGTTGGTTTTCATTTCCCGACAAGGAACGTGTATAGAATTAGACTTGTTACAGGACTGTTAACACGAGTTATTGGGTGTTTAGTTCCAATTCCGACGTTTGCAAATTTCAGTTACAGCAGGGTTGGGGGGTCAGCGTTATAGTATAATAACTCCACTTCTTCCGCTGTTTCATTTCTTGGACCCCACCAACAGCGTTATAGTTGAGCTGCAGTGTATAACCTTTTACATAGGAGGTGCTGTCAAAGATCTGTCTGCACAAATGTATACTTATTGGCACTCAAAAGAGAGTATGACAGAGACAGCTGAATAATATATTGCTGACTATCATATTGTGGCATTTAAATTCTAAACAAACCCCTCAAACTCCTTGCTGAAGCTATTAAGAGTTGTCGCTGATTGAGGTTTTCTTTAAACTTAGTCATTTCATTTTCATAGTAAAAAAAAAACATGGCTTGTTTGGATCTTTTGGGTATGAATTTCAAACAAATGTGATTCGGTCAAGTCGGTTGCTGGATGCTGTTGACAATGTAAACAATCGGTTTGAATGTCGCTTGGCTCGATTTCAGATTATTTAAAAGTTATATTTGAATAAAATGACATTCTACTGAAAAAAGACATTCACAGCCAAGTTTGACGTACCAATATGGGTGGATAAAATGTATTATCTTTCCAAGAATATTGTGGAACAATTCCTGCAGGAATCGACAGGAAAAACTATTCCAGCGGAACAACTGTAACGGTGAAAATTGTAACAGGTACACGATTGGTTAAAACTTCATCAATTACGGTTTTTCCCGATTGCTACGGAAACAAACGAGCGTCTTATAGAAAAGAGTGAACCACAATTGACCTATATGTAGTGTATGTTCTGCCAGACTTAGAGTTAATATAATGTATATCGTCATTGTAACGAGTTTATCTAAATAGATATTTACTATGCATGTACAGGTCTACTCCGACAGCTGTCGCCATGAAGACGTTGAGCCATCCAGAGACAAAGAATAACATCATATTATGTTTATCTATGTCTCAGGGCTATCAAACCACACCTGTTATAGCATTAGAATTTTAGTCTTCCTTTTTTTCTAAGTGCTCTTTTTTTATGGCAGCAGCATTAAATTCCCAATCTTGGTTTAAGATCGGGACGCCAAGGGACCACGTGAATTTGCCGAATGCACTACAGTAAATTTAATAGCACCCAGGTTTTTACATGAATCTTCGAACCGATGAAATGATATCAAATCCAAAATATACAATTATGATAAGAGACATTCTGGTTAAAGGCGCCGTGGTGTCAACACTTAGTATTGATATCATTAATGACGTCATTTATTTAAATATGATGTTTTTTCCTACGCCAGGGACGCTGAACGCCTTTAATGGACCTATCCTATCTCTAAATTAAAGTACAGAAATGATTGGGGTAAAATGTAAGATTACATTATGATTTTTCCTATCAACCCTTCGCGTAAGTTTATGGAAAGGCCAAAGTAATTTCCTTTGACAACATGATTCTGTTGAAATGAGCTCTGTTGCTTGATGGTGTATAAAACCATAAATTCGGTTCTTTTTATTGTATTTTCTTATTCTTACAAAAAGAACCGTGGTGAAAGATGTATAACGGAAAATAATACAACCAAAAACGAATCTGCGCTTAAATAGATCGAAACACCGGCTAATCGGGCAGAGTGCGTGTTCAGTTGAACTCCATTTTTATTCGCAAAATGAAGCTAATTATGACTTGAATGATATTCGTTATTTCGTTAGAAAGAAGTATAACATATCATCTATAACATCATCGTGATTCAGAAACTTTTGAAGAAAAAAAAATATGAGGAAAATACATTTAACCCTCTTTTCAGGGTCGATGGTGTAAGATGATAAACGGAGATTCTCCTCTTTTTTGTGTGAAAGGTTTCTTGATTTTTTGCAATTATTGAAAGATTAATAAAAGTAAGGTCTAAAAAATAATTGAAAATAAAGAAAAAATCATTGGACCATATTTTTTATTTTATTTTATTTTTTTATTCAGAAACAGGTCTTGTTGCATTATTCAGCGTTGGTATATCACTATTTCATTGTGGCTTCACCTTGTGTTATGACGAGTCTATATCACGACAAGTAACATCATTTAACATAATTTTCACGGATTAACGTCGAAATAATGTAAAGCCCAAATGCCCATTTTCACTGGGAGTAACGGATACCAGTCAAGGGCAAATAACTCTGACCCAAAGACTATTTCGGAAAGGGTCGTATTTTAGGAAGAAGAAACACAGTGTTATAATTCCTGTCTGTTGCACTAAAAGGTCTAAAAGTTTATTACATCAAAATTGAACGAGTAGTTATAAAGAATAAAATTGTCACAGATCTGATTTTTAACCCATTATCCGACGAACAAATTTGGACTGGTTCAAATCCAAGGGAGCAGCAGACGACAATATCTTGATGAAATTTACAAGTTCTTAGTCTTTTGAAATAGAGAACATCGTGGATAATGAAAAAATGCTTTTTACAATGATTTCCAAAGCCCTTGTCTTCTTGAAGGCCGTAAAAAGGCGGGATTGTGTTAGAATATGTTGAGAGAAGTGACGGTCAGGATAAAATAAGGCGAAAGGAAAGGAAAGACACATATGGCATACAGACAGAAGGACAGGTTTGACACGCACAACTATATGCTTGAGAGAACATAATGACAATAGGCCCTACCTACTTATTGGAGATTGACCGTGAATTATATTACACGACCTATTATATTACGGGGCTCGTTTTTGTTTTCATAGACATGCTGTAGACACGAAATGGAGTAGGCAGACGTTCACATGGACGGACAAAAGCAGCTCTTTATGCCCTTCCCGGCCAACTGTGATCAGTTTATGTCAGTGGGGACATAGTGACCGAAAGCGTTGTCAGTAAACGTTTCTTTGTCCGTTGCGTAATTAAAAACGGTTGCAAAGGGAAAATGGGGTGCAAAGGATATCATGCCATCTTATCCTAAATTACTGGGCGGAAGGCTTGCCCCCTGCTTCGCCCCCCCCCCCCCCCCCCCAGTGCTTATTTGGCTATTTTGACAATAGAGCTTTCTCTGACCGTTGACGCTCTTTAAGTTTGTATTGAACTATGCAGTACCTGCTTTAAAAGTAGTATACATGCAGTAAACATGGAAAGAAATGGACGTATTTTCGTTTTAGGATTATTTACAATAGTTATCGCATATATTGTGTCTTTACGGCGTGGTACAAAGATTGCAGATACCTTATTAGATGAGTACGACTATATCGTAGGTATGTAGGCTTCTCAGCAGCAAAGATGAACCTATTAGGCTGAATGTAGATTGTATACATTGTCCCAGATATGAGTAAGGATTTTGGCATCAGAAATTCGAATTAATGACTACCAAAGGGTTAAAACTTTTGTTGTCGGCACCCATTAAAATGATTTATACGGGTCGATTCTAATGTATATGTATCAAGCTATCAAATCAGCCAAAGAAGAAGTAAGAAAAATAAACTCTCTCTTATCTTGAGCTTCGCGTGATAATACTTGAACTTTGATTAATATTCGTATGATCCGACGGTGTAATAAATGGACGATACTAATTGGGTCGTTTAACCCTTTCCTGTGCAATCCCTGGTTTTTACGCGCATGTGATTCTATAATTGAGAAAACATTACTGCAAAAGAAGAAATTGCTTGAAACAAACAGCTTCTCTTTTTCCACAATATTATCTCCCCACCGAATGATTATTTTTCAAATTAATCCACTCACAATTTTCGTCTGCAACTCCTTTGAATTTGGACAGGTATAAAATTTTGCAAAACAAGAAAGGATAAGGGGATTTTAATTGTGAACACGTGACATTTTATTCACGGTGAAGTATATAGACCTACCCAATAGTGTAAATTTATGTCCTATCAGACTAAAAGAGACCACAAGTAGCAACTTTTGAAATATTTGAAGCAGGTGTCAAATAGAATTCGAAAAAAAAAACCTTATACAAAATGTAGTTATACCATGATCTGCAAAGAACAAAAAGTTTCGATCCAGGTCAGACTGCGCTTGTCGTGCAGTCTGACCTTGGTCGATACTTTTCCCCGTTCCTTTTTGAAGGTAACTTTTCGCCACATCATTCAAACCACGTGTGTAAATTTGGTTAACCATTTCGAACCCAATGAAATGTTGAATTATTTAAATGATATTTTTACGACTTTGTATGCGGGTTCAAAATTAGTGATAATTTTTTAAGTTCAGCCTGGTATCATTGTCCCAAACGATGATATTAAGCTTTTGGACTGGTCATAGACAATGCTGTTAAAAATGGCTGAACACATTGATACAGAAAAGAAATCATCGTGAGGAAAGAAATGGATATTTGCAACAAAGAAGTCGATTTTTACTGTTATCCCATAGTGTTTCTCCCAAACATTTTTGTGGAAATAACGTGTCACATGCAATTTCTTTATTAACCACAATGTTTTCTGCCCAATACACAAATACTTTTACATTTTCATTAACTAAAAAATCGCCTTTTCCAAATTCTTTGAACTTGTTTGTAGTAAGGGTCCAGACGCAGGGAGCTATCAAGGCTGCATTTTTGAATCATTCCCCCCCCCCCCAAAAAAAAGAGAGGAAAAAAAACCAAAACACACTGTTCCCAGTTTTTCAAGATCATGGGGGACAAAGTCAATTTGGTTCTAAAGCCCTGCCATGGTAGCTAATTTGTTGGTGTTATCCATCAATTTTGTAAAAGGTCCCTAATTTTTCTAGTCCATGGGGACCGATGATTGTCCCATTGCCTCCGAACCCTCCGCAGATCAATGCAGACGGAATCCATAGCCTGGAGTTGCATGGATTTCTTCCATTTTTCAAGACTTTGACCCTCGGGATTCTTGGACACTTTTAGTGTCGCTCCCTGAATCCAAAAATGCGAGGTGCTTGTAATGAGCAATTTCTTCTTTTCCCAAAATATTTTCTATTATATGAGGTGATTGTGACCTGAAAACGCGGTTAAGAAACTTCTGAATAAGCAAATAAATGCACAAAAAATCAGCGAAACGAACTTATTCGTTTACACCCATAGCGACGTACTCTGACTTATAATTTTTACTTACTTTAAAATGTCGTCTGCTATCCCTTTAAATTCGGATATTTCCAAAATTTGGGAGAAAAAAAGTAAATGATCATCCAAAATAAATACAATTTCCATTCAAATCGTATTCTTATCCACTACAGCGATACACTTTGTGTACAAGTTATAGTGAGTGATCAAAGGTCAATTTTGTATAAACAGGTATAGAATAAATGTGATCACTCACTATAACTTGCACATCAGAAATCATCAGAATCAAAGGACATTTGACATTTAGCGTTAACCCCTCCCCCCCTTATTGGTGTATATTGCTCTTTTGATAATGAACATAAATTCCGAGTAGATATAACAAATTGTCAACGTTTAGGACGACGACGACGTCGCTGACGCAGACGTGGATATAGACGATAACCTTGCCAAAGCAATACCTCGGGTTTTGTACGAAAACGGCCGAGCTAATAATTTAATGCAGCTCGCCGCTGAATCGGTACTAAATTACATTTGTAACATTATCCGTATTTCTAAAATGAAAATTATACATTAACCCATTCCATCTCAATCCCTCCTTTTTACGTCCCTCGAGAAGAAAGCTTTGGAAAACATTGTGGAAAATGAAGAAATTGCTTGTATCAAGCAATTTCTTCATTATCCACAATGTTTTTTCTATCCAAAAAGACGAAAAAATTCAAAATTCCATCAACTTGATATTGTCGTCTGCAGCTTCTTTCAATTTGGACCAGTCTAAAATTTTGCTGTGTTGGAATGGGTTAAGGTCAGAAAAAAAAGCCGAGAAGAAAATATCAGTTTCTATAGATAGTCAGAGTTTGGAAAGAAATTCCCATTGAAATAACAAGTGAACTTCAATTGAAAACTTTCAAGACAAGCCAAAACAATTTCATTTCGCCAAATTTGTCGTTACATTGTAACAAAGTTGATATATAATTATACGCACAATTATACTCTATAAATATTCCACCTTGGGTCTGATTAAAAGATAAACAAATAGATAAATAAATAAACATATGGTGAGAGCAACTGAACCGTAAACGTGTCATTAAGGTATATGGAAGCAACTGAACCATAATCGTACCGTCATGAAGCAACTGAATTGTAAACGTGCCATTTGATTATATGCAAGCAACTGAACCATAAACGTGCCATTAAGTTATATGGAAGTAAATTTACCGCAAATGTGCCAATAAGCTATATGTAAGCAACTTAATCGCAAACGTGCCATTTAGTTATACGGAAACAACTTAATCGCCAACGTGCCATTAAGTTATACGGAAGCAACAACCGCCAACGTCCCATTAATCCATTCACACATAATCCTTCCTTTTTACGACCATATAGGTTGAAAATAAAGTAATTGCTTGCTACAAGCAATTTCTTTATTTTCCAGCTTGTTTTCTGTACTAAAAGACGGAGATATTGAAAATTGTCAGACTGATATTGTCTTCAGTATCTTCTTTCAATTTATACCCGGTCTAAAATTTCGCTGTGTGGAAATAGTTTGAGTTATATTGAAGCAACTTAGCAGTAACATCGCCATTAAGTAGTATGGTACAGCCAGTGACGCCCTTTCAAAAATTCGAGTGAAATCAGTGTTCAATTTAGAGGGGGCCATGGCTAAAATGAACCTCTAAAATCCAAAATGACCCCCCTACAAAGTGAAGACTGGGCCCAAATGGCACACTTCAACATGTTCAATAAGACTTCTCTGCATGAAGTCATGGAAATAATGTCTTAACTTTTTCTAGTAGATTTATTTTGTTCAAAACAATATATTTATTTTCAAATTGTTGTGGTTTGTTACATCTAAAACCTTGTAATTCAATAGTTTGTCTATGTATGTGTATCGCATGACCCCCTTGACCAAGAGCCATGGGCCAATTGGGCCCCCTATGATACAAAGCTAGATTGAACGCTGGGTGAAATTCAAGTATCGTGACAGAGGTAAGAATCTGCAGATAATCTAGGTCACCTAAGCCGATACAGCACAGTTGGTAAAGAATCAAGACTTAAAACCTAAAGTTTGTGTGTTCGATCATTGGGTTTACCGAAATATTAAGCTCAGTTAACCATTTCCTGTATAAATCCGGGTTTTTACGTCACTATGATTTTTTGTACTTAAGAAAATATTGTGGTAAAAGAAGAAATTGCTTGTGACTAGCAATTTCTCATTTTCCTTCAATATTTTCTACCACAGAGGATGGTTAAATTTCAAATTGCATCCAATTTCCATTGTCTTTTGCAAAGTCTTTCAGTTTTGATCGGTCTAAAACTTCAAAAACGGGAAAGGTTAAGAAAATATTTTTCCACCGTTGTAGACAGTTGATTTATTGCGCAAGCATGCAAAATAGTTGTGCTCTAAGAATTCTCATGACGGTAGGAAAAAAATATATAACCGATCAGAAAAAACGAATCTTGAAAATTTTTTCTATCGAAGCCCAAGTCAATAAAAGAAATCGACCCACCAATCGAATCATCCATTTAGACCGGAAGTGAACTCCGACATTCGTTGACATTTATGTGAACGACCTCTTTTTGGTTTGGCGTCGTAAATACAGCTTATACACCCTTTCCTTAGTTTTCTACGGCCCTGTAACCAACGGTTTTACTTGTTTGTTACATCTTTCTGGATGTAGGATTTGCAAAATAACGACCATCAATATCTAATTCGAACTTCCTGTTGGAATTAGTAGGCGTGACTAGCGATCTGTTAGTTTTCTGAATTCAAATAAGTTGCAGACATTTTTTAGTCGATGAAATGTTAAGATTCCTTATCTTTTAGGGTAAAAAACAGTTTGGATTTACTTTACCATGAAGACATCGAATATTACATTATGACCGTTGCAAGGTTTTTTTCATCATGGGTTGAAAAGCGGGATTGTGTGGGAATTGACCAATCGCAACTGTCAATTTTGTCAGAGCTATAGATAGAGGGCGTAATTCGTATCTTAGATTTAATATTTCACTAACACTGCCATGGGCCCTATATTGTAGGTACTCATTTGACTCGTCTCAACTAGAAATAAGGGTTTAAGAATGCTGTTACCTCCTCTTATCTAGACCAATGCAAAGAATCAATCGACCAATCAATTTTGATTCCTTTAGACTGGAAGCGAGCTTTTTACTCCTACATTGGCCCACATTAATGTGAAGCATTTGTGTCGGTTTGGCGACTTAAACATCGTAGTTACAGCTTTTGTAACGTCGTTTAGGTCGCTAATCAACCATTTAAGCGTTTTGTTACATGTTTCTGGCAATTAATGTTGCAAAATAACGCCGTTTTCTATCGAAGTTGAACTTCATGTCGGAGTCAATGGGCGGAGCCAGCGACCCGTAAACTGGTTAACCCTTTCCTGTTCGATCCCTTATCTTTACCTTCCTTTGAGCTTGTAATTGTAAAAAATATCGTAGAAAAAGAAGAAGTTGCTTGTTACAAGCATTACAAGCAAGCATAACAAGCAATTTCTTTTTTTCTACGATATTTTCTATCCTACTGAATGTTTACTTTTCAAATTAATCTCAAATTAATTTTTTCGTCTGCATATCTTTTGAATTTGGACAGGTCTAAATTTTTGCAAAACAGGAAGGGGTCAATCATGGGATGCCATGTGTTCGATCCCCGGCGGCGGCACATATTCTTTCCGACATTTGTCTCTCACCAATGGGTAAATAATCGTAAACCTAAGTGGTATAGCAGCTGGAGGCTAGGAAAGGATGTAGTGGTAGTATAAGTGTGAGAAATACCAGGAATCCATTGTCAGGTGCTCCAGCCGCCGCGATATGACTGAAATACTGTTAAAAGCGGCGTTAAACCCCATTCAATCAATTACTTTTTCCAGTTGGTGCCGGGTCGGCAGGCTCTGTAATTGCCACCCGACTATCAGAAGATCCTACAAAGACGGTCTTACTTCTGGAAGCCGGCGGAGATGACAGCGGTAATATCGTCATGGCAGTCCCGCTGATTTACGGATTGTCACAACATTCGGAATGGGATTGGAACTTCTTTACGGAACCCCAGAAACATTCATCATTTGATAGAATTGGAGGGGTACGTACATAGGTGTTAGGTAATTGGGGTTAAATGGTACCAGTTGATTGATTCCAATGAGATTTTACAGGAAATATCCTTTGTGACTTTTTACCAGATTCCTGTTAAAAAATAATATATGTGTGTGTGTGTGTGTGTGTGTGTGTGTGTGTGTGTGTGTGTGTGTGTGTGTGTGTGTGTGTGTGTGTGTGTGTGTGTGTGTGTGTGTGTGTGTGTGTGTGTGTGTGGAGACCTTTTGACCGATTTCAAGGGAAAAGGGCCTTATTGGCAGTTATCTTGTTACTGCTGTATGGTCAGGTTCAATCTTCCTCAAACTTGGTGAAAATGTTTGTATCGTAAAGAGGAAGAATCTTTTTGAATATAGAGATTTGATTGGCCAGTTTGTCTTTAATTGACCGCCGCGATTGGTCAATTGCAACGACTGGATAACTGTTCCTTTCAAATTACGAGTATCGTAAGGACAGCAGATTATAAGATCTGCACAGATGTCAATATCATTTAAAAAAAATTTAAAAAGATAAATAGGGGGAAAAATCCAGCCTGTACTAGGTTGTTTGTAAAACAACACATTTGAAGATGATTAATTAACCCTTGTCATGCCGAACACGGAATATTCCTATTTAGACAGGAGGTATAGACTAAGATCAGACTGCACTTATGCGCAGGCTGATCTTAGTCTACACCTCCTGCATTTACTTTTCCTGCCAGATTTGTTTAAGAAGTTGATTTCTAAAAGAAATATTGATTTTTTAACAACACGTTCTATCAGTGCTTTCAGCCCTTTGATTTGACAGCATTTCAGTAAGGTAATTTATACAGCATGACAAGGGTTAAAATGAAAATTATTGATTTATTTTCAGAGATCATACTGGCCACGAGGAAAGTGTTTGGGTGGTTCAAGCAATCTGAACGTCAACTTGTATGTGCGTGGGAGCCGACATGACTTCGATAGTTGGGCTGCAGGTGGCTGCCAGGGGTGGAGCTATAAAGACGTGCTGCCATACTTCCTTAAATCTGAACGAGTCTTGATTGATGACCTTAGAGATTCGCGTAAGGGTAGAATTGTGATAAGAAATGATTTAATTTTAGTTTCGTCTATCAAGATTCAAGCGTTTTTATCTGGTGATTTTTTTTCATATTTCCATTAACAAAATTTTGAGCTGCAAAATACAAAGTAGATCCATTGAATTTTACACAAAACTAGGAAAAACATTGTTTTTGATTTGCGTGATGGCATTACATAATGAGAAATGAAGTTGTTTTTTTTCGTTGATGTACCTGAAAATATATTGGCATAGACTTACGAATCCGCCTCGTGCATTCTTAGATGATGAAATATTATTATGAAGAATTCACTAACGAAAAAACAGAGTGAGAAAAGGAGAGTTTGCAATTTCTTCATTTTCCACAATGTTTTCTACTCAAAAAGTTTAGAAAATCTCAAAATTTCATAAACTTTGAATTTTCGTCTGCAACTACTTCCATTTTGGACCAGTCTAAATTTTGCCGTCACGTAATGGCTTAAATCCTTTTTATATGCCTGGATCTCAAAGTTTATGATTATTTCATCAATTATATTGCCTTCTCGATCTGTAAATGACGACATGATTCGAATAAACGTAATCAGAACGGTAAAGAAGTTGAGTACTTTTCGAAATTCTGATTTTTTTAAATAATATTTTATCGAATTTATAATTTAAAAATGTAGGTATATCAAAATGTGTTGGTATGTTACAATAGCTATACAGCATCTCATATTTGCTTCTCAAAGCGGAGGAAAATTGTGATATTTCACGAAAGTAGAATGGAATATCAAAATTTTCTCCGCAGTGAGATGCAAATACGATATGATTCTCAGTCGTCACACAGCATTCCATATATATGCTCCTTTCTTTTATTTTCACACAAATCGGTGCTTATCCACCAAATTTCAAACTGTAGTTACGATGTTTTTGTATCCAAATGAGGAAATATCTATGTTTGATATGACAGAAAATAGAAATTGTTCTAAAATGCCACAAAAAATTATTATATAGATCTACCTATAAATGATATGAATTAAAATCTTGCTATCTAATACAACTCGACAGAAAAAAAAAATCCGCATTCGGCGTGTACCAAAAAAAAAAAAAAAAACGTATTCGTCGAGTACCGTAAAACACGGACTACTTTTTTGTGTATTGACGTTCGGAAAGTTGGTTATTTCTTAATCATTTAAGAGAATTTTCTTAATGTCATGTCCGAAAAGGTATATAATAAAAGGAATATTACAACAGTGAGTTTTTCTATTTATTGTTATCGTGTTCTCGAAACGTGTTGGTATTTTTTATTTGATTCGACCTTCTGTCTCATCCAGTAAATAAAACCAACACACGATTCTCGAACACGATAACAACAAATAGAAAAACTCACTGTTGTAATATTCCCTATGTATAAAAAATACCTACACACGATTCTCGAACACGATAACAACAAATAGAAAAACTCACTGTTGTAATATTCCCTATGTATAAAAATACCTACACACGATTCTCGAACTCGATAACAGCAAATAGAAAACACACTGTTGTAATATTCCCTATGTATCTTTGCTTTACTTTAGCCTACCACAGTACTGTCGGAGAATTAGGTATTACAGCCGAGAAAGTGACGTCTTTTTCCGATGTTTTAGCCGAAGCTGCTCGGGAACTTGGGTATGATACAGTTGATTACAACGGAAAAGACATGATAGGTATTTTTATCCTGCAAGCTTTATGGAACTTTGAGTCAAAGTTAAGGACATCGAGAATTTGACAAAGTGATTGATTTTGGAATGATTATGCTTGTAGGAGACATATTGTTTTCTGCAGCGCACTACTGTTTGTCTGTCTGTCTGTCTGTCTGTCTGTCTGATATTGTTAGTTTGATCTCGATGAAAATTTCACACATTCATTTTTTTCAATGTCGCAGATCAAGGTCAAAAGTCTTTTGTAGATTTTCAGCTTGAAAGTATTTAAGTATTTGCCGGGTTTTGATGTTACTTCACACAGTTGTTCAATATAAGTCATTAATGTGTAAGAAATGAACAATTAAAAATGGTTTCATTTGCCAAGGTGACAGTACAAGATCAAAGGTCAAAATTCACCATAAACTTAGCTCGAAACAATACATATCTTCTCCTACTATTTGGAAGACTTTGATGAATTTTCACACACGTATTCGTTATTGACATATCACTGGTCCCGCTCACTTACCCCTTTGGCCACGCCCATTGCTTCCGACAGGAAGTTCTGCTTCGATTTTTACGGCGTTATTTTGCAAAATTTACGGCCAGTACTTAAAATGGATGGATGGCGATCTAAACGTCGAAACTGCAGCTTGAATAGGCTGTGGTTACGATGTTTGAATCGCCAAACCAACAAAAACGTTTTACAAAAAAGTCGGCCAATGTAGCTTAATTCCGGGCTGAATGAATGATTTCATTGGTCGATTGATTTTTTGCTGACAGCCGCGGTTGGCCAGTTACTCCTAGTTCTGCAAGAAACAAAAGTTATTTCAGTTGCTAGATGTTCAAGACGGATATTATCAATATCTCTGAAACCAATCGGTTGCTTTTGATGTATTTGCACACATTTGTTTAGGACGAGTTGTGCAAGAAACAAGGATGATATGAATTTCTTAAAGGTCACGGTCACAGCTCTTTGTCAAAAATCAAATTTCAATCTTTGATAACTTGGTTCACAAATATTTCTGAATTACATGGTAAATTTTAATGAAATTTCACACAATCTGTTAAGGTTCGATCCTAATTGTGCAGAGTAAAGAAAACAGTTCATTCTCTCAAAGTTCAAGGTCATATTCCAAATGTATTTCAAATTCATGTTCACACTGTTATGTATGTCATGCTTTACTTAGTGTGATTTTACGTTAGTGGGTAGAGGTTTTTTTCTTCTTTTCTCTTATCAATTTATAGTTTTGGAATGGGAAAGAAATGATTTTTTGGTAAAATTAACTAAGTATATTTACTTGCCTCTATAAATATGTATATATTTATCCATTGAGAAAGAGCTAGATTCACAAACTGGTTTGTTTGGTCCTTTAGCGAATTCTGATAAACTTATTATATAACACGATTTTACAAGGTCTATACAATGTAAAAGCCAGACAACAACCAATTCAGTTTTCCATACATTGCCATAGCAACTACAAATGATAACTATACAAAATTGAACATGTTCAGGAATTTGATATAAATGGTTTTAGGGTACATATTTAACATTTTCAGTCGTAAAACCTTACTCAACATTAAAATAATATGTTTTATAGCTTAATACGTATCTTTTAGATGTTGCCTTGGAAACCACATTCGTTCTTACAAAATGTATGAA
Source organism: Fragum fragum (assembly GCA_946902895.1). Lineage (NCBI taxonomy): Eukaryota > Metazoa > Mollusca > Bivalvia > Cardiida > Cardiidae > Fragum > Fragum fragum. Next base: position 18,796,209 of record OX336368.1, read on the forward strand.
ATTCTATTGAGTAGTTTATTATTATAAACTCTCTTTTATCGTGTAGATATTTATTGCCGTTTAAGGCCAATGATGCGTGTAAGTCTACTTGAAATTAGTGCATCCTAGCGTCATGATAAAGGTATTCGTTTCTTTGATTGACAGCCGCGATTCGTCAATATGTACGTATAATACCAAAGGTATTGTCGGTTATGTTTGAATCCCGCGCCAAGGGTTATATTATTGGGTAGATCTTATTTTAAATTTTAATTCCTTCTGATGGCCTAGTATTCGCTACTTGTTATACTTTCAATTGACTAATCACCGACGATCTAACTACTTCGGCCACGCCCATTGACTCCAACAGGAAGTCTCGCTTCGATTTTAAACGGCGTTATTTTCAAAAAATATGGAGAGTAGCATGTAGCAAGTAGAATCGTTGGGCTTGAATAATTTGTAGTTACGACGTTTAAGTCGCCAAACCAACAAAAATGTTTCAAACAAATGGCGGCCAAATGTTGGAGACCAAATCAAAATTCTGGGCTAAAATAATGATTTGATTGGTCGATTTATTCCTTGATTGACAGCTGCGATTTGTCGATTCAAAGAGAATATTATTGTTTCTTTTCTTTTTTTCAACTAATACTTTTGGGTGTCTGTCATTAACGCGATTCATTAGATTGTGTTACTTATTTATCTGTTTTAATTTATATATGTTCTTTCGATTTGAGTAAATGAGAACATGTTAGATTGTAGTGTGTTTGAATGTATGTGAATGTTTGTACATGTGTTTGCGTGCGCGTGTCTGTGCGTGATTAGTTAACACGTATTGTTAGAAGACCGAGTTGAGAATAAGCCGAGTTGTCTTAACATGTAACCTTCTATAAATAAAGTTTTTATTATCATTATGGGCACTTTAGAAACACTGTAAATGAAAGACTGTTGAAACAAACACAGATTCAATTGGAACAACATATGAACTTGTATCTTTTTACATGTATTTCTTTTCTGTTTGCTTCCAAGGAATATGCCTGGGTGGAGATGGTGCTTGGCTTTTTTTGTAAAGAAAAATATATGTGTTTTTTTTTTTCATTTTTATTGCACTTACTCAGGCGTTGGATTGATCCAAGCTACAAGAGAACGAGGGATCCGAGCAAGTACTTCTCGTGCATTTCTGAGACCCGTCATGGAGAGGAAGAACCTTCATATATCAACCCATTCACTTGTACAGAAAGTAATGTTCTTTATCATTTCGTATATTTTGCTCACCAGAGCACTTCGTGCTGAGGTGAGATATTGTGATCACCTTTTGTCCGGCGTCCGTCCGTTGTGCTTCGTCCGTCGTCCGTCAACAATTTCTTTAAACGACATCTCCTTCCAAATTACTTTCCGAATTTGAACCAAATTTGGCAGAAATGTTCCTTAGGTGGTCCCCTTTAAAGATAGCTAAAAAATTGAAATCCATTAAAAACTCTGGTTGTCCCCTTTGAAAATAGCTAAAAGAATTGAAATCAATTAAATACTCTGGTTGCCATAGCAAAAAAGTGATATTTGAAACAAAATCTTCTCCTCCTGACTCAAAAGGCGAAGAGCCTCGATATTTTGCATGAAGCATCAGTATATTGGCCTCTTTCAAAATAGCTAAAATCATGATACTCGGGTCCCAAGGGGGGCGGAGCCCCAGGGGGTGGAGTTCATAAAGTATTAAAGAATGATTTTTGAACGACATCTCCTCCCAAACAACTGGGACAATTTGAACCAAATTCAGCAGAAATGTTCCTTAGGTTGTCCCCTTTGAAAATAGCTAAAAGAATTGAAATCCGTTTATAAATCTTCTCCTCTTGACTCAGAAGGCATAGAGCCTTGATATTTTGCATGAAGCATCAGTATTTTGACCTCTTACAAAACAGCTAATCATGATCCTCTGGTCTCCGGTGGGGGTATAGGTATGAAGCGGAAATTCACAGATTTCTTTCTTATTTCTGAAATTATAACCCATGGATTAAGAGGGAAGAAAAGGTTTTCTCCTTCTTTCAAATTTGCCTTATAGCCTCGGAATTTGTAATTTACACTTTTGGATCCCCAGGTACATAGTCTATATATGTAAGTATGGCCCACTTGTATTATAATCATAACCTTAACATGAAATTAGACTGGTGAAAGAAAAGAGCCTTTATCTCAGGTGAGCGCCCCAGGGCCAACGGCCCTCTTGTTAATTTTGGTACTTGGAAAAAGCAATCGCAGTTTTATCTTGAGTATATGCATTTGGTTATCCAAGGACATTTTTTGTTCAAGGGTTGTTCTGAAAGTCTACCATGCATCCTACGTCTTGCGTACGTCTTTCGTAATCAACGCATTGATGGCTTAGTGTAAAAAACATCGCAAGTGTCTATACAATGTATTGACACTTGCGATGTTAATTTAGTAAGCTATGGAAATTGATTTTTGTACTTGAACAGCTATATTTCAAACTTTTAAACACTTTAAACAGTAAATGGTTGTAAGGATAGACCCTATTTGTAATGAGGCTATTCTACAGAAAACTGTAAGAATTCGGTATTTAGATATGCAAATAGATACCTTTACATAAGCTCCAATTTCTAAAATCGCACTGACCCATCTATATAGCGTATAGTGAAGACTCTGCCTGTACGGATGTAAAGATAGAATCTAGTCGCGTGCATGAGTAATGGTTGGAAATATCATTCATAGGGTCATTTTTTTGTTTTCGTGAAAATATTGAACTAAAAGCCCGTAGTTGCATACTTCTTTGAAAACAAGTAACATTCTCTCAGTTTCTTATAGTTTAACGCTTTCCTATTCAATACCTGGTTTTTACGTCCCTGTGAATTAATAATTGAGAATGTATTGTAGAGAAAGAAGAAATTGCTTGTAACAAGCAATTTCTTCTTTTTTTTCCACAAAATTTTCTACCCTACTGACGTGTTATTTTTCAAATAGATCCTTTTTTTCTAATTAAATATCTCTGGTATTAATGGAGGCAATGGTCCGATGAAACTTGGAATATATGTTCACTATCAAAAGAGCAACATTTACCATCAAGACGGTTAACTCTTGGTTTATTTTTTCAACATAGATTTTTTTGGCCAAAGATTGCGTTAGCAATCTGAGGCCAAAGTTATCACGATGAATTCCAATCCACGCAGAGTTTAATGTGAAAACATGTAACGAAATAATACAATCTTCTATCGCATGAAAAGTAGATCGGATCGAATTAGACGACGTCGAGTATTTATTAATTCGTCTGCATGCATTTACCAACGCCCCAACAGCCGAACGCCAAGCACCCGGTACTCTTGTTTTTAGTTTTGTTCCTTTAGGAGGAATGAGACAAATTTATCAATCAATCAGAATAGCCTAAAATTGATTGTCGCAATTTCGTTAATCATTCCAGGTTATATTCAAAGAGAATGTGGCTTTTGGGGTAGAAATGATAAAGGATAACCAGAAGCACGTGATCAAGGTTCGAAAGGAAATTGTCATTTCAGCCGGATCCGTCCAGTCTCCACAAATTCTGATGTTATCTGGGATAGGACCAAAACAACACTTAGAGAGTTTAGGGGTATCGTTTTTAACCAATTACCAGACGTCTAAAGTTTAGACTGGTCCAGATTGTAAGGGGTAACCTATTTGATTATACAATTTATAGTCACTTAGAAAGGATTTCAATTAACCCTCAAATAGATCTACTATTACATAAGAGATAATGATAATAAATTCTTTCTTCATTGAAGTGTGAAACAAAATCATACCATATGAAGACGCGAAGCAATTCCATACATTATTGTGTTTAGGTTTTTAGTTTCATATTTCAATGAAAACAAAAAAGGAAAAAGTATCATGGTTTCTTATGATTTAACATCATATAAGCAAATATGTGTACAGTATCAGTCAGTTTTTTTTGCAGACAGTTTGTATGTGTGTGTGCGTGAAGAATGCAAATAGTTTCATACTCAGAATGATTTTCATGGATATATGTAGCAAAATTTTCAGCCAATCAGAATGTATGAATCTTGATAGTAGAAACTTTAAATGAATACCGTATTTTGAAACAAATATTGGCTGAGTTTTACTTTTCACAGATTGATGTCTTTTCCGATTTTCTTTTCACAGATTGACGTCATTTCCGATTTACCGGTCGGCAATGATTTGCAGGATCACTTGTTTTTCGGAATGATTACGGAGACAAATCTTACAGATTTGTTGACAGATTCGAATGTTTTGAGTGTGTCAAACATCTTTAAATACCTATTTTACGGAACAGGTTTGTTAGTTTGCATGTTTCTTAGTTTTTTAGCTAGCAAAGCGTCAGCTTTGATAGCTTAAGTTAAAAGACTAATTTTGAGGTATTCTCAGAGTTCAAGGAGTGCAAACTGCCACTGGAGGCTTAACCACTAAATCCATACGCCATAAAAATAGTTCTGATGTATTTCAAGAATATTGCAACCTCTGCCTGAGCACATCGTGTTAAAATTGCCTCTGATCAGATTCACAAAAGAAGTTGCAGACGACAATATTTAGTTGATGGATTTTTAAAGATACTGTCTCCCTGGGTAGAAAACAATGTGGAGAATGAAGAAATTGCTTGTAACAAGCAATTTCTTCATTTTCCGCTTTGTTTTCCAGAACTACTTTCTTAAGAGGGGGGGGGTAAAAAAGAGGGATCGTGTAAGAATGGGTTTACTCCTTGGTTACTTTAACCTCGTTTATTTAATAATACCATAATAATCTTTGACAAAGAACATTACTTAACAAAACCACGCTTTGCTAGGATACAGTACTTTCAGTACTTTGATTTGTAGTTTATTTCGAATATATTTTGACTGCAAGAAGGCTGGAGAATCAACACGACTTTATAGACTATATAGACGAATGACCAATCGCGGCTGTCAATCAAATAATCTGTCGACTTCATTTAGACTTCATGTTAACTTTTAATTCCAACATTGGCCGCTATTAACCGAACGTATTTTTGTTGGATTGGCGACTTATTCAAGCTGTAGTTACGACGTTTTGGTCGCCAACCAACCTTTCTTCTGTTTTGTTACATGCAGCTAGGTATATGATTACTTTTGAAAATAAAACAGAGAGGCGATTCTGATAAGTCCCAACAACAAGGGATTTAGTGAGAATTCTATTAAGTTTGTGTATGCAATTTAATCAATCCTTCATACATATTCTAGAAATGTGCTATAAGCGACCCTTTTCTTAAGCGACCACTTTTTGGTCGTCCCTTGAGTGGTCGTATAATACAAGATTTACTGTATTATGCTTTTGATTGAAAGGATAGTTGAATGAGCAATTGTCGCATTAATCATGCTATTGGAATTGGCATACATAGACTTAGTTAAAAAAAAAGTGTGCACTTTATTTTGTTTTATTTATCTATTCATATTTCACTGAAGATAATAATGCTTGGTATCAATTTATCAAACAAGATTTCCTCAATATATTTGGCCAGTGCTTTAATTCAGGAATGGAATAACATTCCAGCTGCAATGATATTGCGTTATGTGAGGTCCATGCGACGTCATATACTCGCCCGCATCGGCAGCAGAAGTAGCCATACAAGATATTGAATTAACAACTTCAATAACCTTTAAGAAGCTAAAGCAAATTTTAATGTGACCTAAGTTTGTGTGTAGTTTTGCAACTTTGATATTCATACAATTTCCACTTAAATTTAGAAAAAAAACTCTACACTCTCTTTTTGTCAAAATCTGATAAGTTGGAAATTTCTTGAAACTTTACACTATAATTTGATACCAAATATTATTATATTCAGTGAAATATGAAAAAGAAATAAAATGAAATTAAGTTGGAACTGAGTATATGCTCATATATATAACCCCACAAATGGCTGGATAACCCTTAATCTAAGTGGGATAAGCAGCTGGTGGCTCGTAAAGGGTGTAATGGTAGCGCTGGTGTGGAAAATACCAGGAATCCATCGTTTGGTGCTCAAGTCGCCGGGTTATGAGAGAAATACTTTTAAACCCTCTTCAAACAAACAAATCATCTTGATAACCTCTATCCAAGCACTTTTCTTTCAGCAATAGGTGGATAATCGTAAATCTAAGTGGGATAGCAGAATGGGCCTAGGAAGGATGATACTGCTGTGAGATATACCAGGAATCTATTGTTAGGTGCTTATGCCGCCGCGATTTGACTGAAAAGTTGTTAAAAGTGGCGTTAACCCATCCCCACAGAACAAAATTCCAGACTGGTCCAATTTGAAAGAAGCTGCAGACGATAATTTAAAGTTAAATGAATTTTAAATATTTTCGTCCTTTTGGATAGAAAACCTTGTGGAAAATGAAGAAATTGCTTGCAACAAGCAATTTCTTCATTTTCCACAATGTTTTCCAAAGCTTTTTTCTTGAGGGGTGTGTAAAAGTGCCATTGTGTGGGAATGGGTTAACCCCAATTCAAACAATCAAATCTATCAGAGCAATGGGGTGTTGATTCTTCAGATTCTGTCATGTACAGGTTGGTTCGGTAACACGGGACCGCTCACTGACGTGGGGTTCTTCCAGCTAGATGATGAAATGAAAAGAGTCAGTCCTGGACTTCCCGATATACAGTTCCACATTCTAGGTGGTTTACCCGATACAAAGGCAGAAGAGGTTTTGACAATGATTCCCACTAAGCCGGAAGTAAGAATCAACGCTACTGATAATTTCATATATTAATTTTATGACGAAGTCATCAATACCGTATCAATTAAATGTAATTTAAGTATTCTGGTTTCTCAACTGTGACCTCAATTTTAATTGGATGCTCTTCTTTTTTATTAAAAAGATTACTTTCATAGTGACACTGGTTGTATGTGAAACATGAGATTATTGACTAATCCCTGGTGTCAATCAAAAATCAATTGACCAGCCAAATCATTGAGCCAATCAGAACGTGCAATGATTATGCCAACATTTATATAAAACAATTCATTGTGGGGGACACAAAATGGTGGTGATAACATCTTACACAGACAATCAGTATGACAGTTATGTCTAAATGCAACAATATGCTTTAAAATAAACAAAGTGATATCTGTCCGACCATATATCTTAAACTGGTATAGCCTGTTGTCACAGACAAACTGCCTATGGTCATATCGTAGTGGTAGCGTGTAAGACTCCTAGTCCCAGGTTCGATCCTAGGTCATGGCAAACACCCTTTCCGATATTTGTCTCCCATGGATCGGTGAAAACAAAGTGAGATTAAAAGCTCGAAAAGGATGTAGTTGTGGTACTGGTGTGAGAAATACCAGGAACCCATAGTTAGGTGCTCTAGCCGCCGTGATATGACTGAAATAATGTTAAAAGACGCGTTAAGCCCCATTCAATCAATTCATAGACAATCTGCCTTGCCAGAGATATTAAGTGATCTCCCTTTGAAGTGGGCGTGACCAACAATCAGTTCAGTATATATCTTGTACCATTACAGATTGCAGATCATTTAAGAAATTTAAGCCGTCACCAAAGCGGTAGAGGGGGGTTTGGTATTTTAGTAACCTTACTTCATCCGAAAAGTAGAGGCACAATCCGATTAAAGAGTAGAGATCCATTCGATCACCCAATTATAGATCCACAGTATTTGAAAGATCCCTATGATGTACAGATCGCAATAAAAGGTAAGATGTCACTGTAACTAAACCCATTACCAGACAAAAATTTTTTGACTAGTCCAAATTGAAAAAAAGGTTGAAGACGACATTTCAAAGTGTGTGTTATTAGAAAATAATGACTGAATATGGTGGGGGGAAGGAGGGGGGGGGAGGAGAAATGGCTTGTCACAAGCCATTTCTCCTTTTCTTACTATTTTTTCCTTTAGTATTATTTTACCGGGGCGTCAAAAAGCGTTATCTGGTGGTAATAGGTTAAGAAAGCTATTTATTCTAAAAAACGCTGAAAAGTGGGAACACAGTCTCGCACTATTTCATAGATACACAATTTTTAAATGACCCATAATAGATATGCCTGTATATTTTAGTAGTTGAGTTAACACGTTCTAACTACCATTTCATTTCCTCTCCATTCTGCTTCCTGGAAATTCAGTAGTTCACTCGACGATTAAGTCACGGACTATTTGTATTTTATGGACATGTCTGAAATTGATGTTCTTGAATAACGATTTCAGGATTTACGTTTTGCTCGTTCACTTTGCGCAGCATTGAAAATCTTGCATAAAATGGAAAGTATCAATGCGATTCCTTCTAAATTTTCACACAAGGAAGAATCATATTCAGTTGATATATTCGTAAAATTTCCAACAAATTAACTAGAAATTGTTTCTTTTATGACTATTTTTGCAACAGTTGTCTGGCAACCCGGAGGGTATCACGAAGTGACATCTTTCATTATAACGTTACCTATCGGCTCAGAACGTCGAGTCCTCTCGTCGTTTTCATTACCCCCTGTTCAATGCTTAAGAATATAAACTGGCACAATGGCGATATTCTAATTCGGTTATTCTAAGCTTAATTATATTACTAGATGAAGTTTTCAGTCAATATAATTTATTTTTTAGTTTTGTCTTTCAAAATCGAGCGTTCTGATGGGCCAAAAAATATTCACACCTCCATGAAAATATTTTGAGCATGCAGCTATTTGTATGCTTGCGCACAAAATTGTTCCATAGAAAATGTATCAAAATTTGCTTGATGTAATTGAATTATAAGAAATGAATTGAGATTAACAGAGCAAATAAACGTCAAGAAAACCCTTACCCCTTTCGTCATCGCAATCTGCGTAACGGAAAATATGCTATTTATACAAAAACTAAAAGGGTGACACCCCATTTTTTCTGTTTCTATTAAACATATATTACACTAAATAATATGAAAAATCGTACTGAACCGTTTTTTTTTAGAAACTTACGTTTGTGAATTGGATTTGATTAATTTAATTTTAATCTTAAAGCGTCTATTCTTCAAGAAATACGTTTTCACTTTTAAATACATGCAGAAATATCATAGTAAGACATATTTCATCTTTGAGGGCGTACTATAATCAACAACAACAACAAAACAGGAGAAATCTATGGAAGGAATATTATTGCAGAAATCGTCCTTAATGCTTTCCGGTGGATCAGTGAGATATCTCGGTGGATCACTTCACCGATAAACAATGAAACTATCAAAATGACAAACTCACTGATCTGGTAGATTTAGTCCTGCTCTCGTTCATAGCACGTTGCTTAACGTCATCGACGCGGGACCAAAGACCCTGATGACGTCATCAGATTATCATGTACTTTACGTGCGAAATGATCATATTTTGCCTATAAAGGTCATATTTTGCATCCCATTCCCACACAAGAAACTTTTAGACTGGTACAAATTGAAAGAAACTGCAGACAACAATTTCAAGTTGAAGTAATTTTTTTTTCATCATTTTGGATAGAAAACATTGTGGATAATGAAGAAATTGCTTGATATAAGCAATTTCTTCATTTTCCACAATGTTTTCCAAAGCTTTTTGATTGAGGGGCGTAAAAAGGAGGGATTGTGTGGGAATGGGTTAAGAAATAGAATAATCGTTTGTTATTCGTGTAAGATCGATTTATCTTTTCATTTCGTGAACAACTAACGAAAATATAGCTTTTGTTGTTCACCTAATGAAAGATAAATCGATCTTCCACAAAAACGAACGATTGTCCTCTATATCATTGTTTAGGTATTCGAGAAGCCCAGAGGTTTTTAAACACCAATGCCATGAAACGGATAGACGTCGATCCGCATTCGGAGAGGAGACGACACCCTGTGTGTAAAAAGGAACATGAATATGATACAGATAAATACTGGGAATGCGTAGTCCGTTCAATAGCTACCACGGTTTATCATCCAACGTCGACCTGTAAGATGGGCGCGGATAATGACGTCACCGCCGTCGTTGATCTGCAACTAAGGTAACACAGAGAAACCGTCTTAACCCTTTCCTATTTAATCCCTGGTTTTTACGTTCATGTGGTTTTTATACTTAGGAAAACATTGTGGAAAAAGAAGAAATTGCTTGTTACAAGCAATTTCTTCTTTTTTCACAATATTTTCTCCCCTTCTTGATGATTGTTTAAAAAAAAATCAATATTAACGTGTTGTCTGCAAAGACTTTGAATTTAGACAGGTCTAAAATTTTGGAAAAAAACAGTAAAGGGTTAAACCATTTAGTAGATAACAATTTTTAGATCGATTCAAACTGAAACGAGTCGCAGACGACATCTTAAATTATGATTTATTTAGAAAATAAGTGCCAAATGAGGTAGAAAGCATTATTAGAAATTGTCGCAAGCAACTTCTCCTTTGACCTCCCAAAAAATTCCATAGTAATTTTTCTTCAGGGGGAAAGAAAGCAAGATTTTGTTGCAATGGATAAACTTCAGTCCTGATAATAGCAATTCATTGCTTCATTGCAACTGAGTTTAAAGAATATGTAACTTCTTTTTATAGCAACCTCTGATTAACCCACTCCCACACAACAAAATTTTAGACTGATCCAAATTGAAAGAAGCTGCAGACGACAGTTTCAAGATAATAGAATTTTAATTGCTTTTGTCTTTTTGGATTGCAAACAGTGAATAATGAGGAAATTGTTTGATTGGGGGATTGTGTGAGAATGGATTGAGAGCTAAAAAGGGGGTTGACAAATTGTTGTTGCAACTGATAGGATTGCTCTGTACTATGAGCGCATGCGTGACATTTCCAACCATGACACATGTGCGCCAAGTAAAGACTTAGATCAGCCTGTGCAGCTGCACAGTCTGATCAGAGTCTTAACTTTGCGCTGTGTAGATAGATACTGACCCAAAGCTTCTTTAATCAATCAGCGAATATTCTAATTTCCCCGAATGGCTGTCCAGGGTGCTCATTGAGTGCGAGTCACGCACCTGCGAAATTGTTGGAAATGTCACGCACAGGCTCATATCTTTTGGTGACCACAATCCTGTAACTACAGCTTCACCTCTTTCTATACAATACCCTTTTTTCACGCCCATCAAGAAAAAAAAGCTGTGGAAAACAAACAATTTCTTCATTATCAACAAACAATTTCTTCATTATCAACAGTGTTTTCTACCCCAAAAGAAAAAAAAATCAACTTAAACTCTCGTCTGCAATATATTTGAACATTTGGACCTGTATAAAGTGTTGTTAACCCCTTCCTGTTCAATCCCTGGTTTTTACGTCCCCCTGATTTTATATTTCTACAACATTTTCTACCCAACTTAATGGTTATTTTCAAATTAAATCCAATTTAGATTTACGTCTGCAAAACCTTTGAATTTTGACTAGTCTAAAATTTTGCAAAATAGGAAAGGGTTAATTCAGCTATTGTTGTCTGGTTTTGGTCAACCCGCATTGATATATTGTCTATACAGACATTTGGACTTAAAAAGGTTTAATATGCTAATTTTAAATCAAATTAAGGTTAACTTAAAGTAATATGTAACTTTTGTACTAGAAATATTATGTAGTTTTAAAATGATGGATCCATGTTTGTGCTTTTGGAAGAGCTAGATTGCATGCATTGCTTTCGAGTTTTTTCTCATTCCTTTGGCGTCGAATGCAAGCGTTAATTAGACAGAATCTTTAATATAGACAAAAAATGAAAAAAAAAATAGATATATTCCAAGCTTTTTGTCTTGTATTTTTCACTCGAACGCTTTAAGTCGAGAAATTTTAACAGGTAATTAATTTGTTCTTTGTATTTTCTTATTGTTTACCATGAGCCTGCTAATGGTAGCCTGTTTAGTTTGCCTAGATTGTTTGCAACGTTTTACGTTCTGTTTTGTTTCCATTAATAAAACTCGTTTTCTTGTTGTTAAATGGGAGTATATATACTCATTCTGTTGAGTGTGCCTGGATTGTTTGCAACTTTTAACATTCTGTTCTGTTTTCAGTTATCAAAATTATTTTCTTGTTAAATGTGAGTCTATTAACGTCAGCCTGTTGGGTGTGCCTGGATTATTTACCACTTTTTTGCTATTTTGTTTTCAGTAATCAAAACTTATTGTGATTTTTTGCTTATTACAGAGTTAAAGGTGTTAAAGGTTTACGAGTAGCAGATGCTTCTGTGATGCCGTCAGTTACATCCGGAAATACAAACGCTCCGACAATTATGATAGCTGAGAAGGTTTCGGACATGATTCGAGGGATAGATTCTGTGAAGCAATTGCGGGGTAAAGTGAAGCATTTGTGATAAATAATTCTTTTAGTATTTATTTTTTCACTTTCATAACCGTCATGATTTAAGATTGTGTTTGCACGCCAAGTGTTACACTCCCCATATTGTCCCCACCTCGCAAAGCGTATGGACTACTTTTGTCGGGAGGGTATCCGAACATTTAGCAAAAATGTAATTTTATAGAAGCCAAATATCAATATTTTTGTTAATTATTTATTGCAATAAAAATGAATTCATTTTGCTTAATAATTGAATTGATTAATCGCGACTCCCAATCAAGGAATAGATCGACAAATCAGGTCAATCATTCTGTCCGTAATTGAACTTTTAATTCAGACATTAGCCCCCATTTTTGTAAAACATCTTTGTTGGTTCGGCGACTTAACCTGTTCCCACACAATGGCGCTTTTAAACGCCCGTCAATATGAAAGCTTTAGAAAACATTGTGGTAATGATGAAGAAATTGCTTATTACGAGCAGTTGATTCACTATCCACAGTGTTTTCTAACGAAAAAAGATAAAGAAATAAAAAATCATCAAATGAAAATTATCATCTGCAACTTTCTTAGAATTTGGACCAGGCTAAATTTTGTTGAGTGGGAATAAATTAAACGGCGCAATTATAGCCTATTCAAGCTGTAGTCAGGACATTTAGGTCGCAAAATCAACCATTTTACTTGAAACGTGCTACTGGCCAAAGTGGCCATGAAACTTGCAAATTAACGCCGTTTGAAATCGAAGCGGAAATTCCCGTTGGGGTCAATGGGCGGAGTCTGTTGAGTCAGAGGGAGGGTTCAGCGATTGGTCAATTGTATGTGTAAATATTAGATCTGGAAACAGCAAAGGCAATAACGCTCTTATCATCTAAACAAGAAGATAATTCTGATAATCTTTTGATCGTAGAGGTGCTATTAGATCTATTAGTTTAGAGTATTACTTTACTCGATCACAATCAAGTTGTTTTGTTTGTTTTTACGTCCCTGTGTTTTTATACTTAAGAAAACATTGTGGAAAAAAGAGAAATTGCTTTTCACAAGCAATTTCTTCATTTTCCACAATATTTTCTACCCTTCTGATTGATTATTTGTCAAATGAAATAGACTTTGAATTGTTATTTGCAAAACCTTTGAATTTGGACAGGTCTAAAATTTTACAAAACAGGTAAGGGTTAATTGCAAAGTGTCCAAACTTTGCGTGAACTACGAAAATATTGCACATGGGCAATAGCAGAGAAAACAGTTATACTCTCGCAAGCAAACAAAATAGTTCTGTACTTATAATTTTCATGGAGATATGAAATGATTTATCAACCTTAGGCCTACAGAATGCAGAAATTTCAAACCAAATTCTCTCTTGACTACCATTGTTCACGCATCACGGATATCCTTGCCACGCGTGCATGATCACTCGTTCAATGATGTTAACATGACGCCATATAAACGCACGATATTGTGGTATTTCTTTAGTCCCGTGGACCATCTACCCGATAATAGGAAAAGAAGCTCCTAAATATGCGCTAGAAATCTGAAAATATGCGGCTAAAAAGTCTGGAAAAATGCGGCTAAAAATCTGAAAAAATGCAGCTAAAATCTTGAACTAAAACCCTCTAATGGTAATAAGTTAAGCACCAAGGTAACCAGCTTTTGTTCCTCATTGAGATCTATTAAATGAGCCTATGCGTGACATTTCCAACCATTTTGCATGTGCGTGACTCATGCACATTGAGCACCCTGGACAGCCATTCTGGGCTTTTAGAACATTCGCTGATTGCGTAAAGAAGCTTTGGGTCTGTATCATTATACAGAGCATAGACTTAAGACTCTGATCAGACGGTGCGGATGCACAGGCTGATCTGAGTCTTTAATTTGCGCACATGTGTAATGATTGTAAATGTCATGCATGCGCTCAAATTATTATTTTTCAAGTGAACAACTATATTTTTACAGAAATACTTCAGACCAAATGTGAAAGTGGAAAACAACACAGAGAAATAACTTAGAAACAAAGCAAGCAAGAGTTGCATTTCTTGTGCACTGCATTTCTCCTTTGTAAGATCTATCCATCCATGAATTTTTAACTGTGTTACCGTGCTTTCAGATATGTGCTCCGGACTGAAAAACAGCAAAAGGAAATAAATAATAAAATAGTCAATCCAGGAATGTGGTTCTTGTGCACAGAGCATCTATCCATACACGAAGTTTCGTGTTATTAGCTACAATACTTTCAGAGATATGTTCTGGATAAAAATTTGGACGGGAGGAAGGACGGAAAATTGGACTGACGAAAGGACGGAAGGACACGTATGAATACCACAACCCCTCCCCCATATTTTTTGCTCCTCTGGCTGAGAGCCAGTGAGCTATTGTCATGGTGTTGTGACTGGCGTCCATCCGTTACATTAACTTAAAAAATCTTCTTTCTCAGATAGTACTGAACAGAATGATCCTTGGGTGACCCTTTTTAAGATTCATTCAAAGTATTTAGATCGCATAAAAAAACACTGTTTCTTGGTAGGGCTATTTTCTATGTATGATGAAATCTTTGAAAATCTTCTCCTTAAAGACCAGTGGATGGATTTCAACCTAATTCACAGGAATGGTCCTCTGGTAACCCTATATTTGGTGATAAATCTTTGAACATATTTTTTTCTCAGACGCTAGTGAATAAATTTTCACATTAAATGTCTTTTTGTTACACTCTATCAGATTTTTTCAAAAATTTGGATTTGATGGAAAAACGTGGCTTTACGGAGGGCATTATTTTCACAAATAATGGTATTTACTTTGATCATCTTCTCAGAAACCAGTCGATATATTTCAACCAAATTTCACAGGAATGATCTTTGATTGATTCTGGGTCAGATTCCTTCATAGAATTTTGCTCCGTCAAAAATGTTTGGCTGTTATTGGCGGGGCTCTTGTCCTTGTCCTTATATGTTATAGAGTGTATATTGAAAATTTGAAGACCTTTTCCGGAAAAGTAAATTCAGGCCTGTGGAGCGAATCAGGAGCTCAAGCGTCTCTAGTTCCTTTTGTTGTTGTTGTTGTTGATAAAAATCCGTTGTTTCTATGAGGGAAAAAATCTGTCGATCGATTTTCTTTGAGACAAGAGATCTTAACCTCCTCTAGAATCGTTGAATAATCTGTCTATACTAGATCCGGTTACGAACAACATGTCTCTGGTAGATCCTATATATCGGCAAAGCTTCTGTACAAATGAAACAGGAACGAGTTTAGTCAATGAAATAAAAGTTACAGGCACATAAGTTTACAAACTGGCAAGGTCAAGCATTTCTTCACTAAATTTCAAAATTGTGTATTACATAAATCAGTATATGATCAATGTTCGTACAAAGACTCATTACAATGAAACCTAAATTTGAGGATCGTTGGCCACGCCCCCTGACCCCCGACTTTGCTAATTTGACTGAGATATCGAACTTAGTTAGTTTGCAAAATATACGACCAAGGGCATAATACAAAACGTAAATCATTGGGTTTTTACCAAACCGTCATAACCACGGCTTGAAAAAAGCTGTAGTTGCGACAATTATGACGCTACATGAACAAAAATAAGTCTTATATTTCTGAATTAATTATTCGATTGCTTAATTGGTTTCCTGTTGACAGCGATGATCCGTCAATAGTGGAAAAGGTTTGTGTTATGAAATAACCATGCACCTATTTCTTCAGCAGAAAAATTGCCAACTTTAACCCATTCCAACTCAATCCCTCCTTTTTACGCCCTTCAAGAAAAAAGCGTTGGAAAACATTGTGGAGAATGAAGAAATTGCTTGTATCAAGCAATTTCTTCATTATCCACAATATTTTCTATCCAAAAAGACGAAAAAATTCAAAATTCTATCAACTTGAAATTGTTGTCTGCAGCTTCTTTCAATTTGGACCAGTCTAAAATTTTGCTGTGTGGGAATGGGTTAAATTACAAGGAGGATGTTGACCAAGTCTAAAAAAAAAGAGGGGAGACCCTTCATCTAGGGAAGGGGGGGATGGGCTGAACGCAAAAGATTCTTTAGCACCTGTATAGCTCCACATTATGGAGTTTAAGATTTTCAAATAAAAAAATGCAAGCAATACCTCCAGAGAAGGGGGCTTTAATCTAAATTGTACATTTTACTGAAGCCAGACGAAATAACTTAAAACTGGTTCAATTTCAAAGTAGTTGCAAACGACAATTTCAATTTTGTGTAGATTTAAAAATTATTGTCATTTTGGTCTGAAAACATTGTGGGAAATGAAAAAAATGCTCATTTAAGCAAGTCCTTCGTCGCCACATTGTTTTCAAAAGTTTTCAATTATAACCTGAGCTATTGAGTAGAACGAAAAACCTCATACAATGATGTTGTAGTGATACAAAATCTTGTATTGCATTAGGGCCACGTAGGAAACATTTGATATTTCAATCGACCGGTCTCGAATATCTCTAATACAAGATGATGTATCACAGCTAAAATGAAATATTCCTTATGCATTTCAGTTCAAGCCATTTATATGTAAAGCTTGCATTTTTTTTAAACGAAGCCTCGGCGAATAAACTTTTTCTCCAAAATCCTAAAATGAAAGTTGGCCATTAAAGTAGGTTCCCATAGAGTTTAGAATATATATATATATAACCTGTCTATTCACAGCCGTATGGACCATTCATAAATTTGTCAATCAATTCTTTAGATAATATTATAAACCTTTATTGGGATCCAATATCTTATTTAGAGATAAATATCACTTAAATCATGATTCCGTAGGCCGAGTGGTTAGGGTGGTTGACTCGTAATGGAACGGTTGCGGGCTCGAGTCCCACCGTAGGCGAGTAGTGTATTTGGGCAGATAGAGCTCCAGCTGTAAAAGCGGGTAGTAGTGGTTATAATCCATTCCCTCCTTCTCTAGTGTGCATGGTTATATCTTGGATGAGTTAGGACCAATTTGGACATAAAAATTCGTCTCTTTATCGTGTTATCCTCAAGTAAAAGCGCGCACACAAACACTCGCACACTCATTTTTGAACATATTTCTCCAAATACCGATAATGAGCATAGTTACCGTATATCGTCGCTACTGGTAGCTGATATGGACGACGGTCTTAGAAGGCGATCAGTGAAAGGATACAACACGGAACCACTAATGAAAGCCCCTGGTTTTGATCGTTAAAGGCCCTACTACTCTCATATGGACAAATTTGTTCGACAAAAGGAATTCTGGGACCTTCGTTTAAATAATTTGTTTACAGACCCCCCCCCCCCAACAATTTCAGGATAGGTCATAAGCCCGCTTTGGCGCTTTAGAAAGCTCAAGTGTGATCTTCAAAATGACAATGGAAATAGGTTTTGTGTTGGAAGCGTTGTCAGGTTTAGGTCAATAGCAAACTTTTGAGTTGATTTCGGCAACAGAAAGAAAATTGCTCAACCACCAACCGAATTTCTTCATGGATGGTCGTTCTAAAGAGTTTCGTAAGAGTAAATAACGTCACTTTACCCATTCCCACACAATTCCGCGTAACTCCCCCCCCCCCCACCCTGCAATAAAATGGGAAAATATTGTGGACAACTGTGAATAAATTTTCTGCCTCAAAAGGCAAGGTTTTTAAAATTTAATCAAGTAAAATACGTCGCGTACAACGTCTTTGAACTTTGAATTTTGGCCTGTGATGAATTTTGTTATTGTGTAATAGGTTTTAAAAAGTTTATTAAACACAATGTGACCCAACTTAGAACTTGACCAAGATATTATGGGGACAAACATTCTGCCAGAATATCAATTTATTTGAGAAAAATGGGACCCCTAGAGTGCACAAAAAATTATTGCTAAGATTTGACCTAGTGACCTCTGGAGTGTAAACAATGTTTTTCTAAGATTGAACCCAGTTTTTGATCCCGTATGACTCAACTCAACTTGTCGAAGAAATTATGATCACGAACTTTCTGACCAAATATCGAACAAATTAAACTAAAAATAGGACCCTTAGAGTGCAAACAAGAATTTTTTCTAACATTTGATCTAGTGACCCAGCTTTTGACCTCGTGTGACCCAAATTAGAACTTGAGCAAGATATTTTGGTGACAAACATTCTGACCCAATATTAATTTTCAAAGTGTGCCCTCTCGAGCGCACAGGAGATTGTTTCCCGAAGATTTGGCCTAGTGATCTAGATTTTCCCCAATGTGTACTTCGTGACCAGTAACAGAAATAATTATCATCTTTTAGTATTTTATGGATATCATTATTATATAATCTTGTGTTATTTCTAAACCCATTTGTAGAAAGTTTGTATTAAATTATAAAACTAATTTTACCTAAAAGATTTCTTAAAAGTTTTTTAGAACCACATTATTAGAACAGTTTCATTGTTTTCCAGGAAATTTCTAATTTTGTTCTAAAACCACATTAGAAGTGTTTGGAACTATAGTTCTACATGTGCTATGTCATTGAAAGATTTGTTCTAGAACCGATAGAAGTGTTTTAGAGCTGCAAACTTATCTAGAACAAATTCTAGCAGGTTTCGTACATGACGATGGAAAATTTACATGAAAAGAGAGCCCGGAAAAATGGGGCAAAGGAAGAAAAATCTTGTGAGAAACAATTTCTTCATTTCCTACATTGTTTTCTTCTAAAGAATGACAAATGATTATGAAATAAAATCAATTTGAAATTGATATGCTCATGCAGTGAAGCTAAACAACTCGTTTGAGAATCTACATAAATCCATAAAGTTTTTTCACTTGAATGACCCATGAGTAAAGTTTCTCTTATTCTAGTTACTCATTAGATATACCTTTTTAGAAGTACCCACAACATAGGCTTTGGACGAATAATTTACATGTAGTATGCACAATTCTGTTCTTATCAAAGTCCCTACCGCGGCAAATGATTCATGAATTTTGAAATAAGACACGGAGTCCTACAGTAAATTAAACTGACAAGCCGTCAACTGGGACCTGGCCATTATGACCAGTGGAAGGCTGTTAAAATAAATCTGATTATCAGTTACGGAATTAGTAAGTAACCACCTAATTCAGGTTTCCATTTAATGAATCTATTTATAGAAAGGGGAAAACCAATATAAAATGTTAAATCAGCCCTTGTATCTAGGAACAAACATTCGGCCCAAAATGCTGCGAAAGTTGTGTATAGTGATCTTCTTGTGGGTTTTCCCTATTTATGTTCGACAGAGGGAAATACACTTTAACCATAATAAAGACGAGAAACTTAGTTTTCAGGGACAAAACTTAACGTTCCTTGCGGGGTTAGTGTCACTGTTGGTCAGTCATGGATACTGGAAAAGGGTGTTCTATATACTTCTTACCACGTTATCACTTACTTCGGAAGGTATGCTCTATTTTATTCTTACTGACTGTGCAAGGCAAAAGGGACAGAACGGCTATATTACACTTGGCAGCGCAAGAGAAACGGACACTTGGTCAGCGAACTTGCATATTGCGGAATTTTGCCAGTCGAAAAAGTGTCCGGGACGGCGGGTTGTTGATTGGAAATCAATCGGTTATTGTCCTTCGAAATACTTGAACTTTAATGGAAACTTAGCTCGACCTATTAACAACAAATATAAGAAGTTAAATGACAGCAATCCATGCTTGAAAGATCTTTGCGATCACCAAGATGATATTAGATGTTCCATCGAGAAGAGACTTCCGTGGTACTTGGAGCTCAATCGATCAACATCTCAACAAAATGATATAACAGTTTACCCTTTAGAAGGATATTTCAACGAAGTATTGCAGAATAATTCGACGAGCTCCCTCATGAGATATGAATGGGCTCGATTTGCATCATTCAAAAAGTTTCCAGTGGAATCACCTATGAGTGCACTTAGACTCGCTCAAAATGGATTTTATTTCAAAGGCGTTGGAGATAAAGCTGCATGTTTTTCGTGTAATTTAGAATATGACCACTGGAAGATAGGAGATAGTCCATCACTCATACATAAACAGCTGAATCCAGAGTGTGGATTTTTAACTGGAAAAGACACGTCCAATGTTCCAATACATGAAAATACTGGCCCAATTAATGAACCAACGAACCAAACAATAGAAGCATCAACCACAATTACAGAAACCATTGTAAGTGATGGAGCGCTAGGTGCGACAGCTAATACAGCATATCAGCGAGAAGCGACAAGAACGCTAGAAGAGTATCAAGGAGCTACAGCAGCACCTATCGCGACATCTAAAGATATAAATAAAGATACGATAACAGACAGGACTGATTCTATACAGGTCAAGGAACAATGTGACTTTACGACGGAACATAAAGATCCAGAAGTAACCTGCAGAAAGCCTCCTAGACACCCGGATTATGAGGACGTCAATAAAAGACGGGATACCTTTAAAGACTGGCCTATCGAGCACATCATTCCAGCACAAGTTTTGATATTGGCCGGTTTTGTATATGCGGGTAAGTTCATGTGGGTTTTTATGTGCAGGTAGGTTTTATGTAATTTTTGTGTTTCATTTTGTGAGCCGTCACGGTAGAAAGGCCACAGATGCAGTGTGAAAAGCATTAACCCATTACCAGATGACAAAATTTAGATTGGTCCGAATTCAAAGATGTGTAGACGACAATTTTAAATTGGTTATTTTTTTCTTTCTTTTAATCTATGTATTTATTTTGTTCTTCAAAATGGAATGCATAGCGGATAATGAAGAACTTGCCTCTAACAAGCCATTTCTCAAGCAATTTATTCTTTTTCAACAAAGTTTTCGGAAGTTTTTTTTTTCTTGGGGGGGGGGGGCGTAAAAGCGCTAGATATGTTAACCTTAGTCATTTCTTGTACTCCGCACAGCCCTGTGTCGATGATTTAATTTTAACATTCAGATTTTTGTTCTGAATGTTGAATAGCCATTCTACCTTATTTTACTTACTCAATTTAAAATACGTGTCCGTAAATGGGTGAGATGCTATATGTTGTGATTATTTAACCCTTTTATACTTTGATAAATACAAAAAGGTAAAGATTGGGTATTACAAAGGTCATTCGAGGTCGATAATTCAAATATGAAAGTATTGAAAGTTAGAATTAGAATTTTAAATTAACCCTTTCCTGTACAAATCCGGGATTTTACGGCATGCGATTTTATACTAGAGAAAACATTGTTGGAAAAGAAGAAATTGCTTGTAACAAGCAATTTCTTCTTTTCAAAACATTTTCTACCACATACGATGGTTTCATTTCAAATTGCATCCAGATTTCATTGTCGTCTGCTACATCTTTCAATTTGGACCAGTCTAATATTTAAAAAAAGGAAAATGATTAAGAAATGCAATCAATAGACTTGTGCAATATGAGAAACCAGAACAGGTTCGTTTTTAGCCTGAGATTGCGTATGCAATCTAAGGCTAAAGTTACAATGCTAAAAATTCAAACCTATGCATAGTTTAATTTTATCGTAGTTTCTGGAAGACTATTTTCACCGCTGACGGGTAACTCGCGGGACTATTGGACGTCTGGGGCTTTTGTTATGGATCAGACATTTTGATAAAGTAACTGCGTGACACTCCGTCATCATTGTACAAAAATAAGTCACAAAGGATTTCGTCAGTGTACCAAAATAATATTTCCCTATTTGCACGCTTATACAAATTTGGTATCCCTCTAATTTGTCATCCAACACCCCCAATAACGAACTTTTATGTTATTTGATATTACTGAGTAGGCTGTCATTGTCAGAATTATTTTTTTCAAGTATGCAAACAAATATATTTATCGTACCCTGATTCTACTCCTCTGTTGTTATCATTGTCACAATTATTATATTTATCTTCATGTGATTTTTTTTTTAACTTTTATAGGTACAGCCGATTGTGTCCGATGTTTCCATTGCAGCATCGGACTGCGAAACTGGGAGAAAGAGGATGACCCGTGGACCGAACACGCTCGCTGGTCACAAAATTGTGATTATCTCAGAGAGAACAAGGGGACAGCCTTTATACAGAAATACGCAACACAAATAGACGGAGTTCGGGACGAACCGAAATCAAATAAATCTGCCACTTGGAATGTCGATGTAAGCCAACACGGTTTAACCCTTTCCTGGTTTATGAAATTTTAGACTGGTCCAATTTGAAAGAGGTTGCAGACGACAAATAAAATTGATTGCAATTCGAAACGAAACAATAATTTGCGGTAGAAATTATTGTGGGAAAAGGAAAAATTGCTTGTTACAAGCAATTAATCCCTTTTCCACAATGTTTTCTCAAGTATAAAATCACAGCGACTTACAATTCCGGGTTTGTAAAGTAAAGGGTAAATACAGTGGAATCCTCTTAATCCCAAATCCTGATAAAAGCAATTCACTGCTTAATTGCAACTGTCTTTGTACACAAACATTAGATTTACAGAACAAATACTTCCTTATCCCTTTCCTGTTTCAAAATTTTGTGCACCTGTCCAAATTCAAAGGTTTTGCAGACGAAAAGACGAAAATTTAAAGTGGATTTAATTTGAAAAAGAACCATTCAGTAGGCTAGAAATCATTGTTGGAAAATAAGAAATTGCTTGTTACAAGCAATTTCTTCTTTTCCAACAATGTTTTCTCAAGTATGAAATCACAAGGTCGTTAAAACCAGTGATTGTACAGGGAAGGGTTAAATTGGCAACTTCAGGTGAAAGAGCTTTGACAAATTGATGTTCCGATTTACAGGATTCTGTTGCACATTTCGAGTCTTTTTTTATCGTCCGTGGGCGACCTACAGCTTAAACCTGTTACATCGCAACAAAATTTTAGACTGGTCCAAAGTTAAAGAGGTTTCAGAGAACAATTTCAAGTTGGTGGAATTGGGAAAATCTTTGTCTTTTATAGTAGAAAACATTTTGAATAATAAAGAATTTATTACATTCTTGTAGACGAGTACGGCGGTGGCGAAGAGTCAGAAGAAACAGACGATAACCGCTCCAACCTGCCCTCCAAAACAAAGCAGGGAACAGAAGTCATCCCGTTCAAACAGCCCTTTTGAGCGAGTGAAAAGCGCATCGCCTAAAAAAGGTGAATAATTTAAATGCTCGAATATCGTTATTGTTTTGAAAAGTGTCTAACGACACTTTGAACAATCTTTCGGTCAGCCTTTTCCTTCACAAACCCGGGATTTTACGTCGCTGTAACTTTATACTTGAGAAAGTATTGTGGAAAAAGAAGAATTTTGTAACAAGCAATTTCTTCTTTTCCCACAATATCTTTTATCACATAAGACCATTTCATATAAAATTGAATCCAATTTTAATTGTCATCTGCAACCTCTAAAATTAAAAAAACGGGGGAAGGGGAGGGCTAAACCTCGGCGAAGATCAATCATACATGTGCTTTCTATGTTCTATACCGTCTTGCTAAAGCCGGACATATCTATATGACTTGTGGCGCCACCGGGACCTCTCTCAGATTGCGAATCCGTCACACTAACCACAGAGCCACGCGGGGCCACATAATGCTTAACCCTTTACTGATTTGCATAATTTTTAGATCTGTCCAAATTCAAAAGTGTTGCAATCGAAAATTTAAAGTCGATAGAATTTGAAAAATAACCATTTAGTATGGCAGAAAATATTGTGGAAAAAGAAGAAATTGTGTGTAACAAGCAATTAGATAGCACTGGGGTGTAAAGACCAGGTGTAGAATAGGAAAGAGTTAAAAAAATGTTACCTGTCAAGACAAAAGTAGCCTCCCAGATGAAGCAAGAAGTAACGACCCTGGTCAGACTTTACTTACTGCGCAGTCTGATCAGGACCGAATCTTTTTCACTATTTGACGATTATGTATTTAAATCTAGAATGAACATTCTACCTATCTACACAATCGTTTTCGAAATGCAATCTGGTTGACCTCTGCTTTTTCAAATCTATTTTTGAAACATTTGTTTTAATATACCAATAATAAAAGTTATTGTCGTTCTTTATTGATACTCGTGGAAATATCATTTATGATCTGAAATCGGGCGTGCTCGGACGAAAGTAGTACTGCACATAAAATTTAGACCTTAAGTTAACCCATTCCCCTCTCAGTGACGATTTTAGACGACCCAAGAAAAAAAGCTGTTAAAAACATTTTAGAATTTTTTGGATTTTTTCAACTTTCTGTGTAGCAAAAATTGTGGAAAATGAAGAAATTGCTTGCAACAAGCAATTTCTTCTTTTTCCATAATGTTCTCTAGACAGACAGTTGAAAATTCCAAAATTTCATAAACTTTGAATTGTCGTCTGCAACTTCTCTGATTTTGGGCCAATTTAAAATTGCCATTTGGTAATGGGTTAATCAGCTCAGTATAGTTTGGTCTCCGGAAAAGAATCTTTTAGGATAAACTGATTACATCAAAACCACAATTACTTAATCCTTACAAGAGCAAAGTAGACGATGAAAGATGATTTATCCCATTTCCGCTCAATGGCGCTTTTCGACGCCCCTCAGGTGCAAAGCTTTGATAACATTGTGGACAATGAAGAACATTTTGTTGTGTATGGTTATGGGTTAAGAATGCCATTTCTTAACCTGAAACCTCGTAAATCCACAATTACTAGATGCTAAAACCATTACTATATGATTAAAAAAATGCACGAGAATGACATTCATCTTAGCAGTAATAGTTATATATGCAATGCCGCCAGACATTCTTTTGCGCAGTGGTCATATCGCTATTACACGTGATCTATTTTTAGTGCAAAGATGGGTTTTTCCAATTGAATATAAATGAAATATAGCTGCGATATCGTAGCCCTCTTTCTGATAATCTGCAGCTACAGGTTAATTAACCCTTGTCATGCTGTATAAATAACCTTACTGAATTGCTGTCAAATCAAAGGGCTGAAAGCACCGATAGAACTTGTTGTTCAAAAATCAGTATTTCTTTTAGAAATCAACTTCATAAACAACTCTAATAGGAAAAGTAAAAGCAGGAGGTGTAGACTAAGATCAGCCTGCACATAAGTACAGTCTGATCTTAGTCTACACCTTCTGTCAAAACCGGAATATTCCGGGTTCAGCATGACAAGGGTTAATTGTTACTGTGTGTTGGTCGTCAAACGAGAGTCTTTTATAATAGCTAATTTTCTCCGCTCTTTTCTATTTTTCAGATTCAGCGATTGTAAAAGAAGAAAACTATAAACTCAGATCTCAAATAACTTGCAAAATTTGCATGGACAGGGAAACAAACACGGTGTGTCTGCCCTGTGGACATTTAGTGACGTGCCACGTCTGTACTACCAACCTAAGAAAATGCGCTATATGTAGGACAAGGATTCAAGCCAGAGTGAAGGTTTTCATATCATAAAGTGATCACTACTTCAGTGAGGTTCTGTACGGGGAACTTGATAAAAAAAAGTCCGGGGGTATCCTGGGAAAAAGTAGAACAAAACTAACGAGAGAGAGAGAGAGAGAGGGAGAGAGAGAGAGAGAGGGGGGGGGAGGACATTCAAAATTCAGGCCTATCAGTAAATATAAAGTGTTTTCTAGTTTTTGGAATTTTACAAACCACAATCTCGGTATTGTTATTCTGGGATCCCCAAATACACGTATTATGTAGGGTTTCCTATGACGGTAAAACCTGAATTTTTTAAATTAAAACCCTTTACCAGACGACATGATTTTAGACATGTCAAAATCGAAAGAAACTGCAGACAAGATTTTAAAATGCGCTTAATTTGGAAAATAAGTGCCAAATAAGGTAGAAAAAATATTGAGAAAAGAAAAAAATGCTGGTTAAAAGCAATTTCTCCTTAAATTTTCCTACAAACTTCCGTCCATGTTAATATATCTAGGGGGGGGGGGGTTAAAAACTTTGATTATTTATTTTTTGAAATATTCACTTGCTACCAGTCTATTTAGGGTTGCGGCTGAAGTGCGTATAGGTTGTTGAAAGTTCAGGCACATGATTTGACGTAGCCGTTAACCGCATCGGCTTTTTCAAACTTTTTTTAGAATGGCCAAAATTGAACTAACACCCCACAAATGGATCTTACTTTTAAAAAGGGTGTGTATTTTCTTAGATAAAAATTATCGCCCCCAGCTTCCTGCCGCTTCACCCTGATTCATTATTTCCCTAGATATATGTTGATTAATTACGGACAGTGCGCATTTTACCGCATTCTCTAATTATATCGTTTTAAACAAATTCCAAGGTGACAAAATTCTAGACTGATCCAAAAATATCGGAGACCTTTCATCGAAAGGGGACCTCCCAGGCTTTGGGAAAAGTCAGACGAGACCGATTACGCAGGTTGACCAGGGTTGAAACGTTTCGCTCCTTGAAGATTCTATTTTTTAGAATGACCTTTCTGATTATGTGTAACGTTACAACAGTTTTTAAAGACCACCTCTAAATGACCTCTGTTGAATCCGATACCCTTTTTCAATGACTTGTTTTACAGAAAATCTTGGAGGTATATTTTTTCCTGACTGGTCGCATTTTTATAAAAACGTAAAATCTATTGCATTAATATTGGTATTTACAGCAGATTTGCTCTTTCTCTCGAAATCTTCTATTGTAATTCACTTATGACTGGATGGGGAAATAAACAACAGATTTTTTTCTAAGAAATTAAAAGGACAACAAACAAACACACATTGAAACAAAAAACAACAACACTACTATACTATACTTCCCGGTTCTGACATTTAATCTCCCTTTTGAATCCACGAATAATAAAAAGGTTTCATTAAAAAAGAACTTCTATATACCCACTTTTTGATGGTTGAAATTGTCTTTCGGAAACAGCACCAAACATCGATTCCACCCCCCCCCCCCGGATTGAAAACCTACAGGTACTTGAAGTAGTGCTCACTTTATGACATGAAAACCTTCATGTTTCTTTTTTCTTTTCATACGCCGCTGACAGAAGACGTTTATTAGTATCATATTCTATGTCTGTCCGTCCGTTCGCTGTTTCATTTCATACGCTACTGAAGGTGGACGTATATTTGTATCACCTTCCCCATCTGTCCGTCTCTGACCTTGCGTATAGTGGTCGGGTTATGCCATTTTAGGCTGCGTCAAGGAAAAGGGGGCTTAATGTGAAAGTTCTTATCAACGCAACTCCTCCTCCATTTCTGGACGGATTTGTATTGAATTTTTACATAATGTCACCTCACTTTGTGCATATGATCAACTTTAAAATACCATTCTAGGCTGCGTCACAGAAAAGGGATCTTAAACCTTGTCATGCTCAATTAAAATCCCATTCAGAATTGTTTTAAAAACAAAGGACTGACAGCACTACTGGCCATTCCTTTTGAAATTCGATTATTTAAAGAACTTTGGATAACAGGGGACAATCAGGCGGCGACGACCAAGATCAGACCGCACTTATGTGCTGGCTGATCTATGTCTATACTACCTGACAAAACAGGAATAGTCCAGGCGCAGCATGACAAGGGTTGATGTGGCAGCGTATATCGTGACTATGGTACTTGTGTTATACACGCAACCATTAACACCCAGTCACCTCAGTTTTCAGGATTTTATATTCCCAGAAATACTACGAAAACTCCTGGTTCGAATCCTGATATATGAAGAGAAGATGTCTAAACAGACTATATAACCAAAGTACTGAAATTACTGTAAGCTAGCAAAGTAATTGTTTTGTTATGTAATATTCTTTGCCTTTTTTATAGTAGAAAACATTGTGGACACTGAAGAAATTGCCTGTTTCAAGCAATTTATTCATTGTCCACAATGTTTTCCAAAGCCTTTTGGGGGGATTCTTAAAAAGAGGGATTGAATGGGAATGGGTTTTATAGCATGCTTTTAAAAGTGATCTCTACAATTTGAATAAAGTTAATACCTATGGCCGGTCATTTTGGACACAATATGCTCGAGTATACACAAGAACTACTTTTGGGGCGTAGATATTCAGTGGATTTAGTGGTTAGGCCTCTAGTGACAGTTTGCACTCGTTTGAACTCTGAGAAGACCTCAAAATTTTGTCTGTGAAGACAAGCTATCAAAGCTGACGCTTTGCTAGCTAGAAAGAACATGCCCAAACAGACTAAAGAAAACGTTGCCTTGATGCTGAGCGAAGTGCAACCGGTTGGCAATTAAGTTATGCTTTACCTGCGTGGCAGTTGTTCTCTTTCATACATCGTATCCAACCTGCATTAATATGTCCACTGATAATTACACATGTCGCAGGAGGCGACTTAACCCATTTCCACACAACAAAATTTTAGGTTGGTCCAAATTGAAAGAAGCTGCAGGCGACAATTTTCCGTTGATGGAATTTTAAATTATTTCGTCT
Organism: Fragum fragum; assembly: GCA_946902895.1. Lineage (NCBI taxonomy): Eukaryota > Metazoa > Mollusca > Bivalvia > Cardiida > Cardiidae > Fragum > Fragum fragum. The sequence continues at coordinate 18,824,630 of OX336368.1, forward strand.
TTTTCGAAAGAAAACATTGTGGATAATGAAGAAATTGCATGATACAAACAATTTCTTCATTTTCCACAATGTTTTCCAAAGCTATTTTCTTGAGGGGCGTAAGAAGGAGGGATTGTGTGGAAAAAGGTTAAATCAAGAGACCAACTACTACTTCCCTCGTAATTCCTGGATTGCAGCAAGTTCGCCCTTTTCCTGCACAATCCCTTGTTTTCACACCCCTTTGATTGTATACTTGAGAAAATATTGTGGAAAAGAAGAAATTGCTTGTTACAAGCAATTTCTTCTTTTCCCACACTATTTCCTAAGCTGAAGATTGGTTACTTTTCAAATTGCACCCACTTTTGATTGTCGTCTGCAACTTCTCTCAAATTGGACCCGTTTAATATTTTGAAAAAACGGGAAATGGTTACTGGTGATTTATCCCGATGTAAACAAATTTTGGAATGAAAAGCACTGACTTGTGTATGTGACTCCTAATCGTTAAACGGGGTATAAGAATGAACCACTAAGTTGACTTAATTGAAATTTCTTCGAAGAAAATGATAAAGAATTCCCTTTTTTGATTTGTCTTAACAACATTTAAATTGTAGTAACTACGTTTAAGTCGCAAACCAAAATTTTTGTTTTATGTTGTTGACCATTAACTAAATGTATGTCTTCTCCCTTATTTGAAAGTTATTTAGAAATTAGCGAACTTTGAAATGTCGTATGCAAGGTCTTTCAATTTGGCAATGGGTTTGAGATTTATCGGGTAGATCAGAGATAGCATCTGATGAATCACCCCTCAACCTTATGTCTTGAGATTAAAAGTTAAGTCGATTTTGTTTGAGTAACCAAGTCTACAAGGCGACTATTTCTGTTAAGACTATTTCTATTAAGATACTAAGATAAATCTTGTAGCAGTCCTCGGAAGTCTATTAGAAATAAAAATAATAGGATGCAGACGACAATTCAATGCGTGGGATTTTGGAAAAATAAACATTTTGAGAAAGGGAAAACATACTCGTAGCAAACCATTTCTCTTTTTCCTACAGAATTTTACATACCTGCACATTATTCTCAAGCGAAAAAAAGAGTGCTTGTGTGGTAATGGATTAAATGCCCCTACTCAAAAGCACTAAGTTGTTAACAGGGATTCGTAGCAGCTTACAAAAAGCCAAATATTTGTTGGCAATCAAATTGTGTTAATTCAGCCGCAATTAGCTTGGGTTATGGTAATTTCGATGCCCAGTAACAAAAAAATAAATGAATAGATAAATAAAATAACAAAATGCTCAGCTTCGGAACTTAAGATAACTGTCCGAAAAAAAAAAAGAAATAGCCCCTCTGAAGCTTTGTCTGAGACGAGCGGTCAGTGGTGAACATCATTGGCTTTCTTTCTTATTTTTCTTACTAGACATGTCCCTTTCTCAAAAGAAAGGACAAAATAATGTTATGGTTCTATGTTTTTGTGTGATTTTAATTATTTCTTTGTTGGCAGGACTAAGGACTTGTTGATGAAATTACCTTACAACTATTTTTCTTTCTTTTATTGATTTATTTTATCTAATTTTTTACATCTTTAAAATAAATTGTAACTTCATCCGTTTCAAATCAAAAATACTTTTCTTTCGATTTGTAGTTCTATTCAAAAATACGATTGTGTATTTTAATTTTCACGAAGACACCCTCTCAGATAGCCCTCAGACAGAAACCTTTCTGTTGTGACATACAGCCATAGAGACACTTCTCAATGCAATACAACAGCTGTAAGGTTGTTCTCGTGGAATGAGTCACTTGAAGGTGTTTCTGTCCTACAGTGACAATGCATTTCGGAAATTTGCTGATATGAAAAAGAGTGCAGCGTGCAGTCACACCTCTGGCTGTAATGTTCTCGGAATATGAGTATGAACTCGTTTTCATTTATCTTACTCAAATTTTGAGCTAGGATAAAAAAACTAACAAAACAAAGAAATGGCTGATAAAAACTTGCACTGTAAGATACAAATCGTTGTTTGACGAAATTTACATCAAATAAGCTGTAGTTAAAATTGTTTGTTCACTCACCCAAAAATGATATTCTTAACCCTTTATCATACAATCACTTGTTTTCACAAGCAGGCGATGTTGTACTAGGGAAAACATTGCAAGAAAAGAAGTATGTGCTTATAACAATTCTTCTTTCCCTACTATGTTTTCTACCTTTTACAATGGTTATTTTTAATTCAAATAAGTAATGATTTGTTGTCGGCAAACATCTTTTAAATTGGACCAAGATTAAATGTTGTCGTCCGGGAAAGGATTAATAGCACAATTCTGGAATTTAAAGATGTTGTAGACGACAATTTTAAATTTGCGGAATTTTAGATTTTTCAACTTTGTGTAGAAAACATTGTGTAAAATGAAGAAATTGCTTGTTACAAGCAATTTCTTTATTCTACACAATGTTTTCCGAATTGGTTATCTTAAGGTAGAAAATATTGTAGAAAAAGAAGAAATTGTTTGTCATAGGCAATTTTTTATGTATGTTCAATATTTTCTCAAGTATAAAATCACAGGGACGTAAGAACCAGGGATGGAACAGGAAAGGTTTAATCATTCAACTCAATCTTTCTACTTTATATACTACATTAAACGATTTTTTGTATGATATATACATTGGATTGGCAGCATCTATAGTTCATATTGATACAAATTGTATTTCATTAATTCCATATCTTTTAAATAAAAGTTCAAGAACTTATTAGCTTTTCTACAATATTTTTGTCGCGCGGAGATAAACATCGCCCTACCTGAATCACCGTTTGGTCTAAACGAATTTGAAATGTTACATTGACAACCGCTGGCCTCGCCGATAAAATATGGTCAGTGACCAAATGGTAAAAGGTAAGTCGATGGTAAGCTGTTACGACGTATAGGTCACCAAACGACTAAAACTGCATAACCCTTTCCTGTTTTACGAACATTTAGACCTGTCCGAATTCAATGGTTTTTCAGACGAAAATTTAAGTGGATTTTATTTGAAAAAAAAAAAAATCCTTTCAGTAGGGTACAAAATATTGTGGGAAAAGAAAAAAATGCTTATTCACTGTGTATGAAAAAAAAAAAAAAAAAAAAGAGCAAGGAAGAAACACTTGCTATATGCAACCTTTTAACCAATTCCTACACAAGCCCTCCGTTTTAAGCCCCTAAAGAAAATGCTTTCAAAAACATTGTCGAAAATGAAGAAATTATCAAGCAATTTCTTCATTATCCACAAAGTTTTCTAACCAAGATGAAGTAAAAAAATACAATTCCTTCAACTTGAAATTGTCGTCTGCAGTTTCTTTCAATTTGGACCAGTCTACATTTGTGTTGTGTGGGAATCGGTTAAAACACACAACTCATCTTAGGGTCGTGAAAATTGGCAGTTTTTGAAAAGGATATGACCGAAAATTTCCATGATTCTAGCAAAGATGGTCGCAGATAACGAACTAACACAAGAATCTGACTAAGAACATTTTATTTCAAGTATACAACTAAAAACCTACATAGTTACTAGAAGGATGAGACTAAAATAAAAGAATGCCTTTACAGAATGAATTTTTGTACATCGAAAAATAGTTTTCTTGAATCATTTCATTGTGTATTCAAGCGCCTGGTGCATACTATTTTTAATAATCTTAATCTTAACACATTCCCAAATAATCCTGCTTTTTTAACACCCCTACAGAAAATAGCTGCAGAAAAATATAAGGAAAATGAAGAAATTGCTTGTCACAAGCAATTTCTTCATTATCTACAATGTTTTCTGCCCGAAAATACTAAGATTTCCAAAATTTCATTGACTTTGAAGTTGGACCAATCTAAAATTTTGTCCTCTGGTAATAGGTTAAAAGCCTTAAAACTCTGTGCTATAGAGGGGGTATTTAGGATTTAATTGTTTCAACAAAACTCGAACAAACCCTGTGTTGTTGGTTCCCGTTTGAATTGTCTTCTCGAGACGATTCAAGTGAGTACCCACAGCATAGGGTTTTATAGATAATTAACAATTTGATTCTAGTGACACCCCATCTAAGCTACACTTCAGTAACTACAGCTTGATAGATGCTTCCATCATGCTATAATTACAATTCAGTAAAAGAGTATCAGCAAAATGTTCCGGAGGGCAACCAAATGAATGTAACATCAGCTTGAATAAAGTTGTAGATACAGCATTTTGGTACTCAACGATTTGTATTTTTTTTTCCTTTTAATATTCACTCTTTGGGACAACAAGGTAGAACTGTAATTCAGTGTTTGAACTTTGAACTCAGATATGGCCAACATTTAAGTAAAGCACTTTTGCTAGTCTGGCCACTTAAAAGTCTTAACTACAGGTTTATCCAAGCTGTTGTTACGACGTTTATGTGGCCAACCAAACCATCTTACTTATTTATTACATGTTACTGACCTTACATTTTTCAAAATAACACTGTTAAATATCCAAGTGGAACTTCCTGTTGGAGCTCAGTGGGCGTGGATAGAAATCTGTCGATTCTCATGTAACTTTCATAACAGCTTTCTGAATTACAGTCAAACCTTGTGTACCCCTGATGGGAAACATACTTAAACTTTTCCCTGACAAAGAACTCGGATGAACTGATTTAATAAAAGCCTTCATTATTTTACATTTAAATTGTGAATTGCAAGAGTATATACAGGTATGAACTAGATGAGATGGGTTCTGCAACAATTTTCCTTCTTATTCTCATGATAAACAAGTGGGGAGGATATATCTTGATCAAAAAATATATATTGAAGGGCAAGTGATAAATTTTTACACTACCATCATACCCTACTTTGTTGGTACTCATTGGATTTACTCATTCCCACACAAAGCCTCATTTTGGCGCTCCTTGAGCAAAAAGCTTTGAAAAAGATTGAGGAAAATGAAGAAATTGTTTGCTACAAGTAATTTAATCACAATCGACAATATTTTCTTACCAAAAAGACATCCCAAAGGGGTCCTATTTTATATACAGCAAGACAAATCTTTGGAAACCGTGCGGGAAATGAAGAAATTGCTTGTTACAAAAGACAAGGATAAATTTCATAGACTATCAATATAGTCTGTAACTTCTTTGAATTCAGACCCTGTTTTTTTGTCTCACAGTCTGTAACAGTGAAAAATAAGTGGTCAATTTATACTGGCGGTTACACAAGCAAATTGGCCATTTGATTATTATTCCTCCAATCAATCATTTTGACTGGAACTTAACATTGAACTCTGACTTTGGCCCCCATTTATGTGTAGCATTATTGTTGGTTTCAAAAGCTTTTTTCAAGAGGGGCGTCTAAAGGTGTCATTGTGTAGGAATGAGTAAATAATAACATTTATCGGGGCAATCTAACGTTAACTCATTCCCACACAATGACACTTTTAAACGCCCTTAATATGAAAGCTTTGGAAAACAATATGGAAAATGAAGAAATTACTTGTTACAAACGATTTCTTCATTATCCACAATGTTTTCTACCTGAAAAGTCGGAGATTTTTAACATTTGATCAACTTCAAATTGTCGTCTGCAACTTCTTTGAATTAAGACCAATCTAGAATTTTATCATGTGGAGATGGGTTAAATATAGTTATAGAATCAGATTAGCTATTTTGGGCGCTGATTCCAGCGCTATAACCCTTCCCAGTTTCAGTAAAATCCATTACTAAATGACAAAATCTTAGCCTGTTCCAAATTGAGAGAAGTTGCAGATGACAATTTCAAGTTGGTGTAATTTAAGAATCTGTCTTTTAGGGTAGAAAAAGTTGCGTACAAGAAATTTCTTCCTTTTGCCTAATGTTCTTCTTACTCATCTTTCTTGAGAGGGTGGGAGGCGAGTTCCTGTGGGAATGGTTTAGATCACACATTGTCACAATACTAGCACATGGAGGGATTAGAGTAAAACTGTAGCAAGTGTCACTTTAAGGAAATTAGTTTTACAATAACTCCTCAATCTACGTATGCTGACATTTGTCTATACTGGTGTGGTTTTTTAATAAGAAGGAAAGTAATTTACATGTATAACCAAATGTTTACTAGTCAATTGCTGAATTTGGTCAAATGAACATACAAAAAATTCAACATTCAAATTGTTAAGAAAACCATAAAAATTTACAGAGGCCGTAAAATTACATAGTTAATTCTAACTTATTAACCAAAGCCGTAAAATTACATTGAAGGTGGACATTGCAGAATTTTAAGACACACATTAAACCATATGTTTATACATGAGACTGGTGAATGCAACAGTTCCATCTGAATCCTAATCATGCCAAATAAAATCATCTTCAGAAACGAGTTAAAATCGAAGGACTGAAAACACTTGAAGCACTCTTTTTAGATCAGTATTTGAGAAAGTTTATTTCAAAACCAATTCTGACTTGAACTGGAGGCTGATATTTGTCTACTCCTCCTTCCAACAAAAGGAATATATCCCATTTCAGGATGACAAGGGATATAAATGAACGCAACAATCAGGATCTATTTCACTGTTGAAAATCAATCAAATTAGAGCTAGATTAAAAGTTCTAAAATCATTTTCTCGCATAAAAACCCTATGTTGTGGGTACTCATTTGAATTTTCTAAATGAAACAATTTCAATGATTATCAAAACCAGGGGGTAACTTTAAATTGTTATCTGAAACTCCTTTCAGTCTTGACCCAGTGTCATCCGGTAATGGGTAAAGGACAGTATTTAAATCTAAAATCAAAACCACTCTCACTATCTGAAACTCTGTCCAATACAAGACATTGTGGCAAGAGGAATTGCACATCAAAAATGTTTTATTCAAATTCTAAACAACAAGAATTTTTTTTAGAAAAAAATTATATCTTGAAATGTGATTTATCTTGACATGTGTTTCATCATTATGCTTATCTTATATGAGCTCATAAGAAAAAAAAATATTAAGACAGAATAAGAACATAAAAAACCCTCAGAGGGAGGAAACTAAAATCCCAGAGGGAGGAAACTAAAATCAAACACATCAACTATTACAAATACTGTGATATATTGCTATCTTCGAGATCAAAACGTTTTTTCTTCAGTCAGATTTTATTTACATCTCCACATGCTTCTGTTGATAACCTGTAAACAGAAAGGAGGAAAATTGAATAAATGGTCAAATGAAATAAATAAAGTAGAAACAATTAACTCACTCCAACAAGATGACGCTTTTAGGTGCCCTCAAGAAAAAAGCTTTGGAAAAGATTGTGAAAAATGAAGAAATTGCTTGTTACAAGCAATTTCTTCATTATCCACAATGTTTTCTACTCCACAAGACAATGATTTGTAGAACTCAATCAAGTAAAAATTGCTGTCCTTAACTTCTTTCAATTTGGACCAGTTTAAAATTGTGTTGTTTGGTAATGGGTTAACGGGGTAAAGGGTTAACAGGCTAAATCTTTGTTCATATATCTCTTGAAACAATTCCTAAGCTACAATATATTAGTTGCGTTTTAAAAAGTAATTTCCTTCATACATTCCAACAAAGGCCCTCACAAAGTGCATTTGTACCAATTAAGTTCTAATTACTTTTATAAATTACCACCCAGTTAAGCCCCACCATGAACTGATGAACGTTAGCTTATGAAAACATTGTTGGAGAAGGAGAAATCTCTCCTTTACTTTCAATATTTTCAGCATCACTTGTCACATATTTTGTAATCTTAATGTAATTTGAAGTCTGCATCTTCTTTCAATTTGAGCAAGTTTGAAATTTTGTTGAAGGATGAAAGGTCAACCCAATCCAAAACAATCTAGCTTTTTTCACACACTTCATACAAATAGCTATTAAAAACATTACGGAAAATAACCATTGCTTGGAAAGAGCTATTACTTCATTTCCCACAATGTTTTCTAACCTGAAAGACAAAAAAAAAAAAAATAATAATAAATTTCACAAGCTTCAAATTGTCAACTGCTCCTTATTTCAATTTTGGCAGTCAAAGATTTTATCCTCAGGTAATGTATTCATCAGATAGCTCTTTATTCATCTTTAACTTCTTTCAAATCTCAACTAGAAAGTCGTTCACTCTTTGAATATTGTCTGGTAGATATCATACTTACAATGATTAACTTGAACAAAGAAGACTTCATTTAAATGACAAGACAGCTTTCATGGACACATGGTCTGAAGGGAAGTGTAGGTTAGGTGTACCGCCCGTCTCCATAATTCTATCTTTTGCTGGAACACGGTAAACACCGACATTGTCTATAGACGATGAGCTGTAGAAGATGTAATCTACACACTCACACATGACCTGGTTGTAAGATGTGATCTCTGGCTCTTGACCCTGAAATAACAAGAACATGTTAATAGCTTAGTGTAAAACCATTCATAAGTGTCTATACTTTGTATAGACACTTATGAGGTTTTTGCTCTAAGCCACTGATGTGTGACATTTCTAGAAATTCATTCAGGGGTGTGGAATTCCCCTGCCCGACTTGACGGGCAAGGGCGTTTCTACTTGGGGACAAGTACATTTTTCAAGGCTAATTGTCCTTGTACAAGGTACCAGGCCAAATCTCAGTATGGAACAAAATAGATGCAAGATAATTCATTTTATATTGGAAAATTACCATGTTTATATTGACACATAGAAAATACTGTGGTTCATTAACCCGTAACAACAAAATAAACTTTTACACCAGTCCAAATTCAAAGAAGTTGCAGATGACAATTTTAAGTTGATGAAATTTTTAAAATCTTTGTCTTTTCTTGGTAGAAAACATTGTGGAAAATGGAGAAATTGCTTGTAACAAGCAATTTCTTCATTTTTCAAAATGTTTTCCAAAGCCTCTTCTCCTCGAGGCGTCTAAAAGAATCACTGTGGGAATGGGTTAATAATTAGATGGTTGTTCCAGGACAACTGCTGTCCAGCCTGCATAGTTTTGTATGTATCATGCTCCAGATAAGCACAATTTTAGTGTTTGATCTTGAGCTGTGACCTTGAACTTGAAGCTACCCAAAAAAATCTTTCAAATGGCACATCTGCTTATGATGGAGAACAATTGTGCCAATTTATATTGAAATCCATCTATAAATGTAGGAGTGATTGTCCGGACAATCACAATTTTAGTGTTTGACCTCGACCTGTGACCTTGACATTACAACTATCCAAAAAGTTCTTTCAAATGGCACATCTATTCATGATGGAGAATTATTGTGCCAAATTATTTTGAAATCCATCCATAAATGTAGGAGCAATTGTCCGGACAAATTCGGACTAACGCACATGCACAGACTTGTCATAGTGTCAACTATGTCTCGCTCACTGCAAGCGGGCTCGACAAAAATTCTTGTTTCCAGCATCTTCTTCATTAACAACTTTTTCCCAAAATTTAACTTTCATTTTAACCCTTGTCATGCTGAACCCAGAATATTCCGGTTTTGGCAGGAGGTGTAGACAAAGATCAGCCTGCACATTAGTGCAGTCTTATCTTGGTCTACACCTCCTGCTTGTACTTTTCCAGCCAGATTTGTATATTAAGTTGATTTCTGAAAGAAATGTTGATTTTTGAACAAGCTCTATCAGTGCTTTCAGCCCTTTGATTTGACAGAAAGTCAGGTAATTTATACAGCATGACAAGGGTTAATTCTGAACAAGTAAAAATTATGTCTCACTTGTCCAGGGACAAGTGGAGAAATTTTCTATTTCTACACAACTGTTTTATATATCAATGAAGCAGCCGTCTTAACAGTCGGTAGCGCATCAGACTCCTAATCTTCAATCATGGGATGTCATGGGTTCGATTCTCTGCTGCGCACATATTCTTTCAGACATTTGTCTCTCACCAATTGGTGGATAATACTTAACCTACGTTGGATAGCAGCTGGAGTCTAGGAAAGGACGTAGTGGTAGTACTGGTGAGAAATACCAAGAATCCATTGTTAGGTGCTCCAGCCTCCGCTATATGACTAAAATAACGTTTAAAGTGGTGTTAAGCCCCAATCAATCATCAATCTATCAATGAATCCATACATTCTGATACAGTGCTATGTGCTCTGTAGATAATTTCGAACTAAAAGATAAATTCTTTATCTAACATTGTGATATCTGCAGTTTACTGAAGATTCATAATCAAAGCATGTATGACTATGAAGTTAAAACTTGAAATGTGTCACCGAACAGACATGGATGCCCCCTCTTAACCCACTCCCACAATGATGTCTAGACACCCACCTCAAATTGAAAGCTTTTGTAAACATTGTAGAAAATGAAGAAATTGCTTGTTACAAGCAATTCATTCATTTTCCACAATGTTTCTCTACCTTATAAGACAGGTTTTAAAGATTTAATGAACATAAAATTGTCATCTGCAACTTCTTTGAATTTGGACTGGTCTAAAATTTTATCATGTCACATGACCTTCAGTAGTGATCTTAAGTTAATTGTACCAAAAAGATGACAATATTACTCAAGCAGACCAAGTTATTTTGAGATCCATCAACTAATGAAGAAGAAAAACGTGGAAATAGAAGAAATTGCTTGTTACAAAAGACAAAGATTTCAAAGATTTCAGCTCATTGAAGTTGTCATCTGCTAATTCTTTAAAATTGAACTGGCCGAAAGTTTTATTGTGTGGGAATGGGTTAACTCTATATGCCCGTCACTATCCCTTGATTGGGGCATAAAAATGCAATATCTTGGTGACTTTTTAACTCTGAAAAAATTAACTAAATATCATTCAGTCTTTGTCCTACACAACAAAAAGACATGACAGTCTAATTGTGGGATGGCCTTTGTCGTTACTACCTGCCATTTGAAGAATGTTTTGAAAGTAGAACATGGTACAAAGCTTTAAAATGTGCCTAGAGCTTAAACCCATTTCCACACAAACCTGCTTTTTAATGTCCCTCAAGAAAAAAACTTTCAAAAATATTGTGGAAAATGAAGAAATTACTTGTCACAAGCAATTTCTTCAAAATCCACAATATTTTCTGCCCTGACAAAGCACTTTAGGATTTCATTAACTTCAAACTGTTGTCTGTGATTTGGACCAGTCTGAAATTTGTCATGTGGGATTGGGGTAATTTATACTGGTGAACAGTCTAAAATATATTCTTACCTGCACTTCAAAATATGCACTTTTTAAAGCAGATGAAGTATGTTGGAAGGCAGGCCAGAGGCAATTAACCAGTGAGTCGACCTGCAAAGAAAAACATAACATGTCTAATATTGTCCTCAACAGTGGTACACTACACTTTTGATTGAAAAAACAGAAGGATGATTCTGTATTAACCCTTGTCATGCTGAACCCGGAATATTCCGGTTTTGGCAGGAGGTATAGGCTAAGATCAGACTGCACTTATGTGCAGGCTGATCTTAGTCTATACCTCCTGCTTGTACTTTTCCTGTCAGAGTTGGTTATGAAGTTGATTTCTAAAAAGTATTTATTTTTGAACAACAAGTTCTATCAGTGCTTTCAGCCCTTTGATTTGACAGCAATTCAATAAGGTAATTTACACAGCATAACAAGGGTTAACAAGTTTCAATGGTTCATACAAACTTTTGAAACCAAAATTCCACCATCTTTCCATGATCATTTAGTAATTTTTAAATCTTTCGATGATACCATACAGAAAATAAAATTCAACCATGCCATTATGATATTGTATTTTATTGCTTCAGTTTTCTCCAGGAGCTTCCCCCTTTTTTTTACTATCTAGGTGTGAGGTTGTGAACACACAAGATGAATACGTGACTTAACCCATTACCACACAGACTCTTTAAAGCTGCCCCCCCAACCAAGATTTTTTTTGGTTGAAAATATTGTAAATGATATAGATATTGCTTGTAACAAGCAATTTCATTATCAATCATGTTTTCTACCCAAAAATACATCGATTTGTAAGATTTCATCAACTAAAAGTTGTCATCTCAAGTTTCATTGAATTAGGAGTCGCCGTCATAGTGCAGTTTTGTAGCGCGTCGGACTGTCAATCTAGAGGTCCCGGGTTCAATAACGACGGCGGCACTTATCCTTTCCAACTATTTGTCTCACCAATGGGTCGATAATTGTAGACCTATGTGGGATAGCAGCTGGAGGCTAGGAAAGGATGTAATGGTAGTTCTGGTGTGAGAAATATCAGGACTCCATTGTTAGGTGCACCAGATTGAAAGATTGTTGAAAGCTGCGTAAAACCCCATTCAAACAATTTTATTGAATTAAGACCAGTCTAAAATTTTGACATCAGGGCCCAAGGTTAGAAAACTTTTTGTACTCAACTGAAAATATACTCAAACTTCAAGTTAGAAAAACAGTTATATTTAAACTTTTATTGTACATTAACTATTACAATAAGCAATACGCCAATATGATATCTTATCTAAAAGCATTTGCCATAGCATTTAAGTAGAAATAGATCTTTAATTTGAATTCGAATAAATTTTCAACAGATTACGAAAAAGTTTCATAATCTCAGGCACAGGTAATAGATTAACCCATTACTAGATGGCAAAATTTTAGACTGGCCCAAATTGAAAGAAGCTGCAGACAACAATTTAAAATGAATGAAATAATGCATTTTATTCAAATTTCTGGGTAGAAAACATTGAGAAAAATGAAGAAATTGCTTGTAACAAGCAATTTCTTCATTTTTCTCAATGTTTTCTGAAGTTTTATTTCTTGGGGGCGTCTAAAAGTGTCACTGAGTGGGGATGGGTTAACATCAAACAGGTGTATAATGTACAATTAGCCTGACAATCATCACCTAAGAACTTAGTGTAGATCTTGATATGTTTGGGTTGGGTTTTTTCCCCATGTTTTTATGAACCAACCACTTATTTGATTATTACAAGCAATTTCATCATTATCCAAAAATTTTTCTACCCTTACGGTCTGAGATTAAAAGAAAAAAAAAAAATCCCCAACTTGAAATTATTGCCAGCAACTTTTTATCAATTTAGACTAGTCTAAAATTTTGTTGTTTGGTAGTGGATTTATTCAGTCCTGATCCTGCGTTATTTGCATTAAATTTACTGTTCCCCCAAATCACTCACCTTCCCCTCTGGAAGCTGTAACCCTGTAATTTGTTGCAACTTTGTGATAGTCTCGTCTCCATTCGGATAACCATCTCGCGCCACAACATACCCGGGACTGTCAGGTGGTGAGTTGAAGTCCCCACAGATAATATGGGGGACACCTTCACCACCGGCTTTGTTAACCGTCTCTTTTATGGCACTAGCAACCTATAGGAGAGAACATTGTCACATAGAATAGTGAGGACTGAGCTCTAAATAGAGGGATTTCCATTTGGCCCAATACCAGACAGCAAAATTTTACACTGGTCCAAATTGAAAGGAGTTGCAGACAACAATTTGAAGTTTATGAAGTTTTAGATTTTTGTTTGGAAAAAATTGTGGAAAATGAAATTGCTTGTCTCAAGCATTTTCTTCATTTTAAACAATGATTTCCGAATTGTTTTCCTTGGCAGGCGTCAAAAAGCGTCATTGTGTAGGATTGGGTTAAAATGTAAAAATTTAATTACCAGTCAACTCAACCCATTTGATAGTACTCATTAGAATCATCTGGTTTGAGATTATTCCAATTAGAAATATCTTGTTTTAGATGATTCTAACGAGAAATATCTCGTTTGAAATGATTCTAATGATTTTGTTTGTTTGTTTGAATGGGGTTTTACACTGCTTTCAACAATCTTTTAGTTATATCACGACGGCTAGAGCACAAAGCAATGGATTCCTGTTATTTCTCACACCAGTACTGCCATCACATCCTTTCCTAGCCTCCAGCTGCTATCCCACATAGATCTACGATTATTGACCCATTGGTGAGAGACATATAGTCGGAAAGGATGAGTGCCGCTGTCGGGGATCAAACCCGAGATTCTAATGAGAAATTTCTCGTTTGAGATGATTCCAATGAGAAATATTGAGTTCGAGATAATTCTTATGAGTAACAATAACATGGCTGTTTATAGAGAAATATAAGATTAGAATTGCTTCCACTCTTTTTTTCTAGCGACTAGAGTTCTGGTGATGTAGAATTTATGGCCACTCCCACTGTCAACAGGAAGTGGAAGTAGACATTAAAATGCTTTATTTCACAAAATTTATGACCAGTAAAATAGCTGGTTGGCTACCTTATCATCGTAACTACAGCCTGAATAAGAAGTAATTAGGATGCTGTCGCTACATCAACAAAAATACTGGACATAAATGTTGACCAATTTGGGAATTCAAAGTTAACGTCTGGTATTAATAAATGTTTTAATTGGGCCATAGATTGTTTGAATGATAGCCAACATCAGTCAATTCTCATCTTGCTGAGGTCCCAAAAAATCCATGTCTAAGGTTTGAGGTTTTGAAATAAATATGATATCAATGAAGTCTTCTTGGCTATGAATTAAGCAATCAAGAACAAATAATGATTCCAAAAGACCTTTTTTACAATGTTATCGTATACAGACAAAACACTGAATATAAAAGTGGAATATTAAGAATGTTCTCTGCCTTTAAGTAAGTGTTAAATTCTCTTTTTCAAAAATGGTATCTTTGGTTATATTTGTATAATATGTTTAATATAACATAACATCATTTGGACAGCACAATGTCGTAAATACAGTTTGATTCATTCTGCTTGCCCATTATTTAATTGTTTATTGTCATTGATAATGTATTTTACTATATAGTTGTAATCTGTACTAACAACAAACAAACTATAACACAAAGAAATTTTTAACCCATTATCAGACAATACAATTTTAGATCAGCCAAATTTGAAGAAGCTATAGACAACAATGTTTTATTGAAGAAATTTTAAAAATCTGTCTTTTGGTGAAAGCAATTTATTCATTTTCAACAATGTTCCCCAAAGCTTTTTTCTCTGTGGAATTTGAAATCATATTACCATTTTTTTTATGCCCCTCAAGAAATATATCAAGAAAAACACTCTGGAAGATGAAGATATAGCTTGTAACAAGCAAGTTTTGCATTTTCCACATTAAATTTTACCCAGCAAGACTGAGATATTTGAAATCTTATCAACTTTATATTTTCATCTGCAACTTCTTTCAGTTTGGACCAGTCTAAAATTTGCCATCTGGTTTAAGCCAAAAACAGATAAATTTCTCCTTGCTTCCCAAAACAAACTTTAAACTAGAAAGCTTTTACGAGTGTAGAACGTCACATAAACTTATTAGAATTCACTTTTAAAAATAATGATATTGTCATCCATTCTTCCTGAACAAATTCAACCCTTTCCTATTTCTTAAATTTTAGACTTGTCCTAATTCAAGTGTCTTGAAGATGACAAAGTCGCATTTATTTGAAAAAATAACCATTCAGTAGGGAAGAAAATTTTGTGGAAATAGAAGAAATTGCTTGATACAAGCAATTACTTCTTTTTCACAATATTTTCTCAAGTATGAAAACACCGGGATGTACCAACCAGGGATGAAACAGAAAAAACCTTTAAAACTGAAACTTATATATACTGATAGTAAGACCTTTTTCTTAGATATAAATTATGTATATCTTTTATGTAACTTTCTGATTTAAAAAGCTTTCTTTCTATATCCCCATTTTCTTAAAAACAGGTTGACTGAACAGAGAAGGAACAAAAATAAACTAAAATCAACAATTTGAAATACCCTATAAGTCTCTTTGACAGCTGATGTAATCTGTATAATGAACATAAATACCCTTACCAGACAACAATAATTTAGACTGATCCAAATTCTAATACTTTGCAGGAAATTTTAGTTTATGAAACTTTGAAATGCTTTGGGTGTTTAGGTAGAAATCATTGAGGACAATGCAGAAATGTCTTGTGACAAGCTCTTTCTTTATTTCCACAATATACTCCAAGGCTTTTTGTCTTGTGACAAGCTCTTTCTTTATTTCCACAATACACTCCAAGGCTTTTTGTTTGTTTAAATGGAATTTAACACCACTTTTACCCAATCCCACACAGTAAAGTTTTAGGACGCCCTTCAAGAAAAGCAATTGGGAAAACATAGTGTTAAATAAATTGCGTGTAACAAGCAATTTCTTAAAATTACTCAACGTTTTCTACCCAGAAAGTTGAAAAAATTAAAAAATTCATAAACTAAAAACTGTCGTCTGTAACTCCTCTTAATTCAGACAAGTCTGAAGTGATGTCATCTGGTAATGGGTTAAATAATATTTCAGTCATATCGCAGTGACTGGAGCACCTAAGCACGGATTCCTGGGATTTTTCATGCCAGTGCTACCACTACATCCTTTCAGAGCCTCAAGCTGCTCATCCCAGTTCTAAGGTTTATGATTATCACCCCATTGGTTGGAGCCAGTTGTTGTAAAGAATGTTTGCCGATACC
Organism: Fragum fragum; assembly: GCA_946902895.1. Taxonomy (NCBI): domain Eukaryota; kingdom Metazoa; phylum Mollusca; class Bivalvia; order Cardiida; family Cardiidae; genus Fragum; species Fragum fragum. The sequence continues at coordinate 18,840,950 of OX336368.1, forward strand.
AGGGATCAAACCCTTGACCTCCTGATTGAAAGTCAGACAAGCTATTAACTACGCTATGGCATCAGCTTTTTTTCTTTGAGAGCCTACAAATGCAGGATTGAGTGGAAAAGGACTGAATAAATGAGACTAGAAATTGTCGCAAAGCAGACTAATACCCCCAACAGCACTTGTCCATATACAAGAGCTATCCGCCAAAGGGCCTTAACAAAATAGATGGTTGTCCCAGGACAACTGCTGTCATGCCCGCAAAATTTTGTAGGTATCATGCTCTAGGTAAGCACAATTTTAGTGTTTGACCTTGAGCTGTGACCTTGAACTTGAAGCTACCCAAAAAATTCTTTCAAATGGCACATCTCTTCGTGATGGAGAACAATTGTGCCAATTTGTTTTGAAATCCATCCATAAATGTGGGAGTAATTGTTCGGACAATTTCGGACGAACGGACACACGTACACAGACTTGTCATAGTGACAACTATGTCTTGCTCACCGCAAGCGGCTCAACAAAAATGGACTTTTTAATCAAAGGGCCATAAATCAGTCAAAAATGAATGGACCATAACCAAAATAGGATATAAATATGTCTGACTTATACCGAGTCTTTCTATGCAATTTGAATCAAATCCGTCCAATGGTTGCTGAAAAATTGAGCGGAAACGATTTTTTCAGCAAAGGGCCATAACTCCGTCAAAAATCAATGGACTGTAAACAAAATCAAATATGCACATCTCTGATTGATACTGATTATACAGTGATGTTTGAATAAAATTAGTCCAATAGTTGCGGAGAAATTGAGCGGACACGAAAAAGCAACAGACAGACAGAGCGACCGACAAGCTGACTCCTATATACCCCCCAAACAGTTTTTGGGGGCATAAAAATCTATCATCATGCCGTTACATTAACTAAAGTGAATGTTGCTAAAAACTACTTGATGACAAGGTGCCAAACTGTCACAAGATACGCCGGTCAAACTGCTTAATATTAACTGGGGGTTTGAATAGAACTGAGGTTATTTTGAATGAATTTTTTTGTCAAACAAAGTATGAAAAACAACAAAGGGCAATAACTCAAAATATACGCTAGGTAGAGTTATGGTTCTTGTACACTGCACTCCCCCTTGGTGAGCTCTATCCATCCATGAAGTTTCATGATTCTAGCTATTATACTTTTAGAGATATACTCCGGACAAGATTCAAGTATGAAAAACAACAAAGGGCAATAACTCAAAAAATAGGCTAGGTAGAGTTATGGTTCTTGTACACTGCACTCCCACTTGGTGGGCTCTATCCATTCATGAAATTTCATGATTCTAGCTATAATACTTTTAGAGATATACTCCGGACAAGATTCAAGTATGAAAAACAACAAAGGGCAATAACTCAAAAAATAGGCTAGGTAGAGTTATGGTTCTTGTGCACTGCACTCCCCCTTGGTGAGATCTATACACCCATGAAGTTTCATGATCCTAGCTATTATACTTTTAGAGATATACTCCGGACAAGATTCAAGTATGAAAAACAACAAAGGGCAATAACTCAAAAAATAGGCCAGGTAGAGTTATGGTTCTTGTGCACTGCACTCCCCCTTGGTGAGATCTATACATCCATGAAGTTTCATGATTCTAGCTATTATAATTTTAGAGATATACTCCGGACAAGATTCAAGTATGAAAAACAACAAAGGGCAATAACTCAAAAAATAGGCTAGGTAGAGTTATGGTTATTGTACACTGCACTCCCACTTATTAAGCTCTATCCATCTATGAAGTTTCATGAGTCTGGCTATTATAATTTTAGAGATATACTCCGGACAAGATTCAAGTATGGAAAACAACAAAGGGCAATAACTCAAAAAATAGGCCAGGTAGAGTAATGGTTCTTGTGCACTGCACTCCCCCTTGGTTAGATCTATACACCCATGAAGTTTCATGATCCTAGCTATAATACTTTTAGAGATATACTCCGGACAAGATTCAAGTATGAAAAACAACAAAGGGCAATAACTCAAAAAATAGGCTAGGTAGAGTTATGGTTATTGTGCACTGCACTCCCCCTTGGTGAGATCTATACACCCATGAAGTTTCATGATCCTAGCTATAATACTTTTAGAGATATACTCTGGACATGATTCAAGTATGAAAAACAACAAAGGGCAATAACTCAAAAAATAGGCTAGGTAGAGTTATGGTTCTTGTGCACTGCACTCCCACTTGGTGAGCTCTATACACCCATGAAGTTTCATGATTCTAGCAAGTATACTTTAAGAGATATACTCCGGACAAGATTCAAGTATGAAAAACAACAAAGGGCAATAACTCAAAAAATAGGCTAGGTAGAGTTATGGTTCTTGTACACTGCACTCCCACTTATTGAGCTCTATCCATCCATGAAATTTCATGATTTTAGTTTTTATTCTTTTAGAGATATACTCAGGACAAGATTCAAGTATGAAAAACAACAAAGGGCAATAACTCAAAAAATAGGCCAGGTAGAGTTATGGTTCCTGTGCACTGCACTCCCCCTTGGTGAGATCTATACACCCATGAAGTTTCATTATCCTAGCTATAATACTTTTAGAGATATACTCCGGACAAGATTCAAGTATGAAAAACAACAAAGGGCAATAACTCAAAAAATAGGATAGGTAGAGTTATGGTTCTTGTGCACTGCACTCCCCCTTGGTGAGATCTATACACCCATGAAGTTTCATGATCCTAGCTATAATACTTTTAGAGATATACTCCGGACAAGATTCAAGTATGAAAAACAACAAAGGGCAATAACTCAAAAAATAGGATAGGTAGAGTTATGGTTCTTGTGCACTGCACTCCCCCTTGGTGAGATCTATACACCCATGAAGTTTCATGATCCTAGCTCTAATACTTTTAGAGATATACTCCGGACAAGATTCAAGTATGAAAAACAACAAAGGGCAATAACTCAAAAAATAGGCTAGGTAGAGTTATTGTTATTGGGCACTGCACTCCGTATTGATGAGAAGAATATAACTGCCAAGTTTAAAGTCAATCGGACTTACGGTGACAGAGTTATGCTCCGGACAAAGAAGTGGACACCGCCGGACAACCGGACGCCCGGACACCACGGGTGATCCCATAATACGTCCCGTCTTCGACGGGCGTATAATAAAGACTATGCGTTAATTCCTAACTATTTGCAAATTAGGTTGGTCTAATACATAGATAGTCATAGTTTTTATTTTCAGTTTATTTCTGTTATTACAGAGCCCAATATCAATCTCATACCTGTACACATTGAATATCTGGCGTTTTCATCTCTCCCCAGTTTATATGCACATTTCCGACAGTGATTTCAGACCCTGTATTGTTACATCTGAGTTTTGTGACCACCAGAACATCAGGCATATCCACATACTTTCTTACTGCCTCCTGGATATTTGCATCTACAGACCCCTCATTCAGCACCTGAAAACATCATGTAATTGACCAACCGCTGGCCCTGCCCACTGACTCCCTAAGCTTCACCAAGTTCCGCTTCGATTTTTAACGGCGTTTTTTTGCAAAATTTATGGACAGTAGGGTGTAACAAAAAAAGTAAATAGTTGGTATTTGACCTAAATGTCGTAATTACAGCTTAAATAAGCTGTAGTTAGGACGTTTAAGTCGTCAAAACAACAATAAAGGTAAACAAGAGCATCGCCCACGGGTGCCAACGCTTGGCTGCAGGTGCACGATAATGCAAAAATTTTAAGCCGGAAAAGGGGGATAACTCTTACAAAAATGCTTTAAGAATTACCCCCCTTGATGGTCTAGATAGCTGATGGTCAATACACATGCCAAGTTTCATGAGGATATCTTCAATAACTACAGCTGACGAGAATACCCCCCACACCGCTAAAAAGGCTTTTCTATGAAGGAGTGAAATTTGAAGGGGCATTTTATGACCCCTTTTTAAGTAGGAGTGGAAAAGTAGCAATTGTGTATGTAATTATGTTTTCAGCTTCTCCCCCCCCCCCCCCCCCCCGATAGCGTTTTTCTTTTGCAAGTCTCACTCTCCAACACTTCTGACCCTTGAAAGCTATGTACCAAGTATTAGAGAGGACAGAATTGTTCAGTTAATTGTTAATTGTAAATGACTTACAGCGTTTTGATGTCAAACATGTATATATATACAAGATGATGTTACTTACCAAATTTGGTAACTACCCTTATGGTTACTGAGTTTTGCAATTTTAAATTTTGACTACTCCCCCCCCCCCCCCCATTAAAAAGTTCAAAATGGCATAACTCTGAAACTAACGACTAGATCAAGATGAAAATTGCAGGTGCACAACTTCATATGATAGGAAACAACCTGATAAAATTTCAGCAAAATAAGTCAAAAAATGTGGGAGGAGAAGAGGACACAAAATTATGTCCCCCCCCCCCCATTAAAAAGTTCAAAATGGCATAACTCTGAAACTAACGACTGGATCACGATGAAAATTGCAGGTGCACAACTTCATATGATAGGAAACAACCTGATAAAATTTCAGCAAAATTGGTAAAAAAATGTGGGAGGAGAAGAGGACACAAAACGTCCAACCCCCCCCCCCCCATTAAAAAGTTCAAAATGGCATAATTCTGAAACTAACGACTGGATCAAGATGAAAATTGCAGGTGCACAACTTCATATGATAGGAAACAACCTGATAAAATTTCAGCAAAATTGGTCAAAAAATGTGGGAGGAGAAGAGGACACAAAATTATGTCCACGGACGGACAGACGGACGGATGGATGGACACCCTGATTCCAGTATACCCCCCCCCCATAACTTCGTTGTGGGGGGTATAACAACAGAGGTATGACCAAGGTTAAAGTTTGTCATGCCAATGCCAACGAACGGCACCAAGTTGATCATAATACCTCGGGTTTTCTTTGAAAACAGCCGAGTTAACAAAATGGAGGCCAGTGTCGGTGGTGATAATCTCAGGTCCGGGCTGAATAAATTAATTGTTTGGTTGGTTGATTCCTTGATTGACGGCCGCCATTGGTCAGATTAAACCCTTCATGCAACAAAGAGTGCCATATACTGTATGATCCCCTACATATAATTCATTAAGCCCCCTTATCTCTGTGAATAAGCCTAAAATGGCAAAACTTTGACAATATGTACAATGCTAGGTGAATAAGAACATTCTATGGAAATTTCATTCAAAATCTTCCATAAATGCAGGAGGAGATATGTTAACAAAATTTTTTGAATTAACCAATTACCAGACAGCAATTTTAGACTGTTCAAAATTGAAAGGAATCACAGACAGCAATTTAAAGCTGGTGAAATCTTTTGACATTTTTACCTTTGGGGAAGAAAACATTGTGGATAATGAAGAAATAGATTGAAACAAGAAAATTCTTCATTTTTTACAATGCTTCCAGAAACTTTATTTTCTTGGGGGCATCGTGAGTGGGAATGAGTAAAGCCCCCCTGCCCCTTTCTGTGATTCAGCCTAAAATGGCAAAAATTCAACAATAAGTGCATGGTCAGGTTATTAGCAACATTTCAATTCGTCAATAACTGTAGGAGGAAATGCGTTCAAGATGAGGACTTGCAGAGGGACGGTGAGATGGAAAAGATGTAACTTATATATGTCCACCTTTGGCAGTGTATTATAACAAAGAAAATCTGTAAAGCAAAAATAATGAACTCTGGCAAGACTTGACTTGAGACTACTAATATATCGTTTGACTAATTTTCTGTATACATAATGGCTCTTCTACTTTCTCAGTGGTCATCAATTTTCTTAATTTTTGAAACGCAAAAGTAGTTCTAGCTCGGTTTGTTATTCTTTCTCCAGATTAAGTTCGCCCTTATGAAATTCTTGTCTAAGATTTCCATTACAACCAAAGGGCTTTTCCCAATACAGAACGCAATCCATTTTTTATGGACCCTCAAAAAAAATGTTCAGGAAATCAATGAGGAACTGGAGGTGTTTGAGGGCCTGTGCTGCTCCACAGGCATGAATGTATTAATCAAGCAAATGGTGTTTTCGGGAATTCATCAATCTAACAAAGAGTCACCAAAGGTTCATTTCTAATACATATGGTTGAAATCCATCGACTTGTTTCTGAGAAATAGATTTTCAAAGCTTTCACCATATATGGAAACTAACCCTGACAAGACATGTTCTTTCATCTGATCAAAATATAACAAGGTGCCAAATTGTCACAATATACGCATGTCACACTGCTTAATATTAACTGGGGGTTTGAATAGAACTGAGGTTATTTTGAATGAATAGTTTTTGTCAAACAAAGTATGAAAAACAATAAAGGACAATAACTCAAAATATACGCTAGGTAGAGTTATGGGTCTTGTACACTGCACTCCCACTTGGTGAGCTCTATCAATCCATGAAGTTTCATGATTCTAGCTATTATACTTTTAGAGATATACTCCGGACAAGTTTCAAGTATGAAAAACAACAATGGGCAATAACTCAAAAAATAGGCCAGGTAGAGTTATGGTTCTTGTACACTGCACTCCCATTTGGTGAGATCTATACACTCATGAAGTTTCATGATCCTAGCTATAATACTTTAAGAGATATACTCCGGACAAGTTTCAAGTATGAAAAACAACAAAGGGCAATAACTCAAAAAATAGGCCAGGTAGAGTTATGGTTCTTGTACACTGCACTCCTACTTGGTGAGCTCTATCCATCCATGAAATTTCATGATTCTAGGTATTATACTTTTAGAGATGTACTCCGGACAAGATTCAAGTATGAAAAACAACAAAGGGCAAAAACTTAAAAAATAGGCCAGGTAGAGTTATGGTTGTTGAGCACAGCACTCCTACTTGATGAGAAGAATATAACTGCCAAGTTTAAAGTCAATTGGACTTACGGTGACAGAATTATGCTCCAGTCAAAGAAGTGGACACCGCCTGGACAACTGGACGCCTGGGTGATCCCATAATACGTCCCATCTTCGACGGGGGTATAATACAGTGTCACCAAAGGATAATTTCTGTAAAATTTGTGGAAATCCATCATCTGGTTTCTGAGAAGATTTTCAAAGCTTTCACCATGTATGGAAATAAACAAGTTGAAAGCATTCTTGTGAAATGAATCAGACATTTTCTAATATATCATTAGGTTATCTATGATTTTCATATTTTTATATCTTCATTCTTATCTTGCACATACCTGTTCTACTAGGTCAGCTTGTTTGTGGAGTTGACTCTCTACTAAAGTAAATCGCCCTGTTTTGTAGAAAGTTGCTTCCCCTTCATTGAAATATTCTGTGGTCCTCTTTTTGTGGAACCCTTCATATCCAATACTGAAAGTCAGACAGACAGTTTTAGTCAACCATTTTGCAATCAAATATCTTTATTTTCCAGTTTCTACAAGATCAAGATTCATTTGGGAAAACTTTATTTTCCATCCAAAAACTTTAGCAGCTGCTTGAGAAAACAAATTGACAAATTGCTAGCCACACCCACTGACTCCACTTGCCATGCCCACTGACTTCAACAGGAAATTCTAATCTGATATCATACAGCATTATTTTGCAAAATGTAACAAACAAGAGGGCCAAGAGCGGTCTAGATAAGAGGGGGTAACAGCATTCTAAAATTCTTATTTCTCCATGAAACCCTATATTGTGAGTACCCATTTGAATCGTCACAATGACGACTCAAATGAGTTCCTACAACATACAGCTTATGGCAGTATTAGTTACATATCTAAGTCTTAACCCTTTCCCGTATTTCAAAATTTTAGACCTGTCCAAATTCCAAGGCTTTACAGACGAAAATTTAAAGTGGGTTTGATTTGAAATATAACCATTCAGTAGGGTAGAAAATATTATGGAACAAGCAATTTCTTCTTTTCCAACAATATTTTCTCAAAGTATAAAATCACAGGGACGTAAAAACAAGTGATTGTACTGGAAAGGGTTAAATAAGATTTATGCCCTCTTTCTGTAGCTCTTTGGTTTATTTTTGCCAGAGTTCTCAGTTGAAAAGAGCAATGAAACTGAAACTTGAAAGCAGGTCTTATTTGGGAAAAAAACAAGCAGTGCAAAAATCATATCAGGGTTCTCCCCAGGCCTTTATGGCGTATCGGCCCCGATACGCCTTCATAAATTAGAGAGTTTGCCGATACGCCTTCAGATCGCCGATACGCGTAAATTTGGTCACCGATACAGCTTAAATTCTAGCTGAAGAAAGGGTCAAGCAAGCCACTAAAATTGGTTGCAGAAGCGTGGACACGACAGCCGTATATTACGTAACACCGACCCTTACACTCTTACTAATTGGTGATTATTGATTTTTTCTCGCGTTTACCACTGGTACCGCGCTATCAGTCAACAAGGATGATGGGTACCAATATGTAAACAATGAATTCAAAATGGCGACCCAGTTTCGGAAAATTGTCACTTCGGCTGAGATTTGCCGAGGTAAAATATGTGGTTATTTGATGTGACAACTATCAAACTATAGCCACAGTGGTTTGAGAAGGAAAGATTGATTTGGTCAGTTTATTTCATACAATGATCGCCGAAACATGCCAGTTTCGCGATCATTTTCTTTCCGAGAATTTGCCGAAATAATAAAGACAGATTGGTATATAAGCCATCCTACTTATACTTAGCGCTTGTTTTCAACCCACTTTAATGATTACATACATGTATCTTTCTGATCAAGTCCGTTTATTTTTTATCCAACATGGAGGGTATTATCTCACACATTCGTACCCTGGTTTGTTCAACCCCTTTGTAAAAAAAAAAAAAAAAAAAATGTTTTTAAATTTTGATTAAAAGTATTATTATAATTTTAGTAATCATGTAATGATATCTGGCCCTCTCATGATTTTTGCTTAAAAAGAAATAATACCCCCATAAAAATCAAAGTGCTGAAAGCACTTCAAGAAAAGAATGCCTTAGACCAATTAGGTTTTCTTTTTATCAAAAGTAATGGTTGAATACTTATTTAGAATCAGGAAAAGATAATTCACTCTATAAGATTCTGTAAACAAAAAACTTTTGAAAATCAAAGTGCTGAAATCACTTGAAGAAGAGAAGAGTAAGGACACTTGATTTATGAATTTGATCAAGTTTCATTTTATAATTTAAGAATTAAGCTAAGATTGGACACTGCTGATATATACTACATTTTTGATTAACTTATTCAAATCAAAGAGTTGAAAGTACTGTTAGAAGAATAGTTATAGTGTCAGACAGTCAAAGGATTCTGAATGGGCAAATAATGAACCTTTCAAATTTGACACAGAGAATCTGATTGAGCTCTTTAAGATGCAAAATTTGAAGATGAAACCAGGTATTTTACACAGGAATCTTATAAATAAATTTTGGAAAATACTGAAAATAATATCTATTTTTCTGAAGAAGGGCATTTTTTCAATCCAACACTCCATGCTTTTTTTAAAGAGTCCTCAAGGATAGGATTTTTGGACAGACTTGTTAAAATGGCCAAGCACGAAAAGATATTCCTATCTAACAGACAAGCAGCTGACACCTTTTTTTACTCATTCCTTTGAGACTTTGTGATTTATTCTTTCAATTGACCAATTGATACCTTGATTTTATTTGACTCGCTGTATTTTTATGGCTTTTGGATATATATATTCTTTCATTTTCTTTCCTTTTCACATCCCTTTTTAATGGGACAATTTAGTGCCCTTTCTAACAAATAGGATAGAGAGGCAAAATGAGCTGAGTAATGTCACAATTGATTGATATCAAAATCAGCCCCAGAGTAGAGAAATAAAGCTATAATAATTAAAAGGTTGAAGCATATTATTCAAGAATAAAACTCAATAAAAATCAAGATATTAATAAACAAACTAAAAAGCACTTTTAATGACCTTTATTATGTATAGTCATACCATATGATAACTGACAACATGCAGCGCATTTGCCACTACGCCTTCAAAAAATTCTGGGGAGAACCCTGCATATCATTTTTTTATGTTAATCAAATTGCCAGTAGACCTGTATCATTTTAATTAGGATTTACGGTGATGACCTGAAGAACAATCAGATCAAGTTTCATCAAGATTTAGCCAAAAATATGGCTCCTTAACCCATTCCCACACAATAACGCCCCTCATGGAAAACAATTGGGAAAACAGTGTAAAATGAAGAAATTGCTTGTTGCAAGCAATTACTTCATTTTAACATGTTTTCTACCTAAACACATGTAGTTGAAAAAAAAAAAAAAAAAATCATAAACTTTACATTGTTGTCTCCAACTCCTTTCAATTTGGACCATTCTAAAATTTTCTTGTCTGGTAATGGGTTAAGTGTAAATACAATCATTATCAACAAGATACTTTTCCCTATGTTTTCCAATACATCATTCCCATCTTTCATCCGTCAGACCTAACAACCATTCTGATCAAGTATGCCAAGTTGTGTGTAAACAAAAATATTGTCATTAAGTGCTCCTTTTCCACGTTTTCAAATAGAATCCAAGTTTTATTCCTCTGTTTTTTGAAATTCTATACTGGTCCAAATACAAGGTCTTGCAGACAAAAATTAAGCCCTATTTTGATTAATAAATAATCATTCGATAGGGTAGAAAATATGGAAAAAGAAGAAATTGCTTGTTACAAGCAATTTCTTCTTTTTCCATATTTTCTCAAATATAAATACATAGGGACGTATAGACCAGGGATTAAACAGGAAAGGGTTTAATAAAGTTCATCTAGACTTTATGACTAATGAATTACTCTCACTAAGATTGAGCCAAAATTGTGGTCAAGGGTAAACCTTTAAATTGTTGATGCCACACAAGAGAAAACAGACATTGAAGGTTAGAAAAAGCTCGTCAAGAGCATGTTGTGCTCAGTCAGTTTGTTGAAAACCTAAACATCCCAACTACTGCTTGAAAAAATTATTGTTAAAGCAGGGTGTAAACACTAAAATTGTCATTAAGGCTCTTTTTCCTGTGTTTTCCAATGGAAAATTACTATTTTGAAAAGGCAAACATTCTGACCAAGTTTCATAAAGATTGAGCCATAATTGTGACATCTAGAGTGCAAACAGTTTTCCAAATGAATGTTCCCTTATTCAATAGGGTTAATCCTAATGACTTGACAAACATTCTAATCAAGTTTCATGAAGATTGTGCCATAAACCTGGCCTCTAGAGTGTATGCAGTGATTCTTCATTTCAATGGAAAAGTCCCATTTTCTCTGGGTTGAATTCTTAGAGTCTGATCAACATGCTGACCAAGTTTGAGAATTAATTGTGGCCTCTAGATTGTGAACAATCTTATTGTTGACGCTACATAACTGACAATCAAGGATCAAACAAGCTCACCTAGAGTGTATTGTGCTCAGGAGAGCTAAAAAAGTAAGATGGTTGGTAAGCAACCTACAGCTTATTAGTTACCACATTTAAGCCAAAAAAATACTTCACATAAATGTGGCCATTGTCACTGTCCAAAGTTCTGTTTCAGTCAAATGATTTGATAAGTCAATTTGTTCTTCAAGTGACAGAAAGGATCCATCAACTATTCCCCGAATGAAGACACACAAATAGCAAGAACACCTGCAATGCCAGCAGGGGTCGACACAAACAGTGTCCCAGGATCCCGAGGATCTCTCAAAAATTGGAAGGGACCCAAGCAATCTCAGGCCAGGGATTCCGTCAGTATTTCTCCAGATCAACAGATTTTGATTTATCAATTAAAGCTCCTGATTTTTTGTTTTCTTGTTTTTGTAGAAAATATTGTGGATAATGAAGAAATTGCTTGAAACAAGCAATTTCTTCATTTTCCACAATGTTTTCCAAGATTTTTTTTTCAAGTCGGCTTAGAAGGACAGGATTGTGTGTGAATGAGTTAATGTATATCAAGAAGGGATCACTGATTATCTGGAGGGAACCATGAAGTAATAACTAGGGATTCCTGTGGAATCCCATTGAAGCAAAGTTAGTGTCAACCCCTGGCTAGGGGTGAAATTAGTGACCTGCCAGATTAACCAGCTATGAACTAAAAAGGGAACAGAAAGGTGTGGAATTTCCATGTCGGACTTGGAATTTTTCTACTTGCAGACAAAAACATTTTATATTCACTTGTCTGGGGACAAATTAATACCAGCAAAAATCTTGAAATGGTACAAAATATATCTCAAAAGTAACTAATTTTAAATTGGGAAATCATATTGTTTTGTTTGTTTGGATGGGGTTTAATGCAGTTTTTTATCTGTATTTCAGTTATATCCTGCGGCTGGATAATCTCACCATGTTTTCCTGGTATTTCTCCAACAAGTACTACAGAGCTTCTAGCTGATCATCTAACTTAGGTTTACAATTATCAACTGATTGGTAGGAGACAAATGTCAGAAATTTTTCATAAAATGATATTTGAAGCGACTGGGAATCGAACCCAGGACCACATGTTTAGGAGTCTGACATGCTATCAACTGCGCTATAGGCGCAGCCCTCATATTGTTATTGAAGGGTAGAGAAAATTGTGGTTAACCCACTACCACAAAGTAGCAGTGACGCTTTTAGACATTCTCAAGAAATATGATCACAGAAAACTTTGTGGGAAAGAGAGAAATAGCTTGTGACAAGCAATTCTTTGTTTTTTCACATTTTTTTCTGCCTCTTTTGGCACTTATTTTTCAATTTAGCACAATTTGATACATTGTCTGAAAATTCTTTAAATATGAACCATTCTGAAATTTTCTCCTCAGGCAGAGTTCTGCCAAGCTTTGGACCTTAGGGGGCCACTGGCCCATCTATGCCAAGAATATGGGGCCACTTTTCCAAAACATTGGGCCACTATATTTTGAGGTCGAATACATGATGTGAATCAATGAGAAGAAATCTCAAGGGCTTTCTTTTCATTTAAAAGTAAACAATATATTGAATTAAAGATACAGTTTTGAGCTGTTAATGAATTATTTTTCTTGTGCTTAATACAAAGAGAACAAGTCATTCAGTTTTTACTTGAATAAGATAGCCACGAAGAGTCCAAGAGCCATCAATTTATTGAACTGTTTTTCGTAGCTCGATTTAGCTGTTGCATACCGAATTCTGATTGAGATTTGGCCGATTTTGAAGTCCCAGATTCGTTTGGTTGATCATCGGCGCCAGTTCGTGCTCTCTTTGGCTAAAGAAGCTTAAGATTGTTTTTGTTTTCTTTTTTCTGCCATCGCGGCGACACAAAACAGCGAGTTTATGATGCAGAAGGAATATTTCGTTACGTCAAACTTAAATTTGTTATTTTTATCATAACACTACTCATTGGCTGATATGACCGAAAAACGGAATTCATAGTGCACAGTAAACCAATCAAAGCGACCGTTTCAATCAATATGACAATCTGAATTACCAAGGGAAACCCCGGAAGTAAATAAAACCCCAAACATCTGCTGATTCGTCCCAAGGTATCTTCGTACCTACGGCACACGGTTCGTAATTTTAACGCGCCGGTCGGCCCCCCGGACATATTTTTCAGGGGCCATCTGTAATTTTTCTGCGCCGATCCCGCAATGGCGCGCCCTTGGCAGAACTCTGCTCAGGTAATGGGTTAATAAAGAAAATGCTAATGATGAGTTGGTGGCTTATTCCTATTACCTCATGAAGAAAATTCTGATGTGCTCCAACAAAGAGTCTGGAAGAAAATAATAAAGATTTTGACTTTGTCTCAACCCTTTCCAATTTTTTAAATCTAAGACTGGTCAAAAGTCAAATAGGTTGCAGATGATGGAAAATTGGATGCAATCTAAAATGAAACTATTCTATGTGGTAGAAAATATTGTGGGAAAAGGAGAAATTGCTTGTTAAAGGCAATTTCTTCTTTTTCCACTGTTTTCTCAAATATAAAATTACAGTGATTTAAAATCCAAGGTTTGTATAGAAAAGGGTTAATTGAGACCCAACATAGGTTACCTTTGTAGACTAGGAAGAAGTTTCTCAGAGAAGAATGACGGGTCCACCTCCTGCATGCAAATAATGTCTCCATCCAGGTATTTCAATTCCTCGATGATCTTTTCTAGTCGATACTCAGGCACAAGATATTTAGAATCAGTAAAACTATAGTCATTTCTGAACAGATGACAATCTGCTAATATGTTATAACTAACCACTGAAAACTGCTTCAAAATGTCTCCTGAACCTGAAAATGCTGGATTTGGTATATATTCACGATTAAATATAGGATTTGCAATATTGTCAGCATCAATGTTATTTGTAACTACTTCCTGTGGAATGCTCTCTTTCACTTCATTGCTATCTATTGGAGGCACGTCACTCATTTCAATAACTACAAATTCATCATCAACATTTTCCTCCTCCTGTGAGACAGTACCATTTTCAGTAACACTTTCTACCTCAACACTAGATTTTACTTTTTTGGAAAATTCACCACTATCCTCTGCATCCTCCACTTCATCAATTTTCCTTTTCTTGCTGTCAACATCCTCCAGATGACTAGTTCCATTCCCTGTTAAATCTGATGTTGTAGCAAAATCATTTTCAATAGCTTCATCACCCAACTCGACTCCAGTGTCATCATCTAAGTTGACAACTGACGGTTCAGGTTCAGCATTTAATACTTGAACTTCATCATTAACTTTGGCAACATTGTCATTGTCCCCACTCCCTATCTCATTAGATTCCATTACAATAACAGCATCTCCTGAATCATCATTCACTTCAATCACTTTTCCATCACCATTTTCTGACTCATCACTTATAACTTCAGGCTGTGCAGAGTCACCAGACTCCTCATTTATAACAATAGGATCTCCTGCTACAGTTTCTTTTCCTGGTTCCTGAGCATCTGCTTCAACTTGTTCACTCTCCACAGATTCATTCTCATTATCCTCTATTACAACTTGCTCACTTTCAGCTTGACTTTCTTTGACATCATCAACATTTTGGATAGACTCAGCTGGTTCAGCAGCAATACTACTAATTTCAGGTTCTGCAGATTCATCTTTCTGAGCAGTCTCAGACTCTGAAACAGGTTCCTGAACAGTTTCAGCCTCATCTTCCTCTTCAGCCTCTTCATTCTCAGCCTCTATAGCTTCAGTCTTCTCTTCCTCTTTGGTCTCAGCCTCTTCTTCATTTTCAACCTCAGCCTCTTCAGCTTCAGTCTTTTCTTCCTCTTTGGCCTCAGCCTCGACAGATTCCGCCTTTTCTTCGTCTTTAGCCTCTGCCTCTACATCTTCTGTCTCTTGCACTTCCATAGATTCAGCCTTTTGACATGAATCATTTTCTACAGCCTGCTCTTCCAATTCACTTTTCTTGCTTTCCTCTACAGCTAATTCTTCAGCTTCAGCTTCCGTATTTTCATTCTTCTCTACAATCTGGTCCTGTTCAACATTTTCATCTTCATTAGCTGCCTCTTCTGTCTCCATTTCTTCAACATCATCTTCTTTCTTTTCTGTTTTATCATTTTCATCCTCTTTCATCTTATCTTCCTTATCCTCTAGGGCTGGTTTCTCTTTACTTTCCTCTTTCTGTTCTGACTCTACTTCAGCTGCCTCTGAGTCTTTGTTATCTGTAGTTTCTTCATTAGTTTTATCTGTTTGTTCATCCTGATAAATCTCCTTTTCTTCCTCAGCTTTCTCTTCTTTACCCCTACTTCTTGAAGATGTTCTTGCTGGTTTTGTAGGAGTGGTTTCCTTTTTTGTAGGTGTTCTTCTTTTCTTTGCTGAATCTGGAGACTTTTTAGCATCAGGCTCCTTTGCACTTTCACCATCATTGCTATTCTTTGGCGATTCTTCCTTTTTCTGGGGTGTCTTTTTGCTTGGACTTTTGACAGGACTGGTTTTTTGTTTCTGTTTTGGAGCTGGTTTTTGTTTTGGAGTACTTTTCTGTTTTTCTTGTTTAGGTTTTGGAGTAACTGCCTTTTTTTTAGGGGTAGTGGTTTTTTGTCTAGGGGTGACCGCCTTCTGTTTCGGAGTCGCTGCTTTTTGTTTGGGTGTAGCTTGCTTGGTTGTGGATGGTTTTGATTTAGGAGTTGCAGACCTCTGTCTTGGAGTAGCTGCTCTTGGAGTTACTTTTTGTTTTGGAGTTTCAGTCTTAGCTTTAGGTGTTGATTTGGGTGTTGTATTTGTTTTCTGTGGAGTAGATGGTGTTTTGCTTCTTCCCCGCGAAGAAGCCCTTTTTGATTCTTCAGCCTCTAACACTGCTCTTGTAGCATGACTAGTTCTACTTCCTCCTGAATAACAAACAAAATACAGATTCAGATGTGAGGGATTGATGGCAATCTAAATCTGTTCTTTCCTATCCAAACCTTATGTTTTGAGTACTCAAGCAAATTAATTTGATAGGATTATTCCAAAGGATACCAAAATTGGCACTCGTCCTGAAGGGCAAGTAACTTGAAAAAGTAACTTGTCCTGCATTGACTATCCCTCGTCCTGTAAAAGTCTAGGGATTTTGCAAACGAACAGCACACGTTTGTAATAGATCTATTTTATTTTGATATTCAGTTTTTGATTTTTCACTCTTCTATCTGACGACAACTTTCTAGAACTGAGACAAAATAAAATCACAAAATTTACGAATACCGGTGAAATGATCAGTACAAATAAAACAATGTATTGATATACATAAATCATCACATGCAATTCAAAGAATTAGATTTGATGAAAAAAAATATGCAGAAGTTATAAACAAAATGCACAATATTTTTCTTATCTTTATAATTGATTAATGTAACCGGTGTTCGGGTACCAGGTTATATCAAGCAAAAACTGGAAACAATCAAAAATCAAAGTACATATTTGTTTATATCTGGTTGCAAACTTTTATCACCAAGTTTGCGAAATGCAATTTTTGGGGATATTTCTATCTGTATTCTTTCTGAAGTTAATTATTCAGTGATTTAATTTTCACTCGTCAGGACGACGGCCTTCAAATTTCATTACAGGATTTGCTACTTGTAAACAAGAGCAGACAAGTGAATTCTTTTTGACTCTGCCCTGTATTAAATTTTCCTGTCAGATTTCTTTTTAGATATATGCAGGTTGCTTTCTTATGTAGCCCTGTCTTTTTCATTCACAGGTTCACAATGTCTAACTGTAGATTAATCACACTTTCTGTGATATTTTTTCTAAAATGCAAATAACAAAAAATTACTTAACTTAAATGAAATTTCAATTGCTTATTTACCAAGGTTATGACTCTTCAACAAACCAGGAGAAACAGTAGGAATCTATTGTTATGTGCTCTGGTCACCACAACAGAACTTATATAATGTTGAAATGGTGTTAAAGCCCCAAACAGTCAATCAACATAGAGATTTTGGATATAGAAACAGGCAGTAACAATTGCAGTAACTCCATGGTTACAGCAATGATTTCATCCAGCTTAATAATTACCTCTCACTTTTGGTTCTTCTTTCTGTTTACTTTCTGTCTGTTTGCTGGCTGATCTTCCCCTGGCAGACTGCCTGTATTAACAAACAAGAGAACTATGTAGAATCCAAAACAACCTGCAAAGCTTGGCTCTTATCATCTTACATAGTGTAAATGGGCCAGCAAAACCTTGTAACTCAGGGTTTTAGTTTAACCCAACTCAGAAAAAGGGTTTTAACACTAATTTCACAGGTGTCAAGTACCTGTGAATTACAATCGTGCATGCATGTCCATCACTCAAGAGTGTTGATTACCAATCCAGCTAGGTGTTATCTATGATAAGGGACCAAGGGTGTTTATTTTCATAATCAATTAACCATTTTCCAATAAATTGTCACACTTATGATGACCCTTGACACATAGCTACAAATTTTCGAGAGTTAAAATGTCGCACAGTGACAAATTTTTAAGCGTCAAAATTGCTTATTTTTGAATTTGTGTGTATCAAAACCTGAGATCTCAAGTCGGACGAAAATCCTGAAAGGTCATCATCATTTTTCGCTACTTGATTAATGATTGGAAAATTGGAGTTAGCTTAAACATAAATTTAGATTGGAAGGGTCCCTGGCTATAGGGAGGGCACCTTCACTCAAAATGTAGGGATTTCTGTTGGATCCCTGCTAAAAACAGTTAGTCTGGAACCTTGAACAACTTGCCAAATATGGAGGCTGTTAGCTTACTATTTGAATAGCACTAATTCAGATTTAAGTTTGTCATTGTCTCAGGAAAAGGTTGTCAAAACACTGAAATTTATCTGGGTCATCTTGTCCTGAACTGAAAAATACTTTAAAAGCCTTAAATTCACCTGTCCATATTCAAAAGGCTTATAAATAGACATTCTTATACACTTAAAATGAAAATCAACCCTTTTAGCTGTAATTGTTTTCAAAGCAATTGACTGGTAAGCTTTAAAGTTCTTGTAAGATCTTGGTACTTCAGCAATATCATGATCAGAAGAGAAACGTTACCTGGTTGACTCCTTAGCATCATTGCTACTGGCCCCTACACCTTTCTTTGCTGGGGGAGCAGGACTTGGACTAGCTTTTCTCTTCGAGCCAGCTCTACTTGAAGTTGACCTTGATGGCCGACTAGACTCAGCAGGTGGTGCTTTTTCAGCTGCCTTCCTTTTTGCTGGCATTTTACAGGATCAATACACTGAAATTAAAGTTTAGATTTCATGTATTTGTATAAAAACTTGCATGTCAATAATAAATTTACATAATTTTCTAATCAATTAAAAAATTATGGGGATAGAGACACCTAGCTGCAATACTGTAGCCCTCTTTCTGATAATCTGCTGGCAAGGGCTACTACTCCATCCTTCTTTGCGCTTTGTTGCAAGAACTTATATTGTATGTTTTGTAATTAGCGACCTTCCTCTGATAAATTTCATATATATGCTAATATTATCAAAATAATAAGAATTACGTTTGTATCAATCATCTAATGGTGATTTCTTTTCAATTTATACAGAAATTCCTAAGTTTGGCAGCCATGACATTTGGTTGGACATGTGATCTATTATTGTCACATTGTTTACCACTAACATGCTGTCAAAACAGGTGCCAGGGCTCCCCCTGGGAAATTGTATTCTTGCGCAAATGGCACAAAAGTGGAACTAGTATGAATAAGTGAATGAAAGAAAACTATTATATTGAAAACAAATAACCTGTTATGTATATTTATTATGTTGAATAAATTATTAATTATCTAACTATTTGAATTAAAAAATGTTTAGAAAGAGACAATACTGAATGAAACCAGAAAGAAACTCTACAATTTCTCTTTTGTTTGTGCTGCTTTCATAACAAAGAGATGCTCTATTGAACCCTTTTAAATGTTAATCCAGTGATTAATGATTTGGATCATTTAAGCTTTTCAAAATATTGTGTGAAAAGAAACAATTTTTCACAATGATTTCTTCCATAAACAACGTTTAATTACACTTCGAAGTGTTATCAGCAACTTCTTTCAAATCGGACCTATCTTCAATTTTGTAGGCAGGGTTTTCCATGACGCAAAATTTGCGCGTAATTGTCGCAATTTCAAAACAAATGACCCGTAAAAAATTTACCTGTGCGTCATAAATGACGCAAATTTTTAAACCTAATTCTCTGTAAAAAGAATCGTCTGTAAAAGCCAAAATGTTGAAATAAATCCTTTAGAAGTCTGAGTTACAACAATCAATCAAATTAGCCACTGTCGGTAATTTGGGTTTCCAACATTTGTTTATAGCAATATCCTGTTCTATTTTTAGTTGACAGATAAGATATGTAGACGTGTTATAGTGATTTTCATCAAATTCAGACTCGATTTCCGGTGATAAAACATACCGTTTACCTGACTACTAGAAAATGTAAAAATGTTGCAACAAAGATGTCGAAATTCCTCTCGTCTGCATCGGGCAGTCATAGCGATCAGACTACCAAAGAGAGCTCTGGTAGCGAATCTGATGGTGAACACCCCCCCCCCCCCCCCCCCCCCCCGAGTCTGTCTTTGAAAAAGACCAGGTCTTTCAGTCAGAAATGGTTAAAAACCTTTAGTTGGCTTAAATTCGCCGATGGTGAAATGCTGTGTTACCCTTGTATTAAAACAAAAAAAAAAAACAAAAAAAAAACTAATCCTTTCACTACTGGCTGTACGAACTTTCGTCTTTCATGTCTTCTTTGTTATTTTTTAAATTCCTGTAGTCTCTAGCATACTTCAGATTTGACTCCCTAAATTAGAGAAAAGACCCTAAGTTCTGAAGGCATAGGGGTCACAATGACCCCCAAATTCTTATGACAATGGAAAACCCTGTGTAGGGGTGGGTCAAACTCAAGAATAATGTTTTCCTCCAACTTCATTTTATTAAAAGGTGTAAAACAAGAGAATTGTCATTTGAAAATAAAATGCCAAGAACACCTCTATGCTGGACGATGGGTCAAATTTTGGTAAACCACAGTACTTTACTTACTAATGCCCGCAATACTTTGATTACTAATGTTCTCATTTCTTGGAAATTCACTTGACTTTGTTACTTAAATCATTAATAGATATTCAAAATGTAGTCTTTGTTATTTTATTTGGCACCCTAATGAATTTCAAAAAATGTTCGAGGAATAAAGATCATCAATTTTTTAGCCTAAGCTTTGTGACTCTCCCCCATCTTGGTTTACATGATGGTTCAGGGCGGTGTGCTGGAAAAAAACTACTACATTGAGTGATGTTAGAATCAATAAGGTCAGCGATGCGTAACTTATCTGTCTTGATTGACATGGATAAGCTATTGATATTGATGGTTGTATGTTTCCCAAACTAATCAGCGGATGTGTGAATGATATAGTTGTGCGTCGGTAATCACTTCAATGGACTCAACATCCCTTTGCCTTATTTCAAAAGAAGTTGCCAGTAAAATCGCCTATTTTGGAGCCAGAATTTTTATTCTATCACATTTGGCTTCATGGGCGATCGGCAGTGGGAGCCCTGAGGTAGATAGATAAACAGTTAAGTTCCACTCTGGTATTATACTTTATTTGTACTATTTACACAACTTCCAATAATTGACCTCGATATGCCCAGAGTGAATCACTCCAGGTGCAACAAATGCAAAGAAAGGGTGTCATAGCCCTCGTCAGAATGATCAGAAATAGGGCTATGATAGCGCAGCTAAGAGACACATGCAAAGATTCTTAAGTTGCGGGGATAGAGATACCATACACTGTATCATAATATTGCATTTGTCTTTCTTCAAACTAAAAAAAAATAAATATACATAATTCACCACTAGCTACATATCAGCCCTCTTTCTGGTGATCTGTTGGCACACTTAAAGAGCTACCTAGAATGTAATTCTTGCAAATTACAACTAGAACTGTATCATATTACAGATTTATTTCATATACTTGGTAATGAGCATACTCTTCCATTTAAAGCACTCTAAATGCGGTCACACTAATTCTCTACAAATTCCGTAGGGCGTCTGTAGGGCTATAAATCTCTGTAAGGCTTGTTTTAGTATGACCCCTCTAAATGAGGCAAATGTAATCAATCAAATCTTTTGACTAGCAAGAACGGGATCTTTTAATCTCAAACACAAAAAATGAAAGTGGTCAGATCTCTTGCCTCCTGTTCATCATTAGAAAAGTGGGGTTAACTTTGCCGAGTCGTTTTCTTCGTCGGGAAATTTAGAAGGCGGGATAACAAAACAGTTTAAACAAAGGGTGAAGACTTTTCATCGGCATATGTTTACAGCTTATTTAAGACAAAATCTGAAATAACATCTTCTAAGAAACATTTTCTCTGGTTCAGATGTCATATAAAAGTTCAATTATTTGTCAAAAATTAAGATCGTTACCTATCTTAATCATGAAATCGACAGTTTTTGTGTTTTTTAGACCACACGGCATCAATCGAAGAGCGCCGCCATAATATGGACTGAAAGTAAAGCTTGTTCCTAATTGGTTGGAATTTATTATTAATTTTTTTAATGTTGGCAAGTGTATTTTGAATAATCTGGTGAAGGAATTTGAAAGAATTCCTTGTTTTTAATCAATAGAAATTATATTTAGAAATTTTCTGATAAATAATATTTAATTTTGACCAACCGTTATCTTCTTTTTCTGTCTTTCCCCTTCAACTGTAAAGGTTTAAAGTGCGGGTTAAGTTGCCTATACCCCCCCAAAAAACTATACCCCATTATCGCATGAGGATCGTAAATTCCCACCGGGCGTTCATTTATCACTGCTGATGTAATCGCTATCAGGGAAATTCGATAAAATTTAAGCTAACTTAATGATCGAGATATAAATCAAGTTTAAATGGTCGAATTATTACTTTTACTTTGGTTTCGCTGTCGTGTTGCCGTGTGATGGTCACAGATCGGGCCAGATCACATTTTCAGACGTGTCACGCAGCGATGATTTAACTGCTTCACTTCTGGGGCTCAAATCAAATGCTTTCGTGGTTCCTACTGTTAAAAATCGCGAACGGTGGTCAGATAGATCGGCTGAACTCATATTGTAGTTTGACTTGCGAGCCGCAGTGTTCTACACGGACGGGTTCCGTGACCAGTCTATTTCAGGTGGCCTGCAGTCTGGTTCCAGACATGTAGTTCTGAATTAACCCGTTACCACACATTTTAGACTGGTCCAAATTAAAAGATCTTCCAGTCAACCGCGAATTTCATGTTGCAGAAACTTTAAAAATCTTCAACTTTTGACGGGGTATAAAGCATTGTCGATAATGAAGAGCAAGCAATAACTTCATTTGAAATAATGTTTTCCATTTTTTGTGAGGGGCGTGAAAAGCGGGATTGTGTAAAAATGGTTAAGGTTTGTTGACATATCTGGACATTCTATTCCATTTTAAGTCGCAGTCTCCTAGTCACTCCGTCGATGAACGTCTCTTGCCCCGGCTTTGTCAGTGGATGGTCATTTTTGTCGACTTAAAGAAAAAAATCAATACCTATACCTCAGCAGGAAAGGAAAATAAACATATAAGAGCTCATTAATGTATCGAACAGTCTCTTTTTTGAGCCATTTTGAATAATATACGGGCGGTCCGGTTTTACAAACACTTTGTACCCACCCACGCAATTTCTGAACCTAAATCGATCTGTTGCGCCTAATTACGGACGAGAAACCCGCCTTCAAGTTAGCAGATCTCCATATTTGCAAGAAAATAATGTGAATATTAGGCAAAATCCGTGGATTTAATTTAGATGCCGGAGTTAAATATTCATAAATGATTTGATTAGTCAATCTAATGTTTGATTGGCAGCGATTAAGGAGAAAACAGCATATAGTGACAAAACACATTGGCGTACAAAGAAATTATGGGGCAAGACCTAGAAATAGGCATATACAGGACGTTACAGTGTTCATTGAAAATTACTATCATTTATCACTTTTGCAATGGCAAGTAACAGTAATTAAACGTGTTTGTATTTCCGTTTATTTATCGTCGTTACCGTAGCACATGCCCATATTAGCGACGCCCCTAGAAGACAGTTAGTTGTTACAGGGGATAGTGCAAGGATACAGGACGAATCTGCTGAGAGCTCCGTCTGGTTCTTTAACGTGCTCGATGGATAGCATCGTCACACGGGGCCTCGGTTTAACGTCTCACCCGAAAGACATTTAGTTTGTTAGTTGATATGGTCAGCCCAGGGCTCGAACCCGTGATCTTGAGGTTTGAAGTCAAGTGCTCTACCAACTGAGCTAATCGGGCTGACCAGTAATTAAAATTGATATAAATGTGATATTAATAATTGATCAATCGCTGCCCCCGCCCACTTACGTCTTTGGTCACGCCAAAACGACTCCGACAGGATCATGGTCCCGCTTCGATTTTTAACGGCCTTATATTGCAAAATTTATATAGCCAGTATCATGTAACAAAAAAGTAAAATGGTTGGTTGGTGACCTAAACGTCGTAATTACAGCTTGAATAAACCAACAAATAAGGTAAACAAAAATGGCGACCAATGTCGGAGTTGAAAAGCTCAGGTCCGGGCTGAATATATTATTTGATTGGTCGGATTATTCCTTGAATGACAGCTGCGATCGGTCAATTACGTAACGGCGCCTGTAAAAGCTATCTTATTTACAGTGCACTATGATTTATATAGTAGCTTGATGTCCTTGCTTTCATTTGATTTTCTGGAGTTTAGAGCCACTGTAAACAATAGCGCAATTACATCGCGGAGGATGGTGCACCTTAACCACGATTTTCTGTCATTTCTTACACTAGACTGGTGAACCTGTCCCATCTACGCTGCTCTCCTTGTTTCGTCAAATTAAGACAGGCTGGCCAATCAAATCTTACACCAGCACAGACCACAACGTTCATCCCCAGCCACTAGCTGCTCATCATGCATTTTTTGTCATTTGCCATTGGTTAGAGACAAACGACGGATCGTTGACCCTGCCCTCTGACTCCGTTTGCCCAGTCCAATGACTCCGTTTGCCCAGTCCAATGACTCCGACAGGGTGTTCCACTTCGATATTTAACGGCATCATTTCACAAATTTTATAGCAAGAGCCATGCTACCAAAACGTAAAATGATTAGTTTGTGACCAAAACTACACCTTGAATAGTTATCATCGGACGTTTATGTCACCAAATCAACAAAAGTGTTTTACATAAATGTCGACCAATGTTGTAAGTCAAAGTTCACTTTCGGTCTAAATGATTGGTCGTTATACTCTCTGATTGACATCCGCGATTGGCCAATTGACGCCTGTCGCGATTACTTTTGTCACTAGCTTCGGAAAAAATGTCAGCCGAGCATGGATTCCAACTCACGACCCCGGGATTGAGTCTGACCAAAGAATGTTACAGACTGATCAAACCGTTCAAACGTGTTTTTTTCATAAGTGGAAATAAGAAATCTAACCAAACCAACTCCTTCGCATAACTTCATGGTATAACAAACGTTATTCAGTGCCGGGATACCCAATCCTGCGCATCCAATTGGAACTGCTCGTTCATTTCTACGAATCAAACTTCGGATGTACATTGGTATCTTAACGTGACAAATTTCAAAAATGGCGCTATTTGGTAAAATGCATATCACAAAGTATCAGCAATAACTCTGTTTGGTCTTTAAAAGAAACTTGATATCAGAGCAAGACAAGGAAAACCCGCAATAGCAAAAGGAAATCTTAACTTTTCAGCCATTTTTTAGCCTTCTGAACTGACCGGCTTCACCTAAATTAACCGATTAGGCGAAGATAAGTTTTACACAGTTTCCGGCTAACAAAATGCACAATTTGTTATTTAATGCTCCGTCCGTTATACGTCCGAGGTTAGTTCCAAAGTTTTTATGGGATTGGCCGAGTGTGTTCCGATTAGCTTAACCCATTCCAATACGACAAATTCTTAGACTGGTCCAAATTGAAAGAGGCTGCATAAAATTAAGTTTGCTTGAATTGAAAAATAAGGGCCATATGAGGTAGCAAATTTTGCGAGGAAAGAAGACATTGCTTGTGTTCTAGCCAAGTTTCGACGGCTATTAGCTTTAATAGTTGGTCAATTTTTAAGCACAAAGATGTCGTCAAGTGAACATAGTTTTAGAATCACAGCAAATATTCATACGTTTAATCTAAGTTAGGAATAAATCTCAGTCTATGATTCTTTTTCGTTTTCAGAAAAAGAAAGGAAAACATACTTTGTTTTTGGAGTTTGTTGACTGTTACTACAGTAGAGGAAAGAATAAGAAATTGTGTAAGGTAGCCATAAGCGGTCAAAATTCATCCTATAGCCCAGAAGCATAAAGTGAAGGTAATAGTACTGCGTAATGACGTTGACGATTTTTCTCTGACATAAAAAGTCGGTATAATTTTTATCATTATCATTATCATTTTTACTCAGAATTAAGGTAAGTCGATGATAATTATTTCAAAGCAATGGTTACTCCCTTTTCCCCTGCATAAAGGTACAATGTACAGCTCTTAAGCATAAAGGTAGGTTGTGGATATTTTGTTTTCATCAGCATTAAGGTACAACGATAATGATTTTTTCTAGCTTGAATCTTATCTTTACATTAAATACAGTCTTGCGCTCTTTCTTATAATAAACCGTAGTGACGCTGTTTTGAAATCATATCAAAAGTATCGAAAAAGTTACCATTCTTTTTTGTAGATTGACTACAAACAGTTGAATTAACATAGCAAAATTAACTGGTTTGCAATATCTAATGATCTATTATAAACTGAAATACATTTGTATAATACATTATCAATTCAGTCGCTCCGAAATATTTTTGTCTCTCTTCTTTCAATCCAACTTCTTTTGGTCCAACTTTTCAGTTGCGTCGTTACCCCGCACACGGACCATTGCAGACTTGGCCTTGCCTACAAGTGGGCCATAATCCAGCGATACGTCTGTAAAAACAACCAACAATTCTATTATGTCTGATTATTTACTTTCTTTTAATTTCGATTATCGATTCATTTTATACGGTTACCAAGACTGTTCTGAATATCGTCGGTAGGCGAGCGAAATGTCGTAGCTACAGCTTTTATAAAGCTGTAGTTACGACATTTTGCATGCCCACCGACGATATATATGGCAACGTCTTGAAAATTTTTCAGTTAAATAACGGTGACTTGTGCACCTACTCAAGATTCAAATTATGTCATTTCTGGCAAATCGAGTTGACTACATGGGATCCATCAAAGCGTTTCTGCCTGAGCTTTAGAGAATGCCCTAAGACCTTCCTTTCAAGTTGGGGTACAATAAATCAAATATGCCGATATTTTAAACAAGAGCACCACATGTGGAAGCCAATGCTCAGCTGTTAAAGTACTTGATAGTGGGTAAAAGGGGGACATGATTTCGTTCAAAAATGTATCAAGAGTTATCCCCCTTGTTGTTATAAATTTATATTCTGATTGTGAACATATATTTATAGTTTGGAGTGAAAGTGTTCAGTAATACAAAGATATTACAAATGCTAATTTCGGGACGATGACACAGAGAGGCTATAGCAATATATCTTGTTTTATTATATACCTATAAAAGATATGGAGTAAAACCTGGCTGTCAAATACAACTCGACAGAAAAAAAAATCAATATTCGGCGTGTAGCAAAACACCGTATTCGTCGAGTACCGTTAAACACTGACTTCTTTTTTGTGTATTGACGTTCCGGGTTTTTCGGAAGGTTGGTTATTTCTTAGCCATTTAAGAGAAATTTCTTAATGTCATTTCCTAAAAGGTATATAATAAAAGGAATATTACAACAGTGTGTTTTTCTATTTGTTGTTATCATGTTCTCGAATCGTGTGTAGGTATTTTTATTGGATTCGACCTTCGGTCTCATCCAATAAAAAATACCTACACACGATTCTCGAACACGATAACAACGCATAGAAAAAGACACTGTTGTAATATTCCCTATGTCTTCGAAAAAAAATCAGTTATTACCATCGATTTACGCTTTTACCGATTGGCCCGTTTTCGGGTGACACTTGACAATTTGAATAGACGATAATTGTTTGTTTGTTAGTGAACAGAAACAAAAGCATATTTTCAGCCATGACAATAAAATAAAGCTATAGATATTTTTCGGATGGCGAAGATACGAGTGTAATATATCTTTATTATACAAAACTGAGAGATTTATCAATATTATACGAAAAACAAAGGATTTTATTGTTTGTTTGAATGGGTTTAATGCCACTTTTAACATTATTTTAGCCATATCTCGGCGGCTGGAGTACCTAACCATGGATTTCTAATATTTCTCACACCAGTACTACCACTACATCCTTTCCGAGCCTCTAACTGCTCATCCCACTTAGGTGTACGGTTACCCACCTATTGGCGAAAGGAAAAACAAATCATTAATTTACATGTAATTCATTACAAAAAGTGAAAAGGTGTCTCTAAAATCTCGGACACAATCTTAAAAGCATGTCATTGAGCACATGAATTAAATGTTAACAATATATATATTGCTCCAAATGCATACAATTAATGTATCAATTTATTGAGTTTATCATCTTGATAACGTAACCTGTTTTTCGGTGAAATAAATGATGTTTATAATCAACCTAGTAATCTGGATGATTAATCGAAAGATATTCATGATAATAATAATTCTAATAATAAAAGGACAAACCTTGACATCCTTTGTCATGAACCTCAAGTCGACATTAGAGTTCATATTGTGGAGCTTGATGGTCCGCCATACCTTACCCGACTCTAAAAATATACGATTTAATTTTAGTCTCGTCTATCTCAATCCTGCATTCGGATTGACTGGATATTTTGTCCCATGCCTCCGAAGTAAAAAGAGATCAGAACTATTTTCTTGCCACAACAATGTAGTTCCATATAATCTGTCTAAAACTTTAATTTTTTGGCCCATTTGATATCTTTTTAGAAAGATTTAAGAGAAAAAAGTGTTTTTTGTTTTGTTTTCATGGAGGTACGAGCCGAAAAACCTTCGCGTATTCATACATAAGTGTGATTAGGTTTTTCGGTTCAAACCTCCGTGAAAACAAAAACTCGCGTATTCATACTTAAGAGGGGTTAGGTTTTTCGGTTCATACCTCCATATAACAAAAACTATTATATTCATTTCTTATAATTTAATAGCATCGAGCGGAAAAAGGCAAAAACGTAACATATTTTTTTTTCATTTTTTTTGTACGGGACTATTTTGTGCGGAAGCATACAAAATAGCTGCGAGCTCAAAATTTTGTTCATGGAGCTATGAATAATTCTTTTCAACCAATCAGAATCCGTTTTTGATAGACAAAACTAAAAATTAAATTATTATAAGAAATGAAGAGATTTATATTTTATTTGGGGTATTAAACAAAACAGCCGCGACTTCATATAGATTAAATGAAACAGCAACATTAACAAAAGCAACATCATCGTATTTTCTCCATCAATTAAGATAGGATATTGAATGAGTGGGCATGACATACCGAGTGTATTAATCCAGTCAACAACGAACAAATAAAAACGAGGATTTGCCAAGTTTTTATCTGTTTTAGATGGCAAATTTGACGAATTCGGTACTCTTTGAACATGAATTTGACATCTCATTTAGACTTATAGTATTGCCCTTTGATTTCGAAAGTCTGTATAATTCTAGAGCTAACTAGCTTTTTATATTCAGCGAAATATATAACGCCGTAAGTGAAGTGACGTCATTACTTTATATATGATGTCATTTGCATTTTGACTAAAATTTAAACGTTTTACGCTATTATAATTTAACCCATGTAATGTCAAAAATATTTATTTAATATAAATACCTCGATGATGGTCATATTACAAGACCAAAATGTTAAGTTATTAATGATTAGGCCTAATAGACAAAAAGCCAACCGTGCTCCGTAACACTCACCTAAGAAATGAAAAATCAAAGGGTAACCTTTTAATTAAAACCATAGATGATCAAACTGGCAAACACCAGCAATTTTACTTTTGAAGAAATTTTATTTTGCACTAACCGCAGCGATATAACTCAAATATAGTTGAAAGTAGCAAATCGTTTCAAACCGGGCGACCCGTGCAGTCGCTTTTAACCCATGGTAAAACCGCGCGGTGACCCGGGTGGTGTACCGGCAGCCTAATGATTTGAAAATGGGTTTTGTGTTTCTATGATTAGATGAAAGCTCAGATTGTGATTTTACACCAATTTAGGAATTACATACTGGCCTGTTTCTGATCCTCTGTGATGTAGTTGAAAGTGTTCATATTCACGTACATTTTCTCTGGCAACTTGAAATTCCCGGCACCTTTCTGAAACCATTTGTTTATAGCACAGCTTTAATAAATTCCCACATCAAATACTTTTTGACTGGTCCTGAATGAAAGTCATTACAGACGACAATTTCAAAGTTTGTGCCAATCAGAAATTTGCCAGATAGGATAGAAAACATTGTGAGACAATTTCAAAGTTTGTGCCAATCAGAAATCTGCCAGATAGGATAGAAAACATTGTGAGAAAAGAAGAAATTGCATGTAACAAGTGTAGCATGTGTCTCCATAATTATATTCATTCAGTGCGTAGAAGTGCGGAATTGTGTGGGAATGGTTTAAACTTTGAATGCCTGGTTCCGTCTGTATTTGAGAGAGAGAGAGAGAGAAAGAGAGAGAGGGGGGGGATAGGTAGGGGGGATAAATTCTGTATTTGAGAGAGGGGGACAGACAGTTATACAGACAAAAAATATGGAGAGGCTGACGGACAGAGAAACAGAGAAAGAAAGAGAGAGAGAGAGGGAGAGAGAGAGAGAGAGAGAGAGAGAGAGAGAGAGAGAGAGAGAGAGAGAGGGGGGGTAAAGAGATTCAATATTACTTTTTTCTGAATGTGTCTTGACCTTTAAACTAGAGGTGCTTGAGCGCCTTTATTGCTCCACAGGCCTGGTTGTACTGAATAAGCAAATGGGGTTTTCAGGAATTCAATATAAACCAAATCATATTCATCATATGTGCCAAATAAATCTTGCCAATGAAATCTTTTAATATCTCAAACTTTCACTGTTTTACAAAATCAATTCATTGACACAGTCAGATGAAAATGGTATTACCTAATTTAAATAATTTCACTGAATACCATATATTGACATAAGCCATGACCGTAAAAGCCGTGCTTAAACCCAATTAAAATTAATCGATGAAGTCTGAAAAAGTGAACAGAGGATCACACCTGTAAAATTGGTTGAAATCCATAAATTGGATCCAGAGAAGATTTTTTAAAGGTTTTACTATATATGGAAATTAGCCCTATCCATTAAAGCTATGATTTTTCGGATCAAAATTCTTTGCAGGAGCTGATAATGTGTCACCCAAGGAACATCCTTGTACAATTTGGTTGAAATCCATCAACTGGTTTCTCAGAAGAAGATTTTTAAGGGATTCACCATATAAGGAAATTAGCCCCGCCCATTAAAGCCATGTTTATCATCCTATCAAAATTCTTTGAAGGAATCTGATAAAGGGTCACCCAAGGATAATTTCTGTATAATTTGGTTGAATTCTGTTAAGTACTTTCCGAGGAGAAGTAAAAGTTTATGGAAGGACGCACGACGGACACAACGCCATGGCAATATCTCGCCGGCTGTCAGCCGTGTGATACTCGTGAATGGTATGTAACTTCTTTGATTTTGCACTTGGTCTAAAATTTTGTCTGATTGTAATTAGTTCACCCATTGCTAGACTGGTACAAACTGACACGTTGCAGACGATATTTCATAGTTGGTCTTTACTAAAATTAATACCCATTCGGACAAGAAAACGATGAGAAAAAAAGATAAATTGCTTGTTACACTCGATGGCTCCGCCCACCATCCTCCAACAGGAAGGTCGACAAAGATTGAAACTGCATCATTTCGTAAAATTTAGAGCCAGCAAAAGTCGTTTGACCAATCAAATCATTCAAATGTACCGGAAGTCGACTTTGAACTCCTAAATGTCACAAAACCAATCATTTTGGACCTCCCAAATATCACAAAACCAACCATTTAAAAATGGTTAGTTTTGTGACATTTACGAGTTCAAAGTCGATTTACAGTGTATTTGAATGTTTTGATAAGCCAAAATATTTTTTTTATTTACAAGCTTGCTAAACGCATAAAAATACCTTAACAAAAACCGTCCTCTGGTGATCGCGACGTCGCAGCTCCAATGCATTACTCGCTGGAAGAAAAATGAAATAAATGTAAAAATACAAAAAATGTAACAAAAACTCTTGATAACCTCTTTTAATTTTCCAGAGAAATATGAAAATCAATTTCTTCATTTTCAATGTTTTTTTTTTTTTTTTTTTTTTTTTTTTAAGTTTTTTTCTTGAGTTGCGTGAAAAGCGGATTTTGCTGGGAATTTGGTAGAAATGCTGTGAAATACTTTTAATTTTTTTCCTCTATATCACTTGTGCTTTTTCATTACTTTTTCTTGACGATCGTTCTGTGGCTACTCACTTCTCGGTTCCAGAGCAATTTGAGCGGCCCTCAGCGGAATTTCCACTGGGTACAGCTCATGGTCCACTTCCCCAACACCATTAAAGGTGTACACCATTCCGGACTGTAGGCCAGATACTATGACGCTGTCTGACCCAGGTACAACGGGTATTGCCATAAAATCGAGTTTTCCATACATCCCGGAATCGTTACTGTATGCGAGCTTCATCGCCTGAAATGATATTTTCGGGGGAGGATGTGTTTTTGCAAATCACTTTTGATCACTTAAAATTTATTATTTCAATTTCATTAATCAAAAACGAGTGTTCTAATTGGCCAAAAACAGATTGTCCATACCTCCATGAACAAAATTTTGAGCACGCAGCTATTTTGTAAGCTTGCGCCCAAAGTAGTTCCATGAAAATGTATCAAAATTTCTAAAATATTTGTTTGTTTGTTTTTCGCTCGATGTAATTAAATTGTAAGAAATGAAGAGATTTTTCCATCGATGTATGAAAAGAAAAAAAGTAATAAAATTTATGTGTGACTCCGTTTTTGGGTATCCATACGCTGTGATTAGTATTTTCGTTTCATACCTCCATGAAAACGAAAAAATACTATCGCCATCCCTTAAGTGTATTTCGCCGGAGGGCTACACAAGCTTCGTAACTACAGCTTGAATAAGCTGTAGTTACAAAGTTTCGTAGCCCATCGACGATTTGTACACGCTTTCGCTAAAATCTCGAGTTTATTGTTACATTTCAGTCAACATCAAACGAAAACGGAATACATTAATGTCAGAGTTATTTTTTTCTTTTTCAACGCCTTCTTCATCTTTCATTTAAAACAGAAAAGCTTATTCTGAACAACGACAGAAAAATTGAAAACCAGAACATTTAAACGGCTCTGAGCAGTCCAGTACCTAATGGCTCACCGTCACCTCCTATTGTGACAGAATATCGTCACAAGATTACTA